>CM052708.1:48842704-48948770 GCA_028551405.1 Uromys caudimaculatus
TCCAAGCTGACTGCAGGATGTGGAAACATATATATATATATTTTTTTAAAAATAAGTGTTAGTTTTTTAAAAAGATTTATTTATTTTATGTATATGAGTACACTGTAGCTATCTTCAGACACACCAGAAGATGGCATCAGATCCCATTACAGATAGTCATGAGCCACCATGTGGTTGCTGGGAATTGAACTCAGGACCTCTGGAAGAGCAATCATTGCTCTTAACTACTAAGCCATCTCTCTGGCTGCATGGAAACATTTTTTAAGAGTTGAGTAAATAATGGTGCTCTCCAGGACCAGCCCACCCTCACTCATAAATACCCAGCAATCTGAACTAAGTCAGCTCCAGCGTGGTACCTGTGATGACATGGTGGAGGAAGGCCCAGTGGCTCCTTTACTGCCTCCACGAGTATGGCCTCTACTGTCAAATCAGCGAAGCTGGACGCCCAGCTCTGCCCTCACTACCATTTCCCTCTCCTCTGCTCTCACACGCTCAGAGCAGGAAGGGCCCAAGCTTCATAAGCAGCAACACCAACAGCACATTGTCAGACCCAGTGAGACTGGGTCGTGTCTTACTATCGTGCTAAGGACAGGAACACCTGTTATGTGGTTATGGAGAAGGAAGAAGTGCTCTCTGAAGACAGCCTGTCATTCTGTCTAGCCAATAGTAGGCTCTTAATGCTCAGGCTTTCTCTGCCAAATAGCTCCTCATTCTGCCCTGCTCTCTATCCCTGGTCTGAACACACACCTCTGGGTACACTGGTTTCTGCCCGGGGGTGGGGGTGGGGGTGGGGGAGGAGAGAGACTTTGTCTGTAGCAAGGAGGTGCCTGTGAAGCAGCAAGGACATATTTCTGGCCAGCTGGTGGCCTTTCTGGGTACCTCCCAAGTTCCACCCTGTGCCTGATTGTCCCTACGCACAAGGCAGATTCCGGAATCTGTGAAAAGTTTGGCTGCTCCAGTTTGCAAAAACAGTGGCGCCTGCCTTGAAGAACTGGGGGGAAGAGGGTCGCCAGGTGTTCTCCCCAGAGTGACACTCGTACCACACTGCTCCCCACACACACACAACCCAGCCTGCTCCTGACCAGAACCGCTGTTCCTGCCTACCGCCCTCCCTGCCCCCATCCTGGAACATCTGGTTTCAATCGTCTCCAGATGCTGTGGCCACACTTTTATGGGCAATCACCTCAGTTCAGCTTCCTAAATCAGGCCTCCCTCCATTTCAGGGTACAGTCCCTCTTTGTCCCTTTCCGTGGGACCTCGGCTACCTCTTCCCTAACATCAGAGAAACCACAAGCGGAAGGCAGAGGAAATTCTGAAGCCCTGAAATTGGCCTTCGGTCTCTCCACTCTAACAGACAGAACTCTTTTTCACCAAGAACTAAAAGTATGGATACTGGCCAGGGAGGAAAGAGGAGGCAGCGAGGTTGGGTGCACAGCAGCGTAGAGGAGAATGTAGGGGTCATATGTGCTTCGGAGGGAAAGGGGCATGGCCATGTTTGTGCCTGCACAGTGGGGACAGCCACCTATAAGCCTGAGACTAGCCTTCAGCTCCCTTTACGACAGCGCTGGAGACAAACTCAGGTCCCTCAGCTACAGTCCACCTTGGACCTCACCTTGAGCTTCCTGTGCTTCTTCCAAGGCCATCCCAAGGGAAGGTGTGTATGTAGCATGCATCTCCTTTTCCCGGGTCAGATTAGACCCTAAGCTAGAAAGAATGCCAGCACAGCCTATAGTGGGTCCTCTGACACTGTTCTCTCTGCCAGTACTTCCTATCTAGGGATGGTCATGTGCTGAGAGTGGCCGGCCATCCAGATGGAAAAAGAAGCAGGCTTACTTCTGTTCTCCACCCTTGTTCCCTAGAATGAGGACTGAGAGCCAGTCCCTCTTTCCAAGAGACCCAGAAGAGCATTCAAACGGAAGACAGAAGCCCACCCTTCTTGAGGATTCTGAGAATCCACACTGCCCAGAGGCAAAAGATTCCACTCCCCATCCTTCAATCCTGAGCTCACTGCTACCCACTCCTTTAAAATAAGCCTTGGTGACATTTGTGACTCTACAGCGCCCCCTGGTGTCATTCTGGATTAGCTGGAAGAGCAGTAGAAAGGGTCACTACATGGGAGATAGGACCTGCCTGGGTCTAACTATCCCATAAACTGATATACTCTAAAGGAGGCAGCCACAGGGGGCGCTGAATGTAAGATTCCTGTTTCTGGATTGGCACAGACATGTACAAGCCTCTAACTTTTGTACCTCAGTTCCTTATCCATGAGGGAGGGATAATACCACACCATGAAGACAAGCCTAGCTGCTGTGTGGAAGGAGCAACCTATTGCCAGCACAGACTCTCAGCTGAGGTGAACTGCCCTTCAGTTCTCCTTTATCCCAAGGTGGCCATGCCCCATGACACATGTAAACCTGGCCCTGACTCAGGCAGTGTTGGTAAGGTGCCTCTGACAGTTCTGGAGCATTTCCACTGCAGCTGAGAACCATTTTAATAAGCCTATAATAATAGGCACGGAGGTGACTCAGATCTGCAACCAAGGAGTCCTGCCAGGGAGGAGGGGACACAGGGCTCTTGGGAGAGGGAAATCCAGCGGCACCTGGGTCTGAACCATGGCAGGCTGGGACTGTAGGGAGGATTCCATCAGGATCCCGGGGATTTTAGGCCCTGTCTCTGGTAAGGAGCTATTCACTCATCCCTCAGAGATATGGCCCCATGGGTCTGCCAGCTTCTTTGTCCTCCCCTAAGAGGCCTCCCTAGATACCTCAGTGCAGTATCCGGGAAGTACAGGGCAAGACCACATGATCTCCAAAGTCTCTTCTACAGGTAAAGCTGTGCCCCCCCCCCCCATATTCTGAGCTCTGCCGCCCACTGTAGGACGCTGTTGGGTCTGCTACTGAGCATCCCCATGTGAGCTCTCTGGTGGACAGAACAACTCAGCCACTCCATCCATGTCTCCTCAGTCTCAGAGGCACTGCTGTGATTGCCCTGCGTATGCCCCAAACCCAAAGTTCATATCAAAATTCAACTTCCACAGTGATGAATTTAAGAGGCTTTGCTTTTCTTAAGGGTGGGGCCTTATGAATTATGAGATTAGTGCCCTTATGAAAGAAGCTGGGGTGTGGGGTAGGCTGAGATGTGGCTCAGTAGAGTGCCTGTCTAGTATAAATCAGACGTGGCAGTGCATGTTGTAATCCCAGCACTGTGGAGGCAGAAACAGGAGGATCAGAAGTACAAGTGCATCTCACATGGGGAGTTGTTAGCTAACTTGGCTAGAAATCCTATCTTTTAAAAAGAGGACCTGCTGGAGAGGTGACTCAGCACTTACGGGCATTGGGTACTCTTCCAGAGGGCCCAGGTTCAAATCCCAGCACTTACCTGGTGGCTTACAGTCCTCAGTGCCCTCAGTGCCTTCTTTTGGCTAGATACTAGGCATGTGCATGGTACACTGACATGTAAATGAAAAAAGAAATTTAAGGCTAGGGAAACTTATTCACCCCTTCCATCATAGTGGGGGTATAGGGTACACAGAAATGAGGCAAAGATGGCTACTATGTATTAGAAAGCAGGACCTCCCTAGTCGTTGCATCCGAAGATAACTTGGTTTTAGAATTCTCGATTTCTAGAATGGCGAGAGTTTGTAAATCTGTGTCATTTCATTGTAGCTGCCTAAATGGACCAAGACAGACAGAGCCCTTGGGCCATTGTGGTTTATTGATGCACATGGCAAGCACAGCACAGGAGGGTGTGCCCCACCCACAGGAGGGTGTGCCCCACCCAGGGACAGAGGACAAGGCAGCAGGCCACGACCACAGCAATTCTGTCAGCAGAGGGGAAGGGCCTTGGGGGGGTCAAATCCTCTTCTGCACACATTTCCCAGGATCTCAGACCTCTTGGCACATTCCAATGAGGTACTACCAGCCCTGTCTCTGGTAACGAGCTGTTCACTCATCCCTCAGAGATATGGCCCTATGGGTCTGCCAGCTTCTTTGTCCTTCACAGAAGTCCAGCTGCCCATGTATCATCTCTGTCACCTCTAAAAATGTTACTATGACATTCCCTCCCTCTACTCTATGTCTCCACCTGCTTGTCTTGTCTCAGGGAGTCCACCTTCCCCACCCTCCTGATCCAGACAACAGTAAGAACAAGATGAAAACACGTGGAGCTGTGGGGAAATTCATCAGGAACTCCCCAGGGAATCAGCCCCGAGAGCAAGGGGTGGTGTGATGGAGAGCCCAACATCTGGCTCACATGGCACAGAACAGTCATGACTCCCAGGCAGAGTGGGCAAGTGAGCGAGCAAAGTACACAGCACAGCTGAGCAGGGTGCCAGGGCTCTGTGGGTCACACTCAGTTCTCTCACTCTGTCAGGCCCATCAAGAGATGAGGTGGCAGCTGGGCAGTGGTGGCGCACGCCTTTAATCCCAGCACTTGGGAGGCAGAGGCAGGCGGATTTCTGAGTTCAAGGCCAGCCTGGTCTACAGAGTGAGTTCCAGGACAGCCAGGGCTACACAGAGAAACCCTGTCTCTAAAAACCAAAAAAAAAAAAAAAAAAAAAAAGAGAGATGAGGTGGCCCACTTCAGGCTGAAGAACAGATCTCAGGGGTCTCCTTGCCCCTACTCAACCCCAGCAGCTGTTTTTGCAAACCCTGGTGCTCTCTGAGCAAGGGAGAAGATTTGCTGAGGAATATATCATCCCCGGATAGAAGAAAGAAAAATCTCAAGAGACCTTCCAAACTAGAAAACAAGACAGGGTACTTTTCCAGAGAGTGGGAGGGCATCTCAAGTGGGTCAGCGACAGTGACAGAAGGGATGGATGATTCTCCCATGCGGGAAGTGGGCTCTGGGGGATAAGGAGCAGCCAGGGCAAGACAGCAGTGCAGGAGGTTATTTATAGAGGGAGGGGCCTGGCCCAGAGGAGTCAAAGCCCTTAGGCCTAGCTGAGTAAGAAGGGGGCTGTCTGGGGCAGCCCTGAGTGGGGTGGGTAGGGCTAGGAAGGAGGTACCCCACAGCTTTCTGCATCTACATGGAGGCCAGGCTACACATGGGCTTTGGCCCACGAGGCAGGGAGGACTCTGGGAGATGCCTGAGGACTCAGGGAGGCCTGCTTGAGGTCCAAAAACAGAAGAGGAAAACAGAAAAGGAGATTATCACCTGCTGAGAACTCCCCTCTCCAAGTCCACCAGGCCTGGAATGGGCCACACTAAGAGGACCACCTTTCATTGTCTCCAACATAGGGGGGAGGGGGGAGTGGACCAAGTGGAGGGAACAGGGAGAGGGGAGAGAAAGCCAGCTCCCCAAACCTAAGCCATCCATCATGCCCCACCCTCCTGACATCTCTCCCCAGCCCTCCAGCTCCCCAGGAATCCCTAGCGGCCCACACTGATGTTGCAGGTCTTGCAGCTGGGATCTTTCTTGGCATCAGCAGTGGATAGGCTCATGAGCTGGTGCCCGCTGATTTCTCCCAGGGTGCCCAGGGACAGGTCGACAGGCTCGGTATAGATGATCTCCAGGATGAGGTCCTGAGCATGGCGGAAGATCAGCTCTCCATCCTCCACACTGCAGGTCAGGAACTTGTTGCAGGCAATGTCCAGGAGGGGCAGACGGTCACGACAGAAGCGGTCCCCCAGGGAGCCTTTGGGTGCCAGCACCAGGATGGCATAGTGGTAGGCTGTGTACATACAGTAGAAGTCTGCAAAGTAGAGGTTGGTGCTGGGGTTGAAGAGGCGCTGGGCAGGGATCTGGAAGCGCCAGCGGCCATAAGGGGAGTCCTGGGGGGGCTGGCCCGTGTTGAACTCCGTGTTGCAGCTGAAGAAGACGCCATGCAGCATGCCACTGGTAGGGGAGCCGTGGCTTCCACTGTTGTCCTTCAGGTAAGGCTGCAGTACGTTCCCACAGTGGGTCCTGCCCACCAAGGAAGAACGCCAAAGAGAGGGGGAAATGCCACAGGTTAGCTCTCTGGAGCCTGGCTGCAGCGTGTTAAAAACAGAGTGAGCCAGCCCAACTCCCAGCATTCCTGTTAGCTTGCAGCCTCCACTCCTCGCAGACACTAAGTCCTTCCGTGCTGTCTCCCTGACTAGACTCTGAGGATAAGTGTAGACTTTGCCTTAGTCTGTGTGCTACCACCTAATAGGGAGCCTAGCACAGAGGGGTGTGCCTTGTCTCTCATTCTGGAAAAAAAAAAAAAAGGAGCCTAACAGGACCTTTGCCTCTTTAATACAAATACCAAAGACTCCAGTTCTTTGCTGCTTTCTTAGGGCAAGTGGGGAACGCCCCACCGCAGCTGCCAGTAATGATAAAGACAGTAACAGTGGCAGATTGCCCTGACCTAGCTTAGAAGGACATGGACTTGAAGTAGGCATGGGGGAGGGTAGACAAGTCCTGGCCAGCCTCATGTTTGCATGGTCCTGGCTGCCCTGAGACAAGTGACTTGCCGGCCCTTGGTGCCTTGGGCTCAACATCAGAAGGCTGAAGTACTAGATCTGGTCAGTCAGTCAGTCTGTCTGTCTGTCTGTCTCTCTCTTGCTCCCTTTCTCTGCTCACAAGAAAACCACATACATGTGGGCAAATAAGATTGAGACTATCCTGGTTGGACCATGTGGGTGCGACTCTCCAAGCCCCATCCTTTGGCTTCCTTATACCCGACTCTCACCAGTATCCTAAAAGATTTGCCCCAAATGGTTTTCTGGAACCTCAGACTCCTCTGCACTCAACTTGGAAGCTAACAAACTGAGATTTCCCCAGAGCCTTCCATGCTCAAGAGTATTTCATTTTGCCCCCCACCCCACTCCCTTATGCTCCTGGGTCCTGAAATGGAAAGATAACTGATAATGTGTGATAGACCCCTGCAAAGGGACTGTCCCAGAAGGCAGGGTCACACCCAGAATGTATTGCCTGACCCTGCCTTGCCAGCAAGGTCCTCTGCTAGGAGCTCTACTTCAATGCCCTTGACCTTTCCTTAGCCTCAACCCCAAATTAGCAGTCACTTAAAAAAAAAAAATTCTGAGACAGAGTCTTGCTATGTAGCCCAGGCCGGCCCCAAACCTGCAGCTATACTTCTGCCTCAGCATTCTGGGATGGAGAAGGATCTGGGAAGGATCTAGCAGTTCTGACTTGCCCTACCTGGCATGCTGGAAGTACTCCTTGTGATGGTTGCGGTAGAACACAGAGAAGCGGAGCATACGGCCAGCGATCTGCTCAGCCTTCTCCTGCAGCTGGGCAAGGTGCTCCTTGGCATAGTCTGTAAGAGTCCAGGCAGAGTGAGGTGAGGGAACAGTCAGCTGCAGGGTCAACCTCCTTCTCCTTACACGGCCCACTGAGCCTGCAGGCAGCTGCACCCCCAGGACCAAGAGGGGAGCTTCTGAAACAGTCTAGACTCAGGTGGGAGCAGGCCAGCTGGCCTTGGCTGCGAACATGAAGAACTGCTTGCTGTCTGTTCTCCTCACTTCAGTGTCAGCGTTGCCAGAGGCCCAGGGCCCTCTGAGTCCAGAAAGGGCTGAGGACTGCCTGTTATCACCCTAGGGGCGCCAAGACTGTCATTCCAGGACACCCTTATGTGAAAAAGGACTGATAGGAAATGTAAAGACTCAAGAAGGAGAATACAAAGTCCTTGGGGGGGGGGGGCTTTAAATCTAGGAGGTGAGAGTCTGTCCCGTGACTAACGTGGTGGCTAAGTGTAATTATAAGAGGGAGTTAATGATGAATCAAAGAGTAGAGTCTGGATTTCAGGTGAGTGTTTCTATAGAAGAAGGACTGAGGCACTAGCTGTTTACTTGAGCTCTCTATTTGGGAGATATAAAGAAGGTTGATACCAGGATAGTAAATGTGCCTGTCCCCACCCCCACACCATGGAGGCTGAGCCTGGGACCTGGGGTCAAGGCAGATTTAGACAGTGCCTTGAAACAAACTAGAGGAGAATGCCCTTTGCTTGTTGTGGCCACTACATTTCCGTTTGCTTGGTCTCTGGAAAGAGGAGGGTGGGCCCAGCTATAGCATTTTCAGGTCCCCAACTTAAATTAAACACCCACTGTATATTCAGTTCTCTGAGGCAGGGTGGAGCAAACCAAGATACCTCTCCTTCAAAGCACAAGAGTGCCTCTCTAGTAGAGCTCTCTAGTAGAGCAACTCAAGGAGACTGGGGGCACAGATTTTGGCAGAGCATGGGGCCAGCAGCCTTGGAGGCCCTAGGGCAAAGAATGTTCTCTGCCCCTTCCTTGTGACAAAGGACAATCTGGAGCAGATCTCACATGGACTCCAAAGGGATAGAACATTTTGGGGCAGCTCCTTGGCTATCAGCGGCAAGAATATGCAAAGTGGTGTTTGTTCGTGCTAGAATTTGTGAGTTATGCTCTGCCTCCGAGATCTTACAAGACCATCAGATAGGACCATTTTTCCCAGCTAAGGGGAGACTTAGGACAAACAAAATGTCATCACCCTGCCAAATGATCACTAAAACAAAACGTGATCTATTCAATACAACAAAATACTGCCTAACCTTAAGTGAGAGAGAAATTCTGACCAATGATACAGCACCTGTATATATTACTGATAGTCTAGTAAAAGAAATAAGCTGTTCACCAGAGAACAAGCACTTGATTTCACTCATCTGAGTCACCTTACATAGACACAGACCATAGAGACAGAAAGAATAGAGGTAGGGACAGCCCAGAGGACAGAAAACAGGAAGCAATGGCTCCGAGGGTGTTCTGAACTGGCTTTGCAAGATGGAGAAGTTCGGAATATTCGCTGTACAATAACAATATAAAACCACTTACGACCTCCACGTTTAGAAATGGTTCAGATGGTCAGCTTGATGTTACATCTATTTACCACAATTACAAATATATATTCCTGGGGCTAAAGAGGGCTCAGCAGTTAAGAGCACTTGCTGCTCTTGCAGAGGACCAGAGTCCGGTTCCCAGCACCCAGGTGGGGTGGCTCACAACCACCTGTAACCCTAGCTCCAAGGGATCCAACACTCTCATCTGGTCGCCATGGGGACTCAAATGTATGTGTGAGTACACACAGAGATACATGTAAATAAGAATAAAGCAACTTTTAAAATGTATATATTTATGTATGTAATTGTTCCCCCTTGGCCCAAGCCAGAAAAGTAGGTGGTCTTGCCAATGTGCAGAGTGTATCTTTGTCTAAGCAGACTCTGTATCTTCCCTCTGGCCTAAACATAGCACCCAGAGTGCAGCAGATGTCTCTGAGTATGCTGGGCTATAATGAAGAGCTCCCCCTTACCTGCCCTCAATGGCCCAACCAAGCCAGATGTGTTATGGAGACAGGTATTAACACAGTCTTACCCCCCAGTACAGATGTGTTATGGAGACAGGTATTAACACAGTCTTACCCCCAGTGCAGAACTCCACAGTCTCACTCCAGCCGGACACCAGGTACTCTCCATCACTCTGCTTCACTGCTGTCTGCACTGCCACACTGTATTCTGTCCGGGGACTCAGGAACCAGTGGCCTCTCACCGTCATGGGCAGAGGCACGGCCTTGGCCACGAGCTTGGTGGGGACATCCTGAGAAGTGGGGTACACACAGAGAACCAAGCATCAGTCCTGAAGCCACACCTGATCTTGGCATTATTCCAGGTCTCTTTCTTCCTCCCAAAGAGGGTCAGAGTCTCAGATACTCCACAGCTCTGTGTCCCAGGCACCATTGCACTACAGAAACAAGCAGTAGCTTGGGACAACCTCCTTCAAGCCCCCTGATGCTCCATTTCCTTGATAACTAATGGGAAAGGCCAATTGAGAGGAAAGCCCCAAAGTTGAAGGTGGCAAGACCTTCATTTTTGAGGGAGACTTCGAGAAATCTGCACACTGCAGTGCTGTCTCCACGGCAACGGCAAATACTGGGAAGCCAGGGAGGAAGAGAAAAATATGCCTTATTCTTTGGGGGGAGGGCCAAGAGGGTGGTGTTGAACATTCACGTCACCGTGGCAACTGGCCTGCCAAAAGACACCCAGATCTAGGGAGCCAGATCCAGAGAGAGAGAGAGAGAGAGAGAGAGAGAGAGAGCGCCCACACCAAGGCTGTCACCCTGGGAGCCAGCTTCTTCACACTGAACTCTCCCCTGCCTCTGCATGCAGCTGGGGAAGATGAGAAGTTACCCTCCCACCTGCTCCTATGGCTTTTAACCTGGGGAAAGGACACAATGAGGAGAGACTTCCTACATACCTTCTCTCTACCCCAGAAACAGACCAGTGGGCAGGGAAGGAGCAGAGAATCCCAAGGATTGTGTACAGCATCATGTGCCCAGCTAACGGGGGCCTATGTTGCCCGCCCAACCACAACTCCTGGGCTTTATCGAGGTTTGGAACATTATCTGGACACATTAGGCCATGGGTTCTGCCCACACACCCCCAAGTACTCTGCTCCTGTCTGAAGTTCTAGCCACAGAGGGGATAACAGCACTGGAGCGGGGCTATTGGAGCTGTGCTAGGCATTGGACCAAAGAGCATGAAAACATCTCTCATGGAATCTTTTCAACAGCTCTACAAGGGTGGCATGATTGTTCCATTTTTACCAAGGAAGACAGGAAGGCTCAGAATGGTTAGCTCACTTGAGCAGAATGACCCTGTGAGAAGAATCTGAATTTTGTCCAGGCATCTGGCTCTTCCCTATCTGTCTAGAGACCATCAATTTGCTTCCTTGTAGAACAGGGGCGAGGTGCCAGGACGTCATTTACTCACTCGGTGCTTGAACTTGTTGGAATTCTTATTTTCCTTCTTGTTCAGGTCAATGAAATAATGGGTAACCCTCTCCAGGTCACTGTCTTCCATGGCCCAGGAGATACGGAAAGAGTCACAGGTGATATTGTTGATCTCAATGCTGTGGGGAGTAGACAGCAGCTCCATGTTCCCCTCTGGTTTGGCTCCTGTGGGGATTGAGGGCCAGAGGAAAGATCAGCACCTCCCTCCCTTCACAGCGCTTTCTGGAATGTGGTGCTCCCATCATGCTTTGGTGAGGTGGAGTATTGCATACCCATCAGATACCACTGCCTCATAAGTGTTATTGAAAAGCTTGCAGTGGGGCTGGACTGGATCGGCGGGACCCAAGGTGAGGTGAGGTATCCTCTGGAGGGGCCTCTTGACCCTCCGTACAGGGTCCTCAGAGCAGCCAGCCCCTGACAGGTGGCCGAGGCAGTGGGAATGTTGCAAACACTGGCCAGAGGGACAGATTTGCAGCAGATGGAGCTGAGAAGGGAGGGGCCCTCAGCCAGCAGGCGTGAAAAGAGAACG
Organism: Uromys caudimaculatus; assembly: GCA_028551405.1. Lineage (NCBI taxonomy): Eukaryota > Metazoa > Chordata > Mammalia > Rodentia > Muridae > Uromys > Uromys caudimaculatus. The sequence continues at coordinate 48,853,959 of CM052708.1, forward strand.
GGTGGGAGGGGAGAGGATGGGGAGGAGGAGGAACACAGGAAGCACCTGCTGAGGGGCTGAAGCCTGAGAACTGAGGCAGGTGGCAGGTCAGGGGCAGCCAAGAGTCCACAGGTGCCAAGACCCTGGGCCCACTCAGGCCTCTCTCCTCCCTGGGAGTGACTGGAGGGAGCAGTGAGGGGCTCTGCTGTGCATGAACAAATGCTGTGGATATATCTTTGGTGGGTCGGGGTGGCATGGGCCACAGTCTGCTTTAAGCTCTTTTTTGCCCATGACTTTGACATACAGTTTCTGTTTTCACAGATTTCAGTTGACTTTTCTTTCTCCTGTCTTTTTATCTTTCTTTCTTTCTTTTTTTCTGAGATGCTTGCATCCCCAGGCTCCAAACTCATTACTCTCCTGCCTCAACTTCCCAAGGCTAAGATGACAGGTGCGTGCTCACTTTGCACTTTTAAAGAATTACTTTTGGTCTTTTTTGGGGGGAGGGAGGTCTACACAGGTATAGCCCTGGCTGTCCTAGAATTTGATCTTTAGACTAGGCTGGCCTCAAACTCACAGAGATTCTATCTCTGCCTCCAGAGTGCTGGGATTTAAGGTGTACATCACCACAGTCCGGCCACTTTTGGTCTCTTTGAAGCAGGGTTTCTCTGTGTAGCTTTAGCTGTCCTGGGACTCTGTAGACCAGGCTGGCCTCCAACTCAGAGATGTGTTTCTACCTCCCAATTGCTAGGATTAAAGGTGTGCGCCACCATGCTCAGTTTAAAGAATTATTTTAACACGGGCTGACACAAACTCATGACATCTCACACAGTCTGGCAATATACAGGTGCTGTTATTGTCCTTATTTTATTTTACAGACAGGTAACCAAAGTTGGGGATTCTGACATATTCAAGGGTGCACAGCCAGGAGGCCCTTACTTATACTCTGGAGGCCAAGTTCTTTATTACAGACTAAGGGTGTGTGTGTGTGTGTGTGTGTGTGTGTGTGTGTGTGTGTGTTTCCTGTTGTTTACCTATCTCTTCTTCCTATTAGTGTTTTCCAAGTGACTGAATTTCCCCCTGCCTCCTCCTCCCATTCCTTCAGCTCTGTCCTGACTTTGTGCCGTTTAGGCATGAAAGGCTATGCCATTATTTCTCTTGACTGTACTTAACTGGGCTGGAGTTAGTTGGTCTCATCTATAGCCTGGTTCTCCCAGGAATGGGGAACTTGAGGGGAGACACACAGCTATGGGTGGACTTGCTCAGGGCCTTTCCTGGCTTCTCTCTTACAGCTCATCTCAAACCAACTCCTTCTCTTCTCATGTGTTCTCTCTCTCTCTCTCTCTCTCTCTCTCTCTCTCTCTCTCTCTCTCTCTCCTTTTCTTCTTCTTCCCTTGCCCAGGAGCTAGGGTGAGGGCACCTTGTGCCTACAAAATCAGGTACTTTTATTTATAGCTCCCAGAAAATCCAACCCACATTTTCCTGTCAATTAAGCATGCTCCAGTGCCTGGCATCACTACATTAAGCTGTGAGCTGTGGACTGCCTGGGTGTCAGGTACAGGGAGGAGTGAGGGTTGATGGCCTTATCTGCCCAGGTGTTCCTCAAAGTCCACTATTAACTCAGCTTCCCACCCTGCAGCCAAACGTCTCTGGATTCATGCACAGGAAATCTATGGTCAAAGAATCATGGGAGTCCTACCAGGTCTTCTCCAAACTGAGACAAATGGAATTGGCTATCTGAAAACAACCCTACAACAAACAATCCTACTGTAAAAAAAAAATTGGGAAGAGGTGTGGAGCAGCAAGGGGTTAACAAAGCCCTGAATACTGACAAGAAGCTTCTGAGGGAGCTTTCTGCACCCACGAACATGAACACATACTCCTACCTCAGGACTTGAGTGGCTCCCGCCCACATGGGATCCAGCCTACACCTGCCCCAAGCAGACACTTGTCCTTGCCTTGATCCCTCCTCACTTTTGAGTCTTCCTAGAGGCCAGGGCAGCTTTGGTGATGAGTGGAGTCTCCAGGCCAGGCCCTTGCTCATCCCTTCTTCTCTCCATTTCTGAGAGAGCTGCTCCCCACCCTAGCCTAAGGTCTGTGAGAGTGGGGGCAGTCAGCCAGCGTGGACGAAGGGTGGGTGTCACCCCAGCTTCTCTACACCCAGATGGGAAGGGCAGCCAGTGAGGGACAGGTTGAGGCAGCACCCTAGGAACACCCACACTCTCATGTGAATCCACCCTAAGCAAGCATGTACACACCCCCACACAGGCAGGCATGCACCCGTACACATGCGCACATACCTCGGCATATGCCTTCATAAGCATTCTCATTCCTCCACACCCACCTACGCATAGATGTGCCCCCTCTGCCTTGCACATTCTAAGAATGCCCCAGTATTCCCCCTGCGAAAGCTGTCACCTTCATGCCAAGCCGCACATGCTCATGCTCACACATACCCGCATGCATGTGCCCCTCATAGTCACAAGCCATATTTGAGGAAAAGAGGAAGCCATGGGCACCAACACATATGCATAAGGCTTTCCACAAGAGGACAAGCAACCCACACGGCTGCCTGTGCACACATGAACATTTGAGCCCACGTCAATCCTTGCCTGGATTCTGATATTCTCTCCATGGAGCCTTTGTAGGTTCCAAGACACAGACTTTGAAAACATGTTTGCTTCTGGCCACATTGGGTCAGCCTGATTCTTCACAGGCCAACAGGTTTGCACACCTACTCAAGTCTACCCACAAACAGAGGTTTGTGCCCACACTTTCCACCTACTCACCTCCTATTGCCTCAAAGTTGCCCCTCCCCACATAGAAACAGCCTGGTTGCTACAGTACTCCCTCAACATGTACTCCCACCCACATGACAAGTGACATGTCCACCCCCTAAAAATACTGCCTCTCGGGGCCCCTGCCACATATACCCACAGGCTACTCAGATAACACTGCCCCCGCACACATGTACCTCACGCGTAAAAATGTTCTGAAACATGCTACAAGCCGGTCAGAAACCCCCAAGGAACCTAACTGCGTGGAGACAGACCTATCTACGCAAGCTAGCCTCCTGCCTCCTCCCAACCATGCAGACACGTTGTACACACTGGGCCCCCTTCCCCAAGCCCATTCCAAAAAGCTACTGGCATGTCAGAGGGAAAGCTCCCCCACCCAGCTGAACCTTTTGGCATCGCCGACTGCGCAGAATGGTCACGGGGTAACTAACTGTGTCGCCCCGGAGACCAGATCCAGCTGTTAAGCTCTTTGCCAAGGACTTAGGGGAAAGGGGACAAGGTCGCCAGGCCTGGCCACCCAGGTGGACAGCCAGGACAGTTGCGGGACTCTGGTGGCCGCAGCTCTTAACCTCCCAGAATAGGCAGGATGGTTTGGGGGAAGAAGCGCACTTACCTGGCTTCAGCCGGCCCTGCAGAGGGATACTTGGAAGAGAAGGAAGGGAGAGACTTTGTGTGGATGATGAGCTCTCCAGGCAGGGGACAGCAGCCTGACGCCTGGGTCACAGGCAGCGGGGCTCGCTCGCTCCTCTCTGGGCTACTGGGAAGTCGGCTTCCATGCCCCACAGGCAGCTCCTGTCTGGCTCTGCAGCTATCGCTAGTGCTCCCGGCAAGAAAACGGCGTTGCTCGGAACCCAGCGAGTGAGCGCGCAAGAAGAGAGAGGCAAGAGCGAAATCAAAGCAGCGTGGAGGAGAGAGAGGCAGAGAAATCGAGAAGGAACAGGAGAGCCAGACCGAATCTGGCTCCACCAATGGGATCAGTGGCTGCTCAGCGTCAGGTGATAACAAGCAAGCTTGGTCCCTGCTCGCCCAGGCTTGTGGGAGGGGGGAAAGGGCAGAGGGTCCCCTAGGAGCTACACAGATGCCCTTGGAGGCAGCAGCTGTGGCTTCTGCCACCTTTCCCCCCTTCTTCCAGGACAAGATGCTTCCTGAAGTCCATTCAACACACCCCCTACTTGGAAATCTCGGGCTTGAATTCAGCCCCCAAACTTTAAGGTGCTCGGAAAGGGGTGGAGCTTAACCGATGGGCTCAGGATGCTGGGAAGGGAAGGGTCTCAAAAGAAGTGTCTGAGCTGGGGTTAGTGGGACCTTATCCACAGTCTAGGTGGTCTCCTAGGAGACCTTCACTGGTGCACGACACCATTTTCTTACCAACTCTTATCAAGAGAAACCAGCCCCGCAGCCTTGGAGACTCTGGATTGTCCAAGGAGATTCTTCTAGCTGCTTAAGTGTCCCTAAAGAAAAGGAGTGGGAGAGAGGCGTTGTAAAATAGGGAGGGATGTACAGAGGCAAGAATGTGGGGGGGTGGGAGGATACACAGAGCTTTGAGTGTTCTCATCCCAACCACCCTCCAGGCTCAGGCCAGCAAAGGCCTGAGATTGCAGTCAGGAAGGACGATCAGCAGGAGGCTTGTCTACAACCAAGAACTGAGGATGGTTGGAAGTCCCCAAAAGAACACTCAAGGGAATTTGATCGAAGCAACAGTGACTGAGAGGCGATACAATGATGAAAAACACAGGTTTTGTAGTTCTGATGGAGCTAGAAACAATCTCAGTTCTACAGTTTTCTAGGTAGGTGACCTCGGTTGGCGACTATCTCATTTGTGAAGTGGGCTAATAATACAAGTTTATTGTTATCATGGAATGAGATCATTATGTAAATCACTTAGCTCTGGGCTTGGCATTTGAGAAATGTCAGCCAAGTAGTCATAGTTGCTATCTTTCTCATGGTTGCAGTCTCTGCCCTGCAAAGAGTCTGCAGACTTCTAGGGGTCAGAGAGACATTTGGAGGATACACTGAAGAGAATAAGGAGCCTCTGGTTGGCCCCTCTGCACCTACTGATACAACCAAGGACCAAAACTATGTTTTGGGGGCTGGGGAGATGGCTCAGGAGTTAAGAGCACTTGCAAAGAAACCAAGTTCAAGTCCCAGCTCACGAGCATCTTTAAGTCTAGTTCCAAGGATCCCATTGCCCTCTTCTGGCTCCTGCTGACATTGTATATACATGTGGTGCTGCTGTGTAACAGTTTCCTCCAAGATTGAAACATTCCATCCTACAGGGAAGCTCCTTAAGTAGGAAGGTAAACAATTCAAAACAAATTCAGGAAGTCCCTGAAACTGACTAGAATCACTGGGCCCTCTCTACCAGAGTAAGCAATAATAGCCTGAGAGTCCCTCTCAGAGGAGCGTGGCTGAGCTGCAAAGAGACTCTCTGACAAACCCAGAAGACTCTGAAACCAAACCAGCTCCCTAGAAAAAAAGAGAAACCAGCTGAACAGCTGGCAAGAGGTTTAGACCAACAGAGGAACCTGAAAAGGATACCCTCTTACCTGCTGGACAGCCTGCAGGCTATGCAGTGTTCTCCAGGTTCCTGGCTTTGTGAGCTGTCACCCATGCTGGGGTGGGTTTTGGTGATGCAGCAGTTTTTGAGTTGTTTTTGCTCCAGTAAGTAACTCCTCACCCATAGTCCTGTAAGTAACCCCAATAAAACTCATTGCTTTACCAAGTTGGACTTTGGTGGTATCCGTACCTTGGTCTGTCATGGGTTCCCTATCTAGGGTAAGAAGATGTGTGTGTTCTCTCTCTCCAGAAAAAGTTTTGTCCCACAACATGTGCGTTGATATACATGCAGGCAAAACACCCATACACACACAATAAAATACAATTTAAAACTTTTTCTTCTGATGAATGGTGGTAGCACACATCTGCATTCCCAGCACTTGGGAGTTAAAGACAGGCCAATCTCTGAGTTTGAGGCTAGCCTGGTCTATAGAGCAAGTTCCAGGACAGCCAGGAATACACAGAGAAACCATGCCTTCAAACAAACAAACAAACAGCAACAAAACCTTTTTTTTTCCATATTGAATTTGTGGTGATAGGGATTTTGCTCAGTTGATGGTGTACTTGAATACCTGCCCAAAATGTACACAGTTCACCCCAGGAGTGGCAATGCATACATGTATGTAATCCAGTGCTCGGGAGGTAGAGACAGCTACCTCCTTATGTATCCTTAGCTACATAGGGAGTTTGAAGCCAGCCTGAGCTATGTAAAATTTAATTCAATTGTATTTGTATCGAATATACACAGACTTTTACTTTTATTTCTTAAACCTCATGCAGCATTTGGATTGCATTAGGTATTAGTAAATCATGGATGATACATAGAAGCTGCATGTAAACATCTTCTGGGTTGGTATCTGTGGAGATGTTGGATCTAAGCCCATCAGTGCTTAGAGATGGCGTCTGGCAAAGTTCTGGGTACAGATAGGGATTCAGAGCAGGAAGAGAGGCTAGCACCCATAGAGGAGATGGCAAATGAGTAGGGGTGGTGGATGGAAAGGGGGTGATGTGGGACAGTGGATGACTGAATACTGAGGACCTTAGAATGTAGAAAGCATGAGCTGAGCATCAAGGGACATACATGAAGAGCAATGTGGGGTCTGTGGATCCTGGCAGTGTCTGTGACAATGACAGAATGCAGAGTCCACAGGATGCAAAGCCAAGCAGAAGCCAGGCCTGCCTTAAATGGGAGGGCGTGAGAACCTGAGCGAGTCTGGTCAGATTGTGAACCACAGAATGTGGAGTGGTGTGTCACACAGACAGGATTAAGCACCCCTTTGGCCAAATGCAAGGGCCCGGCCCCTCACACACCCACACTGAGATGTTGAAACTCAGAAGAGATTTGAGACATCACCACCCAGTTAGGAACAGTTTCAGCTGTCTAGCCTAAAAAGCTAAGACTAACCTGAAGGGCAGCAAAGGGGAAGATTCTTGTGACTCAGTTTCTCTTTCTGTAAAAGGAAGAGTCCTGAACCATCTATGCCTCTCACCCTTTCAAGATGAGATCATGAGCTATGGTTGGGGTGGGGATAGGGGTAGCAGCTGCATGAATGACCCTTTGTGCAGCTGTGTGCCCATGAGCCAGACAAGCAGGTGAGGACACAACCCTCTGTGTCATGCCTCTTCTTGCCTCAAAGGACTCCTCTCAGAACAGGAGGGAAACTCATGGTCAGAGCAAAGCCAAGCCAAGTATAACTAGTTACATATAGGAAAACTATCAACTAACCAAGCAGATGCATTGCTATGTTGGTTCTGTTGGCTTTCTTGTTGCTTTAAGACAAGGTTTTACTATGAAGCCTATGGCTGGCCCAGAACTCATTATATAGACCTTGACCTCACAGAGATCTGCCTGCCTCTGCTTCCAGAGTGCTGGGATTAAAAATATGTGCTGTCATGCCTAGCCAGTTATGTTGGTTTAGTAATCTTTTCTTACACAAGTCACACATGGTCACTGCAGAAAGATGTAAGCATTCATTGTAAAAATTAAGAGGAAATTAAAATCACTAGTTCCCTGCCTTTTAGAAACAGATATACAATATGTGCGTGTGGTTTATTACCAAAAGGGGAGGGGTTATAACCTGCTTTTCTGACTTAGCAATATCCTTTGATTGATGATATGGTCTAAATTGCTGTCTTGGGTTCCATTGCCAGGAACCAACCCTCTACTCCTCTCTCTCTCTCTCTTTCTCTCTCTCTCTCTCTCTCTCTCTCTCTCTCATTCTAAACAATACTGCACTGAACATGTTTATAGCAAAATTTCTTCTCATGCCTCAGTTCACTTTTAATAAATATGAAAGTTTAAGTATGGTATCAAAATGCAAATTTAATAAACTATTTTTGTTAAAGATCAGACAATTGTGAATGGCGCACACCTCCAGCACTTGTGAGACTTAAATAGAAGAATTGCCTTGAGTTCCAGGCCAGCCTGGGCTACAGAGTGAGATCATGTCCATTAAAAAAAAAAAGAAAAAAGTGACAATCAAATCAAAGCAAACAGAACAAAAACGTTACCCAAACAAAACAGCCCATTTATGTGACAATTTAAGGGATTGGCAGTTTTGTTTTGTTTTGTTTTGTTTTGTTTTTTGCTTTTTGTTTGTTTGTCTTAATCCGGTCTCAGGATTTTTCTGTGTACCCTGGCTGTCTTGGAACTCACTGGGTAGGCGGGGGCTGGCTTTAAAATCAGAGATCTGGCTGCCTCTGCCTCCCGAATGTTGAGATTAAAGGGGTTTGCCACCTCTGCCCAGCTAAAGCCCTTATTCCTTAGAAACATATATTGTAAAACTTAGAAATTAGTAACATAATACATATGATTTGTTTCAAAATGATCTTTGTGGGTGGCGATTGAGATAAAACAAGAGTGGATAATTCCTCTTAAAGCTGGGCCCTGGGAGATCTAATGAGCTCTTTTCTTCTACTTTTGTGCATCCTTGGAAGTTTCCACATTAAACATTATACCTAAGCCAAGACTGCAACAAGAATGAAGGCTCTTATTAAGCACCAAGACACAGTGCCATGCATATGATTCGGAAGGCAGACTTGGGAGGTTGATTTGTCAACCTCATGATCGAAAGGCTGATGGAGAGCAGGCCCAGTCCCAAAGTTATAAACCAGTGCTGAATTCAGACCTGACCGCAAAGACTGTATTTTACATAGTAGGGGTGGCTAGCAAGTGCACAGTTTGATACACTGTAGAAACAGCCTTTTAAAAACTTAGATTTATTTATCTTATGAGTGTTTTGCCTGCATGTGTGTATGTGCACCTTACAAGTGGTTGGGAGCCACCATGTGTGTGCTGGGAACTAAACCTAGGTTCTTTCCAAGAACAGTAAGTGGTCTTAACTGCTAAGCCATATAACCAGCTCCAGTCTTAATACTGCTTATGCACTTTTTAAAATCAAAGAGTAGATCTTCTTTCTAGGTAAGCTGAGTGTGGAGATCCCACAAGCCAACAAGGTACACATATCCATAATACCCCTTGCCCCTTCACTTGGGCTCATAGTGAGAGGTAGGAGGAATGGCTGGCTACGAGCAGTCAGGAGTCTACACTGCCGACTTACTTTTATTGTCTGAGGCTGCATTTAGATATCCTCCTGCTTTCAGTGACTATGCTTTTCATGATCTAGAAAGAAAATTAATGAGCTGAGCCTAGTGGCACAGCTAATCTAGAGGATAAGGCTAGAAGATCTCGAGTTTAATGCTAACCAGGGCAACTTAAAAAAAAAAAAAATCCTGCCTCTGTGTGGTGGTTTCATTTTTAATGTGGTCTAATCTGACCTATATCTGCATCACCAAGGGAGAGAAAAAGCCACTGAGCTAAATCCCCAACCCCTTGTGTTTTGATTTTTGAGACAGGGTTTATCTGTGTACCCCTGGCTATCCTGGACTTACTCTGTAGACTAGGCTGGCCTTGAACTCACAGAGATCAGTCTGCCTCTGTCTCTTGAGTACTGGGACTAAGGGTGTGTGCCACCATGCCCAGCCTTCACCATTATATTTCTATCTACAGCCAGACTTGTTTCTTGGGCACAGCACAGACTGTAATCCATCCATTCCTTTTAAAAGGTCTGTTAGGAACTCATTATGTAGCAGACACTGTTTCAGGTAGGAGGAACAAATGATGACATCTACTCCACCACCAAGATACTCCTCTTCTCATAGTGCTTATGTCCCAGTAGGAAGAGGACAGACACATAAACAAGCAGATGCTATAACCTATTTGGTGGGATAGAGAAAAAAAATAAGTCAGGAAATAGAAGGAGTCAGGGGAGGCTTGGTTTGGGTTTTACAATTTTAAATAAGAACCGGGGAATGGTGGCACACACTTTAAATCCCAGCACTTGGGAAGCAGAAGCAGGCAGATATTTGAGTTCGAGGCCAGCCTGGTCTACAGAGTAAGTTCCAGGACAGCCAGAACTACCCAGAGAAGTCCTATCTTGAAAAAAACTTAAAAAAAAAAAAAAAAATAAGGCCAGGAGAGAAGGCTTCTGTGTGACGGCAACTGGAGGATCAGGGAAGGAAAGAAGGAGACTGTGTAGCATTCTAAGAGAAAAGAGTTCTAAGCAGCAGGTGCAGGAGCCCTGAAGAAGAAGTGGGCCTGAAGTAACAGGGACAACCTGTAAGGCCAAAGACAGTGTGTGTTTGGATGGCCAGATGATGTGAGGCCAGGCAGGCCACCCTAGGGCTGTCCTTCTGAAACAGACATCCACTGGGAGGTGGAAGCACAGATGGGACCGGATGTGGACTAGCTCACTTGTACAATTGAGACTAGACCACAGAGGCCTGTCTGGAAGGAAGTCCAGGCAGTAGCTTATTGTAATAATAGGAGTCACCAAAAGTGAGGGTGGCCTGTACCAGAAAGGTGGTAAGATTCTGGAAAATCTAGAAAAGCTGACATGGTGTGGGAGTCTATAAGATAAGGAGAACTGCAAGGTGTTTTCCATTGCGCTGGAAATACACTCTGCCTAGTGTGCCCTCAGGCCCTGGTTTTAATCCCCACTGTGGGCTTGGAGGGCAGATTTTTGCTATAACAACTAGAGGAACATAGTTGCCATTCCGTAAAATGGGGCTACTTTGTTGTAGTTTTAGGAATATCTAAAAATCTGGGTGTGGACCTCGGTCATAGATGGCTGGCAGACATCCAAGTGGCAGTGTGGACAGACAGGGATACATACGTGGGGCAAGGAGACTTCTCTGCTGGAGCCCTGAGAAATGCAAACAGTGACTGTCTTGAAACTAACCAATGGAGGAAAGAATATGTGAGCCACCTGAGTTCTCAGAACTGACTGTAGAGAGAACAAGTTGTCCTCTGACCTTCACACTCAGGCCGTGGACACTCACGTGCCCACACTCACACAATGATGATCAATTTTAAAAATCAAAGTAATATAAATGAGAAACAGATTAACTAGACAACGGTAATAAAGAGAACACAGAGTAAGGGGGTGGCCGGGAGACCCTGAGAACTAAATGTCTAGAAGTCCAGGCACACGAGGAGGAACCAGCTAACTAATCGCCTGCAAGGGAAAGCAAATGAATTAGGATAAATAACACATGGGAAACAAGTGACAGCCTGAACTCAGGCAGCCTTCCCATACCACACATTCCTTTTATTTTAAGGCTAAGTATTTAAAGATTTCTTTCTTGGTATTTCTGATGCCCGTTAAGAATTCACAGACATGTGGTTTTTACAGAATCTGGTTATAACATCCCAAGCCAACTACAGTCAGACTCCCCAAATGATGGTTGAGCTTGTTAGTTATATATCGGTAAGAATGAGGATTACATTGACTATGACATTCACGAACATAACATGCAATAAGAGGTTATTAATAACAAAATTAGGTCTCCTAGGACCACATCCATTATGCAGGATTCAGCTAAAAATAATTTACAAGGTTCCGTTGAGGCTAGATGAAAGAATCCAAATCCTCAATCTCTGGGAGAAAATAGAGGGAGGTATAGGAACAAAGTGTTCAAAGTCTACAGCTTAATTAAAGGAAAACTGGAGAATGTCCCTAGACAGATTATAATAACTACTGTTAGGAAGTTAATTTCTAAAATGTCAAAAGATGTGGCTGGGGATGTTGTTCATTTGGTAAGGGAACTTGCCTAGTATGCCTAAGGTCCTGGGTCCCATTTCTATAAACTAGGCATGGTGGCTGTCATGGTTAGTTTTTGTTAACTTGAAACAAGCTAAAGTCATCCAAGGAGAGAATATCAACTGAAAAAAAAAAATGCCTCCATAAGATCAGGCTGTAGGCAAGCCTACAGGGCATTTTCTTAATTAGTGACAGACAAGAGAGGGCCCCAGCCTAGTGTGGATAGGGCTACCCCTGGGCTGGTGGTCCTGGGTTCTATCTGAAAGCAGGCTGAGCAAGCCAGGAGGAGTAAGCCAGGAAGCAGCACCCCTCTGTGGCCTTGCATCGCTCCTGCCTACGGGATCCTGCCCTGTTTGAGGTCCTGTATTGGCTTCCCTCAATGGACTGTGATTTAAGGCATGTAAGCCAAACAAACCATTTACTCTTCAAGTTGCTTTTGATCATGATGTTTCATCATAGTGGTAGAAAAATAACTAAAGCACATACCTATAATCTCAGTATTCAGGAGATAGAGTCAGCAGGATCAGAAGTTCAAGATTATACATGGCTACTTAACAAGTCAGAGATCAGCTTGAAAACAAAAGACCCTATATAAACAAATAAACAGTATGTTAAATATCTTCTTTCTGGAAATTCTATAAACATTGCAAGAGAATTGATCATACATTTTGATCCTAGTCACTACCCTCTATCCCACTTGTCCCACTCCCTGTCTGACTTAGGGTTACTATTGCTGTGATGAAACACCATGACCAAAGAAACTTGAGGAAGGAAGGGTTTATTCAGCTAGTGCTTTCACATCACAGTTCCCCATCAAAGGATGTCAGGACAGGAACTCAAGCAGAGCAGGCACCTGGAGGCAGGAGCTGATGCAGTAGCCATAGAGGGGTGCTGCTTACTAGCTTGCTCCTCATGATTTGCTCAGCATTTCTTATAGAGAGCCCAGGATCACCATCCTAGGGATGGTACCACCCACAATAGGCTGCTCCCCACCCCCATCACTAATTAAAGAAATGCCCCAGAGGCGTGCCTACAGCCTGATTTTTTTTTTTTTTTTTTTTTTTTTTTTTGGTTTTTCAAGACAGGGTTTCTCTGTGTAGCCCTGGCTGTCCTGGAACTCACTCTGTAGACTAGGCTGGCCTCGAACTCAGAAATCCACCTGCCTCTGCCTCCCAAGTGCTGGGATTAAAGGTGTGCACCACTACTACCCTGAGGGCTGGGATAGAAGACATGTGCCACCACCAAGCTAACACAGTACTTTTTTAAAAAAGGATTTATTTGTTCTTATTCTATGTGCATAAATGGTTTTTGCCTGCATGTATGCATGTGCACTGTGAGATTGCCAGGTGTCCTCAGAGGCAGAAAGAGGGAACCAAATCCCCCGAAACTGGAATTATAGACAGCTGAGAGCCACTACATGAGAGCTGGGAACAAGGGCAGCAAGTCTCTTAATTACAGAGGCATCTCCAGCCCTCTAGTGAAGTACTTTCTGAAAACAGTTTAGTAGCATTGATGATGAACCACAGAATACTCATCAAAAAGCCGAGCAGTGGTGGCGCACACCTTTAATCCCAGCACTTGGGAGGCAGAGGCAGGTGGATTTCTGAGTTCGAGGCCATCCTGGTCTACAGAGTGAGTTTCAGGACAGCCAGGGCTACACAGAGAAACCCTGTCTCGGAAAAAAAAAAAAAAAAAAAAAAAACCCAACTCATCAAAAATAGTCTAGCCACTGTGGGAGCCGGTTTGTTGTTCTTGTTTCCAAGCTTAATCATACAGTCATACAAATCAACAGGTGCACTCATTCCAGAGTTGTGAAAGTTTGTACTGACCCAAAAGCTGCACGTTTATCCACAGCAACTTTATTCACAACCGATACAAACTAAACAACCCAGATGTCTTTCAAAGGATGACTAAATAAGCCATAGATACACAGTAGGAAAAGGAACAAACTAATGATACATATCGCTTGGATAATAGCCACAAAATTATGGGGATAAAAAAGTAGCCACAAAAGCTGGGCACAATGGCACAGTCCTTTAATTCGAGCACTGCTGAGGCACAGAGAGGCAGATACTTTCCTGAGTGTTTGAAGTCAAGTGTTGTCTCCACAGTGAGTTTCAGGTCAGTCAGAGGTACATAATAAGACCCTGTCTCTTCAACAACAAAGCAAGTCACATACTGTATGATTCCATCTCTAGAATGCTTTTGAAATAACAACATTTTAGAAATGGAGAACAGATTAGTGGGGGAGGAGTGGGGGAAGGAAGAGAAGGCTCAGCAGTAAGGGAGGCTGTATCTGAAAGAGCAGCTACAGGGATTCCTGCAGAACTAAAATGTCTTGTACCATGATTGCAAAAATGTCAGTGTTCTGGTTTTGACATAAGTGCTAAATCTTATGATTGAGGAAGACAAAGTAAACAGAGTTTGGGCTCTGCTGAGTCATCATCATCATCATCTCCATCATCACCACCACCATCATCTCACTTTGTAGTCCAAGCTGGTGTAAACTCACAGAGACCCACCTGCCTTTTCTTCCCAAGTGCTGGGTTTACAGGCATGCACCAACATGCCTGGCTCTCCACATCATTTTTCCTTTCTTTTAAAATAACTGCATATGCATGACATCAAAATGAAGTTTACTTTTAATATGAACATTTTCTGAAACTCTTTCCTAGGGATATAATCTAAAAGAAAGCAAAAAAGTTGCATGTATCAAATGTACACCAGTTATTTTTTTTTTCCGGTTTTTCGAGACAGGGTTTCTCTGTGTAGCTCTGGCTGTCCTGGAACTCACTCTGTAGACCAGGCTGGCCTCGAACTCAGAAATCCACCTGCCTCTGCCTCCCAAGTGCTGAGATTAAAGACATGCTCCACCACTGCCCCGCCAGTACTTATTTCTAACGATATACCCATTCAAATCAAGTGCCCCATTGAGGAAACAAATTTATATATATATGTGTGTGTGTGTGTGTGTGTGTGTGTGTGTATATATATAAATATATATCCTCCCATTGGTCATTTGTCTCCAACAAAGAATACAGTATTGTGTGGCACAATATTAGAGTACATCACAATTTTTTTTCTTTGGTTTTTCGAGACAGGGTTTCTCTGTGTAGCCCTGGCTGTCCTGGAACTCACTCTGTAGATCAGGCTGGCCTCGAACTCAGAAATCCGATTGCCTCTGCCTCCCAAGTGCTGGGATTAAAGGCGTGCGCCACCACAGCCCGGCATCACAAATATTTTAGCAATCTATGGAATTTTAGCAGAAATAGGTTCCTTGAATTACATAACATTTTTATTTGTATTGGGGTCGCTGTAGTGTAACATTAAATGACTCCCCCCCCCAAGATTAAATTACAACCATCCATTACAATAAAAAAAAAAATCAGCTGGGATTGGTGGTGCACATCTGTAATCCGTGCACTGAGGGGTGGGTGAAGAGACAGGACTGCTGCAAGTTCGAGGCCAGCCTGGTATACTTTCCAGACTAGATAGGGTTAAAGAGTAGGGTTGTCTTAAATACACCCCACCACCACCACCACCACCACCAAAAAAAACCCTCCCACTTGAAGAGCAAACTTCAGTTCCAGATTCTTCCCAGATTTGACTACGCAGTCATGAACACAGGTAGGTGAGAAGAGCTATTGGCTGCTCTGCCCAAACTGCGTTAAGGGTGACACCGCACGCAACCCCAGGGACCGGCAAGGGAAGGAGCTCGCGAGCAAAGGGCAGGGCTCGAAGGTACAGTGACTATGCCAAGGTCAGCGCAGGAAGGCTGCAGCTAGCCTCGGCCTGGGCTAAGCTCCCTATGTCCGGAGCCCCATCCCGAGCGCCGACCCCACTGCTCCCAGAGGCTGCGCAGCGGGGACTCCACATACAGCAGGTAGGCGACCTTGAAGCCCCCTACCCCCTGACCCTGAGGACCGCACCTTCACTCTCTGCCAGGGGCCGAGACACGCCCCCACGAGTCACACCCCAGCACAGCTCACAATCCACCCCCATATCCTTTTTCGCCCTCTCAACCCAGCTTTTCCCGACTCCGGGAAGAACCGGGAAGAGAAGGCGGAGGGCAGCGAGGCACCGTCGGATAAATACTATGGTGCGGTCACGCCCCCTTGATGTCACTTCCGCCCCAGGGTAAGATGGCTGCGCCCGGTTCTTGCCACGCAGACTTCCTCCTTGCCGGGAGACCGGAGGCAGGTGGTTGGTCTCGTCGGAGGTGAGGTCGGACACTCGCCGCAGAGCCTCAACGCAGGTGCGTCATGCAGTCCCGGGGAGAGGGCATGTGACGAATCCAAAGCTAGAGGTGGGGCGCTCCGGGAAGCCTCGCCACGTGGGACGGGGAGGAGCTGAGGTACAGCGAGAGCGACGCACGGACGGGGGAGGGGGGGCGGGAGGCCACGTGTGTGGGGTTCCGCCCAGGGTCCTCGCGTCCAGCCCTTGGAGTCACTTTGTTGTCTACTTTCCTCCAGGAACCATGTCGGAAGGAAACGCCGCGGGCGAGCCCAGCAATCCTGGAGGGCCGCGACCCCTTCTCTCTGGGGGCCGGGGGCTGATCGGCCGGCGGCCTGCACCCCCGCTTACGCCGGGTCGCCTTCCCTCCATCCGCTCCCGGGACCTCACCCTTGGTGGAGTCAAGAAGGTACCTGCGAGTGTGTTTGTACAGAAACCCAAATACCTTGAGTTCCAGGCCGTAGAGAGACAATTCGTGATGTTCATTCACGTACGGCCTTGTGTCCCTGATGGGATGTCAGCCTCTAGGAAGACCTTCAAGCCTAGGTGCTGGTACAAGATACTGACGTGGTTTCATAGGCAATTAAAAGGCAGAGAACCTAGTTAATTCAAGACATCTGGAAGTGCTTATTATTTTATGGGCACCATACAAAATCCCATGGCAGTCAGACAAAGTTGCTTTACTTGCAGTTTTGAATGTTCATAACTCTGTGGACGTCAGTATCAAAACTAATAATCTAGTTTGTGGTGAATCTTAGGCGTGCCGGTAACTACTCTTTGCCCCCCCCCCCCATTATGTGTGTAACAGTAGATGTAACGAGTAGCTCTGAAAAGAAAGGGCAGAATAAACACGGGATAAAGCTGTAGAGCTTTGCTTTGGGTACTACTCGTGATAGTTTACCTGTGTCATCCAATTGTGAGCGCTAGCACATCTGTCTCTCAACCTTCCCAAAATTGTTGGTCTGTTGAGCACTTCGAAAATACAGTACTGCATTTTACTTTACAGAAAACCTTCACTCCAAATATCATCAGTCGGAAGATCAAAGAAGAGTAAGTACCTAGGACTAATGAACACTACTCACCCAGTTTTGCTCTGAATTTGGGGAAGTAATTGGGTGTGTGACCTGGGAATTTTAACTTAACGCCATTAGCTTATTCAGCAATGGTTCTCATCGTTCAATCCCAGCTTATGTAGAAGCATGTTTCTTTTTGAGACAGTGTCTCTCTACATGGCCTTGCATATCCTGGAACTCACTATGTAGATTGCTAGCCAAGAACTCCCAGGGATCTGCTTGCCTCTCAGATCTGTGTCCTGAGTGCTGGGATTAAGGTGTGCACCACTGTGCCTGGCTCCAGGGCACTTTGCATTAGAGGGTCTTTCTTTTTTTTCTGTAATAAATAGCTGAGATAATAAACTTACAGAGAGGGACATTTTATTTTGGACATCAGAGTTTTGGAGATTTTAGTCTGTGGTTCTTTTGCTTTTGGGTCCATGGTATGGCAGTGAACACATGTCAGAGAATACCTGAGGGAAGAAAGAAATCAAGGAGAGGAAAGGGCTGAGTTTCTATTCCCCTTCAGGAGCTGGACAGCCACCCAGGAGGTTCCATCTCTTACAGTTTCAGCCACCTAATTCTGCCGAGGTGGGGCTTGGCCCTTCATACTTTCCCTTAAGTTCCTCTGTTTTCCAGCCTTCCTACTTTAAGGCAGTAAAAAACAACAAACGAAAAGAAAAGTCCACATTTTGGATAAGAAGATAAAGTAGAAGGAAATTAAAGGCCTGCTTTATCAGAGATGTAAAAGCAACAGCAAAGGGTTGGGTTCCTACTCTCATGGTGTACGTACTGGCTCACAGACTGCTCAGCTGACCAAAATGGGGTGGGCGAGGACGGTTAGTTTCCTGAGGCAGACCCTTTTGTCTGTTCTCATTCCCAGGCCAAAAGAAGAAGTAACTATGAAGAAGGAAAAGCGTGAACGGGACAGAGACCGCCAGCGTGAGGGTCATGGACGGGGACGAGGCCGCCCAGAAGTGATCCAGTCCCATTCTATCTTTGAGCAGGGTCCGGCAGAAATGATGAAAAAAAAAGGTACCAGGAAGGGATCGGGTCTGGATTGCAGTTCAGACTGCCTGAGAGGGCAGAGTGTGGGATTCTCCATTCGTAGTTTGGTTTTCCTTGCTGTGTCGGTCTTCCTTGTTTAACCCTAGTGAACAGCATGATTTCCCGCAGGGAACTGGGATAAGACAGTGGATATATCAGACATGGGACCTTCTCATATCATCAACATCAAAAAAGAGAAGAGAGAAACAGATGAAGAAACCAAGCAGATCCTGCGCATGCTGGAGAAGGATGATGTAGGTAGCAGCAGCCTGGGGGACAGCGACATCATCGAGCTTTTGGTTACAGAAGCACTAAAGTGGGGCTGGGGATGCAGCTCAGTGGAAAGAGTGCTTGCCTCCGTGTGTGAGACATACACCACGCGCAAAGAAAAGAGAGGGGCAAGTCCCAAAATGGACTGTGACGTAGGCACACATGCTGACATTTAATGTGACCCCCACTCTTTGGCAGTTCATCGATGACCCAGGGCTAAAGAATGACACACGGAACATGCCAGTGCAGCTGCCACTGGCTCACTCAGGGTGGCTTTTCAAGGAGGAGAGTGAAGAGCCAGAAGTTAAGCCTTTTTCGGCTGGCCCCAAGGAAGAAGACATGGAGGTGGATGTGCCTGCTGTGAAAGGTAATTGTGTCAGCCGACTTCCCTTCTTCCCTAGCTCTCCCCAGAAGCCCTCACGTGGCCTCCAAGACTGCTGCTCAGCAGTGTCTCCTTTTCCTTCCCACTCAGAAGTACAGGCACAGAATCAAGACATAAGTTCCCTCCTCAGTCTGCATGTCTGTGTACCAGTACGCCCGGCCTCAGCTGTTCCATTTTAGAGAAGTCACACACTCTTGAATTTCTTTCTTGTTCCTCTGTTTTACTTCTGGCTTAGCAACAATGAAGCACATGGATATGAAGGGTTTGGAACAGAGAACTGGCTTAGTGGTTAGGGCTATTTACTTGATGTCTTTTCCTTTTTCTCACTTTGGGCAGTGAAAGAGGAGCCACGGGATGAGGAAGAGGAGGCCAAGGTGAAAGCCCCTCCAAGAACAGCCAGGAAGACACCTGGTCTCCCAAAGGACGTGTCTGTTGCAGAGCTGCTCAGGGAGTTGAGCCTCATGAAGGATGAGGAGCTGCTGTTCCTTCAGCTGCCCGATACCCTTCCTGGGCAGCCTCCCACTCAGGACATCAAGCCTATCAAGACAGAGATGCAGAGCGAGGATGGACAGATGGTAGTCATAAAGCAGGAAAAAGACCGGGTATGCTCACGAGCGCGTTCTGGGGAAAGTCTAGGCTGATAGCTCCAGGACACAGCCCTGGTTGCAGAGGTTTCTGTTGCTGATCAGTTCTCTCTGGGAAACAGAATAGGATTCATTCATGAAAGCTGTTGCCTGGTAACTACCTGCTGCTTCTCTCCACAGGAAGCCAGGCTAGCAGAGAATGCTTGTACCTTGGCTGACCTGACAGAGGGTCAAGTGGGCAAGCTGCTCATTCGCAAATCAGGGAAGGTGCAGCTCCTCCTGGGCAAGGTGACTCTGGATGTGACCATGGGAACAACTTGTTCTTTCCTGCAGGTACGGCCCCTGTGGGCCAGAGAGAGGCTTGGGGAAGTTTTGACAGCCTGTGCTGAGGCAGTGAGGAACTTGGGTCACTGGACTGAGGGCTGGGTGTGTGGTTCTCACTGATGTCTCTGTTAAATGGCAGGAATTGGTGTCTGTGGGCCTTGGAGACGGCAGGACAGGGGAAATGACAGTCCTGGGACATGTAAAGCACAAACTTGTATGTTCTCCTGATTTTGAATCTCTCTTGGATCACAAACACCGGTGAAATGGACAGATGGAGGAGGATGGTGACTGCCCACATGTTTTCAAATACATGCAGCCCAGAAGGAGCCCCCTTAGCCCACCCATTACAGCTTTTGGCTGCTGTAGTCCCAGTTGTCCATGCTGGGGCCCATGCTGCCCCCTCACCCCAGCAGCTGTGAATAGAACTTCACACAGCATGAGTATGGAAGGCACAGCCTCACCTCTGGGAACTTGACCCTGCTATTTATTTTTATTTATGTCTTAATCCTCAACTGACTTCATCTTCCCAGAGAAGGATGGGGCAGGCTTCTTTTGGGGGAGCCATGGGCTACAGAGATGGGAAGAGGAGGGGCTCAAGTGGGTAGGAAAGAACAGGGATGGGATGGAACTCGAGACTTAAAACTCAGTTCCAGCTCACTAGTTTCTAATTCTGTGCCCTTGAACGAACTACTCAACCTTTCTGAGCCTCGTATTCCTCACCCGACAAACATGGGGATGATACCTACCTCACAGGGTTGGTGTGAGGGTCAGATGGAATGTTGTAGATGAGAAGTCCTTGCACAAGACCAGACATACATTATATAAGGGTGTGTGTGTGTGTGTGTGTGTACACACACATACATACATACATACATACATGCATATATATATATATATATATATATATATATAGACATGTACATACCCATAGGCACTCAATAAATGTTAGTTTTCCTTTCCTTTGCTTGAGTCTATTTCCAAACAAATGAACATTGTACTCTGAAGAAGTAAGTGGTTCTGCTCACATCCCTACTTTTGTGATTCCGTTGCTTTTTAATTTTTTTTTAACTCTTTCAGTGCTGAGCTGAGACCTGGAGCTTGCTAGGCACGTGCTCCACCACTGAGCCATAAATCCCAGCTCTCATTCATCCCTACCCTGCATCCCATTCCCACCCTAGGCTGATGTAATGAATGAATGTTCATGTCCTCTCTTCTAGTTTCTATCCCTTGTTGTCTTAGCCACCTGCTTCCTGTTGGAGTTTCTGTTGGAAGAAGTTAGAGGAGCCTATGGCACCCTGCAGGGACTGTTAGGTGGTGTGGTAGGCGGACCACTTACTCTTTGCACCCTCTCCTGCAGAGTGGCCGGTAGACTAACTCCCATAAAGGTATTGGTCAAGAGAACCATTTGGCCAGAATTCCCACTACACCTCATCCAACGGTGCTTAAAAGAACAAAGCAGCCTTGGTGAGATTGGGGTTGACACTTGATGGGTGTGCTTGGTGTGAGCTGTTCTCTGCCTCCCAGTGTCACCAGCTCAGCATGTCATGCCTGGTCCCCACTGCCGTGCCTACTGCTGCCTGTCCTGCTTCCTTCACTGGGGTCATTGTGCTGCTTGGGGGAACATCTACTCTTTCTTCCTAGTCAGCAGGGCTGAGGCATTTTCATGCTGAAGCAAAGACACCCAAGCATGTAGCATCTACAGTGATGAAGCCCAGACTCTGAGGACTGTTAGGTACTTCTTCCCGTTCTCTAGTCTGTGGTTTATTGAGCACAACTGGGGCTTTTCCTACAGACTACCCAACCAGCTACCGCGAAGAGATGGAATAGTGACTCCATTGTCTTGGAACCGAAAGCTCATACTCACTCTGTCAGGGAGTGATACACCTCTATTTCATCATGGAGAACAGGAGAGGAAGTGGTTCCCTGGGAGTGTATGCCGTGTATGCTATGGACATCCTGTCGGGTCTAAGGCAGCTTTGATTAACTCTGGGCTCTAGCTCTTTGTGCTTTCCAACAGCTGATGCACTGCCCTCGGGTGTCCATGGGATCCTCTCTGTTCTGATCAAGAACCACTTGCTTTTTTTTTTTCTTCTTGGAGTAACCTAATGGTCTTGTGTCTAAAGAGTTTGGTATTTTGCAATTCATAATTTTTTAGGATTTTTAAGTGGGTTCTTTTTTGTTTGTTTTGGGGTTTTGTGTTTTTTTTCTTAAGTGAGATAATATCTCTATGTAGCTCAATCTGGCCTCAAAAGTTTCAACCCTGCCTTGGCCTCCTGAGTGCTTTAATTATAGGCATGCACCAACCATGGACAGAAATCCTTGGGTTCTTTGAGTCTTCCAAGAAGATGGTGTACCACCTTCTCACTTCACCGTTTAAAATGCCTTTACAGTGAAGCTTTCGACTGTGTTAGTTCTCACCACCTGTCTCTAGGTCCCAGATGCACAAGTTAGAGAGCTCATTGGTAGGAGGCTGGGAAAGTGAGACCAGTCTGCTTTCTTGGCTGAGTCTCTGAAACGAAGCATCCATTTCTACCAACAAATATGTGCAAATAACGGGGGGTGGGGAGGCGGTTGATACAAGGGTGCAAATGAATGCAAATGTATTACTACCTGCATCTGTGTGTATATATATTGTGTTAGAAACAGAAAGAACTAAAGACTTGTTCATTTCTTTGCATAAAGTGTCTCTGTAGGCTTCAGTCAGGCTTGGGATTGGCTTTAGTTCCACAAGTAACCTTGGAGAAAGAGAAAATTCACTTGTTCCCCCTCAGTTTATTTTTCTTAGAATTTTTTTTTTTTTAAAGAAGAATGTTATTACCATAGCTCTTTTTGTATAGTGTTGTTTTTTAATTAAAATGGTTACTTTGCATGAGTTGGGAGTACGTAGATGTGGAGGTCAGAAGACAATTTTTAGGAGTCAGCTCTCAACTCTGTGCCTTGCTGATAGAGAATCTCTTGTTTCTGCTTTTAATGTGGGGTTCGAGTTTTCAAGTGCAGCAAGTACTTTACCCACTGAACCAGTTCCCTGGTTTGCTTTTAATTATTTATTAAAAAAGGATTTGAGTGTTTGAGTGATTTTCCTGTATGTATGTATGTATGTATGTATGTGTGTACCGAGTGCATGCCTGGTGTCTGTGGAGGTCAGATTTCCTGGAACTTGACTTATGGATGGTTGGGAGCTACCACATGGATACTGGGAACCCAAACCAGGTCTGCTGCAAGAACGTGTGCTCTTAATCTCAGCCATCTCTCCAGTCTCTGTCCCTTCCCCTTTTGCTTTTAAATTAGAATGAAAGTAAAGACTTACTGAGCATCAGACAGGGTCCAGTAAGAGTTGTGTGATCAGTAAGCTTTTATGAAGCCAATATACTTTGCTTTGGTTTATAAAGCATAGAACCCTTCTGTGATTTCTGCATCTTTTCCCAGCCACACAGACCTTGCTGCCCTGTCACAGTGGGCAGGCTATACCCTCCCCCCACCCCATGCTTTTCCCCATGTCTAGACTCAACTTTCTCCAGATGTTTCTAGGTCTTCTGAAATTCTTCAGTTCTCTGAGACGCCCTGAGCGCTCTACATAAATTAGCTAACTCAGGTGCATATGCTCCACTTGTTGCCAGCACTTAGGATGCTATAGCCAGGAGGTATGAGTTTGAGGCTAGCCTGTGCTACACAATCAGGTCCAGGTAAATCTAGAACTCACATCTCTGGTGCTTTTTGCTCCTCTTCCCTGCTTCCCTTCCCTCTATAGCATTTGTCTTCTTTTCATTTCTCATCTGACATTTCCATTAGAATATGACTGTAGAGCACAGGTGAGTCTTATGCATAAACTGTATTTTAGTATATAAAATACTTCCTTGCACATGATGGACACAGCAAGTTCTGATTGAAAGAATTAAAGAAATAACAATGTTCAAATCGCATGTGTTTTGACCAACACCTACATTTCTTTCTTCATTTTTTTTTTCTGGAGACAGGGTTTCTCTGTATAGCCCTGGCTCTCCTGGAACTCACTCTGTAGATCAGGCTGGCCTCAAACTCAGAAATCCTCCTGCCTCTGCCTCCTGAGTGCTGGGATTAAAGGCGTGTGCCAACCACTGCCTGACCAACACCTACATTTCTAAACAAATATGTGAGAAAATTGGTCCAACTGGACTGTCCCTCCCTCTTCCAGGAAGAAGAAAGGATCAGGCCAACCTTGTGGGTTGGGCTTTGAGCAGGTTTAGCCTTTGTGACTTTGCCTTGTGGGTGTACAAGGCAAGGTGGGAATTGCTTTATATAGACGTGTTTACATCCTTGGGATCCCACAACCCTAATAGGTAACGAGCTAAGTCTTTGGTTGGCTCTTTGCTGCTTATAGCATGGTTAAAGGCAGGCAGCCCCCACAAGGTGATGGTTCTGTGGTGTTGTTGGGATCTGCTGCTCCTCTGATGGGAATAAGAAGTACCTTCTTTTTTTTTCTTTCTCTTTTGAAGCAGGATTCCATGTAGCTCAGACCTGCTTTGGCCCTGCTGTGTAGTAGAAGCTGCCCTTGAACTCCTGATCCTCACTTTGCCTCAAAGGGCTGGCGTTAGAGGCATGTACCACCACACCCAGCTGACATAACCCTTTTGGAAAGAACTGTTTAAGATTGCTTCTAGGTTCTCATTAAAATTGAACATGTGGGGTCAGGGTGGTGATGTGCTTCAGTGAATAAAGGTGCCTGTTGCCTCGTCTCAAGCCTAAATTTAATCCCTGGGACTTATCTACATGGTAGAAGGAGAGAGGACCAACTGTGTGGCTCTGTCTCCAACCTCCACACATGTGCCATGACATATGCACATACATATATGGATAAATAATTAAAAACAAAACGCTTGACAAAGTGTCCCAACTTGTACCTGCCGAGGCTTCATGACAGATATTCCCCTTTTGGGGTGGACTAACTGATTCAACCTAGTGATATGTGAAGGGCCCAACCAGCCTATCGTGTCACAGTATAGTGTATTACAGTACACTGGCCTGACATTCAGCTCTAGGTGTCGGGACTGGGAAGAGGGATGGCAGCTGTCCCCTTGGTAAAATTTATCCCTTGCTCCACAGCCCAAAGCAAAGCCAGTGTCTCATGAAGCTCCCAGTTCACAGAGGTCCCCTTATATGCCAGACCCTGGCCCACTGATGTTTGTTAATGTGGTAGCATCTGCACTAGACATGTGGATTGGAAAATGGATGTGTTTTCTCCACTCAGTGGACAAAACTCAAAGTTGTTCTCATAGCACTGACTCTGTTGACACTAACCTGCCCATTTGGTCTGCCATTTGGAAAACTACAGACTGGCAGGTTAAAGATTTCCCTTCTTGGAAACATGAAGCATGGGAACAAAGATGATAGAACCATCTGGGTTGATCGTAGAGTGACCAAAGTGAGCGTTCATTCTCTAGTGAAACCAACTAGCATCAGAGCATGAGCTGAAGCTGTATTAACCAGGTTGTCACCTTTGCTATTCGGGTTTATTGTGTCCTAGACATGGCAGCACACCCATCACCATAGATTGAGCACCAAGTAAAGGACCCATGTTTCATATGCACAAGCTGTTACTGCATAGACCCAACTACATCCTCTTTAAAAAATGTTGTAAAAGTGTCAATCAGGCATGGCAGCACACACCTGTAATCCAAGCACTCAGGAGACTGAGGCAGGAGGGTTGCCGTAAGTTGAAGGCCAGCCTGGGATACATAGTGAGTTGCAGGCTAGTTTTGGATACAATGCAACTCTGTCTTAAATGACCACTACCACCACACATACACACAAAATAAAAATGGGGGGAGTCAGGCTGTGCACATACCTCGCCTAGCACAGCACTTGCCTTGCATGTACAAAGCCTGGGTTTGATCCCCAGCACTGCATAAACAGTGTGATAGTATATGCTTATAATTCTAACACTTGGCGGTGGAGGTAGAAGGTTCAGAAGTTCAAGGTTAGCCTCAAACTCGAGGCTAGTATGGGATATATGAGATCTATGTGTCACACGAATACATAAAGTGTGTCTTGGTAAGGGAGACATGGCAGAACATGAGGTCCTTGAGCTTTTCTGTGTTAGCTTTCATTGCTGTAGAAGCCAGGTGATGATGGCACACACCTTTAATCCCAGTACTTGAGAGGCTGAGGCAGGTAGACCTCTGAGTTCCAGGCCAACCTGGTCTACAGAATAAGTTCCAGTACAGCCAGGACTAACTGTCTCAGCAAACAAACAAAACAACAACAAAACCAAAATATATTCAGTAGAAACAGTTGAAAGGAACTTAAAGATCACAGTCCAGGTCAGCTGGCTCCGTTGTCTCTGGATTCGTAGTGCAGGGGAATATCATGCAAAAGATGAAGTGGAGCAGAGGTGCCCACTTCATGGCAGAGGAAAAGCAGAGTCAGGAAGGATCTAGGTGGACAACCTTCTTCTTCATCATCTCCTCCTCCTTCTTCTCTTCTCTTTCTTTCTTTGTTTCTTTCTTTCTTTTTTTCTTTTTTCTTTCTTTCTTTTTTTTTTTTTTTGGTTTTTTTCGAGACAGGGTTTCTCTGTGTAGCCCTGTCCCGGAGCTCACTCTGTAGGCCAGGCTGGCCTTGAACTCAGAAATCCACCTGCCTCTGCCTCCCAAGTGCTGGGATTAAAGACGTGCGCCACCACTGCCTGACCTCCTCCTCCTCCTCCTCCTCCTCCTCCTCCTCCTCCTCCTCCTCCCTTCAAAATATTTACTGTCTGTGTATGAGTGTTTTGCCTGCATGCATTTAAGCATACCATATATATGCCTAATACTTGGGAGTCCAGAAGAGGATGACTGATCCCCTGAAACTGGAGTTACAGACAGTTGTGATACACTATATCCCACACCACGGGAATCCAACTTGAGTCCTCTGCAAGAGCAACAAGTTCTTAAGTGTAACTGATGAGCCTTCTTTCCAGTTCCAACACACCTCCAATGGCCAACTTCCTCCCACTGTCCTCTACCTCCTCTGGCACCTCCAAGTAGGGCTATTGAATTAAGAACTCATCAACATTTTTTACTGTTACTAATGAAATGAGAGCCTTTATGATGCAATTCCAAAGTGCTATCAGCTGACAACCTTTTGAAACAAATGAACCTTTTAGGAGCTCATTTCATATTAAGACCATATCACCCAACCTTTGACAGTCTGGAGGCTGCTAGCTCAGTATTGTGGGCACTTTTTCAGGTTCTATTCTTGTTGCCCCAGTCCAGTGAGGTGACTTTGACCACCCCACTGTGGTTTCTGAAAATAATCTTACCATATTTTTAAACATTGCAAACATTTTCAGCCAAACAAAGGCAAGGTTCTGATTATAGTAGTCTCTCCAATCTTTCAGGGTTGTCAGCAAACACTACTCACTCTACACCGACATCTGGTACTGTGTAGTGAGCAAATGGTCTCTCCAGAATTCAACTTGTTTCTGACTGTACCTTTGATTTGGATAACTGTCCCTTTGAAAATTCGTGGTGACCATTTAACTACCATTGGGGCAGTATTAGGAAACAGGGACTGATAAGAGGTCATGTGGTCACCATGGCTTCACTGTCGAAAACAAATTCATGCTTTTACCAAAAATAGAACCTGAAAAAGGGCCCATAGTAGTGAGCTAGTAGTCTTAAGAGTGTGTCAAAGGTTGGTGATACAGTTTAAATATGAAATGAGCCCCCCTACACACAAAAGCTTTGTACTGGCTGGTTTGTGTGTCAACTTGACACAAGGTGGTTATCACAGAGAAAGGAACCTCCTTTGAGGAAATGCCTCCATGAGATCCAGCTGTAAGGCATTTTCTCAGTTAGTGATCAAGGGGGGAGAGTCCATCCCATTGCAAGTGGTGCCATCCCTGGGCTGGTAGTCCTGGGTTCTATAAGAAAGCAAGCTGAGCAAGCCAGGGGAGGCAAGCCAGTAAGCAGCATTCCTCCATGGCCTCTGCATCAGCTCCTGCCTCCACGTTCCTGCCCTGTGTGAGTTCCAGTCCTGACTTCCTTTGGTGATGAACAGCAATGTGGAAGTGTAAGTTGAATAAACCCTTTCCTCCCCAACTTGCTTCTTGGTCATGATGTTTTGTGTAGGAATACAAACCCTAACTAAGACAAACTGGTACTGGGAGTGGAGTATTCTTGTTACAGCCTGACCATGTTTTTGGGAGGACTGTGGAAGGACTTTGGAACTTTGAGCTAGAAGAGCCATTGGGATGTTAAGAGCTTTGTGGGATGTTGTGTAGGAGCTTGGAAGATAGTGTTGAGAACAGTGCAGAAGATGGAGGCCTGGCTTGTGAAATTTCAGAGGGAAGATTCAGTACTTTTATCAGGGCCATTGCTGTTTGGATTGTGTGGTTTTGGTTAGCTGGGGCTGAAGAATCAGCTATGATTAACAAGATATCAGAACTAATAAATCGAAACTTTTGCATTACTGAGACAATTGATACTGGTTAGTTGGAGCTAAGAAATTAGCAGTGATTAAGAAGAGACCAACATCATTAACACTTCTGAGAAGTGTTTCTAGAGACCACAGAAGCTGCGTTCCAGAGGCAGCCAGGGTTGTACCTCGTGTTGGCAACCAGACTTGGTAATGTGTAAGAGTCTCCCAGGTGGTACTGGTTTTGAACATGAATGGGTAGCAGCTGAGGCCTGGCACTGTGAAGGCCAGGAGAGGCCACTGGTGAAGGGGCAGCCTCAGTGGCATTGAAGGCCCAGGACTGAAGGGGTGATGCAGAGAAGTTGAGGCTTAGCACCATGAAAAGAGCCTATGAGAGACTATTTGTGAAAGTGCAGTCCAGTTGCAGTAGAAGACAGCAATGTTTTGGAGATGCCAGTACCATGGGATGACCACCAAGAATAGCAGCAGCAGTGAAGTACAGGCAGCTGGAGCCTAGAAGACAAGGTGTGTGCTACAAAGGGCAGAGCTGGAGAAGTGACCCGAGCCCTTGGAGGAGCCCAAGAAGATCATTGAGTCAATTCCAGACCTTAGATGGTTAGAGTTTGATTTTTCTTATGATTGTGACTGTGCCCTGATATTTTCCCTCTTGAAGTAAGAAAGTATCTTAGTGGAGCACACAGTTAATAAGAAGAGACTTTGAATTGTAAATTTTGAATTTCAAAAGAGATTGGATATTTTAAGCAGATTGAAATTTTAATATGTAAGAATTTGTAAAGACTGTGGGACTTTTAAAGTTATTTAGATCATAGAGGTGAATAAGAAAGTAAGGGCTGAGGCTTAATAGTGATATGTTTGTGTGTCAAGTTGACTGGGGGACACTTGTACTGGCTGGTTCTGTGTGTCAACTTGACACAAGCTGGAGTTATCACAGAGAAAGGAGCCTCCCTTGAGAAAATGCCTCCATGAGATCCAGCTGTAAGGTACTTTCTCAATTAGTGATCAAGGAGGGAAGGCCCCTTGTGGGTGGTGCCATCCCTGGCCTGGTAGTCCTGGGTTCTATAAGAAAGCAAGCTGAGCAAACCAAGGGGAACAATCCAGTAAGCAGCACCCTCCATGGCCTCTGCATTAGCTCCTGCCTCCAAGCTCATGCCCTGTGTGAAAGTTCCTTTCCTGACTTCCTTTGATGATGAACAGCAGTGTGGAAGTGTGTCTTAGTCAGGGTTTCTATTCCTGCACAAACATCATGACCAAGAATCAAGTTGGGAAGGAAAGGATTTATTCAGCTTACACTTCCACATTGCTTCCAAGCAACTTCAAAACAAGTTATGCTTCTTGGTCATGATGTTTTGTGCAGAATAGAAACCCTGACTAAGACAAGATTGATCTGGGTTTGTTTTTTTGTTGTTGTTGTTGTTAAAGAATTAGATTATAAGGGCTCTGACTCCATTAATAATATGTATGTATGTTGATAGATGCATAATATCATAGAAGGGATCTCTCTGTGAGTCTCTCTGTCTCTATCTTTGTCTCCCTCTCCCTCTTCTCTCTCGCTCTCGCTCTCGCTCTCGCTCTCGCTCTCGCTCTGTGCATGCATGTGTCCTGGCTCTCCCATCTTATTCTCATGTGTGCAGTCATATGATGTGTCCCACAGTGCTAAAAGGGAGCAAGGGACTCACCAGATAACCACCCTTCAATCCTGCACAATCAACCTTCAGATCTGTCAGAAGTAAACTTATTTCTCTTGCAGATTGCCCAGCTGTAGTCATTGTGTTAACTAGACTAAGATAACATCAACTTAATATCTTAGCGTTTCATGTTTCTGTGAAAGAGTGCCTGGACAGAAGGAAAGTAGTTTATTTTGGGTTATAGTTCTGGCATTCGATGGAGCTCCACGGAGGCAGATAATGGAGGCAAAAGTGATCTGTGAATAGAGGCATATGTGTGAGAGAAAGAAGACACAGCTGACTTGCTTTATGATAGGTGGAAAACTAACTCTGCCACTTGAGAAACTAAGACTGTACTGCCATGAACTAACTAGCCATATTAGAAACCAAATATTTTTCTTTAATTTTTTTTCCTTCTCAATCCGGCCCCACTCACTCTGGCCCAAAGATTTATTTATTTATTTGTTGTATGTAAGTAAACTGTAGCTCTCTTTAGACACTCCAGAAGAGGGTGTCAGATCTCATTACAGATGGTTGTGAGCCACCGTGTGGTTGCTGGGATTTGAACTCAAGACCTCCAGAAGAGCAGTCAGTGCTCTTAACTACTGAGACATCTCTCGGCCCTTCTTTAATTTTTTTTTTTTTTTAATCACATTCAGTGTTTGGGGTGCCCACATACCACTGCACACATGTGGAGGTTGGGGGACAACTTGTGAGAGTCACTTCTCTCCTTCCGCCATGTGGGCCCTTAGGCTCTATTAGGCTTAGATGTAAGCATCTTTACCCACTGGGTCATCTCACCAGTTCAAAAATCAAATCTGAAGATGAATTTGATGGGGAAAAATCCTATCTAAACTACAGAGAAAGGCATTTTGGTCACCGGCAGGGCTGGTTCCCTCTTAGTGACTTTGGGTTCTAATCAGGATGAAAAGGGGAGCTGGGAAGGGAGCCAAGAGAATCAATGGGACGGTTATAGTCCAACAGCTGGCAGACTTGAGAACCAGGAAGATCAGATGTTCATATTTGCATCTGAAGGCAGAGAAAAGCTGATACTTCTGTTTGAAGGCTGTTAGGTAGGAGAAACATTTTAGTTGTAATTCAGCCTTTTGGTTTTGTTCATGCCTTTAATAAAGTGGGTAGGCTGGGCCACATTAAAGAGGGCCCTCTGGTTTACTGTTTGTAGTTCTCCTCCTCCTCCTCCTCCTCCTCCTCCTCCTCCTCCTCCTCCTCCTCCTCCTCCTCCTCCTCCTCCTTCTCCTCCTCCTCCTCCCTTTCCTCTTATTCTTCTTTCCCTCCTCTCTTCCTCTTCTGTCCTCCTCTTTCTCCTTCTCTTCTGGTGAAAAGGGTTTAAAAGATGTGTTACATTTATGTGTGCTTGTGGCTGGGTACCTGTCATGGTAGGCATGTAAAGATCTGAGAACAGCTTTCAGGAGTCTGTTTTCACCTTACACCATTAATCCCAACTGTCCTTTTATATGTATGGTGTTTTGCCAGCATGTATGTCTGTGTACCACATGTGTGTAGTTCCCAAAAAGACTAGAAGGGCCAGAAAAGAGCATCATATCCATTGGAACTGGAGTTACAGGCACTTGTGAGCCACCATGTGGGTGCTGGGAATTTAACCCATGAGAGGACATGGGACTGGAAGTGCAGCTAGTGCTTTTAGCCACTGAGCAGTCTCTCTAGCTCTGACTCCACCATTTGGGCTCTGGCACTTGAACTTGGGTCATCAGACTTGGCTGCAGGTGCCTTTGCTTCACTGGCCCCAAATAAGTTTTCTTTTAATTTTCTTTTAGAGAGCTCTCCCTCCTCAGCCCTGATATGTAAGGATTGCAGTTGTGTGGCACCACACACCCATGTTGGTTTCTTCTAATCTCTCATCTACTCTTTGGATTTTGATGTTGTCTCTTAATGTTTTATATTTTCATTCTTTCGTGTGGACCCTTTTTTTTTTTTTTTTTGGTTTTTCGAGATAGGGTTTCTCTGTGTGGTCCTGGCTGTCCTGAAACTCACTCTGTAGACCAGGCTAGCCTTGAACTCAGAAATCCACCTGCCTCTGCCTCCCAAGTGCTGGGATTAAAGGTGTGCATCACCACTGTCTGGCTTCATGTAGACCCATTTATTAACACCTTTTATGTGAGAGTTTTGGGGACCTGGCTATGGGTGTGTTTCTCCTGGGAAGATTTATATTTGCTTCTGCCTAAGACGTTGAAGTTATATGTCTACTTTAAATCTTCTCTGTAGTTTCTGGGCCAGCAGAGTAATATAATTTCCTGTGCTCAGTCTTGCTGTGACTTTGTGATCTTACTTTCTGAACAGCAACAGTGAAGTCAGAGTCCATGGTTCTTATAGGGCTGCAGTATCTGAAGCTATGAATGTGTGGGAAGAGCTGTACTGTATATACTTATGAACCCATTTTCATCTCTAGGTTCTAGAGCCTGATGGGGTTATGACTTTTCTGTTATCTCATCTGTGGCTGGAAGGATGGCTCAGTGGTTAGGAGTACTGGCTGCTCTTCCAAAGGACCCTGGTTCAATTCCCAGCACCCACATGGCAGCTCACAACTGTCTATATTCCCAGTTCCAGGGGATCTGACAACCTAACACAGACATACATGCAGGCAAAGCACCAATGTATGTAAAATAAAGTAAATGATTTAATAATATGTCATCTGGACTGGAGAGATGGCTCAGTGGTTAAGAGCACTGACTGCTCTTCCAGAGGTCCTGAGTTCAGTTCCCAGTTCTCAACTATCTGTAATGGGATACAATGTCCTCTTCTGGTGTGTCTGAAAACAACTACAATGTATTCGTATACATAAAATAAATAATTTTAAAAAATTATCTGTCCCATACCTCAAAATGCTTTATCTCAGCAATATGTGTGTGCTGTTTTGACAAATAAATGACTGCATATATTTATGGGGATACAATATAATGGTTTAGATATATTTCAGTGTAGAATGATTGCAGCAAATTAAATATATTCTTACCTCACACACCCCCACCGGCTCTGGGCATGCACATGGTGAGATAGTATATGCTTTATAAGTATTATTTTTGGAGGTGCTGGGGATTGTACACAGGGCCTTGCACACATTAGACAAGTGCTGTATTTGTGTGTGCTTTTTAAAAAATTGCTACCCTAAAGGTAGAACATTTATTAGCAACTTTAGCATCTCAACAGGGAATATAAACAGCAAGAAATGTTGCTTAGCTTCAGAAAGAATCCTAACAAATGCCAATGGTTCCAATACTCATCTTTATCTCCATTCCAAATAAGACTGGATTTTTCCCTTGGTGGAATAGTACTCACGGTGTACGAATTACTTGGAAGCACTGTACCTACTCTTGGAAGCTACCTACTCTTGGTTCAATGCTGAAAAATCTAAGGAACTCAACCTACCACCTTTGCAATGAAAGCTGCTTGTTTTGGGTTACAATCAGGTGCGCTCAGAGAACTGCTTCATACTTCACCTGGACTCCTTTCCCTAAGCAACTGTTTCAATATGCAACGACTGAATCTTTCCAAAAAGGATAGGGAGCTGGGACTTTATTAGGGTTGGAGAACAGTCTTATTTTCCCCCCCACCGTGGTGTCTTTGGCACCTCTCTGTCGTGGACAGGGCGAACGATCCACTACAGAGCAACCTCTACCAAGCTTTGGTATTTACCAATTGCACCTTAGAGCCTTTAACCTAGGAAGAGAGAGCAGGTCACTATCAATATGAACATATTAGCTAAATTTGTTTACAGGAACAGCCCACTGGAAGGGATTCAGGGCAAACCCTATGCCTCAAAACTCTTTAAAATTACTCCCATAACTTGTAGCACCGTTTTGAGATCAACCTCCCCATAGCTAGACTGCATGAAAGGGCGAGCCAATGAGGTGAGGGACTCTTTTGAGTGGCAGGCTGTTTGGCCAATGGGCTGAGCCCCTGGGCTAGGGAGACCCGGAAATCAGGATTTGGGGCACGTGGTTCATTCCAAGTGGCAGATGAGGCGGTGTTCTGCCTAGGCAGGTGCTTTAGA
This sequence comes from Uromys caudimaculatus, assembly GCA_028551405.1. Classification (NCBI taxonomy): domain Eukaryota; kingdom Metazoa; phylum Chordata; class Mammalia; order Rodentia; family Muridae; genus Uromys; species Uromys caudimaculatus. The sequence continues at coordinate 48,887,367 of CM052708.1, forward strand.
GCCCTGACGACTCGAGGCCAGGTGAGAGGATGAGACTCAAGTGTAGACAGCTAGGAGGGTTAAAGGTTTGCCGGACTTTTTTAAAAGTTCAGGCTCCTGGTGACGAGCAGGGCACTCTCAGCCAGGGCCCTCCCACCCTCTTGTGTTAGCACCTACCCCACGCCCCTCCCCCACGGGCACGAGGTGGCTTGGGCGGGGTCGGGGTGGACTGGAATTCGTTATTCCAGGCCGAGTGTGTGAGAGGAACGCAGGGCCTGGAATTGGAGGGAAAGGAGGTGGCTCGAGGAGAAAGTGCGCTCGCTTCGGGGCTCAGTGGCACAAGACCTAAAAAGAAATCTAGGCAAGACTCGGCTGGCCACAATCCAGTTGGTGGAAAGGTACTTTGGTGTCGTGGACCTTGGGTGGGATTTGCTTTGTCAGACTTGGCCTCAGGTTAGGCCTGAGGCCTAGTGCCCCTGCGTAAAGGGCACACACATGGAGAACTGGAGAAGATAGGCCTGGCCTGGGACCCTTCATTACGCGGTGCGTGAGATTTAACCCAGTGAGAAAACCCGCTTGAAGGAAAGGCCTTCTGGAGGAGGCATCCAATTTGTGAACGGGATAATGGGAGAGTAAAAAGGATTCCAGAGGTCTGTGCTGTACCATCGCTCCATGTGTGCCAGTTGGCAACTGACTTCTAGATTCTTGGGTAAGGCTAGGGTGGTGTGGGAAAACTGCAATTGAGGAGTTGAGTCTTCTTTCTATGCAAGGCTGGATTTCTCTAGCTAAGAATGCTGGCAGGTTTTCAAAAGCTCAGAAGAGATTCCTGGGATTGGAGTGTAGCTCAAAGGTCTAATGCATGCATACATAAGGCCTTGGATCTGCTCCTCAACATAAGAGGGAAAAAAGGAAGAAAGAAAAAAGATTCTTCAGGGATCAGGAACAGGTCAGGGCAATGAAAGAAATCTTTTACAGAGTTAAGACTTGAAATCCATAAATTATTAAACGATTTTGAAGAGGCCTGATGGATCTTAGACTTGAGCAAGGCCCAGGAGCTCATCCCTAAGTTAGCAGGGGAGGGAAGGAATTCAATGGACCCCACGAGAGCCACCAAGTAGTATAGACTCAAAATAACAACAGCTTTGTTCCCTGGAGACCTCAGGCCTGTTGGTGTTTTAAAACAAAACAAAACAAAAAATAACAACAAAGCAAAAAACCAAACAAAAAATCCAAAAACCAAAAACAACAACAAAAAAAACTGGATAAAGATTCAGAATGCAATTATAGATGAGGGGGGGAAACTGATATAGGAGAAAAAAAAAACCCAAACATATTTGTTGACAGAATAATTTTATGGTATGGAGGTGTTAACTACAACAGAAATCATCCTCATATGTAAAAATTGTTCCTTTCTACAATTGGTGGTTATTTGATGGACTGTGCCCTGAGGGGTTGTTAGGTGGAGCAGCAGCTCCAGGAGCTTTGGTTAGTGGGAGGTGCTTAGAATGTTCTTAGCTCAAATAGGAGTCTTAAAGGGGCACAGGAGCTTATTCCTGTAATCCCAGCACACAGAAGCTTGCAAGTTCAAGGCCTGCCTGAGCTATACAGCAAGATGCTTTCTCCAAAATAAGACAGGTGTGGTGGTACATGTTTGTTATCCCAGCACTTGGGAGGCTGAGGCAGGAGGGTTGTCATGAGTTCAGGGCCAGGTAGGGTTCCATAGCAAGACTCTGCCCTGCCTCTAAAGAAAAAACATTGTTTTTCTTCTGAGACAGGGTTTCTCTGTGCAGCCCTAGCTGTCTTAGAACCAACTCTTTCTGTAGACCAGACTTGCCTTGAACTCAGAGATCTGCCTCTGCCTCTGCCTCCTGAGTGCTGGGATCAAATGGCTGCGTCACCACTGTCAAGAATTATTATCATTATTTTTTGCTTTAAAAGAGAAAGCCTTGAGGTGAATCTGTTAGAGGAGACCGGCCCTGTCACTGACTGACTTGGCCAATTGATCTCCTTTAGTCTGTCAATTTGTTTTGGGAGAAGGTAAAGGTAAACGGTGGGAATTTTAAGGTTTTTATTAGTTCTTAGAGACTTTCACCCCATGTGTTATGGTCATACTCATTCCATCCCAGAGCCCCTCCCAGACCCAGCTTCCTTCCCTACCCGCCCAGGCTGTGCCCTTTTTTAAAAAAACAAAAACACCTATCCAATCAAATATGTGTTTCCCATACCCTCCTGGATGTTGGGCCTTTCCCTGGAGCATGGTCAGTTTGCTAGAGGCTACACTGATAAAGAGAAATGACTTCCCCTCTCCTGCTATCAGTAGCCAATAGCTCCTTGGCAGAGTGTGGGACTTCATGCCCACCTACCCTCTCCATGCTGGGAGGTGGTATGGCTTGAGCAGTAATCAATCACTTTTTGATTGCATGTAAGTCCCATTGCACAAGATGAAAGAAGCTATGAGTATTGTCAGGCCAAGAACCTGTGATGAGACAGGTCCTGGGCCCTAGGGTAGACTCTATGACTGTTCTTCTGCTTAATGGACATAGTTTTAAACTGACTCCTGATGAAGTATTACAGCCATAGATTAATACATCTCTCAACTCTCATCGGAAAAGATTCTATTTACAGTAGATGGTGAATTTCTAATCCTTTGAAAATGCTGACAGGTAACAAATTGGAACAGAACCAACAGTCATTTCTACAGCCTCTCAATGGATCCTGTCAGGCCATTGTTCAGGGGGCCCACTCCAGTCCACCCATCTCAATGTGTTCGGATGCCAGGCTGTTGGCCACAAGCTCCTAGACCTTTGGAACCAGCTTGGGGTAGGGCAGGACCTGCAGGCAGAGGCCTTGTGTTTAGAAAACCAGAGGAATCCAGCCCACCACTCCAGCCAGTACAAAAGGTAAGGCCACTCAGAGGGCTTAGGGAACTAGAAGGCTATCCATATAATCAAGGGCTGTTATTTTTATTTTTTGTTTGTCTTGACAAGTAGTTGCATCTTGTGATTGTGCAATTCAAGTCCTTGAGAAAGTGCCTCAAAGTAAACTCTAGATGGACTTGGGGCAGTTTTAAGGTTGGCTTCTAGCTTCAGTCCTCCACCTCCTCATTTTTCCTGTTTGCCATCCTTTCCTGTATAGTTGAGGGATTTAAACAGAAATAGAAGTTGCTGCTTCTCTGAGTGTTCAGATTCTTCTCTGGTTGGCTCTGTAGTATTGACAACAACAGAAAGCCATATTGTATGTTTAGTCAGATGAAATGCTTTTCGTCTGTATGTAGCTTTCATTTGCCTAGCAGTTCTAACTAGCACAACAGCAAGCTGTCAGGACAACTACAGCAGTACAATCAGTACGGTTCATTGGATAGTGCTTAAGAGAAAAAACAAAACAAACAAACAAACTCCACAAGATGGGACCAAGGATACAGCTCAGTTGGTGGAGCACCTGTCTGGCTTGCACAGAGCCTAGGATTTGATTCCCAGCACCATATAAACCAGGTGTGGATGTACAAATCTGTAATCCTGGCACTGCGGAGGTGGAGACAGGAGAATCAAGTTCACTATTCATCTTTGACTATATAGCAAGTTTGAGGCCAGCCTGTAAAAAAACAAAGTAAGAAGACAAAACCCTAAACTTCTTATATCCTTAAATGATCTTTTTTTTTCCTGTAAAATTAATTAACCAATGTTCCTGTTCCCTTTACCTTGGCTATATAGGTAGCTAGATAAACTTTGAAAAGGGTTGGGGAGAAGGCTCAGTTGGGAGAGTACTTGCTGTGTGAACCTAAGGATCTGAGTTTGAATGTCCAGCAGCCATGTAAAGCTAGGTCCTCATCTGTGACCCATGTCTGCAATCCCATTACTCCTACTGGGGTCTGCGAGGTGGAGATGGGAGAATCCACAGACACTTGCAGGTGAACTAACCTGGCGTACGCACCAGCTAACAAGCATCGAGGAACTGGTCTCAAAGAAGGTGGGAAGACAGGGGCCTAGTCTCAAGTTTGTCTTCCAACTTGCATATACCCTCTGTGACACATATGCTCCCAGTCACACTAATGCACAAAGATAGAAAATAGTTTTTAATTTTTAAAATTAAATAAATTTAAATTTAATAATAAAACCAACCAACCAACCAAACAAACAAACAAACAAAAACTGGAGACTGAAGAGATAGCTCAGCAGTTAGAAGCACTTGCTGCTCTTACACCCACATGTTGGTTTTATAACAGTCTACAACTTCAGTGCCTTCTTCTGACCTCCACAGGAGCCTGCATGCATAGTGCACTTATATACATGCAGGCAAAACAAGTCATACATATAAGATAAAAATACATTTTTTAAAAATCTAACTTACTGGTGATGGAGCACACCTTTAATTCCAGCACTAATGAGGCAGAGGCAGGTGGATTTTTGTGAGTTTGAGGCCAGCCTGGTCTACATAGTTCCAGGTCAGCTAGAGATACATAGTGAGACCTTATTTCAAATAAATAAAAAATAAAAACCTGGAAAAACATAACTATTTTTTGGTATTTTATTGTACTGTATATCAATTAATAGTTATTATTATTATTATTATTTGTTGTTGTTGAGACAGGCTTTCTCTATATAGCTTTGGCTGTCCTGTGAACTTACTGTGCAGACCAGACTGGCTTGAAACTCACAGAAATCCACCTGCCTCTGCCTCCTGAGTGCCGTGATTGTATGCCACCAAGCCTAGCCAAATTTATAGACCTTTTTAATGTTTTTTTTTTTTTTTTTTAGATTATATTAAGGGCAGGTTTATTGGGAAACTGCTCTTGGGCAGTTCACTGGCCTCAAGGACCAAGGCCAAGGAAGTTGCCATGGGGAAAGGGGGAGAGGAGGGAGAGTGAAAAAGAGAAACAGCACACAGAGAGAAGAGGGGAAGAAGAGGGAGAGAACGAGAGCATGTTTGTTATTTTATGTGTTTGGGTGTTTTGTTTGCATGTATTTCTGTGTACCACACACATGCCTGGGGCCAGAGTGGGCAAAAGAGGGCATAGGATCCCCTGCTGCCATGTGGGAACTGGGAATTGAACCTGGATCTTCTGAAAGAGCAGCCAGTACACTTAACTGCAGAATCGTCTCTCCATCCACTTAAATTTTAGCTCAACTACATTTACTTTAAAGTCTAATAAGACATGGTAATAAGTATTGAAAAAATTATGAAGTATTTTATCCATTTTTAAAAATTTTACTACCTTTGCATTTGGGGTGTGCGTGTGTGTGTGTGTGTGTGTGTGTGTGTGTGTGTGTGTCTTGTCTGTCTGTCTCCTTCCACCATGTGGGTTCCAGGGATCAAACTTAAGTTCTCAGGTTTGGCAACAGGCCTTAGTAGTTTCTCCCATTAGTGCAGAATGATCTCACCAGCTGATAGCTCTTCTTCTTATAACATTGGTAGGATTTGGAGAATGTGATTTTTCATTTACAAAGCCATTGTATCTAGGGTTCTAATCCATTTCTTAAGATAACTTTAATAATTAATTATCTTTCCCTAGGAGTCTGTCGGTTTGGTGTCCATGTTTCGTGGCATGGGCCTTGACCCAGCGTTCCGGGCCCCTTCAAAACGAGAAGTGCCTCCTTTGGGTATGTAGATGTTGACTGGAAATATGGAGGAATGTGTGGTTACTTAGTTCCTATGTCCAGATGGTCTTCAGAAACCTAACTGTGCAACATGCTCAGCTCACAGTAACAGCTGAGGTTTGACTCTTGCAGGCAGAGGAGTTCTAGGTCGAGGCTTGTCTGCTAACATGGTCCGCAAGGACAGAGAAGAACCCCGTTCCTCTTTGCCTGATCCTTCGGTGCTGGCAGCTGGGGACAGCAAGCTGGCAGAGGCTTCTGTTGGTTGGAGTAGGTGGGTAAAGTCACTTTGTCCTGTAACCTCAAGTGTCGGATGCAAAGAGAGGCTCTGGGACAGGTGTGTTCCAGATGAGTATTTCTTAGATAGGCATCCGTGGTGGTGTTTACCAGGAATAGTTGGTAGCTGCTCATCAGGCAGTCATTGGGAAGGTAGTTTCCACTGTACACCTCAGAGCTTCACTTGACTTGTCACAGGGTCCCCTGATAGTAGGTATGTGTCACAATCCCTCAGTTCAACCTAGGAAGGCAGCCCTGAGAGGCCATGCCGAGAGTGCCTAGTGAGTGGGCATTATTTTAAGAGAATCCTAAGGCTGACCTTGGGCTCCTTTGGGCATCCCCTCCAAGGAAAGAATGCTGGGCAGTGGCTACACACAGCAGCCTTCTTGGGAGCACGTGTACCCTATTACCAACATGGTTGTCCTAAGGGACCTTGGAAACAATTTTGTAGAGGCTTTCATGTCTCTGATCTTAGTGCTATCTCCAGTCTAGGCTCCAGACAGGTATGTGTGGTACCTAGCCTTGGGGAGCCCCAGGGCTGTAGCCAGGGTTTACAATGGCCAGGTCATCATGTCCATCCTCATCAAACTGCAGAATAAGGGACATTTCATTGAGGCCCTATGTAGAGCCAAGTTCAAGTTCCCTGGGTGCCAGAAGATCCATACCTCAAAGAAGATCCATGCTTCACTAAGTTTAATGCAGATAAATTTGAAGACATGGTAGCTGAGAAAGGGCCCATCATGGATGACTCTGGGGTCAAATATACCCCAGTAGTGATCCTAAGGCCCTGCACTCCTGGGGGCTTCTCTATGTTGTCCTGCACCCCACCTAATCATATTCATTAATAAATTTCACATCTAATTTTTAAAAATAAAAGGAATGTACATTTGAGGGGATAGTCTAGTGGTGGAGACTAGAAAAGCCCCGATTTCCCTCTTTCTCATTTCAGAATGCTGGGAAGAGGTAGTTCTGATGTCTCTTTGTTACCACTGGGAAGAGCAGCCAGTAGTATAGGCAGAGGAGTAGAGAAACCTCCCAGTGCCTTTGGCCTTACTGCTCGGGATCCCCCACGGTTGCCACAGCCTCCAACTCTGTCTCCAACCTCACTGCACTCTGCCGATCCCCCTCCAGTCCTGACTATGGAAAGAAAGGAAAAGTGAGTTAAGATCACCTGGTCTGAAGGAGGGATGGCAAGGAAGGGTTCCCTGTAGCCTGCTCTTGAGCTGCTGGGTAGAAATGTGGATATTGTTCTGTGAGTCCACACTGTTCTGGGGTGATAGGGGGTGGAGTGTGTTTTGCCTTCTGATAGAGGGGAGACAGGTGAAGAGATTCCTGAAGAAGTGCAGTCGGTTTAACAGTGAATATAAACAATTGGGTGTCCCCAGTAAGTAAACTCACAGCTTGTCACTTCCCTTGCACATGAGATTGATAGTTCTCTGTCATGTTGAAGATAAGGAAATCACCTAGAAGGAATATCAATGACACCTCATCTCACTCTGTGGAACAAATCCTTTGTTATTAAGTAGCTGGCCTTGTTTATTATAGTGCCATTTGTAGGGCAGCCCAGATGACTTTGCTGTGTAATTAGATGTTGCTGTGTTGGTATATCTTGACTCCCAGTTTGTGTATCTGTAAGTTAAGTGGAAAAAAATTTTCCAGTTGATGGGGCTGCTTAGCTGGTTATTGGGTTATATGGTGTGTTTTGTTTTGTTTTTAATGTAGTCCCAGGTGGCCTCGAACTCTTGGGCTCAAGGAATCTTCCACCTTAGCATCTGGAGTAGATGGAACTAAGTTGTATATTATCATGCCTGGCTTGTGCTTTTTTTCTTTTCCCCTTTCTCTCCCCCCCTCCCCCCAGGGAGCTTTTGGTCAAGCAAGGATCAAAAGGAACACCCCAGTCTTTGGGACTGAACCTCATCAAAATCCAGTGTCATAACGAAGCAGTTTATCAGTACCATGTGACTTTCAGGTGTGTACAGCTGTTTTCCTCCCTTGTGCACTTCTAGAGGATAGGGATGGTGGAGGTAACTCAGTACTGCTCTGAACCACTACTACTGTTCCCCATGAGTAAGCGTGGGCGCAAGGTTCCGGGAGCAAGTCCACAGGATTCATGTGTGCTTTGACTCTTTTCCTAATTCAGGTGTTTATTTAATAGGTTCAGGTTTGTGGTATGAAGCTAGAAATGGGCTCAATGTGGAAGTAATGGGCTGTAATCTCAGGGCCTATGGCTTGCATGGCTCTTCCCATGGCCTTTTCTGTTCTGGCTGTATTGATGCCTGAACCCAGGGTCTCACACATGCTGGGCAAGTGCTCCACTCCTGAGCAGCACCGAGCGCCCTTCCTTCTGTCACCTCTTGGCTCATCTTTTTAATTTTTTATCCCTTTTATTAAACTCCTACCACTTGTATAAGATCCATAACTCAGAAGCCTGGATCCTCCTGTACATAGCATAATCGACATTAGTGTCTCTCCATCGACAGTTCAGGATTAAACTCAATGGTATGGGGATAGAGAGATGGCTCAGTGCTTAAGAGCATATGCTGCTTTTGCAGAGGACCTGAGTTTGGTTCCCAGCACCCTTCTTGGATAGCTCACAACCAGCAGTAAGTACAACTCCAGGTGGATCTAACATCACACCTGAACATAGACACATACACATACAAATGATTAAAAGTAATACAAATAAATCTTTAAAAACTCAGCTTGAAATCAAAGGAAAGAACTTTAATTTTATACCAACATTTTAGGACTTTTCCTACTTTTGAAGTGTAAAGGTTCATAGGAGTTCATGGTTTTTGTTTGCTTGTTTGTTTGTTTGTTTTTGTGAGATCATAGGGAAGCCTTGGTCTAGAGGTTATTGGCTAGAAGCATGAAAAACAAATGTTTTGAAATATATTTGAAGAAAATACAAAGATAGAAACCTGCACTTTTCTGACAGTTATTATAACCTTGGAGGAAAACATGTTTTCCTGAGTATGTACACACTGTGACATTGACATATCTCACACATCATCTACTTGTGAGAACATGTAAGATTCCCTTTAGCAGCATATCGTAACTTGCAGTCACGTGCTCTGATGTGCTGTGGTATACTCTCCCGACAGAACACTGCTGCCTTGATGGGCATCTCCCCCTCCTCATCCCCTACCACCATTGCCCTACTCTGTGTGGGTTTTAGTATTCCACCTATAAGTGAGATCTTAAAAAAAAATTTTAAGTTATGTGTATGTGTACGCATGTGCGCGCGCGCGCACACACACACACACACACACACACACACACACGTGTACAGGTATACAAAGAGGTCAGAGATGTCAGATCCACTTGGAACTGGAGTTACAGGCAGCTGTGGTCACAGGTTCTAAGAACAGAGCTCAGGTCCTCTGCAAGAACAGTACATGTTCTTTGTTGTTTGTTTGTTTGTTTGTTTGTTTTGTTTTGTTTTTCAAGTCAGGGTAGTACTGGCTGTACACTAGACTGGCCTTGAACTCAGAGATCTGCTTGTCTCTGCCTCCTGAGTGCTGGGATTAAAGGCATGTACCACCTAAGTACATGTTCTTGACTACTGGCTTATTTCACATAGGATAATGTCCTGAAGGCTCATCCATTCAGCAAATGACAGAGTCCATTTTTGCAACTGCAAAAATGAGGTATAGACACATCGGGTAATCCCAGAACTAGGAGGTTGTGTTAGTCAGGATTTCTGTTGCTGAGGTGAAACACCATGACCAAAGAACAAGTTGGGGAGGAAAGGGTTTATTTGGCTTACACTTCCAGTTCATAGTCCATCATTGGAGGACGTTATAATAGGAACTTAAGCAGGGCTGGAACCTGGAGACAGGAGCTGATGCAGAGGTCATGCAAGGGTGTTGCTTATTGACTCACTTCCCATGGCTTGCTCAGCCTGCTTTCTTATAGAACCCAGGACCACCAGCCCAGGGATGGGCCCCACCCACTGTAGGCTAGGTCCTCCCCCATTGATCACTAATTGAGAAAATGCCTTACAGCTGTATCTCATGGAGGCATTTCCTTAACCGAGGTTCCTTCCTCTCTAATAAATCTAACTTGTGTCAAGGTGACATACAAAACAAAACTAACCAGTACAGAGGCCAAAGCAAACTATCATTCATTCAAGGCCAGTCTGGTTACATAGTAAGTTCCTGGCTAGAGTGAGATCTTTTGTGTGTGTGTGTGTGTGTGTGTGTGTGTGTGTGTGTGTGTGTGTGTGTGTGTGTGTGTATGTATGTATATATGTATATTTGATATACTCTGATAACTGGTCAGAGTGTTAAGAATTAAATGATAATAGAAGTGCTCAGTTCTAAACAGGACAATTACATCACTTCCACCAAGCCTCATCTAACAATATGGAAGAGGAGATGGAGAGAACGTAAGAGCCCATGGATAGATAAGTGTGCTGCTTAAAGAACTTCTAAATATGACATGGCCATTGTGTTTGTGAATTTATTGCAGGGTGGTCATCTTGCAGAACAAAACAAAATTGGCCTGGTAACACTTTATCATGGAGAAGGAAGGGCTGATGAGGCCCTATGAGACCTCATAACATCATGCAAACAATCCCATGAAACTCAGTGGGTCATACACAAAGACCTGAGAGTAGGGGGCTAGAGCTATGGCACCAAGGTTACGAGCACTGGCTGCTCTTGCAGAGGACCAGGGTTCAATTCTCAACATGCATAAGGTGGCTTACAACTATCTGTAACTCTAGTCAGGGTATCTGACACTCTTTTCTGGCTTCTATGGGCACCAAACACATACATGGTACATAGATATATATGGACAGAACACATAATAAAAAGAAAGTTTTAAAAATTTAAAAATTTTACATGAAAGTAGGAAAGAGAACTTCTTTTTAAAATAAGATTAGGAAAACCTTACTAGTTTTTGTTTGTTTGTTTTTTGGATTGTGATGCTTTTTAAACATCTATACAATTTTCAAAAATGTATTCTTTGCTCATACAATACATCCCAACCACAGCTTCCCCTCTATTCTTTCCAGTCCCCACCACCTTCCCTCTGCCCCAGACCCACTGCCCTCTCTGCCTTCCCCAAGAAAAGAGCAGGCCTCCCAGGGACATTACTGAACACAACACAATAAAATACAGTAAGACCAGGCACAAAACTCGAATCAAGACTGGGCAAAACAACCCAGTAGAAGGAGAAGGGTCCCAAGAGCAGGTAAAGGAGTCAGAGACACTTTCACTCACACTGTTAGGAGTCCACAAAAACCCCAAGCCAACGACAACAACAGATATGCAGAGGATCTAGCATAGACCCATACAGGCTCCACTATTTTTGTTCCGGCCTCTGTGAATCCCCAGGAGTCATGCTTAGTTGATTCTGAAAGCTGTGCTCTCTGGGGTCCTAGATACCTTTGGTTCCCACAATTCATCTTCCTCTTCTTCTGCAGGGTACCCATAGCTCCCAGGAAAGGGACCCAATGTAGACCTCCAATTTAGATTGTCTCTTTGCCTAATGTTTGGCTGTGGGTCTATGCATTTGCTCCCATCAGCTGCTAGAGGCAGCCTCTCAGATGACAACTGGATTCTGTGCTGATCTATGAGTATAGCTTACTATCGTTAGAAATAATATAATTAATTAATTTAGTTATTTATTGGCCAATCATGTTTGACTCTATCCGAAGTCTTTGGTCTATCCAGCCTCTGGTTCCTGCTTACCCAGATAGTGTCAGGCATGGGCTCCCTCTTTTGTGTGAGACTCAAATTAGTCTATAGTCATTGGTTAGACACTCCTACAAGTTGTATGCCACCAACTGCCCCAGTACATCTTGCAGGCAGGATAGATTGTAGGTTAAAAGTTTTGTGGCTGGGTTGGTGTCCCACAACTCAAAGTCTTTCTTGGTTACAGAAGATGGATTGTTCAGGCTCTATATCCTCCATAACTAGGAATCCTTGCTGGGGTTAACCTTGAAAATTCCAGAGTGTTTCCTCTGCACTAGGTTTCCAATTCTCTTCCCCCCCACCCCCAATGACCTCCAATTCCAGTCTTCTTTCCCCGTGTTCTCTGTCTCCATCCATCCCCACCCTACCTGATCCCTCCTATTCCCATTCCCACCCACCCCCAGTCCAGCCACAAAATCTATTTTCCCTTCCCAGGAAGCTCCATGCATCCCCTCTTGAGCCCTCCTTGTTAACTTAGCCTCTCTGGGTCTGTGGATTGTAGCACAATTATCATTTACTTAACAGCTAATATCCACTTATAAGTGAGTACATACTGTGTTTATCTTTTAGAGTCTGGGTTACATCATTCAAGTTGATTTTTTGTTATTGTTGCTCGATCCATTTACCAGCAAATTTCATGATGCCATTTTTGTAACAGCTGAGTAATACTCCATTATGTAAATCTACCACATTTTCTTTATTCATTTTTCAATTTAGAGTTATCTAAGTCATTTCCAGTTTCTGACTATTATGAATAAAGCTGCTATGAATATAGTTGAGTAAGTGTCCTTGAGGTAGGGTGGAGTCCTTTGGGTATATGCCAAGAGGAGTATAACTGGGTCTTGAGGTAAATCTTCCAATTTTCTGAGGAACCGCCATATTGATTTCCATAGTGGCTGTGCAAGTTTTCACTCCTACCTGCAATGGAGGAGTGTTTCACTTGCTCCACATCTTCACCAGTATGATCTGTCACTTGTATTTTTGATCTTAGCCATTCTGACATGTGTAAGATGGAATCTCAAAATGACCTACCTGGACTTCTGGTGGCCAGCATGGCCTCTAGTGGAGCAGGGAGTCTCTGCTTGAGTTGGGGGCTGGCACATTTCAATGAGGAGGGGAGATTGGGTAGAGTAGGGGAGCTACCAAGAGAAAAGGGGAGGTCCATGAGTGGGTGGCAGCCTGCCTGGGGTTCCAGCATGGACTCTGGTGGAGCAGGGGGTCTCCACCCGAGTGCAGGAGGGAGTTTCTTAGGAGGAGGAAGAACCACTGTACTGGAGAGGAATAGGGCATGAGAGACGGTCCTGCCATGAGAACTACTAACTTCATTATTCACATGCACGGAGCTTTCAGAGGAATGATAAAGGATACAGCATGGGACTAACTCTGTCGTGTTTCACATTTTCTGTATTCACCTGCTGAAAGCTGTGTCTTGGCTATTGTGAATTTGCTAAAGTAAATTTAGGTATGTGTATAGATGTTTCTTTGAAATAATTGTAGATCTTTTAGGTCTATATCCATAAGTGGAATTACTGGGTTGTACATATTTTTAGGTTTTTATATGCATATGTATGTATATAATTATTCATATAGTCACACATGTAAAGTCCAGAAAACAACCTCAGGTGTCATCTTCAGGAAGGTCATTTACTTCTCTTAAAACAAGGTCTTTCTTTGGCCTAAACTTCACAGAGAGTGGCTGACTAGCAGACCCCAGAGATCCTGCTGTCTGTGAGACTACAAGGACATGCCTGGAGGCCTGAGAGATAGCTGAGTGGTTAAACACACTGGCTGCTCTTCTAGAGGATCAGGGTTCAATTCCTAACACCTTCATAGTGGCTCACAGCCATCTAGAACTCCAATGCCAGTGTATCCGACACCTCTCTGGCCTCCACAGGAACTGCACACGGACATGGTGCGCAGACATCATACCCTGTATTTTAAAATGAGTTCTGGGGGTTGAAAGCTTGTGCTTATAAGGAAAGAAGTTTACCAATTAAGACATGGGCTCAGATTTGTTTTCAGTTTTCTCAAGAGCCATCATACTCTTTTCCAAAATGGCTCAACTAAGAAATGTGAATTTTTGAAGGACAGCTACTAAAAGCAGAAAAAGTGGAGCGGAAAACGAGAAGGAAGTGATGGTTAGGAGGGAAGAACCCGGAAGAATTATAATAACTCAAGAAAGGGTCCATCTGGACATGGGCAACATGGATGATTTAGACCACAAGGAAAAAAAGTTAATTTGATTTGCTTTCTGTGTACCCTTGATAGTCTTCTGTGAACTCTGTTAGAGTTACAGAGAAAATGCCTAAAATTAAAGGAACCCGGAAGAACATAGGCCTTGAGGAACAGCCCATGAACCTATCACTCATTTCAAAAGCTGGAAAGAAGAAGAATTAAGAAGGCAGCAAGATTTCCTACCAGGGAGCTGGGCAGTGATGGTGCAAGCTTTTAATCCCAGCACTCAGGAGGCGGCGGTAGGCAGATCTCTGTGACTCCAGCTGTATACAAAGCAAATACCAGGACAGCCAGGGTTGTTACACAGAGAAACCCTTTCTACAAAACAAAACAAAACAAAACAACAACAACACCCCCATTTCCTACCAGGGATAAGGAAGCAGAGCACAGCTCACATTTGATGGGGAGGGAAGGAGGCAGTGAAGACAGCTCAGTGGAGTCCCAGGAAGCAGGCCTAGCATGGACGGTAAGAGGAGGGCTGAATGTCAGGGGGAAAGGACGGACTGGTGTATTCTGATGAAGCAGGAAGGGTTTCTTGCGTTGATTAGGCCACCATAAAGAAGCTGTGGGTTTGTAGGGCTGGAGATCTAAATGGTGTGTGTGTGAGCGTGCTCACAGGCACAGAGATCAGCTTTGGGTAGTGTTCCCAGCTGCCTCAACCTTGTTTCTTAGGACACGGTTCCTCACTAGGACCTGTGGCTCTGCTTAGGTGAGGCTGGCTGGCCAGCAAGTTCCAAGAATCCACCTGTCTGTAGCTACTAGTTACTGGAATTACAAGTAAGCCACCATGAGTGTTAGGAGCAAACTCAGGTCCTCTTGATACAGTGTTATCCTGGTTAGTTATATCTCACCTTGGCACAAACTCGAGTTACCTAGGACAAGGAACCTCAGCTGAGGAAATGCCTTCATTAGGTTGCCTGTAGGCATGGAGGACATATGTTGATTGACCGACATGGGAGGTCCCAGCCCACTGTGGGCAGTGGCATCTCTGGGTAGGTAGGTCCTGGGTAGTATAAGAAAGCAGGCTGACAAACACTAGATGGAGGGAGGATTGTAGGAGCCTGAGGGGGCCAAGGGCACCACAAGAAAACTCAGAAAATCAAACCTGGATTCAGGCTCACTGAGACTGAAACAACTATCAGGGAGTCTGTATGGGTCTAATCTAGGCCCTCGGTATATGTGTTACAGTAGTTTGGTGTTTTTGTGGGACTCCTGTTTCTGGCACTTTTATCTGCTTTTGGGACCCTTGTCATCCTGTTGGGTTGTTGACTTGTCCAGCCTTAATATGAAGGAAAGGGCCTAATCTTATTGCAACTTGATATGCTATATTGACAACTCTGCAATCCTGCTTTTTCCTGAAGGAAAATGGAAGAGTGGATGGGGAGAAAGGAGGTGGGAGGTGGAGAGAGGGAGGGAAGAGAAACTGCTGTCCAGGTGTAATATCTGAGAGAAGAAATTAAGAAAGAAAACGGGGGCTGGAGAGATGGCTCAGAGGTAAGAAGAGCACTGTCTGCTCTTCCAGAGATCCTGAGTTCAATTTCCAGCAACCACATGGTGGCTCACAACCATCTATAATGAGATCTGGTGCCCTCTTCTGGCCTGCAGGCATACACGCAGGCAGAATGCTGTATACATAATAAATAAATAAATCTTTAAAAAAAGAAAAAAGAAAAAAGGAAGCAGGCTGAGCAAGCCAGTATTCTTCCATGTTTCTTTCTGTTTCAGTTTCTGCCTCTAATTTCCTGGCTTTAGTTCCTGCCCTAATTTTCCTTAGCGATAGAATGTGACCTGAGAGTTGTATGCTGGAATAAACCATCTCCTTCCTCAATTTGATTTTGGAGGTGGTATTTTATCATAGCTATAAAAAAAGAAAACTAGGGCAGGGTCAAGCACTTTACTGACGGAAGCATCTCCCTGGCCCCAGTTGGACTTTTGAAGCCACGTGTGAAGGTGATGTAACTGAGAAGATACTGGTGATATGGAAACGTTGATGTGGTGCAGTAGTGGCCTGTAGCTTTGTAGCTTTCTCATGGAATATGAACAGGAAGGGGAATGTCAGAATGTTGCTCTCAGTGTGCAAAGGTGGTTTGTCCCAATCTGAAAACCCCAAACCTGAAATGCCCCAGAATCTAATTTTTGAATGTGGACAGGAAACCATGAGTAGAAAATTACACACCATGAAACTTTCATATACAGAATTGTTAAAAGTATTATGTAAGGGGCTAGAGAAATGGCTCAGTGGCTAAGAGCATTTGCTGTTCCTGCGGAAGGTCAAGGTGTTCCCAGCACCCACATGGTGACTCACAAACATTGGTAGCACTAGTTCCCAGATATCTAGTGCCCTCTTCTGACCTCCATGGTCATCAGGCACATATGTGTTACATATACATGCAGTTAGGTGAAATATTCATACACACAAAACAAATCTGAGCCAAGTGTAGTGGTACAAGACTTTAATCCTAGCACTCGGGAAGCAGAGGCAGGTTGATATCCACAAGGCCAAGGCTAACCTGGTCACACAGGAAGTTCCAAGCTAGCCAGGGCTACAAAGTAAAGACCCTCTTTCAAAAGACAATGACAACAACAAAACTCTAAACCTAAAAAAAAAAAAAAAAATTTATTATTTTATTTTATTTTGGTTGTTCAAAACAGGATTTCTCTGTATAGCCCTGGATGTCCTGGAACTCACTCTGTAGACCAGGCTAGCCTCAAACTCAGAAATCTGCCTGCCTCTGCCTCCCAAGTGCTGGGATTAAAGGTGTGCGCCACAAGTTTTTTTAAATATATAAAATTACCTTTAGGCTGGGCATATACGAAACATGAGTATATTTCATGTTTGTGCTGAGGTCTCATCCGCAGGATATTTCATTATGTGTGTGCAAATACTCCAGGATCAAAACACTTTGGATTAAGCATTTGGCATAAAGTAGACTCAGTCTGCATGTATAAGACTTTTTGAGGAGAAATGTTATCATATGAATGATGTTAGGGATTCCAGTTGAATTTTGTCAAGTCGTCCTATATACTTGAACATACTGGGCTCTTTTTAGCCTTGGATTTGTTCACACTTTACAGTTGCAGAACAAGATTGTGTCTGAGTGTATATAGTAGAACAATCATTGAATTAGGTAGCTGTTATAATTTTTTAAGCTGCCAATTTGCTGCAGTGAATAATAAAAAGTTTATATTACCATGAATGAAAAATGATTAAAATCTCATTAAAAATACCTTATGGTGGGATATTGTGGTTCATGCCTTTATCCCAGTACTTGAAAGTCAGAGGCAGGTGGATCTCTTTGAGTTCAAGACCAGCCTGGTCTACAGAGACTTTTGTCTCAACAACAAAACAAAAGCAGTTTAGGGGCCAGAGAGATGGTTTAGAGGTTAAAAAAGAACAAAAACTTGCTGCTCTTCCAGAGGACTGAGTTCAGTTCAGCGTCTATATCAGGTGGCTCACAACCCCTATAATTCTGTTCCAGGGAATCTGCTACCCTCTGCAGATATACATAGACACATGCATATATACATAAAAATATATCTCAAAAAAGATTTTTCAAACAAAGGAAAAAACCACTTTAAAAATGTGTGCCTCTGAAGATTCAGGACAGGGATTGGTAGACCACTATCAGTCCAAGGTCAGGCCTGGCTCATAGCTTGTTTTACTGTGAAATTTTATTGAACTTTGCCACACTCATGAGATTCTATGCTATGATTTTGTGTTATAGCAGAGATGCAAGATTGTATGGTCACTTAAGGCCTTAGATACTTACAACATGGCCTCTTGCAGTGTTCTGATCCCCTGCTTGGAAGTCTAGAAGGATATGCATGATGTGTAAAGCAAGCTGTCTAGAATTATGGATTTTTGTTTGTTTTATTTTATTTCATTTTTTGCCTTCCCTCCAGATCTTTCTGAGTTGTTTAGAGAGGTCTTAAACTGATGATCCCCCTGCGTCAGCCTCTCATGTAGCTGAACTGCAGGCACACACTCCAAGCCTGGTAGATTAGTTACATTCTCTAAGGTTTCTACTCCAGCAGGTGTCCTTGAATCATTCTCTTTAGTCAGCTGTGTAATTATAAATATAACCACTAGGTGGAGTGCAGGTACAAAAAATGATTCTTAAAGTCACATAACTTACTGCATAGCTTTGCTAAAGATTGCTGTTTGAGTCAGACTGAACTAAAATTCTCTTTGTTATTTTGCAGCCCCAACGTGGAGTGCAAAAGCATGAGGTTTGGCATGTTGAAGGACCACCAGTCTGTCACTGGAAACGTCACTGCTTTTGATGGCTCTATTCTTTATCTTCCTGTTAAGCTTCAACAAGTGAGACCCAGTGGAGATTGTGGTGTGGGTGAAACTCCTGTGTGCTCTGATGGTTTGAGTAGTGGCAAAGTACAGATTTCCTGGACAGTTTATTTGAACCTTCCCAGTTTTAGACAGAAGGCAGATTTCTGCAGAACACAGCAGGAATCATCCCCCACCCCCACCCCCACCCCCACCCCCATCCCAGCTTAAATTTAAGAAGTAACACTTCTTACTTAATGAACTGGTAGGAAGCATTTAGTCTCTGACAATCATTCAGATTTTCAGCTTCAGGGCTCAGCAGTAAAGAACACCTGATTCTCCTGCAGAAAACCCAGTTTCAGTTTCTACCACCCATCCTGGGTAGTCTTGGTCATCCTCTCCAGTTCCAGGGACCCAAAGCCCTCTCTGACCTCCTCGGGTACCTGTGTATACATGATATACATGTACATATACATAAAGTCAATTAAAAAACAAAACTAAAGATTTAAATGTTCAACTTTGAATTTTTATTTTGTTACTTATTTACTTAATTTTGTTTGTTTATTTATTTATTGTCATACTGATTTTGCCAGCACAAGCTGCAAAGTGAGGGAGAAGTAGAAGCTCCCTTTTGGGCACTAGAACTCTGAGTTAAGGTGAGGGCTTTGTAGCTTTGTCATTTCTCATTACTTGTACATGTTTATTTGTTAGGTTGTTGAGTTAAAAAGCCAGAGAAAAACTGACGATGCCGAGATCAGCATCAAGATTCAGCTGACAAAGATCCTTGAGCCATGTTCTGACTTGTGCATTCCCTTCTACAATGTTGTCTTTCGGCGGTAAGGAGGCCACCGCTGTTTTGTGCCTTTAACTCACCATGGTTGGAATAAGGCTCCTCAGGAGGTGTGCATGGTGCTACATACAGTGTCTGTCTGTGGGTAGGCTTAGAAATGTTTAATGCGTGATCTTAGTATCAACTCACTCAAAAATTATCTCACTTGACAGGTCAGGTGTGAGTGTGGGTAGCTCAGGAGGCAAATGGATTCTTTTGGATTCGTTTAAGAATTTTTCAGACCAGATGTTTGTTTTTGAGACAGGATTTTGTATAATTCCGGTTAGTCTCAAACTTGCTGTGTAGCTGAGGATTGCCCATCCTGACCCTCCTGCTTCAGCTTGCCTAAGGCTGGGAATACAGGCATGAGTGACCACACTCAGCCAAAACAGGCGTTAATATGTGAAGGGCTCCTCAGAGTACAGATACATTTGGTGAGAGATATTTCTACGCTTTAAAAAATTATACATAGTTTTATAATTGTTTATCTTCTTTTGAGGGGCTCTCAGTTTTGCACAGGAGTTAATCCCAAACTGTCTCTCATTTAATGAACTAGAACCTAAGGTGAGATGTTGGAACAAACACTGTTCTGTTGCTGGGCTGTTCACAACTTGGAAACAAGTTTATCTGCATTCTCTTTAGTTCATGGTGGTCAATAATATAATTAAGCTGGGAACTAGCCCTGGGTTCAGTGAGCTGGGTCCTGAGAAAGCCTTCAGTCATGTGCACACACTGCAGATGCATGCCTTCCTAGCTTATTTTTTCTATAGCAAGACTGTTGTAAACATAGGCTACAGTATGCAGAGGGCAGAAGCTTTTCTGCACCTTCAGGCTTGCACTGGAAACCATAGGTAAGACTGAGGGAGCTTTTGGACAACTTTTCTGTTACGCTTCGGATGCAGCTTGAGGGCGAGTGCTTGCATAGTGAATATGTAGCTCTGTGGCCCGCCCAGCACTGAGAAGGAGAAAGGGAACTCACCCCTGCCATTTATTTCAGGGTCATGAAACTTTTGGATATGAAGCTGGTGGGGAGAAACTTCTATGACCCTACAAGTGCCATGGTACTGCAGCAACACAGGTTGGTGGCTCTCTCTTCTCCTTCACTTTTGAATGTTCTGGAGAGAGATGATTATGTCCACTATACATAGGACAAACACTTCAACAATATTTTTTTGTCGTAAGTACAATTTATCAACTAAGTCTTTTGTTTATATTTCTAGTAAGTTTGTACTAATACTGATTTGGTTACGTTTCCCCCAGGCCTTCCTTGTTATTACCAGAAAGGGCAGCATCAGTATTGTGTAAAATAAGAGTCCTGATGCTTTTACAACATCTCTCTCTTCAGATTGCAGATCTGGCCTGGCTACGCAGCTAGTATCCGGAGGACAGATGGGGGTCTCTTCCTGCTCGCTGATGTCTCTCATAAGGTCATTCGGAATGACTCTGTGCTGGATGTCATGTGAGTGACTAGAGAGATCCACCTTTAACACCATGATGACTTTCCAAAGTTCAGAAATGGGTAGTTGGAGGACAGGCTAGACCCTGTTCTCTGTGTGTGTATGTGGGTGGGGTTAATCATAAAATGTATTAAAAGAACTGGATCCAGGTGACTCCCCCAGGGCTGAGGCAAGAGGCTTACCTCAAGTTCAGTCCTGGCCTAGGCTATATAGAGTTCCAGGCCAGCCTGAGCTACAGGGCAAGACCCTGTCTCAGAAAACAGAACAGAACAGAGTTCTGGAAGGATGCTCTCTCCTGAAGTCTGCTGAGGTGAGCATCTGACTGGGCATATGCTGTTCTCCTAGAGCTCATATTTCATGGGTGGGTGAAATCAAAGCAGTTCTTCTGAGCTTTATTTTTAAGTCTTGTCAGGCATCACCCCATTATGTCACACACAAACTGAGGCAACTGATGTTTTTGGTTTTTTGTTTGTTTGTTTGTTTGATTTTGTACTTTTGAGACAATATTATTACTTTGTCTGTATTGCAGGCTAGCCTGGAACTCATGCTGTGATCTATACTGGCCCTTAATATGACTGCAGTACAAAACCACCCAGCTCTAGAGCAGGGAACCCTCTACTGTTACAGCCACTTTCATCCTCTGGACGTTTTGTGTTCTTACAGACTCCAGGAAACTGTCAAAGAGAAGTTATTTTCCTAGAGGTCAGAGCAGCTCAGTCTTTAGAAATAGTAGATTTCCCCCTGTATTAGTCAGGGTTACAGAACTTATAGGTAGTCTCTATATAGTAAGGGAATTTGTTAATGACTTACAATCTGTAGTCAAACTCCCCAACAATGGTCAGCAGTAGCTGTGAATGAAAACTCGAGGATCTAGCAGTCGCTTAGTCCCACAAGGCTCGCAGGTGAAAAAGATTGAATCTTCCTCCTTCCAATGTCCTTATGTAGCTCTCCAGCAGCAGGTGTGGCCCAGATTAGAGGTGGGCATACCACCACACCTGAAACTTGCGTCTTCCAGACTCAAGATCTAGATCACAGGTGAGCCTTCTAATTCTGGATTGTAATTCACTCCAGATATAGTCAAGTTGACAATCAGAAATAGCCTCTAACTACACCCCCATTACAGGAATAACTTATATGCTTCTAAATGATAGCAAGCAAATTGTTTTATCCAGTGTTACATGTTGCTGTTACATTCACAGTAACCGATTTAATGATTATCCCAGTGGAGTTCAGGACCATCTTCAAAGGTCTGCTGAGTACTGGTGGGGTTGGCTTGGCTGGGTTTTCTTGTGGCTGGCTGGGATACCCCCACCTCCTTCCCTGTGCTACCACTGTTATGTCTCAGACCTAACACTGCCTCTGTTGTTCCCCTGCTCTGGTACAGGGCATGTCCTCCATTATCTTCTTGGAGAAGGATACATAGGAGGAAATGCTATGAGCCTCAGGTTTACCTTGGATTGTGTGATTTTGTAGGCAGGAAGGTCTTTTCCCTCAGAATCAGGGTAGTGCTGCTTTCCAGTGGCCCTGCCTCTGTGTGAGCAGAGCCATAGTGAGTTGTGTTTACCAAGTATTCAGGTGTTATCTTCCTGTATTTTTAGAAGATTCACAAACTTCCCTTTTTGTTGTTTTTGGTTTTTTGAGTCAAGTTTTCTCTGTGTAGCCCTGTCTGTCCCGGAACTACCTCTGTAGATCAGGCTAACCTCAAACTCACAGAGATCTGCCTGCCTCTGCCTCGCAAATGCTGGGGGAAAGGTCTACGCAACCATACCCAGCTCCCTTTTGTTGTTTTACTAGCATATATTAATTACATGTACTGGTGGTTTTGTGGTATTTCATATATGTATATGATGTATTTGGTCAGTTTGCTCCTACCACCCTTTCTTTTACTCCTGCTTATTCCTTGCCTCTTCCTAACCAGTAACTCTTCTCCCCTCTTGTGTGTTATTTTGTTTAGCATATTTTTGTGACTCAGCAGGTTCAGGGTTATGTGAGCATGGATGAAGGCTGATTTACCAGGAGCTATGTACCACTGAAGAAAATCCTTTCTAATCTCCCAGCAGCTATTGGGTCCTCCGAGAGGGGTAGGCCCTCGAGAGACCCTCTGCATCAACAACTTTAACTTTCCTATACTCTCTGGGGAGAGTGGCCCCTTGCTCCTTAGGATGGAATGTTGACTGGCACAGTCTCCTGCGGCTTTCTCTGTAGTCTCCTGAAATATTCGTTGTTCTATGTTCCTTTCTGTACATTTTAGGATTCTCTTTGGGATAATTTTCTTCTTGCCTGAAGTACAGTATGCCATTTAGTTTAGGATTTACTGATGACAGTTTAGATGTTTATCTAAAACTCATTTCTGCTTTTTAAACTAAAGTTTGTAGTTGGTAGAAATATTCTTCTAACATTTTGTGTACATTTCATTGTCTTCTGTCACACACTGTATTTACAAATCAGCTGCCCATGTTACAATTATTTTTTAAAATTATTCTTAAATTTTGTCTTTCAGAAGTTTTGTTATAGTTTATCTAGTTATAGTCTCTGTTAAAGAAAAAAACTGTGACACCTATTTAGAGTAGTAGACTTTGTGAGGAGCGTTGGTGGGGCCCACTGTGATGGTGGGACCGATGGACTCAGCTCTGAAGACCGTTCACATGCAGAGGGGGAATGTGTTAGGTGGGCATTCTCTATGTTGCCTAGACTGGTCCAAACTCCTAGCTGGGCTGAAGCAATCCTGCATAGCCCCCTAGGTGGCTGGCCAGTACAGGGTTACACATAACTTGTCCCACTTAGAAAGTGGGAATCTACAAAGCATTAGCAGTGCTGGGAGAATAGAAAGGAGACTGAAGAGGATCACAGTAGTAGGCCTTGGACTTCCCCTGGGGGGCGATGGGAATGAAGGCTGATGAGATATGCAAGGCAATCAGATATCAGGCTGGAATTCTGGCTAACCTGACTCAGTACGATTGTTGCTGAAATGGGTCAGTGCAGTGGGTGGTAAAATGGAAGCCTGGTTAAGAAGAACCCAACTAGAATTTGGTCGAGGAGAGGCTCTTTCTTACATCCTTATAATGATGGTACTGTGAGGTCCTCATGTAGTCCTCTACTCCTGAGTGTGGGCTGGACTTTCCCACACATCTCAATGAATAAAATATGTGGAAAGTAGAGTATGAAAAGACTGCTTTCTGTCTAGGATGTGCTCTCTTACTGTCTCTTGGGTCACTCACTTACGGGGTAGCCTTTGGAGTGGTTCACTTCAGTGATCTTGGTAACACATCTTGTCTCGGTTCAACCTTGAGGTGGATGCAGCTGGGCTGAAAACCTTGTCTGCATCCTTGTCAGAGTTGCCTTGCTAGGTGCACTTAATTCCTGACCCACAAAAAAACTGAGATAATAAGCATATGTCTATTATTATTGTTGTTGTTGTTGTTTTTGTGACTCTGGAGACAGAACTCAAGGCCTCATGCATGTTAGGCTAGTATCCCCACACTAAGCTACATTCCAGCTTGTGTATGATTTTTTGATATCTGTTTATTTGTGTGTATGTATATGTGTATGTGTGAAGGTCAGAAGACAGTTTGAAGGAGTAGATTTTCTCCCTGCACCTTCAGGATCCAGGAATCCAACTCAAGTCTTCAGATTTGACAGCGAGTGCCTTTACACTGAGTCATCTAGCTAGCCCCAGTGTGACCTTATTAAACAGCTTTGATTGAGATACAGACTGAAATATACTCGTTTGGAGAGTGCTGTTCTGTGGTTGTTAGTGTATCCACAGTGTATGCTGTACTTTATCACTGCAGTCAGTTTTAGGACATTTTTGTCACTGCCCATACCCTTTGGCCATTAGTTTCCTTCTTTGCCCTCAGGCCTAGAGAAACCATCAATCTGGTGTGTGTGTTTCTTTTTGTGTGGAACATATTCCGCCATATTGATATACTATATTTTTCTTTTTAAAAATATTTATTTTTATTTTATTTTGTGTGTATGAGTGTACTGGCTGCTTTTGTGTGTCAACTTGACACAAGCTGGAGTTATCACAGAGAGAGGAGTTTCAGTTGAGAAAATGCCTCCATGAGATCCAGCGGTAAGGCATTTTCTCAATTAGTGATCAAGGGGGGAGGGCCCCTTGTGGGTGGTGCCATCTGTGGGCTGGTAGTCTTGAGCTCTGTAAGAAAGCAAGCAAGCAAGCCAGGAGAAGCAAGCACGCAAGCCAGTAAGCAGCATTCCTCCATAGTCTCTGCATCAGCTCCTGCTTCCTGACCTACTTGAGTTCCAGTCCTGACTTCCTTTCGTGATAAACAGCAGCATGGAAGTGTAAGCTCAATAAACCCTTTCCTCCCCAACTTGCTTCATGGTCATGATGTTTGTGCAGGAATAGAAACTCTGACTAAGACAATGAGTATATGCTGTGTATGTGTGCCGATGGAAGTCAGAAGAAGACGCCAGGTCCCCTGGACCTGGAGGTACAGGAGATTGTGTGCTGTCCACCATGGATGCTAAGCTCTAGTACTCTGGAAAAGTAGCAAGTGCTCTTAACCACTGAACTATCCCCAAGTATTTACTTTTTTTCTTTTTTAAAGTGATATTAAAATGTTTTATTTGTGTGTGTGTTTGCTTCTTGGGTTTGGAGGTCAGAGGACAACTTTGCGAAGTTTGTTCTCTCTTCCACCTTTACCTGGGACCCAGAATCAAGCTCAGGCTAGGCAGCAAGAGCCCTTTTCTTCTAAGCCACTTTGCTGACCTTGCCATATCTACTACTCAGCTGTTTGAGGGACACTTGTTGTATTCACTGTTTGGCTGTGGACTTCCATGTCCAGATAGATCTTGGTGTGTGTGTATTGCCATTTCCATGTGCTCTATTTTTACCTTTACTTAACCCAAGGACAGCTTTGTACTTCTTACGTCCTACCAGAGGTGTTTGAAGGCTCCAGTTCACCTGCAGCCTCGCTTTCTGTCATCTGTTTCTATTCTAACCACCTTTGCATGTGAAATGAGTCTCACTTGGCTTTGCTTGCATTTCCCCCATGACTAATGATATTGAGCAGTTTTTCCTGCATCTTTTGGCCATTTGAATATCTTTGTGAAATATTTAGATCTTTGATCCACTTTTAAAATGCATTTTAAAAAGTATTTTATTTCACACGTATTGTTGTTTTACCTGCGTGTATGTCTGTCTGAGAGTGTCAGATCCTAGAACTGGAGTTACAGATAACTATGAGCTGCCATGTGGATGGTGGGAATTGAGACTGAATCCTCTAGAAGAGCAGCCAGTGTTCTTAACTGCTAAGCAATCTCTCCAGCCTCTAAAATGCATTATTTAATTGTAAGATTTGTTTATTTTAGATACAGATATCTTGTCAAATATGTAATTTGAGATATTTTCTCTCATATGAATTGTCTTTCCTTGTCTTAGTTAGGGTTTCTATTGCTGTGATGAAACATGAAAGCAACTTAAGGAGGAAAGGGTTTATTCAGTTTACACTTCAATCAACATCACTGTTCACCACCAAAGAAGTCTGGACAGAAACTCAAACAGGGCGGGAATCTGGAGGCAAGAGCTGACGCAGAGGCCATGGAGGGGTGCTGCTTACTGTTTTGTTACCCATGGCTTGCTCAACCTGCCTTCTCATACAACCCAGGACCACTAACTCAAGAATGGCCCCATGTACAATGGGTTGGGCTCTTCCCTATATATCACTAATTAAGAAAATGTCTTACAGCTGGATCTTATGGAGGCATTTATCCTTTTAGATACTCTAGTTGTGTCTCGAGTTGACATGAGACTAGCAAGCACATTCCCTCCCTTTCTTCCTTCCTTCTTTTCTTTTTTCTCTTTTCTTCTTGCTGAGACAGGATCTGGTTATGTAGCTCAGGCTGACCAGGAATTTACCATGTAGGCAGTGCTGGCCTGAAACTCACAGTCACTCACTTTACTTTAGGTTGATGTAAGAAACTTATTACAACAATAATTCAAAGTTCATCAGAGGTACCCACAAATTCTTTGCCCCATATGCACATCCTCAAAGAAGGGCTTCTCTGTGAGCCAGAGCAACCTTACAGAATCATAAGATATAGATGGTCCCTACTCTAAACCACTTAGTAATGTTTCTTTAGGCCTTACACAAGCAGTTTGATTTGTGATTTAAAAGAGAAGTTATGGACATATTATAAAACTTTTCACTGTTGTATTTGGAGGTCATGAGGATTTAATTATAATTTCTAAAATTTTATTTTATGTGTATGGGTATTTTGCCTGTGTATATATCTGTGCACCACGTGCATGCCTCGAGGCCAGACAAGGCCCCTGGATTTGAGTGACAGTTGGTTTTGAACCCCTCCCCCAAGATGAGGCTGGGAATTTGACCTGGATCCTCTGTAAGGCCAATATGTGCTCTAAACCATTGAGCTATCTTTGTAGCCTGGATTTTTTTTTTTTTTTTTTTTAAACAATGCAAGTGACTTTTATTTGGGAGACCTCAGTTAAAAACAAACGACAGTTAAGTTGGGTGTGGTGGCACAGGCCTTTAATCACAGGACTCTTGAGGTAGAGGTAGACAGATATCTGTGAGTTCAAGTTCATCCTGGTCTACGTAGTAAACTCCAAACCAGTCCAGGCTACATCATAGTGAGACCATGTTTCAAAAAGAGGAAATGAGTTGGGGTTGACTGGAGAGATGATTCAGCAGTTAAGAACACTTGCTGATCTTTTAGATGACCCAAGTATGGTTCCAGCACCCACATCAGATAGCTCACAGCCTCCTGTAACTCCGGCTCTGGGGGATCTGATGCCTCTGGCCTCCTTGGGCACTTGTACTCCTGTGTACATACACACACCACATGCACATAATTAAAATAATAAAAATAAATCCTAAGCAATAAAAATGATAATTGGTTCATGTGATGAGTACAGCTAATGAAGGGTAAAAGCTGAGATCCAACCCTTGGGTCCTTGCCTCAGTTCCTGGAGCCCTTGTCTGTCTCTTACGAGCCTGAGTGCATGGGTGCCATCCACAGTCTCTTGCCTCCTCCCAAAGGCATGCTATCTACCAGCAGAACAAGGAGCACTTCCAGGACGAGTGCAGCAAGCTTCTGGTTGGCAGCATTGTCATCACGCGCTACAACAACCGTACCTACCGTATCGACGATGTGGACTGGAACAAGACCCCTAAGGACAGCTTTGTAATGTCGGATGGGAAGGAAATCACATTCCTGGAGTACTACAGGTACAAACGAGAGGCTGCACTTGAGTCTGAGGGTAGCGGTGAGACATGCTCTCCCAGACTCTGGATATTGAGTACCGTTAATGATGCGGTACCTGACACTGTACAACTCTGTAACTGGGAATACACACCTGAGACCAAATGAGTTGATCTGTGGGTCTGGCCTGCGCATGCTGTCCTTACAGTTGGTTCTTTGGTACTTTTGGCAATTACTACCTAAGTGAATTTTGGATTGTCAATTGTATTGTTGATTTTGTCTGGTGAGAGAATTGAAATTCTCATCTTTAAGCATTAGACTTTTATTTGTAAATCCTTTAGTCTGATGCATTTTCCACATGCTTCTATCCTGGGCTATATATACAGCCTTTGTTCTCTGTCTATTAACAAGAAAGCTGTAGTCTTCATTTTCTACTTACATATTCCATGATTAGTGTCTGATGGATTTTCAGTGAGGGTACTGTGCAAATTGTAAGCTGCAGTAGCACTGAAAAGAGCTGGAGGGATTGTTGTAGGAGTGGTGACACTTCCTTATTCTGTCCTGCTTTAGCAAAAACTATGGGATCACAGTTAAGGAAGATGACCAGCCGCTGCTCATCCACCGGCCCAGTGAGAGGCAGAATAACCATGGCACGGTGAGTGGTTTACAATACCAACAGCACTCCTCCGTCCTGCTGCCCTTGTTATGTGGGCTCTCATTCCTGTATGCATGTGTACAGTGAGGTGGGACACTGGCTTAGTCAGGGTTTCTATTCCTGCACAAACATCATGACCAAGATGCAAGTTGGGGAGGAAAGGGTTTATTGAGCTTACACTTCCACACTGCTGTTCATCACCAAAGGAGGTCAGGACTGGAACTCAAGCAGGTCAGGAAGCAGGAGCTGATGCAGAGGCCATGGAGGGATGTAACTTAACTGGCTTGCTTCTCCTGGCTTGCTCAGCCTGCTTTCTTATAGAACCCAAGACTACCAGCCCAGGGATGGTACCACCCACAAGGAGCCCTCCCCCCTTGATCACTAATTGAGAAAATGCTTACAACTGGATCTCGGGCATTTTCTCAACTGAAACTCCTTTCTCTGTGATAACTCCAGCTTGTGTCAAGTTGACACAAAACCAGCCAATACAGACACATTGGGCATGGTTTTATTTTTTCTATAGTCAGAGTTGCCAGGAGGAAATAAATACCTACATGAACAATTTGGGTTAAAGGCATAAGGAGAAGTCCTTGTATCTAAAGATTAAAAACTCTGTGGCCTGGGGAGATGGTAGAGTGGTTAGGAGCACTGACTGTTCTTTGAAAGGACCCAGGTTCCCTTCTCACCACCCACATGGCAGCTCGCAATTGTCCCTCTAGTTCCAAGGGATCTTGGGCCTTTTCTGGTCCTCTGTGGGCACCAGATCCATATATACATGCAGGTAAAACACTTACATATATAAAAAAATTAAAATTCTGGTATGAGTGTGGTAACACATGCCTACAGTCCCAGTACTTGGGAGAGGCATGTTGGTCTCAGAGTTCAAGACCAGCCTAGTCTATGTAGTGAGTTCCAGGCCAGTTAGAGCTAAATAGTGAGACATTGTCTCAAAAAAAAAAAAAAAAAAAAAGTTTATGGGAGCTGGGGAGATGTCTCAGTGGTTAAGAGCACTGACTGCTATTCCTGAGGATCTGAGTTTGATTTCCAGCATCCATATGAGGAGACTTACAACTGCATATAAGCCCAACTCTAGGGGAATCTGACACCTTTGGCCTCTGGGCACTTACATTCATGTGCATATACCCCCCCATAATTAAAAAATAAAAATAAAGCTTAAAAAACAAAAATCTATAGGTTCAAGAGGGAGATGTAGACATTTATTTTATTAGGAGAAGGGCCCAGAGAATTGCCTTGATACCATACTTGGTCTTTTTTTTTTTTTTTTTTTTAATAAAAAAATTTAGGGGGGCTGGAGAGATGGCTCAGTAGTAGTACTGACTGATCTTCCAGAGCTCCTGAGTTCAA
The DNA here is from genome assembly GCA_028551405.1 of Uromys caudimaculatus. Lineage (NCBI taxonomy): Eukaryota > Metazoa > Chordata > Mammalia > Rodentia > Muridae > Uromys > Uromys caudimaculatus. The sequence goes on from CM052708.1 coordinate 48,916,926, forward strand.
TTCCCAGCAACCGCATGGTGGCTCACAACCATCTGTAATGGGGTCCTATGCCCTCTTCTGGTGTGTCTGAAGACAGTGATAGTGTACTCACATACATGAAATAAATAAATCTTTTAAAACAATTTAGATTTATTATTTTATGTGTATGAATGTTTTGCTTACATGTATATCTATGTATCACATGCATGCCTGGTGCTCACTAAGGTCAGAAAAAGGTGTCTGAGCTCCTGAAACTAGAGTTTCAGAAGGTTTGGAGCCATTCTGTGGGTTCTGGGAGCCAAACTCCATTTCCCTTCAAGAGCAACAGTGTTTTTAACTGCTGAGCCGTGTCTCTAGCCCCATGCCTTCTTAACTGTGCAGGCTGAGGATCAGCTGAGCAGGAAACATTGGGCAAAACTTTTTTCTCTTTCTCTCTTCTTTTTAAAAATTTTTATTCACTTTACATCCCAGTTGCTGCCCCTCCTGGTCACACTCTCCCACAGTCCTTCCCCTACCTCTTCCTTCTCCTCTGAGAGGGTGAAGGCTCCCCCCCCCTCCCCGAGTATCCTTCCACCCACCCTAGCACATCAAGTCTCTGCAGCACTAGGTGCTTCCTCTCCTACTGAGGTCAGACAAGGCAGCCCAGCCAGAGGAACATATCCCACAGACAGGCAACAGCTTTTGAGATAGCCCCCTCTTACTCCCCCCTCCAGCTGACCAAGCTACGCACTTGCTACACATGTGTGTGGCCAGCCCATATTTGCTCTTTGGTGAGTGGTTCAGTTTCTAAGAGCCCCAAGGGTTCAGGTTACTTGACTTTATGGTCTTGTGGAATTCCTATCCCCCTCCAAGAGTCCCCAAGCTCCATCTACTGTTTGGCTGTGGATGTCTATATCTGTCAGCTAGTGGGTGGAGCCTTTCAGAGGACAGCCATGCTAGACTCCTGCCTGCAAGCATAACAGAGAATCGTTAATAGTGTCAGGGATTAGTGCTTGTCCGTGGGATGGGTCTCTAGTTGGGCTGTTATTGCTTGGCCATTCCCTCAGTCTCTGCTCCATCCCCTGTCCTTGCATTTCTCATAGACAGGATAAATTTTGGGCCGAAGGTTTTGTGGGTAGGTTGGTGTCCCTATGGCTTCACTAAAGTTCCTGCCTGGCTACATGAGGTGGCCTCTTCGGGTTTCATATCCCTAATGCTGTGAGTCACAGCCAAGGTCACCCCATTGATTCTTGGGTGCTTCCCTTATTTCAGGTCTCTGGTATGTCCTGGAGATGCCCCCTACCCACCAACTCAGCAGTTGCAGCTCTTTCTTCTTTTGAGATCCTCCCTCCTTGTTTTACCTAACACAACAGTTGTCTGTATGTCACAGAGGACATGGAGGGCAGAATACACACAGTGTTTCCCATCCTAGTGTCCTCCCCCTTGGGGTTTCATAAAAGTTTCTCAGTGGCAAGTTTGTTACTGCAGACCTGCACCCATCTTGAATGTGCCCTGGGATCACTCGCTTTCTCTGTTTTCTTGTCTAAGCTGCTGAAGGGTGAAATCCTGCTGCTGCCCGAGCTCTCCTTCATGACGGGGATCCCTGAGAAGATGAAGAAAGACTTCAGGGCCATGAAGGTTGGAGTCTTGCTATTTGGGGGGGTGCCTGCTGTTTTGAGGAGATACCTGTTTCGAGTGTTCACCTTTGGGATAGCAGCCTGAGCTAGAAGTAGGCTGCAGCTCTGACTTGCTGGGTGAGCCTTTCTTTTGGGCTCCAGTTTTCCTTTCTGTGACTCTAGAGAACCCTGACTAATACAACTCCATCCACATACTTTACCATAGAAAGGATGCTACATGTCACAGCTTTGGACAGCTTTAGAACAGTGTAGCCTCTGGATTCTAAGTAAAAAGGAACAGCCCTGTCCTCATTCTCCCCAGTAGAGGCACAATGGTTAACTAGTTATAGAGCCATAAATTAGACTCCTTGAGAACACTGACTTACTGTAGTGCTTCTCTAATCGTGAGTTTGTATGGGAAGTGAAGCTCTGGGGTCCTGGAAGCATCATCAGCTCAGTGCTGGGAGCTCCGAGAGGCCCCCTGGCAGCATATAGCCAGACCTTCGCTGCTGCCTCCCCCCGAGGGGTCTGTGCTTTAGTTGCCCTCAGCCCCCTTATTTTTCTGGTTTGCCCCAGATCCACATGCCATGTAAGGTTTGAGTAGCATCAGAGATCTAAGGAAGCAGAAAGGCCCTGTGAAAGATTTCTTTCATGTTTACCTTCCCTATACCTGCCAACAACATGATGACTTTATGATCTCTTTGGTGTCCGTATATCTATACCTATATACATATAGTTGTATGGTTTATGAGTCTCAGAAGCACACAGAACTCTTACATGATTCAGATTCCTCACACACATCTGTTAAGTATCCCTTAGAGTGCCTGTAATGTGGCAATACTTTGGCTAGTTTGGAGGGGAAAGTAGCCTTATGGTCTCATTGACTTTCTAATACAGAAAGAAAACCGTGTGAGCCTGAATGTGGTTTACTGTCCTAGCGTAAACATGTGGCTTGCTCCCCCACCCCCAGTACTTCCCCAGATGTTAAGTATGTGTAATTAAGCCCACTTCGTTCCTGTTCTTATACTTTTTTAGGAATTTTAAATTCAAAAGATGTTTTGAGAAAGAAGAAATCAGATGTCATGGAGCAGTGTCAGTAGCTTTAAAAAACAATCAATTATTTTGAGACAGTGTCTCATTATATAGCCCTGGTTGGTCTCAAACTCTCAGAGATCTACCTACCTCTGCTTCACAGGTCCTGGTATTAAAGGTGTGTACTGCCACACCCAGCAAGAAGGAGAGTCAGTAACTGATGAAAGTTACTAATTTTATTATTAATTTTTCTCCAGGTACCTCATTCACATTCCTGAGAAATATTTACAAAAGTCCTTGGTTATGTTTGACATTTTCCATTGATTTCACTGAGCACGAGATTACTCATAGACGCATTTTAGAATTCTGGGTTTCATTAGTCTCCTGCTAGGGGGAATGATGCTTAGAACTTGCTATCTTTTTGTTTTGTTTTGTTTTCTTTCTGTCTAGGACTTGACTCAGCAGATTAACCTGAGCCCCAAACAGCACCACAGTGCTTTGGAGTGCCTGCTGCAGAGAATTTCACAAAATGAGACAGCCAACAATGAGCTGACCCGCTGGGGGCTCAGTCTGCAAAAAGATGTCCACAAGGTAAACTAGAGGCCCATGTGGGGCAGACCACTGGAACCCGGGGTGGGTGGGGTGGGGTGGGGCCTGGAGTTGTGTGAAGCACGAGGACATCCTCTTGTTTTACTGTGGAGTTTGACTTTGCTCCTTATTTTGTTTTTTTGTTTATTTTATGTGTACATTTGTTTTGTCTGCATTTATGAATGTGTATTACATGCCTGCCTGGGGCTTACAAAGTCTGGAAGAGGGCTAGAGTTACAGATGTTGTGAGCCATCATATGAGTGTTAAGACTGAACCCAGAGCTCTGATAGAGCACCCACTGAGCTGTCTCTCCAGTCCTTTGACTGTTCTTTTTTTTTTTTCCTGATCATGGTTTTATTATGAATAAATTACTGTTAAAAGGTACAGAGAATGAACAAACATGAGCATGTGAGGAAATCAGCCCATGTGCCCTTGACTTAAACTTTTTTTACATGTTAGTCATGGTATCTGAATCTCCCTTGACTTAATCTGCTAGCGTCATTTGCAGACTTTTCTTCTGTACTTCTAAAAGATCAGAGTTACTAATTTCTGGTCAAATAGGAAGCTAGCAAAGCATTAACTTACAACTGTCCTCATTTTAATTTTCCAACACAAAGTTGTTTGCTTTTTTTGAGACAGGATCTCACTGTATCACTACAGTATCTGTAGTTGGACTGGACGTTGATGTATAGACTAGGCTGGCCCCAGCTCACTGATACTCACCTGCCTATGCCTCCTTCGGGCTGAGATTAAAACGATGGACCACCCCCACCCCTACCCTCACCCCAGCCTCCAGATTCTTTTTTTTCCCTCCCCCCAGATTCTTGTTAACATTCTTTTTACATGATTTTAATTAATGTTTTTGTCTTTCATTTATCTATTTTATCTGTCTTGTTTATTTATTTATTTGTATTTATTTGTTTATATATTTATTGTGTGTGTATGGCACATGCCTTGGTGCATGTGTGGCAGTCAGAAGACATTGTACAGGATAAGTTCTCTCCTTCCACTTGTGGTATTTGGGGTTCAGACTTAGACAAGCGCCTTTTCCTGATGAGCCTTTTTGCCAGCCCTGTTTTAATTTTTTAGCCTTTTTTTCCTGTGTTGCTAGAGATTGAGCCTAACCTATATTATTCTTAAAATTCTGGGTCTTTCTTTTTTCATTGTTTTTAAAAAATTTTCTGCTAGGCAGTGATGACACACACCTTCAGTTGCAGCACTCAGGAGGCAGAGGCAGGTGGATCTCTGAGTTTGAGGCCTGGTCTACAGAGTGAGTTCCAGGACATCCAGGGCTACACAGAGAAACCCTGTCTTGAAAAAAGAAATGTGTTATGTTGTATTTATTGTGAGTATGTGGGGGTGAGAAGACAAGTTACAGGAGTAGGTTCTCTTCTTCCACCACATGGGTCCTGGAGGTAAAACTTAGAACATCATATCCTGAAGCATGAGAAACCTGAGTTTAATTCTAAATCCCTAACATAAAAAGAGTGCCTGGTGGTGTGTATCTGTACCACCATGTGGGGAAGTTGTGTAGACAGGCAGATTCCCCCTGCTCACTGACCAGCCAGTCTAGATAGTCTGGGCTTAGCAAGATAACCTGTCTCAGGAATAAGGTGGAAAGCAATAGAGAAACCATCTGATGTGAACCACTGGCCTACACACACATACACACAAACACATACATATGCAGCCCATACATGTATATACACACAAACACACTTGCATACACATTAAACATACACAGAGAAGATTGTTTATTAGAAAATGATGCCAGTGATGCTAGCAGGTAAATACACTTGCTGGCAAATCCGACAACTAAGTTTTGGCCAGTCTTGAGCCACGGTTGCAGAGGCCATGTGGTGTGCTGGTGTGGTGTGGTAGCTGCATTGACCCTCTGTTCACCAAGCAGTAAGTCGGAGGCCAGCAAGACTATAAAAGAGAGAAAGAAAATGGTCTGGGCATGTAATAGGTCAAGTGTGTGGCTGAGAAGTCAGAGTTAGCAGGAGCATTGTTTTCTTGAAGACTGTAGCAGGCTTCATGTCAGCGGCACTTTATTTCCTGTGTAGATCGAAGGTCGTCTTCTACCAATGGAGAGGATTAACTTAAGGAACACTTCATTTGTCACATCAGAGGACCTGAACTGGGTTAAGGAAGTGACCAGAGATGCTTCCATCCTGACTGTGAGTGAACTCTGAAGTGCTGGAGAAACAGTGTTCCCAAAGTGTGGAAATGGGTGATCTAGTGTCTTCCTTGAAAAGATGTGTCATCCAAACTCCACCCTGAGTGACTTGCTAAAGCAAGGCCTTGTAGCAGTGCAGTGCTGGAGGGAAGCCCTCTGTCTGACCACAGGCTGAAGAGAGGGAACTATGTTACCATGGTGATTCCTCTGCGTCAACCTATCAGCTGTTCTTCTTTTTTTCTTCTTTCTTCCTCTTTGCCCCTGGGAATTCCCAGTGTTATTTTTATCTATAGAAGACAGTCAAATTAGAACGTGCTCCTCTAAGACAACTAGGCGTTAGTGATTTACATCAAAGTATAAAATAGTAGACAGTTATTTCTGAATGTTGGTCATTGTGGCCACATGTAAAAACATCAACTTTTTTTTGGTATTTTTTGGAGACAGGGTTTCTCTGTGTAGCCCTGGCTGTCCTGGAACTCACTCTGTAGACCAGGCTGGCCTCGAATTCAGAAATCCACCTGTCTCTGCCTCCCAAGTGCTGGGATTAAAGGCATGCAACACCACTGCCCGATGAATTTCTTTCATATTGGCTGTGGTTTTAGATCAATTTTCATTGTTGTATTCCATTATAAGACTGTCAATATTTATAAGCCTGTGAGAATGATAATACATCATGCTCTTGTTCTAGATTCCCATGCATTTCTGGGCACTCTTTTATCCAAAGAGAGCAATGGACCAAGCCAGAGAACTGGTTAACATGCTGGAGAAGATAGCTGGGCCCATTGGCATGCGCATAAGCCCCCCAGCCTGGGTTGAACTGAAGGATGACCGAATAGAGACCTATATCAGGACCATTCAGTCCTTACTGGGAGTTGAGGTAATAAAATAACTTAATTGGAGTAAACTTACAAGATCTCTGAAAATACTTGGATGCTCAATCTCAGATTATCTGGATTATCAGCTGTTGATGGTGCCCAGGAGCCCGTGTCCTTCTCATTTTCACATGAAACTCTGTAGTCTTCATGCCCTTTGGCTATTTGCATTTCCCATTCTGTATTGGTTTATCCGTGTGTGCTCTCTTTAGCCTTTTCCTTATGAAATTGGCTGAAAGAACAGCTGACTTAGTTCATTATCTGTAGAACATGTTGTGCTCAGGAACCAACTGCTTGAGCCAAGTGCTGTCTTTCTGGATGCAGTTCTGAGTTGTAACAGAATGGTGTGGCCCAGGATGCACATTGACCTGATGATGAACTTGGCCATAGACACATTAGCTGGTCTTGATAACTGATCAGAACACTGGATCTGAGTACTCCCATTTCAGCTTCCAGACTTAACCTTATTATTTTTTTTTTTTTTTGGTTTTTTCAAAACAGGGTTTCTCTGTGTAGCCCTGGCTATCCTGGAACTCACTCTGTAGACCAGGCTGGCCTCGAACTCAGAAATCTGCCTGCCTCTGCCTCCCAAGTGCTGGGATTAAAGGCGTGCACTACCACTGCCTTATTTCTTTATAAATAAAAATATTTAAAATTTTTATGTGTGTGAGTATCTTGCCTTCATGTATGTCTGTCCACAGTGTGTGTGTGTGCTTGGCACCTGAGGATGCCGAAACAAGGCTCAGAATACCTGGAACAAGAATTACAGACTCGGGGCTGGAGAGATGGCTCAGCGGTTAAGAGCACTGGCTGCTCTTCCGAAGGTCCTGAGTTCAAATCCTAGCAACCACATGGTGGCTCACAGCCATCTGTAATGAGATCTGATGCCCTCTTCTGGGGTGTCTGAAGACAGCTACAGTGTACTTACATATAATAAATAAATTAAATCTTTAAAAAAAAAAAAAAAAAAGAATTACAGACTCTTTGGAGCTGCCATGTGGGCCGTAAGATTTGTACCTAGGTCCTCTGCAAGAACAGCAAGTGCTCCTAACCATTGAGCCATCTCCCCAGCCCTTTGTAAACAGAGGAGGAAGTCAAAGGAGAGGATGTAGAAAAGACTTTGGAAATAAATTCACTTTGAGCCCAAGAGTCTGGTGAATTGAGTTGTCCTGGGAAGATCAGTCTCTTAGCACTGTGGTGTTCTCTGTTTGACATCCCTCTCTTGGAAGGTCCTGTTTTGACATGGCTAAGAGTCTTGGGAGACAGAGGCTCCTGCCAGGGATGTTGCTGGTGGTGTCTGTTCTCCCTAGACAGAAAGTGAGGAATAGCTACTGTGGACTTGGACCTATTCCTTCTCCGTTTGGCCTGCACACTTCCGTGTAGCCACACTTCCTCAGCTGAGGTTCTGTGGTCTGACACATTGCTTAGTTCACTGAAGAGCACAGGAAAGCCACTGAGGGAAGTTGGAGTAGCAGTCGTAGAACCCTTGCATATGTCTTAAGTCTGGCCCTTTCTAGAATCTTAAGACTCCTAGTAAATAAACATTAGTAGTCATGGCAGCTATAGGTGTTAGTAATGTATTACCTGTCTTTGAACAGCAGCCCCAAGCCAAATGATAGTTCAGATTCAAAGGGTGATTCTGGTTGGAATGTCCACCATTTGTTTTTCAGTTCCTGTCTACCTTATCTGTGTCACAAGAAAGTTCCCAGAGTGATCAGATCCTGGCAGTATATTCTTGTCTCCTCTAGGGGAAGATACAAATGGTTGTTTGCATCATCATGGGCACACGAGATGATCTCTATGGAGCCATCAAGAAGCTGTGCTGTGTGCAGTCCCCAGTGCCCTCACAGGTGAGTGGAAATGGAGTAAATGGGCCTTGGGCCCAAGGTAGAGCTCCAGCTCAGTGTCTCTAAAGCTCTGGAAGCTGAAATAGCCATTTCAGGCCCGTGTGGAAAGAGCCTTATGCTGACACTGACTATTCTATTAGAATGAGCCAGCAGCAGCAGCAGCAACAGCAAGGAGCCTTTCTAAGAGCTTTTTTGCTTTTCACAATCCCTGGTGCTTCCTCATGACTGACGCTGAACATGTAGGCTTCACTCTGAGAAGGGAAATTTTTTTCATAGGGAACTTTAAAAATGTCACTCTGAATAAGATAATTTTGAAAGTTTTTGTATGTTCATGTGCCTATTATGTGCATATATGCCTAGTGACCCTAGAATTAGAATTATTAATAACAGACATATGCTAATTCAAGCTTGTTAATATAGTACACTCAGTTCTCACTATTAGTGGTCTTTTGAGATAGTCTCAAGGCTAGCCTTAAACTTCCTGTGTACACAAAGATGACCTTAAATTCCTATTCCTCCTGCCTTTACCCACCTCCTCCACACATAGAAGTGCTGGAGTTACAAGCATGCTACTATGGCTGGCCTATCTGTGGATTCTGTATTAGCTGATTCTCCAAACATAATTTAAAAACATTCTGAAAGAGAATTACACCTCTAATGAGCTCACCAGACTCACAAGGGAAACCCTTGTGCTTATTCCCTAAACAGTGAGGATAACAGCTATTTGCATACATAATGATTACATTCAGTCCTACAAATAATGGAGATCTGGGTGTACAGGAGGGTACTGTGCCATTGAACGGGAAGGAGTTGAGCATCCTCTGATGTCGGTTTTCTTGTTGGAAGGGACAAAGGAAGGTCATGGAGCCAAGAGATGTTCTTACTTTAGAACTATGAACATTTCCTAAAAGGTTGATGATGTTCTGGTCCTGTCATGATAGGTCATCAATGTCCGAACCATTGGTCAACCCACCAGGCTTCGAAGTGTGGCTCAGAAAATTTTACTTCAGATGAACTGTAAACTGGGTGGTGAGCTCTGGGGAGTGGATATTCCGCTGGTGAGTGATGTAGAAATGTGTCGCTTCAGTGCTGGGCTCTTTCCCACTCTACTCTCCTGTCATCCTTCTTGCTCTCAGTGTGGACTCAGGAGTCCCAACTGCCTTGCTGCCATGAACTGAGAATGTACTTTTACATTTTGAAATGATGAAAAAAATAAGGTCAACATTTCCTGACACATGAAGATTTTCTGAAATTCAGTTCTCAGTCTTTAAGTACACTTTCTTTGGAACACACAGCATTGGATCCATCTGTCTTCACTATAGTCAAAAGGCAGAGTTACAGGGTTCCTAGGGAGACTCTCAGCTCTCAAAGCCTGCAGATTTACTTATTTATCCTTTTATAGAAAATATTTGTTGATCCCTGGTCTAGATCTGGCTTTGTTCTTTGTGTTTAGAAAACAGTTGATTGCAGTCTGCTTCTTTTGCAGAACCTGTATTATGTTAAAAAAGATGGAGCAGTGGGGTGCTTGGGTTTGAGTTCTACGTTTGTGTCTTTGTTTTTTACCCTAGAAACAATTAATGGTGATCGGGATGGATGTGTATCACGACCCCAGCAGAGGCATGCGCTCTGTGGTCGGCTTCGTTGCCAGCATAAATCTGTAAGCAAATATAGCAGTATTATTGTTGCCCACCTCATGGCTGCCTGATCATGTTATAAATACATCAGACGAGTCTTGGGTGCTCCATCCTAGTATACGAGGCACTAAGGTCCTTCCTCTGTCCTCACATATCTGTATTCGCAGTGTGGTTGACACTCATCACAGGCACCAATCTGCTCCCTGTACTCTGCACCTCTGGCAAGGACGGAGGCTGCCAGTACCTTGCTACTAGTCTTTTTAGAAATGTAGTTGTCATTGGGGAAGGTATGTGTGTGTGGAGGCGCATGTTTGGAGGGCAGAGGACAACTTTGTAGAGTCAGTTATCCCTTCTGATGTGTTACCACACCAGGCCAAAGCAGTTCCACATGGAAGAGGTTTACTAGAGACAAAGACGGGGGAGAGAGAAAGACAAAGGGAGAAAGAGGGCGAAAGTGGGTCTTTTATTTAGATTGTGAAGTAACCTGTTTGCAGGAAAGTGTGAGAAGTGGACTCTGGGAAGGTATGTGGTTATCATGGCAACAGGTGTCACATATATGTGACATTCCTAAGTTTGGAGCTAATCTGCAAAACTGGTTCTTTGATACCCACACCTTCCCTCTTTGGGTTTGGGGATTGAGCTCATGTGTTTAGGCTTGTACTGACCCCAGACATGCATTTGGCAGGTAGATGATGTGTTGAGTTGATTCAAAAGGGACCCTGTGCATGGATAGCAGAACACAGGCCTTTGTGTGGGAGTGGCTGCTCACTGTGCTCTCTCTCTGTCTCTCCTCCTCCTCCTCCCCACCTGCCTAGCACACTCACCAAATGGTACTCGAGGGTGGTGTTCCAGATGCCGCATCAGGAGATTGTGGACAGCCTGAAGCTCTGCCTGGTGGGCTCCTTAAAAAAGTATTATGAGGTGAGGAGACCAGAAATCTTAATATTACTGCATTTTAAGGGATACTTATTTAAGTTTTTTGGTTTTTTTTGTTTGTTTGTTTTGTTTTGTTTTGTTTTGTTTGAGACAGGGTTTCTCTGTGTAGCCCTGGCTGTCCTGGAACTCACTCTGTAGACCAGGCTGGCCTCGAACTCAGAAATCCGCCTGCCTCTGCCTCCTGAGTGCTGGGATTAAAGGTGTGCACCACCACTGCCCAGCTTATTTATGTTTTGAGCAGAGATCTGACATGGGGGAGGAAAGGAGGACATCCAAGAGTCGGAAAGCCATAGCCTTTAGAGAGCTCAGAATCCCCTTTCAGGCTTCTGCCCTGTACAGCAGTTTGCAGAGCCCAACACTGCACCTTGGTTTCGAAAGTAATACAGATTTGCCTGTTTGACCAGCTGCTGCCTGCAAACATAATTCCCATGCCCTTTCTGACTGAGTTGGAAGTAAATTTCAGCAATTAAAACTTATTAATTTACTCAACTGTTTATGACTGCCATTAGCTGCTGACTGTTCATTTTGGTTTAGAACAAAAGCTCCACTGTAATTCACTTCTCATAATTTCAAAGAATGCTGCCCAGGGAGAATTGCTGTCATTAAGCTGATACGAGGTCTAGAAGAGTGAGCAAACAAGGTTCTGAGTTTTATGCTGGCCAAGACATCAAAGCAGTGATAAGTGGCTTCCATTCTTAGGGCCACTGTGGCCTTTGCATAACGAGTAGGCCATTGGAAACTTATGATTCCATGTGACTGAAGTTAGTCTCTTATGGAATTAAGATTCTTATAGTGTCTGTCACATATAAGGCAATATGAATGTGTATGTTTCAGAAGATCCAAATGATATGGTAATTTATCACCAAGCTCTGTTATTCATTTCTTATTACTGTTTCCTTGCAAGCTCTGTCTGTCTTCTAGGGCCTAACTTGACAATGGCTTCTGTGACACTTACCTATTTCCCCTCACTGTTCCCTTCCTTGGGTAAAATGATCAGGTTGTGTTCTTCAAGGTTCTGTGTTCTGTACTACTGTTTACTGGTTATCACATTCTGCTAGCTTGGATATGTAGCAGACCTCTCGCTGGGGTTTTGTGTTTGTTGTTGTGTTTTGGATTTTGTTTTTTTGAGACAAGGTCTCTCTGTGTACCCCTGGCTGTAGTGGAACTCCATTTGTAGACCAGGTTGCCCTTGAACTCATAGAATCTTACCTGCCTCTGCCTCACAAGTGCTGGAACTAAAGGCATGCACCACCACATCTGGCTTCAAGGGCATTTTTCTGTTCGATGAGTTTCTCTCATTTGTTTCTTTTACTTTTTCCTATTTTCTAGATGGAAGTCTCTGAATTTTTTGTCTCCTATTTTTCATATCTAATATTCTTTCCTAGCAAATGTTAATTTCAGAAATGTCATTGTTGAAACAAGAATTTAGGACTGAGCAATGAAGTTTACTTTACCCATGCTTGCCCCTCTTGGAAGGCCTACTAGTTGGAAGTTTGGGTGGTTTCCCAAATCTTGCTCAGTTTTGATAATTCACTGAAGAGTTAAAGAACTCACTAAAAGCCGTTATATCCATGTTTGGGATTCATTTTAAGAAAGGATACAGATTATAGTCAGCTAGGAGAAGGAATGTACTAGGAGAAGGAAGTACTACACAAGGAACTTCAGTTGTCCTCTTCTTGTGAAGGCAGAACACTCTGTTTCCTGGCACTAAGATATGACAAGGAATGTGGAGAAATGCCAGCCCTGACTATTCACCTGAGCCTTGGTATTCAGAGGTTCACTGGGGTGCTTATATAGGTGTGGTGGGTTGATTAGTTGCACTCTATGATTGATTGCACTCTATGATCTTTGTAGTATTACTTACATGCAGCCTGTGAGGCCTCTATTCCAATAGCTTAATAGCTAATGAATGGCAGAGTTGCAACAAGGCTCACACTGGCCTTGAGTTCACTGTGTGGCCCAGGCTATACATTGCCCTGCTAAAGCTGCCTGAGTGCTGGGAGTACAAGTGTGTGCCTCTGAACCCAACTCCAGGGATTTCTCCTCTTCTCCCTGTCCCATGGTGCTGGCTGATTTTCAGTTACCATGGGGACAAGGCTGCAGTGGAGAAGGGGAAGCAGTAGAGCAGGTTAAACACCCCAGAGCAGTCCCTGCACTCCCAAGTTGGGACATGGCAACCATAGCACATTCAAGGCCAGCCAGGGATATACAGCCACACAGTGAGAGGATCTCCAAAACACAGAATCAAACAAAACTGATTCTGATGACCTACCTTACCCACTGTTCTTGTTGTCTTCTTGGAGGTCCTTATTCTGTAATTGAAATACTTTGTAAGAGTGCTCCTGATGGTCCATCAGTATTTGGGGGAGGAGGTAGTCAGAACACAGATGTAGGCTAACAAATGGCTTAGTGGCTGAAGTCGCTTGTCAACAAGCGTGACCATCTGAATTTGATCCCTGGAGCCTCCGTGATAGAAGAGAACCTGTTCCTATAGCATACCCCACACCAACGCATGCACATACATATCATAGCACATTGGAACACACATAGCCACCCATCCCCAAGTAAATAAATGTTAAAAAAAAAGAATAAAATTAATGAATAAATAAAAACAACTTAAGATCTTCAAAGAGATAAAAATACCAACACTAAGAATTTGGACAATAAACTGAAAGCTTTGAAGTCTACAATATTTAGATGTGAAAACTATAGTAACTGAGATTGCACACTCCATAGATGTGCGTGTTACATGTTAAGGAGGCTATAACAAAGTATCATGGGTGGAGTGTTCAAAAAGCAGACATTTATTTCCTGAGGCAAGAACTTTCAGGTGAAGCTGACAGTGGGGTTGATTTCCCCAGTCTTCTTTCTTTGTCCTGTAAATGGTTTTTTCACACATTCTTTACCTCTGTGTTTGTGTCATTATCCAAAATAAGAGTCACATTCTGAGAGACTGAAGGGTAGGTTGTCAGCTTAGAAATTTCTTGGGGGTAGACAGGAATGCTACCATCCAAAACAGTATATAAGAGTGGTTTAAAATACAGCTAAAGAAAGGCAAGAAGAAAGTAAGCAGATTGAAGCACAGAGATACAAAAGCTAAAATCAAACAAATAAAAACCAAACCAAAACAATAAACAAACAAACAAAAAAAAAAAAACAACAACAACCAGGAAAGGCAATAGATATGGGGAGTGTGGGGTTAGAATACAGAATACACATAGAAATGGTTCAAAGGCAGCAAAAACCAAAAACAAATCACAAGAATCAAAGCAGTATCTGAGAAGGCAGCAGTGAAGAAGAAGTGGTCTATACACTGAGGATGCCAAATCATCAGTTGAGGAAGTCCGGCAAGCAGGCTGATGCATGGTGCACCTGCAGTCGCAACACTCTGGAGGCAGGTGCATGGTGCACCTAGAATCCCAACCCTCAGGAAGCAGGTGCATGGTGCACCTGGAATCCCAGCATTCAGGAGACAGGTGCATGGTGCACCTGGAATCCCAGCATTCAGGAGGCAGGTGCATGGTGCACCTAGAATCCCAACCCTCAGGAAGCAGGTGCATGGTGCACCTGGAATCCCAGCATTCAGGAGGCAGGTGCATGGTGCACCTAGAATCCCCAGCATTCAGGAGGCAGGTGCATGGTGCACCTGGAATCCCAACCCTCAGGAAGCAGGTGCATGGTGCACCTGGAATCCCAACACTCAGGAGGCAGGTGCAGTGGTACACCTGGAATCTCAGAACTCAGGAGACAGGGTGCATGGTGCACCTGGAATCCCAGCATTCAGGAGGCAGGTGCATGGTGGACCTGGAATACACTCAGGAGGCAAGTGCAGTGGTGCACCTGCAGTTCCAACACTCAGGAGGCAAGTGCAGTGGTGCACCTGCAGTTCCAACACTCAGGAGGCAAGTGCAGTGGTGCACCTGCAGTTCCAACACTCAGGAGGCAAGTGCAGTGGTGCACCTGCAGTTCCAACACTCAGGAGGCAGGTGCATGGTGCACCTGCAGTTCCAACACTCAGGAGGCAAGTGCAGTGGTGCACCTGAAATCCCAGCACTCAGGAAGTATATTCAGGAGGATCCTGAGCATAAGGCTAGCTAGCCTGTACTAGGGTCCCTAGTGAGACCTGGTTGGTCAGTTAGTTGGTCTTAATCTCTCTACCCTCTCTGTGCTCTCTCTCTCATCCTCTCTCTCTCTCTCTCCCCCCTCCCTCTCTCTCATGCGCGTGTGTGCGTGTGCACACACACAAACACACACACAAAGTCCAACAGATCTCAGGAGATAAAATATGTATGTGTGTATATATGTGTACATACATGCAAAGATACAGCTAGACATTATAAAAATTTGTTGGGAATAAGCATAAAAATACACATAAATTGGGAGAGCAAAGAAGAGGTTATATACCTTTTTTTAAAGATTTATTTATTTTTATTTATATGAGTACACTGTAGCTGTCTTCAGACACCAGAAGAGGGTGTTGGATCCCATTACAGATGGTTGTGAGCCACCATGTGGTTGCTGAGAATTGAACTCAGGACCTCTGGAAGAGCAGTCAGTGCTCTTACCCACTGAGCCATCTCTCCAGCCTGAGGTTATATCCTTAATGGATTAATAGATAACTTGTCAACAGAAACAGTGAAGCCGTAAGATATAAAGGAATGGCTTCAAAGTGATAAAAGACAGTGACCATTAGCCCTGGATCCAGAGTCCATTGAAAATGACTTCCATTCGTGAAGGTGAAAGATGTACAGAAAAATGAGAAATAGAGATGCCATCCTTAGCAGATTTATACTGAAGTAAACTAAAATACAACATTGTTCATGGGAAAAAGACACTCTAGGTAGAAGATAGAAATGGTTAAAGGAATACACAGTTCAAAAACAGTACTACACAGAAAAACTCGGTCTTAAAACATCAACAACAGAGGCTGGAGACATGACACAGTGATGTAATTCCCTACATGGCAGCTCACAACTGTCTGTAACTCCAGTTCCAGGGCTTCTGACACCCTCACAAGGACATACATGCAAGCAAAACTAGAATGTAAACTTAAAAAAAAAAAAAAACCAGCAACAACAAAATAGGTCTCACGTATCCCAGGCTGTCTGCAAACTCACTGTGTAAGCCAGGCATGATGCTGAGTTTTTGGTCATCTTCTCTACCTCCCAAGCACACATCCATTATGCAGTACTGGGGTCAGACATGGGCTTGTGCGTGCTAGGTCAGCACTCACTAACTGAGCTATATCCTCTGCCCACTACTTACATCTTGCTTTCATCTTGCAACTTTCAAACCATGAGATAACAAATGTCTATTGTTTGGAGCCACCTCATTTGTGGTTCTTGGGTAAGAATAGTCATGGGGAAACAATTTATTCTTCATCTTAGAAGAGAAGCAGCTAGCTTTAAGTTTCTCATGAGTGTGCTACCACTAGATGTAGAGGTTTTTCATGAAGGACCTGAGTAGGCGGTGGTGGTGGTGGTGGTGGTTTTTGTATCACATAGATTGAAGTTGCCTTCTGAATTAGACTTGCATAGCTGTAGTAAAGCCACCTGGTGGTTATACAATAGCAATAACCATGCTCACTGCAAACAAAGGCAGCTTCCTGTCCTTCCATATCTGCTCATTGCAGCTTCATTTTAGAAATCCTAACTAATGCAATAAAGAAAAGAAAATGAAGTTTATTTCTCCTAAGTGTTATCACTTTTAGTCTTTAATGGCAGTGATATATGTGGTTTTATCAAAAGTTCAATTCTAAATGAAGGTAAACAGTTAGGGATAGAGAGATGTCTCCGTGGTTAAGAGCACTCACTGCTCCTGCCAAGGACCCAGGTTCAGTTCCCAGCACCCACATGGTAATTTACAACCACCCCTTTCCAGTTCCAGAGGATCTCACATCCTCTTCTGAACTCTAAGAGCACAAGGCAACACACACTCATGGTGAACATGCATACATGCAGGCAAAATTCATACATATAAAATAAATCTTAAAATATGTTTAGAAAGATAGAAAACTATGGTTTGGATGTGGTTTGGGTGCCTCCTGCTTCAGATATTAAAATCTGAGTTCCACTGTGAGCCTCTGATTGGCTGGAACCAATCAGACTGGTTTAACCTGTCTATGGTGAATAAAGGTGTGGCCTTGAATCCCAGCACCTGGGAGCAGAGGCAGGCAGAGCTCTATGAATTCAAAGCTAACCTGGCCTATGTCATACATTCCAGGCTAGCCAGAGCAACAGAGTGATACCCTGTCTCTGTCTCTGTATCTCCTCCTCTCTTCATGTATATATGTGTGGTTTGTGTGTGGTGTGTTTGTGTGTGTGTGTGTGTGTGTGTGTGTGTGTGTGTGTGTGTGTGTATCCTTACATATATGTCTCACAAGATTCATATGTGGAAAGCTATTAAACTGATATAGAACAGAACTGTATGTTCACTGATAAGCTGGAGATTATCGAGGTATCAGTTCTTCTCAGTTATAATGTCAGATTCAGTAGAATCTCAGCAAGTTCTTTGTGGACATCAACGAAGTGATTCTAAGATTTATGTGGAGAATCAAGACACAGACTAGCCAACACAATACCAAAGGACAGTCTGAAGACTGATCTACAGAATGTAAACACTTAACCATAAAGCTGTGGTAGTTAGGACTGTGTGATATTGACAGGAGGATAAGCAGGGAGTTCAAGAGAAAAGAGCAGCCCAGAAATATATTAGACAAGTGTAGTTGTATAACTTTTGATAAAGGGATGGAGGCAAGTCAGTGGGAAACCGAAGTCCTCCAACAAATGCTGCTGAACAGCTGGCCTTAAAAATGCAAAAAAGGAAGAATCTTTGCACAGCCTTTACTTCACAGAAGTGAACTCACAGTGCCTCATATACTTATGCTTAAAGTGCAAGATCCAGGGGTTAGAGAGATGGCTCAATAGTTAAGAGTCCACAAGGACTCAGTTCCTAAGTTTGATTCCTAGCACCTTAATCAGGTGGCTCACAATCACCTGTAACTCTAGCTCCAGGTCAACTGGAACTGTCCTCTGTAGGCACCAAAAATAATACACACACCCTTACACATAGACTCATACATGTGACTGAAAAATAATATGATTCATTCTAAAGATGCAAAACCTAGCCAGCTGCTTTTGCATTTTGTACAAGTCACTGATGGCTCATGGCTGCAATCTGTAATCAAGCACTTGGAGGACTGTGTTGTGTTGGATTTCAGTCTGGCCTATGTGCAAGCTCCAGGAGTGGGGGAAGTGGTGGAACGCAGCAGTTGGGCATGGTGGCACACACTGCTAATCCTAGCACATGGGCTAAGGTAGAAGGATTTTTGCCTTGGCTTTAAGCCTCCCCCTCTAACCCCACCCCCCCACCCTTTGCTACATGGTAAATACCAGGCTGGCTACATACATAGGAAAGCCCTGTCTCACTACACTTCTCTTTCCTCCCAAATGGACAAAAGGCCAGAACTGATATGAAAGAATATCACCAGATGGCAAATAAGCATATGGAAAGATTGTCAACCATGCCATTAGAGCCTTACACAGTAAAATGGCCTACTGTACTGTGCAAATGGCACAGTCCAGGACTTGGAACAGCAGAAACTGGTGTGACAGAGAGCATTGGAATGCTCAGTTTGCCATTACACAACTAATCATAATCTTACCCCGTGATCTAGGAATCTTGCTCAAACATGTCAAAAATTTAGGAGCCCACAATAAACTCTGTAGAGACCTGGAAGCAGCCAGGGTGCCCTTTAGTGGGGGAGTGAATAAATGACTGGCACAGCCAGACAATGAAAGCTTCCTCAGTGCTAAAAAGAAGTGAGAGACCAAGCATAGTAGTGGATGTCTATAATCCCAGCACTCAGGAGGGTGAGGCAGGAAGATTACCTAGTGCACCAGGCCTGCCTGGGGTTGCTGAGTAAATTCAAGGCCATGCTGGACAAGTTAGTGGGCTTGTGATTCAGAAAGTAAAAAGACCAGGGGCCTAGCTCAGACGTAGAGCCTTTGCCCAGCATGTGGTCCTGGGTTTAGTCCCTGTTAGGAAGGAAGGGAGGAAGGAAGAAGAGGGAGGGAAGAAGAGAAGAAAGAAAATGTTTTAGCTATACACGGGACCCAGCTCTTGAGAGTAGGAAGCAGGCAGATCAGAAGTTGAAGTCATGCTCAGCTACATACAGAATTTGAAAACAGCCTGGGCTACATAAGACCATGTCACAAAAACAAAACACCAAGTTCAATGCATATTAGCATAAATAACATTTCAAAAGAAAGATAATTACTAAAGTTTGAGGCAAACTGTGTTTCTTTTTTCTTTTACATGTTTGCAAATGGCTATATTTGACTAATGAGTTAGAAGTATGTCCAGTAGTAGTGAGTTCCAGGACAACTAGGACTAACCAGAGAAACCCTGTCTCAAAAAACCAAAACCACAAAAACAGAGTTGGAAAAGTACTACAGCCTACTGCAATACTGCACATCATTTACTCTGCAAAATGCTATTGGAATTTAAGTCAAAATTTCTCGTGAAAATGTCTCAGGATACTCTTGGGACGAAGTTTAGTGACTGATTTAATCTTCAGCAGGAGAGGAGAGTTTCCACAGAGCCCATCCTGAGAACCCCTTGTCTAGCATATCCAGTTTATTGAGCTCCTAAAACTCATGTCCAAGTAGCTACTTGTGTGCTTCCTGGCCACTCCAGCCTTAATGTCTGAGCTCCAGTGTCACCTCCCACTCAGGTGTGAAAATCAAAACAGAGTGACACTTGCCTCTGCAGCTTTCCCTCTCATGACTAAGCCCCCGATTCTGACTTGATCTGTTGTTTGATTTGCGTTTTAGTAGCTATGGCCTGAGCTCTGACAAAGCAAACTGAAATTGCTACAGAGGTGCCTCAGCCTCTGGCTGACCCAACCCAGGGACTAGAGGACTTTTTCTGTTTTTTTTTACTTATTTTGCCTTGTGTAGAGTCACAGTTTCTATGTGGGTTTCACTATTTTACCCAGTCTGTCTTTGAGACTTTTCTTTTTTCTTCTCTTCTCGTTTCTTTCTTCTTCCTCCTCCTCCTCTTCTTCTTCTCCTTCTCCTTCTCCTTCTCCTTCTCCTTCTCCTGCTCCTGCTCCTGCTCCTGCTCCTGCTCCTGCTCCTGCTCCTGCTCCTGCTCCTGCTCCTGCTCCTGCTCCTGCTCCTGCTCCTGCTCCTGCTCCTGCTTCTGCTTCTTCTTCTGCTTCTTCCTATTATTATTATTAATTTTTAATTTTTTTACTTTTTCACTCTACATCCTGCTCACTGTCCCCCTCCTGGTCAGCCCCTCCCTCAATACTTCTCCCATTCCCCCTCCCCTTCTCCTCTGAGCGGGCTGGAGCCCCTCTGGGTATCCACCCACCCTGGCACTTCAAGTCTCTGTGAGGCTAGGTGCATCCTCTCCCACTGAGGCCAGACAAGGGCGCCCAGCTAGAAGAATGTATCCCACATTCAGGCAACAGCTTTTGGGATAGCCCCTGCCCCAGTTGCTCAGGACCCACAGAGAAGCCTAGGTCCAGCTGTGCTTGCTCTTCGGTTGGTGATTCTGACTCAGAGCCCCAGGGTCCAGGTTAGCTGACTCTGTTGGTCTCCTGTGGAGTTCCTCTCCCCTCTAGCATCAGCCTCCCGACTATGGGGTTAAAACAGTCTGCTGCAGCGTCTGGCTCCTGGGCATTTTTGATGAACATCTGATCCTGGAAAACAAAGCAGGGAAGTTCTGTGGCCTGTGAGACAATGTTGTCCCTGCATTTTAATTCCACCTTCCCTTTCCTCACGTGATTGGGAGAGAGGGGCTTGTGGTTCAGTACCTTAAGCAAATGGTTGTTGTCTGGGGGGATCCAGCTGACTCCTGTGTGCCCCTCTTGTGCCCAGCATTGTCAACAGCTTGTCTAGCCTTTCCTGTGCTGCTGGAACTGGAACCCAGGGCTTTGCATATGCTAGGTGAGCACTGTCTTCAGTACTCACATAGGCCAGCGAGCGCAGAGCTCCTTCCTAGTGGACTCTATCTGGCTCTTCTTGACCTAGTAAATATTCCCAGAGCTCAGCTTCCTCCCTCTCCTCTTGAATTTGTCTGGACACCTTCCAAGTTCACTGTGTACTGTGACAGCTCTCCCTCTAGAAGTCAATTAGGCTAAAATTTAATGATTTTAATAGTCCCAATAAATAGGTCTGACTTAAATTTTTCTAATAGTACTATGGGAATGAAGATTTACTGTATCTTTTTTCTTTTTCTTCTTCATGTAGTCTTACTGTTTAGCCCTGGATGGCCTCCTGCCTCAGCCTCTCCTATGCTGGGATTATAGGTGTGCGCCACCATACTTAGCTCTTCTGTGTCTTTGGGACTCTTTCAGTTGAAGGGATTGCTTGGAAGCCTCTCTTCCTTCTCTTCAGCTTGTTCTTACAGTCTGTCCATGGAGGAACCTCACAAGTAGAGCTGGCCATTTGGTCTCTCCTCAGCATCATGCCTCTTACAGCCACAGCCCTAGCCTTGCTGCTGCTTACTTCATACTCTTCTGAATTGTCTGTCACTCATATTCTGTATGTCCTGACATGATCTTCCCCCTTATACTCTTCCATTCCCTTAGCAGTTTATTTTTCTTTTATTATTTTTGAGATAGGTTCTCAGGTAACGTTGGCTGGCCTCCAAAATCACTGTGTAGCTGAAACTGGCCTTGAACTTTTGATCCTTCTCCCTCCATCTCCTGAGTTCGGGGATTACAGGCATGTACCACCACACCTGGTTTTTATTTTATCTGGTGCTAGAGATGGAACGAACACAGGGCTTTGTGCATGCTAGACAAGCACTGAGCAGCTGACCTTTCTGCACATACGGTTTTACTTCTTTATGATGGTATTTTAGTGTGCTGGGGATATTTGCTTTATGTGTCTGGCTCTCAGGTCTCATCTGAGTTCCATGAGTATTTGGGTGATATTAAAATAATTTTGCAGAGCCAAGAGAGTTGAGGGTAAAGACAGGAGGACTAAGAGTTCTAGGCAAGCCTCAGTTACATAAGTAAGTTTGAGGCCAGCCTGCACTGGATGAGACCCTGTTTCCAAATGGACAAAATAAATTTTGCAATTTTCTGAGACAGTGCAATGGCACATATTTAGTGGTTATTACACGTTCATTTTGTGAATGAGTGTAGCTTCATGTAAAATAGCCTTCAGCTTAGCAACTGTACTGCCCACTGAACCCTTCCCACTGTGCCCAATGCCAGGAGCATCAGGATAGGTAAGCACAGGCCTACACTGGCCACCTAATGTGCTGTGTGTTCAGGGTATGAAGGGCTCTGCAATATACATTTAACAATCATCTTTTATGCTGGTGATTGGCCTTAGATAGTAACCTTTCTTCCCTGGACTATCAGTTATAGCTTAAAAAGTAAGGACAGAGTAGGTGACCCAGAGAATTCTAACATTGTTGACTAGGCTTGCATTTTTCTGTATGTCCATAGCTAGAAGCTGGGCTTTCTTTCTTTCTTTCTTTCTTTCTTTCTTTCTTTCTTTCTTTCTTTCTTTCTTTCTTTCTTTCTTTCTATATTTTATTTCCTTTATTGAGAAACTTAAGTCTTGGGTACATCAAAATCAATTTCTGGGAGGGGGAAAAAAACAGAATCCACAATAGAAAAAAAAAGTTATCATCATCTGGGCCACAACAGAACCCAGAAAATATATTCTTATAATTGAAAATTTCTAGGTCCTTTATAATTGACCTTTTGATACAAAAATGACCTACTGAATTTGCAACTTGGTTCTTGGTATAGAGGTCCACAGACAAACTGGGAAGTCTTCAGGCCTTAGCTGAGTGCCGTGAGGGGTTAGTTGGCTTTTGACTCCTGGGCAGCTTCTCTCTTGGCATGATGAGCCTGCAGGACTGCCACAGCCTCATCCACCTTGGAGCAGAGGGACTCGGGGGACTCCAGCATGTGCAGCAGCTCAGAGCTGTCAATCTCCAGCAGCATCCCCGTGATCTTCCCAGCCAGGTTTGAAAGCGTTGTTTGAATAAGTGGGAACAAAAGCTCCCCCAGCATCTGCTTCTGCTCCTGAGGGGCGCTGCAGCCAGAAGCTAGTCTTTCAGTTCAACTGGAAGCTGACATAGTCTGGTGCCAAACACTCACTGACATGTTAGCACAGGCTAAACACCCAGGTTGTGGCAGAAAACACTTCAGGTGAATTTGATTCTATTTTTTCATTCCACTCATTCATCATGTGCTTTCTCTGTGCTTCCAAGTGTTTTCTTGACCTAGCTTGGTCTCAACTTTGACAACAAAAGTTAGTTTGAAATAGGGTTTCAGGCTGTGTTACCCTCGCTGGCCTTAAATTCATAATCCTCCTGCCTCAGTGTTGTACGTGCTAGAATTACAGACATTTACTGCCATATCCAGCCTCTACAGCCTTTTGTTGTTGTTACAATATACATATTATACCTGTGTGTGCGTGTGCGTGTGCGTGTCTTCATCACACTCCGTCTTACTTTTTTGAGTTTTTTGAGACAGGGTTTCTCTGTGTAGCCCTGGCTGTCCTGGAACTCACTCTGTAGACCAGGCTGGCCTCGAACTCAGAAATCCGCCTGTCTCTGCCTCCCAAGTGCTGGGATTAAAGGTGTGCACCACCACTGCCTGGCTTGTACCTGATGTTTTATGTGAGCACTAGAGATCATGCTAGTACATCCAGCTCTTTATCCATGTGCATATAACTTCTTTTACTCTCTACCTTGAGAACATGGTGAGGTGATCTTTTTACTTAGTTTTTCAACAGGAAGCAGTATTTGAAGCCAGAGCTAGCAGTGGAGTCAGACTCAGTCCTAGAGTTCCTGACCCCAAATCCAGTGTCTTTTCTCTGTTTGCTTATTTGTAAAAGGCCCGTCTGAGTTCTGGACTCATTGCCCTTTTACCACAGTGCATCACCTTCTGAGTGTGGCTTGAGTTTTCTGTGTGCTCTGTGGCTAAAGCCATAGCTCCCTACTGGGGCAGTTATTTAGAAACACTTCCACTTCTAACTGACAGAGATTTGGGACAGCAGTAAACACTGATCCACAGAGCACAGGGCAGTTCTGACAGTGAACACTCACTCACCCATCTCCAAACGCTGGCCCTCGGGGCTGAGAAACACTGGTTTAGGGGCTGGAGACTTTGAGGTCACTCTGTATACAAGACTGTCTGTTCCTGGGACTGAAGCCCTGCCACAGAAGAAGAGGAGGATGTGTGGCAGAAGAAAAGTGCCACGGACAGGGGTGACAGCCCCAGTGACTGTATAGATGCTTGTAAATGTGAAGTATTTGAGTTATCTCAGAAAAAAGGACATTTATTGTTTTGTTGTTTTGATTTTGAAACAAGGTCTCACTATATAGCCCTGGCTGGTCTGGAACTCACAACGTAGGCAACTTGGTCTTGAACTTACAGAGATATACTTGCTTCTGTATTTAGGTATCCTGCCCCCCGAGTTCTGGGGCTAAAGGCATGTACCACCATACACCCAGCTTGAAAACCTGATCTAAAACTTTTAAAAGATGGCTGGAGGGAGAGTGTTTGAGGCCAGATTTTTCCCCATAGCTTATGCTAACCAGAAATTTATTGTGCAGCCTATGCTGGCCTCAAACAGCAATCTTCTTGCTTTGGACTTTAAAGAGCTGGGATTACAAGCATGTGCCAACATGCTCAGCAAGATAATTTTTGGAAAAGAATTTTTTGATACAAAATTTTCATGTAGAGTCACCCTTAAAGAATGTAGTAGGTATTTAAGCTTTACTCATGATGTATCTATTAAGGGGCAAGGACCTGGAATATAAGTGCATTAAACTGTAATCAGAACTGAAATCAAGCAAATCAGTTTCGAGGGGATTTCTAACTTAAAATGGAACCAAATGTACTCTTAGCTAATGTAGTGAGAACCCACTTACTTTCTGATCAAAAATGGATTTAACATTCCGCTGGATCATAGGATAACTTTGTCAAAATCTGAGCATATATTCTTGTGTTAGCCCAGTGCTTCTCAACTGTTCTAATGCTGCAACCCTTTAATAAGTTCCTCATGTTGGGATAACCAATCGTAAAATTATTTGTGTTGTGACTTTATAACTTTATTTTGCTACTGTTATGAATCATAATGTAAATATCTGATATGGAGCTTCTGTGAAAGGTCGTTTGACCCCCAGAAGGTCACAGCCCACAAGTTGAAAACTGCTGTGTTAGACTTTCCATAACATTTCCAGGTTGTTTTCCTGGACAGTTGTCAGCATTAAATCCAAGTCAAATAACCACTGACTCGTGGACACTGTCTTTTAGAAAAATGTTTGAATCTTTGATTACTCTATCCTTTCCTTCTTTTTCTTTTTTCTTTTTCTTTTTTCTTTTCTTTTCTTTTCTTTTTTTTTTTCTTTTTTTTTTTTTTTTGAGACAAGATTTCACTGTATAGCCTGGGTACATTAGAACTCATAGTGATCCTCCTATCTCAGACTTTTAAGTGCTGGCATTGCAGGTGTATGTACTCACATCTGGCTCCTGCCATTACCTTTGAATGTTGTTCACTCTGTTTAAAGGTAGGTAATGAGCAGTGACTTATAACTGCTGTGACTTGCTTTCATATTTTATAGCACTGTGGCTACTCTGAGCAAATCTAGAAATGGTTATAAGCTTGTGGCATGCTTGGCAGTCGTACTCTGGGGCTGACTGCTAGAGTGCCCACCTGCCAAGTCTCCAACCCACAAGATGAGTGTGAGCTTTTGCCACTGTGGCCTTTGAGCCCAGAGCTTCTGGTGTCACCTCCTCCATGTTGTCATTTCAGGTGAACCACTGTCTCCCAGAGAAGATTGTGGTATACCGAGATGGAGTGTCTGATGGCCAGCTAAAGACAGTTGCCAACTATGAGATCCCACAGCTGCAGAAGTGCTTTGAAGCCTTTGATAACTACCACCCCAAGATGGTGGTGTTTGTTGTTCAGAAGAAAATCAGTACCAATCTGTACCTCGCTGCTCCTGATCACTTTATAACCCCTTCCCCTGGGACTGTGGTTGATCATACCATAACCAGCTGTGAGTGGTAAGTAGGTAAAACAGGGGTCCTCAGTTGAAGAACAATGAGCTGAGAAGTTGTCTGTTGCCTGAATATTCCTGGACAGGTGTGGAATGGAATCCTCATATTTGTCTCGAAAAAAATCAAGCTTTGGCTGAGCCCAGTGGTGGAGCTTAGTGTGCATATGGGCTTATCTTCATCAACCATAGATACACATACACACAAGTACACAACCACATATGCACACATTTTGTCACTGCGGATTGAACCTTGCGCTTCATGAATGCCAGACAAGCAGTCCACCATTAAGCTGTGTTCAGAGCCCTATTTTTTTTTTTAATAACAAAGGTTTTACTTTTTAGGTATATTCCCTCTCCTTTCTTCTTTTTGAGGTAGGGTCTCGTGTAACCCATACCAATCCTCCCAAACTCTCTACGTAGCGCAGGCTACCCTCAACAGATATATGACTTGAGCCTCCCCAATGCTGAGATTACATCCATGAGAGCACGCACATGCACACATGCGTGCGCGCGCGCGCACACACACACACCCCAGTGTCCTTTTATGTATTGACTTTGTCATTTTCCTTTCTGGGCTTTGTACGATGGGGCTACAGCAATCTTCAGAATGCCTTCCAGTCATCTCATTAGTTGGTGCTCTTTCCTTGCTAGGGTGGATTTCTACCTTCTTGCCCACCATGTGCGACAGGGCTGTGGCATACCTACACACTACATCTGTGTTCTGAACACTGCAAATCTGAGCCCTGATCATATGCAGAGGTGAGTCTGTCAGAAGCATACTTGTTCTTGCTGTTTATCCTGACTAATAGTTAAGTCGCTAGTCAACTGCCCCTCAAGGTATTTTTCTCCTTTCATATGCATGCACACACACACACACACACACACACACACACACACACACACACACACACACACGTGCATTTATGCATTGGTATGGAGGCTGAAGTCAACATCAAGTGTCTTAGCAGCTGTCTACCTTGACTTTTTTTTTTTTTTTTTTTTCCGAGACAGGGTTTCTCTGTGTAGCCCTGGCTGTCCTGGAACTCACTCTGTAGACCAGGCTGGCCTCGAACTCAGAAATCTGCCTGCTTCTGCCTCCCAAGTACTGGGATTAAAGACGTGCACCATCACGGCCCGGCTACCTTGACTTTTGAGACAGTATTTCTCACTGGGATCTAGAACTCAAATTAGACAGGCATATATGTATACCACATGTGTGTTTGGTACTTGTGGAGGTCAGAAAAGGGTGTCAGATCCCCTGGAACTGGAGTTACAAATGCTTGTGAGCTGCCATATGGTTGCTGGGAACCAAACCCAGGGTCCTCTGAAAAGCAGCCAGATGCTTTTTAACTGGGGAGCCATTCCTCCAGCCCCTCATATATGTATACCACAAAGATGCCAACACACTCGTGTTTACTTCTTTTACCCATCCTTTGGCTTATGTGGAAATACAAACATTCCCAGATGAAAAATAATGGTTTCTCTCTCAGACCTAGTGGCTCACACCTACAACCCCAGCACTGGAGAGGCAGAGGCAAGAAGATCACTGGCAGCTCAAAGCCAACCTGGGTTAGTGGAGTTACTAGCCAGCCTAAGCTAGATAGTTGAGCACCTGTACCCCAAACCAAACCAAACAAAGAAATATAAAACTAACAATTCCTGAAAAACAACATTAGGTCTCACAGAATCTCCCAGTCTGTTGGTAGGAGTGCTGTGTGTTGTATCCCCAAGAGAGTGAAATCCTTCCCACCCCAGGTGGAGGTAGAAGTAATAAAGAACACATTTTCTTCTTCACTTTAGGCTGACTTTCAAACTATGCCACATGTACTGGAATTGGCCTGGTACCATCCGAGTTCCAGCTCCTTGCAAGTATGCCCACAAGCTAGCTTTCCTGTCCGGACAGATTTTGCATCACGAACCAGCCATCCAGCTGTGTGAGAACCTGTTCTTCCTGTAACTGGGAGCTTGGACACCAGCTGCAAGGAGCATCCTGACTCCAGCTCAGCTCATTCTTACAGGATCAACAGAAAAGGCAGTGGAGTGTTATGTTTGCATTTTCTCTTTCTCCATCCTTGTAGAATTAGATTTCTGTTCTCCTTTTAACCCTGATATTATAGTAGAGTGTTGTGGTACATGCCTGTTATCCTAGCACTTGGGAGACTGAAGCAGAAGGATCTTTAGTTCAATGCCAGCCTGGACTACATGGTGAGTTCCAGGCTAGCCAAGATTACAGAGTGAGACCCTGTCTCAAAAAACAAAAACAAACCACTGTCCCCACAAAGCCCAGGACAAAAACCAAAGCCTGATGTCAAGGAAGCAAGTTTCTAAGTAGCAGCTAGCAGCTGCCTTTATGGAGCAGTGCTGTCAGCAGTGCTACTCCTCTGCCGAGCATAGGGCTGCAGACAGGCCAGTGATGACATGTTCTTAGCATGTCAAATCCTCTACCAAATAAGTGAAGAAAGTAAAAAATAGCCCCCAAGGCAGCATGAGCTTCAGTTCCTAGAGGTTATGCCTTCAGGATGATCCTATTTCTGGTGCCAGAAGTGATATGAATGAAGTCATTGCAGACTTCTTAAAGGAGAGAGTTACTGTGCAGCATAGTGTTTCACAGAGAGCAGCTGCCTGCATGAATGAAAAACATGTAGTAAAACCACTGTAAGGCACAGTCGGGCGTGTGAACCCACTTGACCCAGGGCTGAGAGTCTGGCCATTCCCTGGCATCCTGAGAGTCCAGCTGAGCTGCTTTTTTATACCTTTCAATTATTTACAACCATCAGATTGCTTTCCTGCAGCCCAACTGACACATTCATGTGCACACATACACTTTTGTTCTTTGTGACTAATCTTGAATAAATTCAATTAGAACACATGGAAAAGATTCAGCAGACCTAGGAACATTCTGGATGGAGTGTAGGTTTTTTCTGCAAAAGTCTGTAAATGAGATTATGCAAGAGTCTCTTTCTCTTCCAGCTCTGGGCTGGTGTTGCTTGGAATTTTTCAAAATCCCCAAGTTTCAGACTTCCCAAAGTTGGCTTGGACAAATGTGATGCTCTCACTTGAGTCTAGACATGTAGGAAGTTCTCCTAGGGCTTGTGGGCTTTAGTATTTGGGGGAAGCACTGGTTTTCTGTGCTATTTTTTTTTCCTTCTGTTTCAGAATCTTCAAGTTTCTTCAGGCTTAAATGGATCATTCCTTGCTTTACTGGGTTTTAAAAGCTAATTTTACTTAACCTTTTCAAATTTGTATGTATCTATTTATGTTTTGGTGTGGTGGATGGATGGTAGGAGACAGAGCAGAAATACTCATTTTAAATGACAGTGTGCTAGGAGAGCCTCAGTGTGAAATACTGAAGAGCAGCAGGGGCTGTGGGAGTCAATGTCAGCGCTCAGCAAGCCATGCCAGGCCCTGGGGTTGAAGACAGCACCAGGAAAGCTTTTAGTTTGGTGTAGCACCCAGAGGTTGGTGAGGGATAAGTGTTGGGGTCCTTAAATACAACCCTGGTTTTTGGAGTCTATGACCAAGGCGAGGCTGAGACCTGAAATGCAAAAGCCATAAAATTAAACAGAACAGACTGAAAACAAGTCTTTAAGTTGAGCACATTCTATTTTCTGGATTTCTCTGGAAGTATTTTGAGTTTGTCTTTAGAAGTTGCTGGTCCTAGCACTCTTTCTCTTTAGGTAGAACAGACACTTAACCATAATGCCAGAATGTACTTTCTATACCTGATGTCCTTGCCTTGTTTTTCAGTTTCAGGGCCAAGCAATTGGGCCCTGTGGTGTAAAATAAAAACAATGTATGTGTATAGTTGTGTCTTAAAGAATATGGTTTGTTTACTAAGTGGCTTTTCCTTCAAAGAGAAGAAAAAGTTAGAGTTATTCCTTTATTAGTGTGCATGTCAGGGGCAGCGCATTGGGAGCCAAGCAGTTTCACCCTGAGCAAACTGGGAGACCTACATAGCAATGCATTTCAGTTTGTGTATGTGCTTGAATTGTTTGGGGCTTTGGGGGAATGAGAACACTCACCAGCTTACTAGTAGAAAATTCTCCACTAATATATTTTCAACAGGGTGCTAAAAAATAAATATACTATTGGACCACCGTGCCCAGTAGCTGTTTGTTCTTGTTTGTTTGTTTGTTTGTTTGTTTTTCAAGACAGTGTTTCTCTTGTAGCTGTGGCTGTCCTGGAACTCACTATGTAGACTAGGCTGGCCTCGAACTCAGAGGTCTACCTGCTTCTGCCTCCCAAGTACTGGGATCAAAGGTGTGCGCCACTACCACCTAGCTTGTCAGCTTTCTTTTCATTCTGTTTTTAAAATCTATTTATTTTCATTTCATGTGCACCGGTGTTTTGTCTGCATGTATGTTTGCATGAAGGTATCAAATCCTCTGAAACTGGAGTTACAGGCACCTATGAGCTGCCATGTGAGTGCTGGAAATTGATCTTGGGTCCCCTGGAAGAGGAGCCAGTATTCTTGACTGCTGAGACATCTCTCCCTATGTCAGTCTTAACAGTTATTGTTAGCTTGAGAGAGAACCAGTAAGCTCACTCCAAGAGTGACCTCTCTACCATTCAGACATTTTTTGTTGTTTTAAAGTTACATTTATAATATGTAGGGAGGCAGGGAGATGGAGGTCAGGCCTCAAGTTCCAACACTTGGGAGGCAGAGGCAGGAGCATAAGGAGTTCTGGGTTACCTTTGGCTATATATCGAGTTTGAGGCCAGGCTTCAGTCATGAGACCCTATCTCTCTCTTTTTTCTTTTTTTTTTTCCTTCTTTTTCTTTTTTCTTTTTTCTTTTTTCTTTTTTTCCGAGACAGGGTTTCTCTGTATAGCCCAGGCTGTCCTGGAACTCACTCTGTAGACCAGGCTGGCCTCGAACTCAGAAATCCGCCTGCCTCTGCCTCCCAAGACTGGGATTAAGGGCGTGCGCCACTACTGCCCGGTGAGACCCTATCTCAAAAGAAAAGTGCACTGGTAAGATAGCTTGCTGGATGAAGGACCTATTCCTCTAGCCTGATGATATGAGTTCAGTCTCCAGGACCCCTCCCCACACACACACACACGACAAACCCCCAAATCAATGTCCTTGTTCAGTACACTTTCTGGGGTATCTGTAACTGTTGACCTGTTGACAGTAACCTGCCTCATTGTTTACATCACTACCACATACCTTTACACCCTGCATTTCTTTAAATTTGTTGAAGAAACTCTACTTTTTAGAGGTTTTGTTTTGTTCCCCCTCCCCGCCCTGGTTTTTTCGAGACAGGGTTTCTGTGGTGGTTCAATAGGAATGGCCCCCATAGATTGATGTGTTTGAATGCTTGGCCATAGGGAGTGGCACTCTTAGGAGATGTCTTTATTGGAGGAGGTGTGGCTTTGTTGGAGGAAGTGTGTCCCTGTGGGGGTGGGCTTTGAGGTCTTGTCTGCTCACTTAGTGATTAAGAGTGCCAGTGGTTTCCCAGAAGACTTGGGTTCAATTCCCAATTCCCAGCACACACATGGTGACTCACTACAATCTGTAACTCTAGTTTCAAAGAATCTGATGCCCTCTGTGGGTACCAAGCAAGCACATGGTACACAGACACCCAGGCAAAACATCCTTACACACACACACACACACACACACACACACACACACACACGGGGGAGGGGGGTGTCTGGAAGCATAGCTCACTGGTAAAGCCCTGACTTAGCATCTGTGAAGCTCTGAGGTCAATTCCTCAGTCTCTGTATGCTTCCATAAAAACTCACTTGTTTATAATCCCTGTGCTCAGAGGTAGAGGCAGAAGAGACCTTACTTCAAAATAATCAAAAAGTAATAATACAAGCAGCCAATCTGAAAAGGTGATGTCATATATGTGGTTCCCACATAGAACATTCTGGAAAAGAAAAACCACTGGAAACAGAATCCAAAGCAGGGAAAATAAGTTTTATTTTTGACTGAGACTTAGCCTTCCAAATATGGTTTTATTTTTAAGAGCCTTGAGGCTGGATGTTGTGGTTATATGCCTTTAGGAGGAAAAGGCAGAATTTTGGGAGTGTAAACCCAACCTGATCTACATATCCAGTACCAAGCCAACCAGAGCTACTCAGTGAGACCCTGCCTAAGGGGGGGGGGGGGGATGAGGGAGGGAGGGA
>CM052708.1:48948870-49007818 GCA_028551405.1 Uromys caudimaculatus
GGAGGGCCTGTGGGGCTTGTGGATTCTAGCCTAGTCAAGAAAATACAAGGAAAGGAACGGGTGGAGAGTGACATAGGACACCTGGCCCCCTCTTCTGTGTGCATCTGCACATATGTAAGCACATACACAATTCTTAGATCTGAGCACACAGGAAGCAGAAGCAAGTGGATCAAGTTTATTGCTAACTTGATCTAGAGAGTTCCAAATAGATAGGGCTAAGTAGTTGATATCCATCTCAGAAACAAAGCTCTGATTTAAATTGAGGGATCTAGAGGGAT
Organism: Uromys caudimaculatus; assembly: GCA_028551405.1. Taxonomy (NCBI): domain Eukaryota; kingdom Metazoa; phylum Chordata; class Mammalia; order Rodentia; family Muridae; genus Uromys; species Uromys caudimaculatus. The sequence continues at coordinate 48,949,149 of CM052708.1, forward strand.
GGCTCAGTGGTTAAGAGTACTTGTTACACTTGGAAAGGACCTGGGTTCAATTCCCTACCTACGAAGTGCCTTACAACCAACCACCTGTAACTCCAGTCCCAAAGGATTCAACATCCTCTCTGGTCTCCTTGGGCACCAGGCTTGTACTTGGTGCATGTGATGGCTTGTGTATGCTTGGCCAAGGGAGTGACACTATTAGAAGGTGTGGCCCTGTTGGAGTAGGTGTGTCACTGTGGGAGTGGGCTTTAAGACCCTCATCCAAGTTTCCTAGAAGTCAGTATTCTGCTAGCAGCCTTCAGATGAAGTTGTAGAACTCTCAGCTCCTCCTGCACCATGCCTGCCTGGATACTGCCATGTTCCCGCCTTGATGATAATGGACTGAACCTCTGAACCTGTAAGCCAGCCCCAATTAAATGTTTTTCTTTATAAGACTTGCCTTGGTCATGGTGTCTGTTTACAGCAGTAAAACCCTAAGACAGAAGTTGATACCAGGGACAGGGGTATTGCTGTGATAGGCCTGACTGACACATGCTTTTGTTTGGAAGAATGTGGATTTTGGGACCTTGGATTTGGAAAGCAATGGAATGCTTTAAATGGGCTATCCCAGTAGGAATATGGAAGACTTTGTTACTGAGAGTGATTTGAACTGTGCGGACCTTGCCTAAGAGGTTTCAGTGGGAAATTTCAATATGTGGCCTAGAGACTGTTTTTGTGGTATTCTGGTGAAGCATGTGGCTGCTGTTTGCACCTAGTCTGAAGAGTCTGCCTGAGGCTAAGGTGAAGAGACTCAGTTTAATTGCATTGACAAAGGAAGTCTCAGAAACGACCATCATAGACTTTGTTCTATGGTTAAGTCTCATGAAGAGCTTTTTTTTTTTTTTTTTTTTGGTTTTTCCAGACAGGGTTTCTCTGTGTAGCCCTGGCTGTCCTGGAACTCACTCTGTAGACCAGGCTGGCCTGGAACTCATAGATCCGCCTGCCTCTGCCTCCCAAATGATGGGATTAAAGGCGTGTGCCACCACTGCATGAAGAGCATTTTTAAACTAGTGTAGCAAGCTGAGAAAAGAAAAATGGTTTGCATATTAAAGGGGCACCGGGAAGTGAAACTGTATTCAAGGATATTTAATCGAAGTAAGAGAGTAGTGACCTCAGGGCAAGATCCCACCCATCTAAATTTAGATCCAGGCTTAGTTGTATAAACCTTTAATCCCAGGAGGCTAAGACCAGCAGACAGCTGAGTTCAAGGCCAGCCTAGAACAGAGCAAGTTCTAGGTGAAGAAAAACTTAAATCCAGGCTTGCTGGACCACACCTTTAATCCTAGTGTTTAGGAGACAGGCATACAAATCTCTGAGTTCAAAGTCAGTCTATGGAGCAAGTTCCAGGACAGCCAAGCAGTGAAGGAGTTGGAAAACAGAAAGCTGGTGATAATGTAATAGAACAAGGGGACCATGCTCCAGCCCCAGCAAGCAGCAGAACTCAGCAGCTTTGGACACATGGCTCTGGCTTTAGAGTTCAGAATAGAAGAGACTCCTGGGACAATTGATGCTGGTTAGCTGGAGCTAAGAAATTAGTGGTGGTTAAGAAGAGACCAGCATCACTGAGGTGTAATCTTCTGGGAAATGTTTTCTGAGAGCACAAGAAGCTGTGTTCCAGAGATAGCTAAGGTTGTACCTCATGCTGCAGCTGGACTTGGTAATGTGTAAGAGTCACCCAGGTGGTACTGGTTTTAAAGGCATGAAGGGGCCATGAAGAGCAGCTGAGGCCTGGCACTGTGAGAGGCTATGGAAGGACATTGATGAATGTGCAGCCTCAGTTACAGCTGTTGGCCCAGGACTGAAGGGGGTCATACAAAAGATTTGAGGCTTGGCTCCATGAAGAGAGCCTATGAGAGGCTAATGGTGAAGCCTCGTTGCAGCAGAAGACCCTGGTGTATTGGAGATGCCAGTACCATGAGATGATCACCAAGAACAGTGGCAGTGGAGTGGATCAACCTGAGCTTAGAGTGCTACAGAGAGCAGAGCTGGAGAAGTGACGCCAGGCCTTAGGAGGAGCCCAGAAGATCATGTGTGGACCCCAGACATTGGAACAAGAAGCTGTAACATTGAAGTAGCCTTGGAGACCCCAAAATGTTCGAGATGCCAGAGCCATGAGAGAGATACCTGTTGAGGAAAGCTGCTAACAGGGAGTGGAACCAGCCCAAGAGGAAGTTTGTTATAGTGAACAAAGATGAAAAAGGAGTTGGAGATCTGAAGACTGCTTTGACATCAGACATGGAGATGCAGAGTTTGGAGTTTGCCCAGCTGGTTTCCTGTCTTGCTTTGGGGATTACAGTTAAGTGATTGGATGAACTTCAGAAGAGACTTTAAACTTTGGACTTTTAACTTTGTTGAGACTGCTATAAACTATGGGGACCTTTGAAGTTGGACTAAATGTATTTTACATTATGCTATGTTTAGGTATGGCCCCCATAGACTCATTATGTTTAAACAAGCCTATGGGGGCAAGGGAGTGGAATGTGATGGTGTGTATATGTTCAGCCCAGGGAGTGACACTATTAGAAGATGTGACCTTGTTGAAGTAGGTGTGTCACTGTGGGTGTGGGCTTTAAGACCCTCATCCTAGCTGGTTGGAAGTTAGTATTCTACTACCAGCCTTCAGATGAAGTTGTAGAACTCTCAGCTCCTCCTGCACCATGCCTGCCTGGATGCTGCCATGTTCCTGCCTTGATGATAATGGACTGAACCTCTGAACCTGTAAGCCAGCCCCAATTAAATGTTGTTCTTTATAAGACTTGCCTTGGTCATGGTGTCTGTTCAAAGCAGTAAAACCCTAACTAAGACAGTGTAGAAATTCACCCAGGTAAAACACTCATACATATAAATTTTAAAAGCCCTTTGAAAAATCAGAGAAAACTGACAGTTGATTTCATGTGTGTAGTTTGGGGGGTGTGGGAAAAATAGCTTGAGTCTAGAGGATTTCTGGAATGATGAGAGGTTGTTCTCTATGAAACTGTGACGGTGAATACATGACAGGATTTGTCAAAACTAATATTCTGCCCACCAGCAAGAGTGAACCCTTACAAAATGCATGGATGCTGGGAGGTAATGGTGTGTGGGTATTGACTCGCCTGTTTGACAAATGCAGCTTGGCCAGGGGAGTTGGTGGTAGGTGTGTGGGTGTGTGTGCAGGGAGCCAGGGACGTGTGGGGAGGGTTGGTGGTAGGTTTGTGGGTGTGTACAGGGGGCCAGGGACATGTGGGGAGGGTTGGTGGTAGGTGTGTGGGTGTGTGTGCAGGGAGCCAGGGACGTGTGGGGAGAGTTGGTGGTAGGTGTGTGGGTGTGTGTGTGTGCAGGGAGCCAGGGACGTGTGGGGAGGGTTGGTGGTAGGTGTGTGGGTGTGTACAGGGAGCCAGGGGCATGTGGGGAGGGTTGGTGGTAGGTGTGTGGGTGTGTGGGTGTGTGTGCAGGGAGCCGGGGACATGTGGGGAGGGTTGGTGGTAGGTGTGGGTGTGCAGGGAGCCAGGGACATGTGGGGAGGGTACTACATTCTGCACAATTTTGCTGTGAACTGAGCTAAAATAAATAAAGTCCTTGAAAAAATTATTTATTTGGGGGTGGAAAAAAGAGGAGTATTAGGCAGAATGGTAGTGTTGACCAATATAGTTTTGTGGTATGTTTTGGGGATGGTTGTTATGTTTGATTGGGACAAGGTCTTGCTGTGTAATTCAGACTGGCTCCAAACATGCTGTTGGTCCTGCTCAGCTTCTCCAAGGGTGAGATTACAGTGTACCACCATGGCCAGCTGTGGCTCTATTGTGTATCTATGGTCTTCTCTTCTTCTCCCCTCCTCCTCCTGCTTCTTCAGGCTCCTCCTCCTCCTTTTCTTTCCAGACAGTGTTTCTGTGTAGCCCTGCCAGTCCTTGAATTTGCTCTGTAGACCAGGCTGGCCTTGAACTCTGAGATTCACCTACCTCTGCCTTCTGAGTGCTGGGATTAAAGGCTTGGGCCACCACTCTTCAAATCAATCTCTCTATCTCTATCTCTCCCTCTCTCCCTCCTTCCCCTCTCCCCCCACATTCCTCCCTCCCTCTGTCTCTGTCTCTCTGTCTTATTTTTAAGTTTTGAGATGAAGGTCTCACTATGTTGACCAAGCTAGTCTTAAACTCTTAGGTTTAAATGATCCTTCCTCAGCATCCCAGTCAGCTCAACTGTATCTGGGAGTGGATGACAGTCTGACAAACGGTGGAAGGAGAAAGCGTTTCCCCTAGGCTGTCTTCTGGCCTCCACACACTCACTCTAGCCCCCCTCCGCCCCCCAGAAATATGTTAAAAAGAATAAATGCTAAAAAGGAAGTTAGAGTGGTAGCTCAGAGATTAAGAGCACTGGCTGCCTTTGCAGTGGACCTGGCTTGGGTTCCTAGCACCCATATGTTTACAACCTTCTGTAACTCCTGTTCCAGGGAATCCCATACCCTCTTTGTCTTCTGCAGGCACCAGATATGTATATAGTACATTACATACATGAAAAAAAAAAAAAAAAACCACAGAGAAAGAAGAACCAAATTACCAAAAGCAGGGAGAAAACAAAGGTTATGGGTTCCTGGAATACTGGTAATATTTGTTTGCCCAGTTAGCATTCCCACTGATAATTACTCCAGAGTCAAGCATTCTCCCAGCTGCCTGATTCACAGCTGAGGGCACTGGCCATCATCTGAGCTTTGCCTAGCAGCCTAGGGTGTTAACACATGGGTCCTTGGGTCAGATTTTGGGGTGTGGGACACGTTTCCTCGGATCCTCTTAAATTTGTTAAGTCCTACCAGAACATAAGACAAAAAACAAAACAAAACAACAACAACAAAAAAAAACATAGAAAATCCACCCTATGCCCTAAAAGAAGAAACAGAGAAACTGATAACTAATCTAACAGTCTGGAGAAAAGCTGTGGACTCTTGGCCAAACCCAACACTGTCCAAAACTGACAAGGATGAGTAGTCTTGGCTATCCTGTTCATCTCCCGCCCGTCCTGTCAACACAGTTGACTCAGGGCTGTGGCTTTCTGAGTCTTCAGCCCCATCCTCCACACTACAGGATGGGTGTCTCATTTCTTTGGCTTACTCTGCAGGGCTGTTCCTTTCATCTCTCTTGCGGGAAATCTGTCTATATATATGGGCAGGGGTGGTGACCGTGTCAGCTTCTTGTGTTCAGTTCCCTTAAATATTGCCCAACACCGAAATTTGAGGGAGCTGCTAGCCAGTCCAACAAATATTTATAGAGAATCTGTTATGTGCAAACTGCTATGTTAGGGAGCTCAGATACAGAGTGAAATCTCTTGTAATTGAGGCAGGTGATGCTCTAAGATTAAGGATAGAAATAAAATACTTTGGGTCTCAACAAGATAGCTCAAAGGGTAAAGGCACTGATGCCAAGCCTGACAACCAGAGTTCAATCCCTGAGACCCACATGATAGAAGGAGAAAACCAACTTCCTGCAAGTTGTCCTCTGACCTCCACACCCGTCATGGTGCCCACGTGCACACAAACACATACATACACACAATCAATAAATAAATAGATAAGTGTAATTTAAAAAGCTAGTATTAGAAATGAAATGCTGGGCTGGAGAGATGGCTCAGCGGTTAAGAGCACCGAATGCTCTTCCAGAGGTCCTGAGTTCAATTCCCAGCATCCACATGGTGGCTCACAACCATTTGTAATAGAGTCTGACGCCCTCTTCTGGTGTGTCTGAAGAGAGCAATGGTGTACTCATATACAATAAATAAATTAATTAATTAATTAAAAAAAAAAGAAATGAAATGCTGCCGGGCAGTGGTGGTGCACGCCTTTAATTCCAGCACTTGGGAGGCAGAAGCAGGTGGATTTCTGAGTTCGAGGCCAGCCTGGTCTACAGAGTGAGTTCCAGGACAGCCAGGGCTATAAAGAGAAACCCTGTCTCGAAAAACCAAAAAAAAAAAAAAAAAGAAATGCTTTGAAGGGAAAAAAGTCCAAGTTCCATAAATCATATTAATTCTGTAGATTAAAAGTCAATAATGGTCACAAAATCAAGTTTAGTGGGTTTGTCACAAGCCTTGAAGTCAGAGATTTGACAGCTTTTGCTTTGTGAGCACTGGGATGAAAGGCCTGAGTCACCATGTCTGGCCCTTTGTGTTTTGATCTTGGAAATTGAACCCAAAGCCTCAAGCATGCTACATAAATGTTCTATACTCTTAGACACTATTTTATGAAAAAATTGCTTGCTATATTATTTATACTGGAGTTGTGGCACTGTATTACTTTATTCTTCCCTTTATTTTAATTTTACATATATGAATGATTTGCCTGTGTGCCTGGAAGTGCACCATGTGTGTGCAGTGCCTGTGGAGACCAGAAGAGAAGGCCAGACCCCCTGGAACTGGAGTTACAGAGGGTTGTGAGACATCAAGTACATGGCCCTTTTAAAAAAATAAATAAGGGTTTCCAAGAGTCTGAGAGTAGATCAGATGTACTTCAGAACAATCAAGAAGCTTCTGAGAGGAAGGTGAATGGGGAGGGGACGAGGGGGGAAAGCAAGTGGTGGTGGTAAATCCAGGCTCCAGATGTCGATACGCATGGTGGCTGTCACTGTCATGGACATAGTAGGACCTAGTCAGCGTGTGTGATCTCATCAGGATGTCCCTCCTGGAAATGCCCATGGGGGCGGATGCAGAGACTTAGGACCTTTTGATTTTGAGCTATGTTAATGATTAATTGAATTCCTCTTGTACATAGCTTATCAGCTTGAGATAGCTTATCAACTCTGGATGCCCTTGTGGACTTTGACAGTTCCACAAACAGGTGACAATGCCACACAGGTCCCATGGCAGTGCTTTTGTTTGTTTGCTTATTTGTATTGAGACAGGGTCTCTCTTAACCCAGGTTGGGCCCATACTCACTATGGCACTGAACTGGTCTTGAACTCTTGTTCCTCTTACATCACCACCCAAGGGCTACTAGCTTTGGAGACATGGGCCATCATGCCCAGCTCCTCACTGTGCCCTCTGAACAGTCTTTGACAACTGCTTAATGCAAGCTTCAGTAGTACTGAGGTCCTGTCTGGGATCCTGTGGGATGTGTATCTATGAAGTCCATCCTGTTCAGAGCTCTGTGTGTTTGGAATATCAGATGCCTTATCTCCAGGTGGGCTTCCTATTCTTTTTATATACTCCTTCTGGGGGGGGGGGCCTGTCGGGGAACTGACCTTTCCTGACAGTCATTGCTCTTTGGAGTCTTAAGGAGATGACATAATGTCTGAAAAGCACTGTAACTTTAACTAAGGCAAATATTCAGTGTTATTATAGAGCTGAACGGGCTCTGGAGGAAATTCTACAAAAGCTATCATTACCTCAAAATTACTCAGAAAGTAAATGAGAGGACCATCACAGGTTACCCCCTTACTCATTGGAGTAGTGTAATTACAGAGTAAAGATAATTGAATTTTAGAAAAACAGAGTGGCCAGAAGAATTTGACTGGCCTCAGTACTTTTATATATTTTAAACTTAAGACCTTGCAAATGCTAGGCAAGACATTAATTAATTTACAAAAAGGGTCCCAGGTAGCTCAGGCATGGTCTCAAACTCATTATGGGGCCCAAGGTGGACTTTAAACTTGTGGTCCTTGTCTCCACTTCTCAAGTGCTGAATTACAGGTGAGCATTACCAGACCTGGTTTTGCTGGCCTCGAACTCATGACTTCAAGCAGGCCTAAGCATACACCAAACCAGCATGCACCCAGTCCCCTTTTTACATTTTGAGAAAGGGTCTCACTTAATTGCCCTAGCTGGCCTTGAACTTGAGATCCTCCTGGCTCTAGAGTAGCTGAGATTATAGGTCTGCATCACCAGGACTGGCTATTACCTCCCTAACCCCCACCCCTCAGTTTGGTGCTTGCTCTAGCCAGCCCTCAAGAGCAAGCTGCCATTGAGCTGAGTCCTTCCTGCCACCTGTTCTAGGGACATTGAGTTCCTTTCCTATCACTTCCTTCTTGAGGGAACTTTCCCCAACATTTGGATGCTATCTCTCTACTGAACAAATCTAGAGATACCACAGCCAACTGGACACGCTCCCTGTGCTAGACCAGAAACTCTGTCACTCACTGGCTCCAGTGCCATTTGAGGTCCTTTCATGGGGCCCTCCCTGCCCCAGGTGACAGCTGGTTAAGCTATAGAGGAAACAATCCTAAAAATATTCAGCTGAATAGAACAATAAGAGCTTAGCGGGTGGTTTATTTTTCTCAAGAAATTTGCATATCAGAAGCTCGTTATCCAACACAATAGGCCCTTCCTACTACGGAAGAGACTCCCTCCCAGGACAAACAAAACCTAAGACTTTACCAGGCTCCTTAGGAATCTGATTAGTGTGAGAAAGTGGTGCGAAAATCTGAAAAGTTAATCTTTTATTTGGATCGTTCTAAGGCATTTTGATTCTTTTAGTTGGCTGGGACAGGCAAAAGAAGCGCAGTCTATGAGGCGCTCCATCCTGCTTACTGGACATTTTAGAATTGAAGAAAACAGAAAAGCCTCTTAGATCCATCAACAGTGTTAAAAACACAAATACCTACCAAGAGAGGGGCACTCTCCCTCAGGAATGAACAGGATGGCGGTCAGGCTGTGAGAGTTTCCCACAAAGGGGCTAGGGACAGATGGGAGGTTTCCAGAGAATAGCGGAGCCTGCTGGACCTCCGTGAGTCAAGGATGCAATTCAAGAGGAAGGGTAGATGAAGCCGAGAGAGCTAGGATGCCATCCCGGGATGCACAACGCTGGAGGACCAGGTTGGCTATGGTAACTGGACGTGGCTAGCTGGCGGCCCCACGTGGCAGGCCCGGGGGAGCGGGGCGGGGCTGCAGGCGGGGGCGGGCCCAGCAGTGACGCGCGTGGTATATGGCCGGGCATGCGCACGCGGCGGGGGCCGGACGTAGAGAGGGGGCGCGTGGCTGTCGGCGTGGACGCACCCACTCAGTAGCTGTGTCGCCGGCTGCCTGGGGGCCTGGGTAGTGAGGCTGCGTGGGCCCGACTGCCGGCTGGAGGACTTCAGGTGAGGACCGACCGGACACACGCAGGATGGGAACTTGCGCGCCTCCGGGTTAGGGGGACGCTGGGTGGGGGTTGGAGACACAGGCAAGCCGAGGACCCAGAATCTTTCGGGAGGCCGCGTACTCCCTGAGCCCAGTCCTGGTAGCACCTGATCGCTGTGCCACGGTGGCGAGGGGAAGGAGGTCATAGCGCTGTCCCTTCAGCTGCAGGGCCTGGGATGTGTGAGCCAGAGAGGACGCCGGGGAGGTCGATAGCTGCGCAGAAAGGCTGAGATGAGCTTTCTAGAGCCCCGGGACACAGAGCGCAGAGGAAGCGGAGTAGATGAGCAGATCAGATGCTCTGCGGTGGCGGCTGCTCGGATGGAGCTCTGGTGTCTGGATCTTGCATTCCAGGAACCTATGTGTCCTCCTCCCTGCCCCACGCCAGGCCACCCTCCAGCTGAAGAGTGATGCCCGATTCTTCTGATTGAGTTGGGCAGGAGTGGAGAACCACAAGGGTAGCACCGCGCTGAATTCTCTCTTGACTAACGGCAGCGATGACTCTTGGGCACACTTAGGTTGGGACTGACCAAATTAGGTAGTTTGGTTACCGGCTGCTCCCTCTTGGAGTTTTAAGGCTATAGCTAAAGTAGCCATCCAGATTCACCTTGTGATTCTGAGGAGGATTCTAACCAGGAAATTTGCCTCTCTGGGTTGTGGGTTCAGCTTTAAGAATCTTCTGTCTCCCCGGGCCTAAGTTCTAAACTGATCTGCCAATCCAAATAGTTAACGTGGCTTGTGTGTTCAAGAGGACTCTGAGTTTGGTTTGGTGAGGGGTGGAGTGCTTTCCTGTGGCCTAAATGTAAGGATATGGGCAGGAGCATCTTTGGCAGACCCCTCTTCTTGAAGTAACCTGGATTTGGAATTGTAGCATTAGCCCTTTTTACTCAGCTAGCCCCTGGTCATTGGGATAGATATATTTGCTGGGGGTGTTGATTTTAGGGGATGATAGAAACTGGCCCCAGATTGAATATCTGGTCACTGTTTTGGTTCAGGTTAGTACTGAAGCCAGCCTGAATTGTTTATCCAAAATATGTACAATCCCATAATCCTTACCTATTGAAACAAATCTTAAAAACTGAGGGGTTCCAACATGCCTCCTTGGCCAAACAGCCAGAGGAATATCCAGAATCACAACTCTCAACTAGGATTAAAAGCAGTATAATCACCTTTCTATGGGTGACTCAGTTGAGCTCTTGCTAGTGGTTCAAAGTCAGGAGGCTGTGTATGGGTCCTCTTTGTGTGACTGTTTTATCAGTGTGACTAGAGACACTGAACTGACTCTAGGATATGGATTCTTCCAGAAGGACCATAGCAGAACACTTCTTGCTGCTACATCTGGCATTTTGTTGTTCACCTGGACAGTGCAGAGGCAGATACAGGGATTAAAGAACCCAGAAACTGACTAAGCAACCAACTGACTTGAGAAGTGACAGGGCCTATGTAACTGGTCTTTCATGTAGACAAGAGGAGGAGAATTAGAGGCTCCTGGAGATCCCCAGCTCTGTTCCAAACCCAGGGTTGATGCAGAAGGCCTAGGTCGCACATACAGTGTTTGGTTTGTGCCCCTCAATGGCCACTGTGGTGGGTGCAGGCAGAAGGCTTGTTCTACCTTTCAGGCAGACGTGGCAAGTGGGGAATTAAGTAGCAACACACGAGTCTCCTTACTGGTTGGAGTAGTTGAAAAGGGAGCTCTGTTTGAGGTAAGGCACAGTGGCAGAGTACTCAGGGCTTTGGAGCTGGATGTCCAACTCCCAGCTCCATCACTCTCCAATAGCGAGTCTGTTCTCACTGACTGGTGGGACATTGCGGTCATGTCTGGAATGTGGCTGATGCCTTGGTAGTGCTACCATTTTTGTGGGTTAGACTGAGAGGTTTAGAGTCCCGGCCACTCAAGTGGGCTGGGTTGTAAGGACCGTTGGAACCTAGACATTAGGTGGATTGTCTTCTCCTTAGCAGGGTATAAAGTGTCCCTTGTCCTCCCTCTAGGAGACTGTTTTTCTGTGGATGACCAGGGAATAGCTCACAGACGCATTGGGCAATCTTAGAGAAAATGGGTGTTTTTCTGCTTGAGTCTTGAAGTTCTTTCTTCCGAGACTGTTCCTCAAGGCTTAGTGATGGCCAGGAAGGACCCCATCTCCTCTCCATCCCCCACCCCACCCTTGTTTGTGTAGGATACCTGTCAATCACAGGATGGGTCCTGGTTTCAAAGACTTCCTACCTCCTTCCTCTTTTCTTCCCTGCACCCCACATGTGCTCTTCCCCCACACCCCACAACCTTACCAGTTGTATTCTCTCTGTTCCATTTAATGCCCAAAGAAAGTAACACCTGCCATTTTGCAGAACCACAGGCAGCCTTGTTGTCTGGAGTGACTTTTAAAATGAAAGAGCCTGGATCCAGAGAGAGGTTAATTGGTGTCCTCAAGTCACATTGCTTGCTAATGACAGAGATTTGTTGGGGAATACCAGAGAAGTGCCCCCCCTTTGGTGAATTTACTGATAGTCTTGTATTTTTCTTGGCACACTGGGAAGGGGGTCAGTTTTTTGCTCAGCACCGCTGGAGTACTTTGTTTGGGGGAAGCCCTTTCATTTTCCTGCAGCTGCTAGAGGGAAGGTTTAAAACGAGCAGGGAAGGAAAGCATCACTCTACCCCTTCCCCCTACACACACACACACACACACACACACACACACACACACACACTCCACCCCTCCACCCCTTAGAGTTTAGGGCCTTCTCTGACTTCCAGACTGGCGGCTGTCAGAATGCCAGGAGATAAGAAGTCCAGAGTCTGCTAACTCAGGACTGTTGCCAGCCAGGGCCTGATTCTTGTCCATCACAAGGACTCCAAACCCCAACTGCCATGGAGCCTCTAGAGAGTGCCCTAGGTTCATCCAGACCAGCTGGGGAAGCAGAGCCCCCTACTGGACCTTCCAGTTTATATCGGGCCAGAAGGCCTGGCAGGTAAGAAATTCACCTATCAGGGAAGCCCTCCTGCCTATCCATAGCAACCAGAGCTCCGAGTTCCTCAGGCCCTCTGACTTTCTGCCAGAGCAGGTCCAGGACAGCCTAGAGTTTGGTGGAATAAAGCGATGCTCCTAAGTTTATTATGGTCGACTGCTAGGACACTGTCTTAGTCAGGGTTTCTATTCCTGCACAAGCATCATGACCAAGAGGCAAGTTGGGAGGAAAGGGTTTATTGAGCTTACACTTTCACATTGCTGTTTATCACCAAAGGAGGTCAGGACTGGAACTCAAGCAGGGCAGGAAGCAGGAGCTGATGCAGAGGCCATGGAGGGATGTTACTTACTGGCTTGCTTGCTTCCCCTGGCTTGCTCAGCTGGCTTTCTTATAGAGCCCAAGACTCCCAGCCCACAGATGGTACCAACCACAAGAGATCTTCAACCTTGATCACTAATTGAGAAAATGCCTTACCGCTGGATCTCATGGAGGCATTTTCTCAACTGAAACTCCTTTCTCTGTGATAACTTCAGCTTGTGTCAGGTTGACACACAAAACTAGCCAGTACACACACCCAGTATTAATATAAAAAGATCCATTAAAAGTTGTCAATTAAGGAGTGAGGGGTATTAGTCAGTATAGTTCAATGTGGAGTGCTTTTGTTATTATTATCTAATTATTTCATAAGAAGATGAGGGAGGTGGGAGTGTTTCTCAGTGGTTAGAACACTCGCCTAGCCTGTACAAGGTCCTGGGTTTCATCCCTTGGTTCCTCAGGGTTTGTTTGTTGTTGTTGTGTTTTTAAATTACATGATTTCTTTGCTCTGTGTGCATGTGTATGTCTGTGGGCACATGGGCTTTGTGCATAAGTGAAGACCACAGGACAACTTACCGAGTCGTCTCACTGATCGGATAGAGAGTTTTAGGACTTTATTTTCTCCTAAAGGCTTGAATGTGTAACTTTCAAAGGGGGGGTGGTGGTGATGATTGGGGTGTTGTGGGGGCTCAGTGGGTAAATGTGCTGTCAGGATCAAAATCAGAATTGGAGCCCCAGCCACATAGTGGAAGGAGGGGACCAACTCCCCAAAATTGTCCTTTGACTTACGCTTGTGTGTACACAAGCACACAAATAAATGTAAAAAGATAATTAAAAAAAAAATCCCTCTGTGTATTTATAATCATTTAGGTTCATCTTCTCCCATTATGCTAGGCTAACACTTTGCCTTTGACAATATCATGACCGCTTTGGGTTTAGTTCTCTGACTAGGGAACTGTCTGTGAAAATCACAGCTCCATATCACCTGCGATCCCTTGTTTGTGGTGCTGGGGTCAGAGCCCAGTGGCTTGTTTACACTGGGTAGTATTCTGCCGGTGGGTTGCATTTCCAGCCCTCTTTGTTTTCTTCATGAAATAATTTTCACTAGGCTCTATGTATAGTCACGTGACTCAAAGATCAGCGCAGTCAAAAATGAAAACATTTGTTGTTCTGTTCCCCCACTGTCCTTTTTTAAAATAAATATTCTTAGGCCGTGTTTCAGACATAGTCTACCAAGGTCCTAGCCGCTGTAGTCTTACTGCTATTCAGGGACCAGTGTTACAGCTGTTACTCTGTTGCAGCTGTGAAGTGTTCCAAAGTAAAAGTGCTGTCCCACATCTTTTACATCTGGGTTAACTCCGGGCATTCATCATTTTCCCATTACACACGGGGCTGCAACGAATAACTTTGCAGACAAGTGGCACTCCCAAAGCACACAGAATAAGTTTTGTGACGTGAAATCCCTATGCAAGTGGTTAAATACAGCCTTTGCAAAAGGTTAGATTCTGCCATTTAGTTAGCAGTCATTAAAAAAAAAAAAAGGCACTTACAAACTGTATTTAGAATCCTATTTCTTTTAGGTGACCCCTAATTTGAATGAATTATTCTCTGGCTTTACTTTGGTTACTTGTGTAGGCTATTCATTTTCATGCTTTAACATTTTTAATTTTATGTGTATGAATGGTTTTTTCCCCTGCATGGATGTCTGTGCTCATCTTTCATGCAGTGCTCAGAGAGGCCAGGAGAGGGTGTAGGGTTCCCCAGGAACGAGTTATGGATGGCTGGGTGCCACAAGTGTAGGCTTCTTGGCTATCCTATCATCTCCCGTTAGGCTTCACTTTATTTACTTATTTTGAAGTTTCGTTTGTTTGTTTGTTTTTAAACTTAGGAGCGTGCTTGTGCAGGAGCAGGTGAAAGCCAGAGGAGAGTATCAGCTTCACTGAAGCTGGAGTTACAGGCCTTTTCTTTTCCTTCTGAGGTAGGGCCTCATCTCATGCCTAGAATTTATATGTAGCCTAGACTGACTTGTAATTTACAGTGATCCTCCTGAGTGCTGGGATTACAGGTAAGCCGCCACACCCAGCTGTTATTTTAAACTTAGGGTACTGACTTTAGATGTACTCAGGAGTTGTAGGAATAGACTTGCTTACTCTGGGGTCCATTTACCAAGAACATGAACTCAAATATTGGCCCAGCATCATAAGCTGTGAGTCTTTTTAATATGTCACAGCCCTACACTAATGCCGTTTCTCTGCCCACCTCACACTGAGTTTCTCTTTAGCGACTCCTCCCATCTCTGACAAGAGGTTCCCTGGTCTTTTTTCTAGGGTGTAGTCTTGCATTTTGAGCAAGAATGTTGTCTAAGAATGGTGGTTTGCCTTTTAGAGAATCATAAGCATTCATTGTGCACGCACATGCGTGTGTGTGTGTGTGTGTGTGTGTGTGTACACCACAGCTTATGGAGGTCAGAGGACAACTTCAGGGTTGTTCTGTCTTCCCACCTATGCAGGCAGGGTCTTTATTTGTTTCTGCCCCTGCTGCATGCTCCAGGCTTGCTGTCCTGCAAGCTTCTGGGAGATTGCCCTGACTGTGCCTTCCATCCTATCACAGGAGTGCTAGGATTATAGATGAATGTCTTCACACATGGTATCCGAATCTTTTGATGGGGGCTCTGGAATTGAACTCAGGATGTCAGACTTGCAGGCTAGTGTTTTTACTTGCTGAGTGATTTTGTTTGCCCTCCAGTGAGTTATTGTGACTCAAGGTCCCTGGGGAGGGACCATCATGTATTTAGGCTCTTCTTTACCACCTAGGGAGGACAGAGGAGGGGTGGCATGAAGCCAGGTTAGATCTTCCCAGAAAAAGTGCCTTCTGCTCTGTGGTCATCCCAGGCTGAGGCCCAGGACACTTCCACACAGAGCCATCAGCTCTTGTTCTGGGACTTAGACCATCAGGAAGCTGGAAGTCCCTACCTACGGTGTTTGCCAATTCTTTGGTTAAATTGGTGTGTGCCATAGCCCCTCATTAGTCACTGCCTTCCTTCCTTTGTCTCTGCAGCCAGTGCTTTGAGGCTATATAGTCCTGTTTCTCCAGGTAATGTGACCCGCCAACTGTAGCATCCATCTGTGGATCTTGCTTGCACAGTAGTTGCTGTGTGTTTGCCTAATGATTCTGTTTCCTTCTTTCCTGCTGCAGATTTCCTGGTTGAGATTCTGCTGAAAGGAAGAACTGACCCTTGTGTTAGCTTTGATTCTGTGGGGTAGGATCTCATGGTCATTATTCATGACTCGCCCCTCCCATTCCCTTCTGCCTTTGCCTTTCAGCCCTGGATTTTAACCTGGGGCTTTGTGCATGCTAGGCCAATACACTACAAACTGAGTTACATCCCAGCCCCTCAGTTTATATTTTAATCCTTGTCTATATTAATACTGAAAGGGCTGGCATCGGCATAGTACACACCACAACCAAGTTCTCAGCACAACAGAGATTTGCCCCAGAGGGACAAAAGACCAGGAATAAGAGAGGAAGGACCAGGGAGAAGGGAAAAGGAACAAGGGATAGGAAGTGATATTGTCCCTAAGGGGACACAGGAAACAGCCTTGGCCCATAGGCAAGTGGCAGTTTATATAGGTAAAGGGGGAAACCCTGTGTTAGGATGAGTTGGTTAATTTTAATTTGGGCATGATAATTAGGGTAACCAAAGGGGAGCTTTTGATAGCTGGGCCTCAAAACTTTGAAAGCTGGACCTTGGTAGTCAGCCTCAGTAGAAGGAAGAGGCCAAATAAGGGAATAAGGTGGTGACTGGCTTTAGGAATGGAATCTCACGGTTTGGCAAGGGGGAGAGGGGTTAAAGTCAAAACCTGCCGGTGCCATGTTTGCCATACCTGGGCCTGCCAGAGCTGCCAGAGCCCTTCAGACACCTCTTCTTTCAACCTTACACCATAAAGTCATTTTATTTTTAAGCCTTTGCCCTGTTATTTATAGCTTACTTCTTCAACAGTGCGAAAGTCTGAACGATTGTCACTGCTAGGTTGTAGGCCATCTACATGCGGGTCGTGCTCCTGTTGTCTGACACCAACCTAAAAACGCACTCGTGTGTGGACTGTAGATGTGACTTCACTGAGCTTCTTTTTTTAAAAAAAAGTTATTTAGCTTTTGAGACAGGGTTTCCTCTGTGTGGGATTAAAGCACATACTACTGCCACCCAGCCTTCACTGAACTTCTTGATAGAATCCAGAGGTAAGCCGGGCGTTGGTGGCGCACGCCTTTAATTCCAGCACTTGGGAGGCAGAGGCAGGCGGATTTCTGAGTTCGAGGCCAGCCTGGTCTACAGAGTGAGTTCCAGGATAGCCAGGGCTACACAGAGAAACCCTGTCTCAAAAAAACCCAAAAAACCAACCAAACACAACAAACAAACAAACAAACACAACAACAAAAAAAATAGACCAACTTTAAAAAAAAAAAAAAGAATCCGAGGTAGAGGCCCGTGTTCCTGTCTGACATTTATACCTACAGTGTTATTGGGATATAGAGGATGGCCGCTGACATCATCCCTTCTGACAGCCCTTTCAGCTCTGCCTGCACACCATTGCTCTCTGCTCTCTGACGCCTCATCTATCTACTTATTTATTTTAAAGCTCAAGGCCCATTTTATTAGCGTTTGAGAGAAAAACAGGCCAAGTGAGCTGTAAAGCTGACACTCGCTGGAAGGAAGGGGGTGAAGAAAGGAAGAAACTCATGACATTTCAGCTATAGAGATTTACAAGCAGCTGCAGAAAGAGTGTGGGGAGGGTCCTCAGAAAAAAAACAAAAAACAGCTGGAGTGACTGGGCCAAGTCTGCTTTGAGTTTTGGTTTGGCTAGTATCCACAGAAGAGATAGAAAAGGGAAAAGGGGGCGGGGTACGTGCACATACGTACATACACATGCATCTATGTATGTATGTATATATATGTATATACTTTTAAATTAGAACTCAAAAAAATGGAAGGCTTAGCAGTGAAGATACTAGCTGCTACATCTGTCTTTAAATTTTTTTCATTTTACATTGATAGACGGATTGTATGTGCTCACCACACACACCTGTGCAGAGGTCAGAGCACAACTGGTCTAGAACCAGTTCTTGCCTTCTCTTGTGGGTTCTGAGGATGCGACTCAGGTAGTCAGGCTTGGGGCCAGTGCTCTTACCTGCTGAGCCATCTCCCCTGTCCACATCTCTCTTTTGAGATGGGATCTCTATTTAACCCAGACTGGTCTCACTCAGTCTTGCTTATCCTCCTGCCTCAGTGTTCCCAATGCTGGCTTTTCGTATGTCCTAAGCAATAGTTCTATTAACTTAGTAGCTTCAGTATTATTGTAACTCATAGAACATACTGCACCCTGATGTAAAAGGCCAGAGGGGCCGCCTGGGTGAAAGCTAATCAACAACAGCCATAGTCAGAAACTGCCATCTGGAGTGTCCTCTGTCCCCTCTGCTCTAGTAGTCACGTGGGTGACACTGTCAGCCGGGCGAGCTAATGGAGATTCATGCAGAGTAGGGAGGAGCTCAGAGACCTGCTCAGCTTGGGTCTGCCCTCTGTGACCAGAACTTGCCATTCATACTTCTAGGAAATGTAAGTGTGTGGGGTTGTGTATGGAAACAGGCAGGCATGTTAGTGCAGCGCTATAGATACTTAAAACAACCCCTGTTTTGTGATTACCCATTCTTGCTGGCTAGTCCCGCTTCTTTGCTCAGGGTCCTACAGTGCTAACATTGAAGGGCCAACCAAAGTTCTTTTCTGGAAGGGTAGCTTGCAAGGTTGGGAAGAAGTCAGCTCCTTGTTGATGTAGGATGGATTTCCCCCTCCTCTGGTTGCTAGCCAGGGACCATATTCAGTTCCTAGAAAACCCTCTCTCCCTATTTTCTAATATCTCTTGTTTTTGTTTCTGGGACAGGGCCTCATGTATCGTAGGCAGGCCTGAAACCTTGAACTTCAGATTCTTCTTCTTCCACCACCATTGTTGGCATTACAGGCAGGTGCCACCTCACAGGATTGAAGCCAGGGCTTTGTTTATCTGAGGCTAGCACTCTACCAGTGTAGGCACATGCCCAGCTCCCCCTTTCTCTTTTAATTTTTGAGGCAGGGTCTCCTGTAACCCGAGCTGGCCTTGCACTCACTGTGTGGCTGTGGATGACCTTGAACTCCTGATTCTCTTACCTCCATCTCCTGAGTGCTGGCTAGTGCCTCCACCCGTCTTACTTCCTATCTGCCTGTCAGCCACCAGCTGCAGCCTCCCTCTCTTCTGGAGATATGTTACATGAGTGGCATCTCAATTACAGGTGCTGCCCACAAACAAAGCAAGGGTCACAGCAGTCATCTTTCAACTATAAACATGACTAAAGTGATCCCGCCTTGATTCCAGCACCAGCGGGTTTACCTAGTGTTCACTTTCCTGACCGGTTGCCGGAGACTGTTGGTTTCATACAACAGCAGTGTTCTCTGTAGTTCCAGGGGCCAGAAGCCTGAAACCAAGTGTGGGTGGGACTCTGCTCCAACAGTTCCTCCCGTTAAAGAATACTTCCTGCCATTTTCAGCTTCAGGTCCAGGTGGGGGATTATGGGGGAGTAGTCACAGTGGGGTGGGGTGGGGCTTGTAGTACTTCCTGGCTTGTGGCTACATGACTCTAGCCTCTGTTTCTGCCCTCATACCACCTTCCTTCATTCTGAGTGTGCTTGTCCCTATCTCCTTTCCTTTTTCCGATGGCTTTTAGTACTTCCTGGCTTGTGGCTACATGACTCTAGCCTCTGTTTCTGCCCTCATACCACCTTCCTTCATTCTGTGTGTGCTTGTCCCTATCTCCTCTTCTTTCTCTGATAAAGACGAGAGCCATTGGATTTAGGCCATCCAGATTTTAGGATGCTTTTTCTCTTAAGATGCTTCCCTGACTTCATCAGCAGAGGCCTTGTTTCCTACTCAGATCACATCCTGAGGTTTCAGATGGAAGTAATTTTTGGGTACCATTCAGTTTATGCAGGGAGACAGCCTGTAGAATCTGGCTCATGGACCTGTGAACGGGAGGAGGGAGGAGGATATTGCTCTTCAGCCCTGTGACAGAAAGCAGGCCCAGATGCTCTGGCTCAGAGCCCCACCCTACGCTCCCTGCTGCTCCCTGTGTTGCAGATCTGAGAGCCCCTCTGGACTTACCTGACATTCCTGATCAGATGCTCTGTGGCCCCACAGTACTGAGTACAGAGGACTCCCAGGTGCTGGGTGTCCCTGTAGGAAGTGCAGGGTTGGGGCTGAGGGACCACTCGAGTGCTTCAGCTCTGAGCTGTACCTCCAGACCTTCTTTATTTCTCTTGTCTACGTCACTCATCTCTAGACAACTAACATTTATTTCTATTCGTATCTCACTTTTTCCAACTGCTCTAAGGGAGGGACCATTACAGCCTTTGCTTTTCTCTGTAAGGTAACTAAGTCCCATTGGCTTGTGTCTTGGCTTAGTGTCCTTGAAGCTGACATTGTGGGGTCAGGGGTCAGGCTGAGGTCTGTGTGACTCAGAGAACTCTTAGCTCTTATTTTTATTTAGCATTTTTTATGTGTATGTATGATGGGAAGTGCATTTGCCATGACAGATGTGTGCAGATCAGAGAACATTTTTGTAGAGGATGGTCTCTCTGTTTACCCATTTAAGTGGGTTGCAGGGATTGGACTCAGGTCACCAGGCTGTGTGTGTCATAGGCACTTTTACCCACTGAACCATTTTGCTGGCCCAGAGCCTCCTATAAACTCCTCACCTTTGTACACATGTCGTTACACAGATTACCTTCATTTTAACAGTCCGTTCTGTTGCACGCTTAGATTGCTTTTCTTTGGTAGGTTGTGATTTGTTGTCTGTTTGGGGGTGGTACCAGGGATCGAATCTAAGTCCTTAGTAAGCAAGATCCTATCTCAAAGGAAAACTTTAGAAAAGAGTGGGGTGGTACTTGCCTTTACTCCCTGAGGCAGGTGGGTCTTCGTGAGTTTGAGGCCAGCCTGGCTTACATAGTGAGTTGGGGCGGGGAGGAGCTAAGGGGCTGGTGAGATGGCTCAGTGGATTAATGACATCAAATCTGATGACTTGAGTTTGGTTTCTAGGTCCCTGAGCCTCAGGATGCCTGAACTCCACATTGAGCTTTAGACAGGAATATATGTGCTTTAGAATAAAGAAATAATAGAAAATACACTTTAGCAATATTGGGATAGCCAGCTAATTATTTAGAAAAACAAAATTAGATTTTCTTGGGCAAAGTAAATTCTAGGTGGATTAGAGATTAAAGTTTTTAAAGGCAAGAAATTCTAATGTCTATGTCTGTAACTACAGAGTACAAAGTCTTTGTTGTTGTTTCTTCCTTTATTTTCTTTAGTCTCTCTGTAGCCCTGTTAGCCTGAAACTTGCTATGTAGATTGGGCTAGCCTTGACTTCGTTGAGAGCTTCATGCTGTTTGCTCCAAAGTGTTGAGGTTACAGATATGTACCCCCATGCCTGGCTCAGGGAAAGTGAACCCCATGCCTGGCTTGGGGAAGTTTTTTTCTAATCATTGCTAGTAAAAGCAAAAACTTTAAGGGAAATTGCTTTGGCTTCTGTTTGAAAATTGTGTCACCAGGAGCTGGAAAGATGGTTCAGGCTCAGTGATTAAAAGCACTGGGTGCTCCTGCAGAGGACCTGGGTTTGATTCCCAGCACTCACTGCTCAGAACTGCTTGCCGTTCCATTTTCTACAGATACAGTACCCTCCATGGGCTGCTGCATGAACATGGTGCACATGAACTCAAACAAGGATACACTGATACACATGAAAACAAATACATAAAAAAGAGAATATTATGTCACCAGTACCAGTTGAGTAAAATTAAAAAGGAAATAATTAGGAAAACATTTGAACACGTGACCAAAGGATAATATACAATGAAGTCCCCCCCCCCCCCCCCGGAATAGGGACACATTCTTTAAACATCAAGGTGTGGTATGTGTGTGTGTGTGCATGTGTGCATTCACATGCCTGTAGAGGCTAGCAGAGGGTGCCAGATCCCCTGGGGATGGAGCTGCAGATAGTTGTGAGCCACTCAGTACGGGTGCTGGCAACCAAACACAAGTCCCGGAAAAGCAGCAAAAGAGCTGAACCCTGAGCCATTCCCCAGCCTCAGCAATGGACTTCTAAATAAATCACTAAGAAGAAGTTGTGTTTCAGCACAAATGAGGACAGGTGGTAGCAGGCAATTGGAAAAACAAAAATACAACGGTTTGCAAACTTAAAAAATGTTTAGTCATACTGATAACCAAATAAATAAAATGCAAGGCCAGTGAGTGAGTGGGCGTCGGTGTAATAACCCAAGTTGGATCCCTGGAACACACAGGGTGGAGGGAGAGGACCGGCTCCCATTGCGCTGTGGCACACAGATGCACACACAGTTACACATAAAAATAAACAAGTGTACAAAAGGCTGCAAATACATGTACGTGGTAGTGTGCTTGCCTAGCATTTGTGAAGCCACATGCTGTCATCCTAGAAGATGGAAGCAGGAGGCTCCAGCCTGGGCCTATGAGATGTTTGATTAAGGGGTAATTAACCCCTCATCTAGTATTTGTTTCTGCCGCAGGCGTGGAATCCTGTCAGTTTTGCAGCAGAGGCAGAGTGATCTTACATTTGAGGTCAGTCTGGGCAACTTAATGAAACACTGCCTTTTTGTTTGTTCGTTTTGAGATTTTTTTTTTTTTTTTTTTTTTTTTTTAAGGACTGGGGAGATGGCTCAGCAGTTAAGAGCATTGGCTGCTCTTCCCGACCATGCAGTTTCGATTTCCAGAACTCACATGGCAGCTCACAACTGTCTGTAACTCCAATTCCAGGGGACCTGGCACCCTCCCATGGACATACATGCAGGCAAAACACCCATGCACATAAAAAATAAATTAATTAAAAACATTTTTAGCGATGGTGACACAAGCTTTTAATCCCAGAAGCAGAAGCAGGCAGATCTCTGTGAGTTTGAGGCCAGCCTGGTCTATAGAGGAAGTTCCGGGCCAGCCAGGGCTACATGGTACAACACAGCCTTGAAAAACCAAAAATTAATTAGTAAATAAATAAAAAGAGGGCTGAGAACATAATATAGTGGCTAGTGTTTGCCTGGCATGAACAAACCATAGGTTCAATCTTTGTTACCAAACTAAAGTAGAATAGTTAAAAATAAAAATAAATAATTTTTGGTTAAGTGCAGCCTCTGCTAACTTGTTTCTGAATCTCATTCTTGTTCCTGGACCCATTCCAGAAGTTCCTTTTTTGTCTCTTACAGCTGTGTCCACGTGTCTTGCTAGGGGTGGGGGTGGAGGTGAGGGCTGCCAGCTCTTTTACCGTGGATGAAGACCTGTTAGGGACAGAGGCTGACCTAGCCAGTGGTGGGTTTGTTTTGTTTTCTTTTCTTTTAACTGGTAGCCCAGATGATCTGCCAGTCGAGAGGAGCCCTGTACCATGGGTGCTTGCTCTGTTCTTTCCTGGAAGTCAGAGGTTCCCTTGCCAGCCCACAGAGACTCTTGTTTTCCTTGACCACGAGCTGGGGGGCTGGTTGCAGCCCTGATGGCCTGCAGGGAGGCTGGTTGTGTTCCCTGCCTCAAAAAATACAAAACAATACAGAAGAGGGGGACGAGAGATGGGTCCCTTCCTTCCCCAATGGTCCCATGCTCTGCCATCCCTGGTCTGTGGGATATCTCTAGCCTTTGGGTATTCCAATGCTACTTCCCCAGTGTTGGGACACTTTGCATGTGACAGGCTGGGCAAGTTCTCAGGATAGCAGGTCTCTGGAAGGTTTCCAGGGCAGCAAGCCATGACTATTCCAATCCTGTTTCCCAGAAAGGTGCAAAAAGTACAGTCACCCCACTCCCCCAGAGCTGGGCAGCTAACCAAAATGCCCCACAGGACAGCCTGTCCATCCCTGGGAACAAAGTTCCTGTGTTTCTGTTTCTGCATCCCCACACCCCTCTGCCACCTTCTGACATCCAGCAGACCCAGGACTGAGACCTTGACCGAGGGTGAGCTGCCTTCTCTGTGTGCTTGGCTATGACCTTGATTCTTGTCCACTCCCTCTTGCAGGCAGCCACTGTAGCCCCCTCCCCCAGCAATGCTGTGCAGTTGGCACATTGACGAGGTTGTGTGCGTAATGGGAGCAAAACTCAGAGTTTCCATGAGCAGCTGAGAAATTGTAGAAACAGCCTGGACTTGTGAGACTCCCCTTTACTTCCCCTACCACAGGGAAAAAGTAAGGGAAATGTTATTTTTGATAAAATTATCAGATAGCTGTCACTCTAGGCACTTTTTTCTCAGGGATGTGGGGAAGGAAGGGACCCATCTCTCGTCCCCCTCTTCTGTATTGTTTTGTATTTTTTGAGGCAGAGTCTTACTATGTAGCCTTGGCTGTCCTGGAACTCACTATGTAGACCAGGCTGGCTTTGAACTTACAGAGATTCTCCCACCTCTGCCTCCCAAGTGCAGAAAGGCATACGCATTATACCCAGCTAACACATTGACTTTTAAAGTCCGGCAAAAGGTGAGAATTTCCTTTTACTTTTGGGGAGAGAACACTAACTGGGTTAAAGCTAAGAACACTGTATCAGTCTAGTGAAGTAGCACTTTGATCAAATGTAGAATTAATGTTTATATGTATCTGTTACACTATTACACTAAAGAAAGGACTCATGGTAGAGAGATGTTCAGCAGTTAAGAGCACTGGCTGCTCTTCCAGAGGATCTGGGTTCAATTCCCAGCACCCACACGGCAGCTCACAATTCTCTGTAACTCCAGTTCCAGGGGATCCAACTTCCTCAGACAGACAAACATGTAGGCCAGACACCAAATGTATATAAGAATAAATAAATAAATTTGAGAGAGAGAGAGAGAGAGAGAGAACGAGAGAGAACTCTTGATAGCTGGGTAGGTGTGGAATGGAAGGACAGGTCAGAGATTTTTCAGTAACCAACAAGTCAACATCTCTTCTCAAATTCCTCCTGTTCCTTTGGCGTTACTAGGAAAACTTAGCTGGGTTCTTGGCTCCAGATGTTTCCTGTGCAGCGTTCCAGATTCAGACAAGCTCTCTAGGTCTTCCTGGAATGGGTCTCTGACAAGTAGAGTCACATGTTGTTTTAAAAGCTGTGTGTACTCTGTCACATCCAGTTCCATCCTGAGAATCTCCTGAAGGTTTTCTGCCTACCTTCTGGCTCAGGGGCCTTTGGGTTATCCACAGGCTTTTTGATAAATGGTGCTCTGTAACCAGTTGTGTGTTGTATCTATGTGTACTGGTGTATGCATTTGCACACACCTGTGTATGGAGGTCAGAGGACAGCCTGGGTGTTACCCAGGTGTTGCCCACTCTTTTTTGAAACGATTTTATTTATTTTTAATTATGCGTACATGTGTGTATGTAAGTGTGAGTGGA
Organism: Uromys caudimaculatus; assembly: GCA_028551405.1. Taxonomy (NCBI): domain Eukaryota; kingdom Metazoa; phylum Chordata; class Mammalia; order Rodentia; family Muridae; genus Uromys; species Uromys caudimaculatus. The sequence goes on from CM052708.1 coordinate 48,973,968, forward strand.
GGTACCCGTGGAGGCCAGAAGAGGGTGCTAGACACCCCGGAGCTGGAGTGATGAGCAGTTTTCATCCTGTCAGTGTGGGTCCTGGGAACAGAATTCTATTCCTCTGCAAAGCAGTATACACCCCTAACCATTAGGTCATTTTTCCAGACTTCACTCTTTCTTTTTCAGAAAGGATCTCTCAAGTAGTGTAGGCTTGACGGCCAGTGAGCCTCGGATCCACCTATCTCCTCTGTAGCACACACCTCCACACCCAACTGTTTTTTACTCTTGTTCTGGTTACTGAGTTCAGGTTTTTACACTTCCAAGATAAACATTTACCACCGAGGCTGTCTCTCCAGCACCTAGAACTATCTTAATGTCTGTTTCTTTGGTCTCTGTGTCTGAAAACTACCCAAAGTGGAGCTAGGGTTGGAGTAAGCCTTTAAGTCTGGCTAGAATGTTGATCCTTTTTGAATAGGCAAGCAGTTTGTGAGAGGCTAGGGAGGAGTGGAAATACATGCAAAAATAGCTCCCCTGCTAGGAACTCAGTTTTGTACATCTCGCCTGGAGATGGCAGTGTGTCAGCAGGTTTGCTCATGTGGCCTTGATCTATATGGCATGTGTTGATCTGTGGCTCTGTGTGGGATGAACCAGAAGCCTGCTTGGCTTCACTGTAGGAATCCATCTGTGCTTGAACTTCTCAACTTCTCTGCAGAGGTCTGCCTGGGACTGAGATTCAGAAATCCGGAAGATGCTGGGGACTTCACCATCTCCCTTGCCCCTTTCCACACAGTGAGCTTCTAGAAGATGCTACTGTACTGATTGATTCTCTTGTCCCTCAGAGCCTTATCCAATGCTTCCACAATGAAGTCCTAGGCATTATAGAAATGCCTAGGGAGGGAGGGGTTACGTCAGAAGGCCCTGCTAACCTCCTTATGGAACAATCAAGGCAGTTAACCTGAAATATAAGCCTATCATTCTAAGTGCCTCGACCTTGAGACAAAGAGGAAGGAAAGAATGGGTCTGGATGGGGAGGACCGGTATGGAGTAGAGACATTTCTGCAGGACCTCCTTATTCCTCTCCTGGATCCTCCTCACCTTAGAGAGATAGGGTGAGCAGGTACATATGTACTTGTTAGCTCTCGGCTAGCTTCATCATACTTTTGAGTCCAGAGTGGTGGTGCAGGGGTGAAGTGGGTGGTGGTGGTGGTGGCGGCGGCGGCGGCGGCGGTGTGTGTGTGTGTGTGTGTGTGTGTGTGTGTGTGTGTGTGTGTGTGTGTTATTCTACATGGAGACCAGAGCCCAGGAAAGAATAATGAAAGTGGAAGGCAGGTTAGATCCTAAAGGGAGAGAACCCTGGCCACCAGACAGAGTGCATAGAGGAAGCTAGACAGGGAAGCGAGGAGAGAGAGTCCTAGTGGCTAAGGCTGAGGGTCAGTCGGCCGGGTTGGGATCACCGGTTTGTGGTCACACAGTGAGGAAGCAGAGGATGTGGGAAAGCCTTGCATCTTTAGTAATCAGTGACTCACTGATTGGCTATCTTGGCCAAAGAGCATGCCATGTAAGAGGAGAAGATTTAGGATTAGTGAGTCATGTCTGTCTGTCCGTCTCTCTCTGTCTCTCCTCTCTCTCTCTCTCTCTCTCTCTCTCTCTCTCTCTCTCTCTCTCTCTCTCGCCTGCTTCTCCAATTTGGAAATAGGTATTTTTCTTTACCTTTCTTTTAGTAACCCTCTTTTTCATGAGTATAGGGTGTCTAGGTGCCATGCAGCAAGCAGCGACCGGTCAGGAGGGTTAGATACTGGTAGAAGGGGCCATGTGGTCCCTTTTATTGCCCCTTTGGTTTTCTTGGGAGTGGAGTGGCAAGCCTCAGGCTTTAGTATGCAGGAACATTGCCAGAGCCCCAAGTGAAACCCACACTCCTGGGCCAACCTGGTTTCTGGTTTGCCTGGAGGTGAGGGAATTTGTCTTCTAGCGAGTTCTCAGGTGAACTTGAAGATTGTACACTTAAAGAATGGTTTTCTTCAAATAATGACCTGTACCAGGGTATCATCTATGGAGACTGGCCAGGAGAGCCTTTGAGGAGGTCTTGGGTTTGAACTGGCTTGCAAGAGGACCGGAGGGGCTTGTGGAGAAGGGGTGAGGGGGTGGAGAGTCTTGGCCGATCACCAAGCAGTGCTTCCAAAGGCCCTTGGGGTGTGTTTTACTGCAGAGCCAAAGTGCACATTTCTTAAATTGCCTGCCTGCTACAGCAGGAACATGGAATGGACGTGTCTTAGCCTGAATTTTGGGGTGGTCTCTTTTCTAATTCTGCTTGCAGAATTCTGAGGTCTGCATAATCCAGTCTGGGTTGCTGTTAAGTCTGAGTCCAACACAAAGAACTCTTGCCCTTAAGACTGAACTGGTTCTGGGCCTCGGTTTCACCTGACCGGCTGTGAGAGCCTGCTGTTTCATCTCCTGCTCCTCATCTGCCTACCCCCCTGCCCATTCTCCATGATGCCGCCAAGAATGTAAATGCCAGGCCTAGTAGCTCATGCCTGTCCTAGCTCTTTGGTAGTTGGAGCAGGAGGATTGCCAGGAGTTTTAGGTTGGCCTAGGCTACATAGTGAGTTCCAAGCCAACCTGGACTGTAGCGTGAGACTGCAAATAAACAAATAAAACAAACAAACAAACAGAAATAGGTACGAGGGGAATAGCTCAATGGCGGCACACTTACCTAGCATGCTTGGGGCTGGGTTTGAGTCCCACCACAGCTGAACCATATGTTTTCCTGAATCCTTCCAGGCCTGTATTTATAGCCTATAATCCTATCCCATATGTGACCTCTTGTGTATCTTAATCACTGTGGACTTCAAGTAGCTGCTCCACCCCCACTAGTTCCTAAGAATGCCTACTACTTCATAGACTGTTCCATCCCTCTTCTCCCCGCCAGCTTATTTCTGGGGGTCTGAACTTTCCTTTAGGGGAGCTCTCTTGGCTACCTCTGACACCAGGTTGATCGTTCTGTTTTCCAACATTTGTCTGTGATGGTGGAGACACACATTAACTTGTTCCTTGATGTCTGTTAATGTAATTGGTAGCTTACTCCTAGTATCCTGTCCTGTGTATAATGCACTTCATTTGGAAAATAAATTATGGTTCAGCCTACTAAGAGTAGAGAAACAAAAATACACATTCCTGGGGCTGGAGAGATGCCTCAGTGTTAGCAGTACCAACTGCTCCTTCAGAGGACCTGGGTTCCATCCACAGCATCTACATGGTGGCCCGTAGCCCATCTGTAACTCCAGTCCCACGGCATCAGATGTCTTCTTTTGGTCTCTGCAGGTACTGCATGCACGTGGTTCACACAGACATTTGGGCAAACACATAAAATACACACAATAAAAAAACCTAAAACACACACACACACATATATTTGTGGCCTGAAAATGTAGCTCACTGGTAGCCTCCCTTCCTCCACTTCCCAGCAGCTCCTCATTGCTAACTCCCCAGCGAGCTTCTCTCCTCCCAGGCTCTTTGATTCATTTTTCCACAGCTCAGTGTCTCTCTGGTACTCTCTGTGGTCCCACATGAGTACATGGTACCAGAGTGTCTTTCCGTGGTCCTCATGTCAGAGCACTAACATGCACGAGGCTCTAAGTTAGGTCATAGGCATCGCACAAGAAAACTAAACCAGACTGTACTCTGACATCCTGTGCTGCTGAAATCCCCAGTGTGACTCAGACTGTGCTAGTTAGATGGGCTCATTGCATGTGTAACTGTTTTGTGGGAAGAGGCTGGGCCTTCTCCTCCTCAGGATAGACCTGAGGACATCTGTTTTGCTGGAATGGTTCCCTGGCAGGGATATCTTTATGCCATAGCTACCAGATGCCCAAGTAACAACCCCTTACAGCTTAGTTCAGCAACAGGATCTTTGGAGTAGGCCCTGGGAGCTTAGCCTGTTCCTTCATCTCTTCCAATGTGTCTCCAGGCTACTTAATACCCAGCGTGGAATCTCTGTTAGCTCAGTTTGACCAGGTAAACCTTGAGCTGCACATTAGCCTTGGCCTCAATGTACTGGTAAGTTTCTTGTGTGGGGCTTACTTTCCCTGTTCTGTGAGGGAAGGTACCTGTTGTCATTTGCATCTCAGGGACTCACGTTATTCTTGGTAACTGGCAGGAAGTGACATTAACTCTTGGATTAAGGTAGATTTTGGTTGTCATTGCTTTTTATTTCTTTCTTATTTTCTGAGACAATCTTATGTAGTCCAGACTTGCTATATAGCTGAGGTTGAGCATGGATTCATTTTTCTTCTCTTCTGGGAGCTGGTGTGTGCTGGGCTCAGACTGGATTTTAAGTTAGGGAGGTATAAGCTAGCTTTAGTTTACTTAACATAAGTGAAGTACCCAGTGTGATGGTGCCTACCCATAATCCTAGTCCTTAGTAGGAGGAGTGTCATGAATTCAGGGCTGCCCTAGGCTACATGTTCACTACCAGGCCCTCGAGAGTTACATAGAAAATCCATTCTGAAAATAAAAGACAAGACAAAAATGTGTTTGTGTTGGTGTGTGTGTGTGTGTGTGTGTGTGTGTGTGTGTGTGTGTGTGTGTAAATTCACAATAAGAGAATAGTTTAGAGGAAGGAACGATAGATGGTCCTGACAGGTGGTTTCACATGGCCTGTGGGGACATCTACTGACATTGAATGTCTGTAGAAGGAGTTGTTGGTCTGTAGGGGCCATGTAGACTTTAGTAAGATGGGAAGTTAAACTTCTCGTCTTTGATCAGAAATTCTCTGCACATGACCCTTGTGTGCCCAGCATTGTACCAGGCTTATGCTAACAAAGGGGGACTAGAAGACCCTCTTTGCCTTTTAGGAACAAAAATCTAGTTAAGCAGGCTTGTTGGAAGACTAAGAAGTTTAGTATCCAAAACAGTTGGGGAGCTCAGAGTGATTATGTGGCTCCCTGGAAGAGAAGGCAGTGGAGATAGATGCCTGTGAGGAAAAGCATTTAAGATGGAGTTACCAGGCCTTGCTAGTTCATTTGACTCTGAACGACGAGCTGAAAGCATTTGCTTAAGCAGGTGATGTAAGTGTGAGCAAGCGCCACATTGCTCAGGCCACATGTGGGACACTGGTCTGGCAAACAGTAGGGAACTCAGAGGGACAACAGTCCACACTTGTGCAACCTGGGAAATGTTGACGGATGAGGGATGAGAGCAGGGACAACTCTCCCAGGCTTTGGTGGGAAGAGCTGGCTCGCTGCCTTGGACCACTTCCCTGTCTTTCCCAGCCTGAAGACATTTTGGAAGTTCTGGCTTTGTTAGGCCCAGATCCCTGGTGGGCTCTGAGCCCTTGCCTGGTTCCAACCCTGGGCTTGGCTGTCATAAAACTCATTCCAGGCCAGCTTGGGGCTAAATAAACCTTCCTGGTCAGTTTATGCTGGCTGCCCCAGGCTCTTAGAACCAGTCTCTGGCCTTATACTTCCTCTCTACTGTGCTGACACACACAGTGGGGGAGATCAGCAGGTATTTGCGTGGTGGTTATGATTCTGTTCCCTGCTTCTGGGTTACCACTGACCTTTTTTCCTTTTTGATGGTCTTCCTTTCTTCCTGTTTTAGCAGCCTGAGGTTTCTTGGGGTGAATGAGTGAGCCCCAGCCCCTCCTGTGCTGTCTGGAAGTCACCCACCCTGGGTGGCCTTTGGCATACCATAGCTTGAGGCTCAGGTTCTAAAACAGGAACTAGGAAAACTGTAAAGTGGTTTGGTGGTGGTGATTATTATAAAATAATCCAACCCTTGAGCCTGGAGCCGAGAACGAGGCTGTGCTCCAACTGTGCTGTCGTTCGTTGGCTCTTGCCTTGAGTGAAGGAAGGCCAAGGATAGCTTGTCTTCAGTGGGTAAGGACCATGCTCATTCAGTGAATGGGTAGGGACTGAGCTGGGATAGTTAATTTCTTTTTGCTAGTTTCAAACAGGATCTCTCTTTGCTGCCTAGGCTGCCCTTGAACTTGAAGTAATCCCCCTGCTTCAGCTTGCGGAGGGCTGAGATTACAGGTGTGTACCACTTCAGTAACCACTACCCCTTCCCTTTCCTTTTTTTGTGGTTTGGGGGGGTCCAGTCCTAGAACCTACATTTTTGGCCTTTTGGGGGCTGGGGAGGTGAGACAGGATCTCTTGTAGCCTAAGCTAGCCTCTATATATGATATGACTAAGGCTAGCCTAAACTCCCGACGATCCTACCTCTGCCTCCCAAATGCTTGGAATTACCACTTTACCTGTGTCCTACTATGGTGCTTAGGCTGTCTTTGAACTTACTCTCTAGCCCAAGCAGGGCCTGAACTGAAGATCTTCCTGCCTCTGGCCACTTGAATAGCTGGGATCAATCACAGATCTGCACCACCATACTTCTTGAAGCTCTCTGGACTCCAGAGGCAGTATTTACCTGAATATTGTGCTTTAAGGCTGCTGATCAGGCTGGGGTTGTAGCCTTTTGATAGGTAGAACATTTGCTCAGCATATACGAGGCCTCAGCTCCACAAAGGGAGATAGAGAAAAGAGTAATTACTTACTAGCTTTCTATTTTTGGATATGGAGACTTACACAGGTGACTTATCATTGTTAGTTTTACCATAAATAAGGAAGATATTATAGTGAAATGTTTATAGAAGAACTCTTGTGATCAGATGTGTCAGCAGTTGTTTCTGTAGGGTTCCAGGTGTTTCCTTTTGGTTTGGTTTTAGTTTTTTGAGACAGGGTTTCTCTTTGTAGAACTGTCTGTCCTGGAACTCACTCTGTAGACTAGGCTGGCCTCGAATTCATAGAGACCCACCCACCTCTGCCCCTAAGGGTGTGCCACCACTGCCCAGTGGGTTTTAGGTTTTGTGCTATACTTATTTGTGCTATACTTATTTGTGCTAAACTGGTGTAGCTCTGAGAATCTCTGCGCTCAGGAGGCAGAGGCAGGAACATCTGGAGTTCAAGGTCAGCCTCAGCTACATATAAAATCGAGGGCAGCTTAGGCTACACAAGACTCTGTTTCAAAGGAAGGGAGGGAGGGAGGAAGAAGTCAGTGATGCTGAGTGCCTGTCTTTCCTAACCTTGCCGAATTCCCACATCACAGACTGGGGTCAATCAATAGACTGAAGCAGAACAAAGCAAAACCCCATCGACTCCAGGCCTCAGAATATCTATCCTTTTGCTGGGCCGTGGTGTTGCATGCTTTTAGTCCCAGCACCTGGGAGGAAGAGGCTACCAGAAAAGAAATACATTCCTTGCAAGAGATAATTTTCTACCCAGCAACGTTAAGTGCGTGTGAGTCACCTGTAATTACTTGTTTTAATTTAGGCAGTGCGTGTTGACTCTTGCTCTATTTCAGAGGAGGACATTTGCCTTCTCACACTGTCCCAGTCTCCCCTCCCCCATCCCCAATTATGCTAATTACATTATTGGAAGGTCTACTTTTTAAAAAAGATTTCTTCTTTCTAGCCATGGTTTCTGCCTTTGTAAGTGCTTTAAATTTTTAATTTTATTATTTCTGTGTGTAGGTGGATATGTACCACAGATCGTGTGTGGAAGTCAGAGGGCAGATTTTTCCTTTTACCTTGTTTTGAGACAAGGTCTCTTAGCTCTGCGTGCCTCCCCCTCCCCCCCCCCCCCAGCTGCTAGTTGACTCTCCTGACTCAGCCTCTGTCTTGATTGCAGATGGGCCCCACTACAACCAACTTCTTTCAAAAAAAAATTTTTTTTAAAGACTTATTTATATTTTATGTTTCTGAGTGTTTTGCCGGTATGGATGTGTACCAGATTGATGCTAGGTGCCCGTGGAGGCTGGAGGAGACCTGAGGATGCCACAAATCCCCAGGAACTGGATGGAGTTACAGATGGTTGTGAGCCACCATGTGGGTACTGGGACTAGAACCCCAGGTCCTCGGTAAGAGTAACAAGTGCTCTTAACTAAAGTTCTCTCTCCAGCCCCAACAAACGTGTTATACATGCTCAGGTCATCACGCCAGGCTTGTGGGGCCAGCACCCTGCCTGTCTGATCTTACATACTCCCAGAATCTTCATTTCCTTCTTTGCATCACCCCCAAACGCTCTTTATGTGTGTGTGTGGGGGGGGGGGGGGTTGGTGTGTATATGTGTTTCTGTGTTTGTGTGTGTGTGTGTGTGTGTGTGTGAGAGAGAGAGAGAGAGAGAGAGAGAGAGAGAGAGAGAGAAAGAGAGAGCGCATGTGCTATATTTCATTGTGAAGTCATTTTCTTCTTCCCTGGCAAGGGAATTTCTTTTATGCTTGGGAATCTCTACTTGTTGGCTTAATGAGATCTTGGCAAGGGATAATACTCTTTTTAATATATATATTTTTTTAATTTCTAGGAATTGAACCTAGGACCTCACACTTTTGCTAGGCAAGCACTTAACTGCCAAATTCTATCCCCATGGTTTTTTTTTTTTTTTTAAATAGGATCTCACTAAATTGACCAAATCAACCTCAAACATACTTTGTAGACCTTGGACTCAACATTGTGGCCTATAGGCTTTGCCTTGAATTCATAATCCTCCTGCCTCAGTCTCCTGAGTAGCTGGGATTACAAGCCTGGGCTTCAAGGCTCACCTGGTACCCATACTGGCCTCAAACTCACTATGTAGCGAAGGCTAGCCTTGAACTCCTAATCTTCCGGGTTTTATAAAACTTCCAGAGTGCTGGGATTATAGGTGCTCACCACCAGGCCTTTCTGTGAGAGTAGTGTGTCCATCCATTTTTATTTTCTGACGATGACTGTTGCTGTAAGGAGATGGAGCAGTGTGATAACTCCCATGTAAAAGTGTTTTAGTCAGGCGTGGTGGTATACATCTCTACACGCTCTTGGGAGGCTGAGGCAAGACAGGAGGACCCATGAATTTCAAGTCAGCCTGAGCCACCTCCCAAGACTGTGCCTTCCCCCGCCTTAAAGATTCCTTTTATATTTCTGTGTGTTTACCTGTGTGGATTTATATGCCTCCTATGTGTGTAGGAGCCTGTGGAGGCCAGAAGAGGGTGTTGGATTGTTTCGCACTGGAGCTGCAGATGACTGTGGGTACTGGAAACCCTGTTTTTCCTTCTGCTTACAATAGTTTTCTCTAGCTTTCTTTGTTGATATTTCTGGTCTGACTCACTGGCAGGGTTCAGCTCTCTGACGACTACAATCTACTAGCGCTCGGTGGTGCTCTTTGGTTCCTCTCTTCTGGTCCTCTTGTTGTGCGTTATCTTCATTCTGCATGTGTGTGTCATGTATATTTGTACACACATCTGTGTGTGTGCATGTGAGTGAATGTGCATGTGTAGGAGTATATATGGAACCCAGAGGTCAATGTTGGGCTTCTTCCTTAATGGTTCCTTGCCTTATTCTTTGAGGTGAACCTGGAGCTTAACCTAGTTGGCCAGCAAGCCCGAGGAATCCTCTTGGTTCCATCTTTCCAGTGCTGGCATAACAAGCCCTGGCCTCCATAGATGGCTCTTACATGGGCGCTGGGGACTGAGCTATCTCCCCTAGGCCCTGTTTTGTGATTTGTTTCTTTTTGGGTTTGTTTGTTTTATAGATAGAGTTTAACAGTTGAGACTAGGCTGGCCCAGAACTCATGTCTCCCACCCTTGCCTCAGCCTCCTAAGTCCTGTCATCTGGTGGGCCCACTGTTCTGGTCATGGGCAGAACTATTTTCCTTGAATCTTGTGGTGCTAGTACGCATGGCTTTGCCTGTGTTTGCCTAATGTTCTGTTGTCCCCCAAAATAGAAAAACCGCTCTCTTCCTTCCCACCAGGTGGGTTGATTTGTTCCCCACTTCCCACAGGTCTGCAGAGGGTGTTCAGAGCTATTCTCTGGGTCTGGAGAATGGGGGTGTGGCAGGGATGTGGCTTTGTCCTCTGTTCTAGGATTTTTGGTGAATGATTCCTGTAGTGCTGACATGGTTCAGTCTACTATTTTGGTAGAGTAGCTCTTTTTTTTGAGACAGGGTTTCTCTGTATAGCCCTGGCTGTCCTGGAACTCACTCTGTAGACCAGGCTGGCCTCGAACTCAGAAATCCGCCTGCCTCTGCCTCCCGAGCACTGGGATTAAAGGCGTGTGCCACCATTGCCCAGCCAGTAGCTCCTCATTTTTATTGGCAGGGAATACTGAGTCTCTTGGACAGTTTTCTCCTGGGTCAGTTGTGTGTGTGCGCGCGCGCGCGCGCGCGCGCGCGCGTGCTGGAGCCCTTGTACTGGAGAGAGGCAGCTATCCTCCCAATCTCTCACCAAGAGGTTTCCCTATAACCTTCTAGGGAAAAGGACAAAGAATTGGTGGCAGTTTGTCTCTTGCTGGGCTTGGGGCCTTAGTGAGAAATGGCCTAGTTTTGCTCAGCTCATCATTTGGGTTATCTCAGTTGGGGCTGCATAGAGAGCAGTTTTCTTTTTAGTTGTGGTCAAGGCAGTTGGGAAGTGTGTCATTTAGCAAACACTTGGATTGTAGTGAAGTCAGAGACTGTCAGAGGAGGGCAATTGGGGCAGCCATCTTAGAACCAGTTCTAGCTAGCCCTCCCGAAATGGAACTTCTGGCTCTTCAGGCATCCTGTCCTCAAAGATAAAGATTAGGTGAGGTTGGAATTCAGCTTGGTCACCTAGGACGTACTCCATGTGACAAGGGAGGAGAAGGGTCTTAAGTACACATCTCAGTGGCCTCAGAAACATTCTTGCCTCGGCCAAGTTTGTCTTGGACCCCGTGCGATTGTGTCTGTCTGTCTGTCCATATGTATGTCTGTATGTCTGGTGTTTGTTTGTTTGTTTGTTTGGCAGTGCTCAGAGGAACCTGGGTAGAGAGTAGTAGGCTAGGCCAGTCCAAGTTCCTTCAAGTTCCTACTCTATTCTCCTTGGTGATCAGCTTCTTGACTGAATCTCATGGCAAGTTACCACCTAGCTACTACTTCCTCAAAGAAAAAAGTAAGTGCTTTGCTTCTTTCTCTTGGTTAGGTCTAGAAAAAAAAAAAAAACAACAGAAAACAGAGCCTGGTAAATATTGCAGAAAAGTGTGCCAACAGCCGGCAGAACCACATTTGTAGGTGCTTCTGGACCCGATGAGGGGATGAGGGGGTGACAGCCGGCAGGATTCCAGCTTAGCCTGAGGATGGCAGGGGGCCAGCACTGTGTGCTCCAGGATTCCAGGATGAATGTTATATTGTCCCCTGAGGCTTAGGTCTATTGCTTAGAGACAGACCTGAGGCTTTAGAATAACTTACTTCTGACCCTGAGCCCAGTGGTAGGGGTGGGAGGGGGGACTCCAGCGGCTCTTTAATGGGCAGGGCCTGGACTGAGTAGCCACACACCGGATGGATGGAGCCTTGTCTCTGCCCCAGTCTGACTAGCACTTCAGGCTCAGTTCCCTGGGAGGACGACAGCTCCTATACACCACTGAGGGAGGAACTCTGGTAAGACCTGTGTGTGTTTTCTCTGCCTCTTTCTTTATTTCCTCCAGGGAATCTGGGTTTTGTTGTTATTTGCTTGCTTGTTTGTGGGTTGTTTGCTGGGTAGTCTTCCTGTGTAGCCCTGGCTGACCTGGAACTCAGTTGTGTGGATCCAATAGCAATCATCCTGCCTCTGCCTCTCAAGCGCTCAGATGACAAATGTGAGCCACCATGCCTGGCTAATTTCAAAGAGTCTTTTATAAACATTTTCCCACTAAGAATAACTTACAGTTACGAAAAACAAAAAACCAAATTTCTGCTGGAGCAGAGCTCGCCCTGCATACTTACCAAAGGCCAGGGTCATTGAGTTTGTAGTGCCCTCAGCAGTTCTGAGACCTCCGGGGCAAGGGTCCTAACCACCCCAGCTCCTTTACTCTTGTATGAGATGAGCTCAAGGGCTGGACCAGGTGACAGAGCCCTGCTCACTGGGTCTTTCCATTGGCAGGGACTGGCTTGTACTTCAGAGCCCCCCCTCCCCCCACTGCACACACCCTATCTTTGTAAAGCCCAAAGCAATGTTTTCTAGAGGAGCCGGCAGCCATGCGGCAGGGTGAGAGGGAATAGGTTTCCCAGAGAAGCATAGGTAGCCCTGGGCTTGTGTTATGGCATAGCCAGAAGGAGACAGTTCTCTAATGTTCCAGGCTGTCCTCAAAGCCATGCGAGGGATCACAGGGCTACTAGGCCTCTGTAGAACCAATCCACCATAAATGCAACCTCTATCTGAATGCCCACCCAGGTAGAGCTGCCAAAGTAAAATCAGCTGCAATGCCCACATGAAGGCTTTTGTTTCTTTTTTCATATTTTGAAGTTGCTGAAGGGAAATTTGAGGAAGGTATTTGAAGTAGAACAGTGCTTTGTTCTAGGATTCTTCAGCAGGAGCCCTGTAAGACAGCCTGGCCTCCACAGCACCCTAGCTGTCCCACCTCCCAGATCTTCAGGGTATCCCTAGCCTGGATATGGGGTCCCCACTGGCGCTGACAGAAATTGGCAGATCTCTGTGCAGAGGCCTACAGAGTTAGTTCCAGGGTTCTCCACAGCATCCAGGGCACAGTCTCTCTGTCTTCATGCTGAGCCCATGGCGGATGCCAGGACTTAGACATCATTCAGGCCTGACTTCAGTTCATAAAAAATTCAATTTGCCTTGAGATCTCATTTCTTGGCCTCCAGATCACAGCTCCCTTACCTATTAAGTAAGGGAACAATGAATGAATGCCAGGGGCATAGCAAAATCTGCTCTTAGAAAAGGTGGCAGCATCTCTCCTTAACTAAGTCTACTCAGACCTCTGCCCCTCACACATCCAGCCCTCTCATTGAGGAAAAACGTAGATAGCTCGAAACTGGCTGGCTGGATAGCCAACTTATCTCCCTCCCTTTCTCCCTCCTTCCCTCCCTCCCTCCCTCTCCATCTGTCCCTCCCTCTATTCCTCCCTCCTTCCCTCTCCATCTGTCCCTCCCTCCATCCCTCCCTTCATTTTTCTTTTTTGAGACAGGGTCTCATGTAGCCCAGGCTGGCCTTGAACTCACTGTTTAGCCGAGGCTGACCTTAACTCCTCATCCTGCATTCATCTCCCAAGTTCTGGGAATATAGGCATGTGCTACCATGCCAGGCAAACTACTTCCTTTGAACAGTGGGTTTCAGGGTAATTTTTGCCCAAGATCCATTCCACAAAGCATAGATTAATTTGGTTCTTGGTGATGATTCCAGAGTATTGAGTTGCAAAATAACAATTTTGCAGACTGCCATTTTTGCCCTGTCTGGTCCTTCTAGTTGTGTGGCTGAAAGTATATTTAACTGAAGAGCAACTCTAAAAACATTTATTTATTTATTTATTTACTTACTTACTTACTTATTTCAGAGGGTCTTACTATATAGCCCCAGCTGGCTTTAAAATCAGAGAACTCCATCTGCTTCTGCCTCCTGGGTGAAGAATGACACGTTTTGTCCCCAGCTTTTGTGTCCCTATATGGGATCTAAAGCCAGCATGAGCTCAGATATATTGTGGCTTATGTGACTGACAGGGTGCAGGAGCTGAGTTTTAGTTGAATACAAAGGCAGTTCCGGGGTCTTATGGCAGTTTGTTTTCAGCTTCGCGTTTGGGCTGAAAGTCAAACTTTGGAAAGCAATCTTGTCTTTGAATGATTATAGCCAGGTTTTCAGATTTTTGTTCTCTGGCTGGTTATTTTCGTTCTTCTCTTCTTTCATTCTAGGCCTTCTTTTCTTTTTCATTTTTTCTGTTTTCTCTTTCTTTCACTCCTTCCTCCCTCCCTCCCTCCCTCCCTCCCTCCCTCCCTCCCTCCCTCCCTCCCTCCCTTCCTTCTTTCTTTCTTTGTCGTTATTTTTGTTCTGAGACAGGGTCCTACTATTTGCTGTGGCTGTCCTGGAACTCACTATATAGACCAGGCTGGCCTCAAACTCACAGGGATCCATCTACCTCTGCCTCCCAAGGGATTAAAGGCTTGAGCCACCACACCTAGGCCAATGTTAGGGATCACATCTGGGGCTTTTGTACATATGAGGCCCATACTCACTCTGTGGCTGAGCTGTGGTCCCTAGCCTTTTTTCAAGGGAGCGTCATTTTCCCTCCTTCCTTCCCAACCCCCCAAGACCCACACACCTCCTTTTTCCTCACTATGTAGCACAGACCAGTCTCAACTGGTAGAAGTCAAGTTTCTAGTGCCTCAATTCAGGTAGTTTGCAGCTAGGGTCTCCCCATCACTTTGATTGCTAAAGTGGGTACCTCCCTTACAGGTGAGATAATGATGGTAGTTGAGGCTGTGCAACTTGCCCAGTGCTGTTCTTGTAAGCAGTGGAGTGGAGGTTCAAGCCTTGTGTTTGATGCTAATGGCTATGCTATGGTAAGCTGCCCTGGATCGACCTGTGATGCTTCCCACTAAGTTGCTTACCTAAGATCACATTGTCTGTAAGCAGCAGGGGCAGGCAGGGTTCAGTAGGACCTGTTTCTTGGCATGGGGAGGCGGTGCTGTTCTGGACAGGTGGAACAGTATGCACTGAGGCCTCTGGTGCTGGAGCACCTCCTCGTGCTTGCTGATGTCACTAATTAAATTATAACTGAACTAAGAAAAGTGAGTGATTAAACAGGAAAATCACGGCCAGCTCTCATTCTTCTCTGTTCCTTCTCAGTCTTAACTATGTTATATAATTCTGTTTCCAGATTGGACATTATAGCCACACCTTTCTCTTACAGCCCTGTGATATTCCATGAAACTGATACAATTTAGTTGACCACAGCACATTTCTGTCTATGGGTTTTTTTTTTAAAGTTTTATTTATTTTAATTTTATGTGTATAAATTTTTCAGTCTTGAAATCCATATGCCTAATCTAGTTTTATCTCATCTGGATGTCCTGCCTGACTAACCTTCCTTGACTAATTTGAGGTATCATTAATCCATGGTTATTTCAGTATTAGCACAATATTTTTATTAGCACAATGAAACCCATTACACACAGTATTAGTTTCATTAAGATGTTTTTATATATGTATACCATGCGTTCTGATCTTATTCACTCTCTAGTACTCTCTTGTCTCATTTCTACCGATTCCCCTCTCTTCCCATGGTGTGTGTGTGCGTGTGTGTGTGTGTGTGTGTGTGTGTGTGTGTGTGTGTGTGTGTGTTAGTTTTGACTCAATGAGTTTCTTTAGGGTTTCTTACAGGAACATGGTTACCCGGCACAGACTTAACAACCCTACTTCTCTTTGTAGGGGGAACAGGTTCCTACATAGCCCAAGCTCACTGTGTGGCTGAAATTGGTCTTGAACTCCTAATCCTCCTGCCTCTTCCTCCTAGGTGTTAGGAGGCACGTACCCCAGTGCCCAGCACGTCCTTTTTCTTGTTTGTCTTACTCCTTCGGAAGAAGGATTCCTCCAAAGTCAAGTAGAGCATGTAGAGACGGAGGCTAAGTCAGCTCTTGATGCTCATCCTGCTCAGAGTCTGAGGGGAGGGGAGCCCTTGCCCTTGAGTGTGAGGGGAGGGATAGAGACCTTGCCCTCACCTGGCTTTGTGTTCTAGGTATACGTGGTCACCATGAAGCAGCTGCACCCAGCTCTCCCTAGCTGCCTCCTATTGGTGCTGCTTGGTATATGGAGAACTGCTCCCCAGACTCATGCCTCATCTGTTGGCCTGCCGCCCCTCAGTGCCACCTCCTTCCTGGAAAATCTCATGGAACGCTATGGAAAGAATGACAGCCTTACCCTGACACAGCTGAAGTCCCTGCTCGACCACCTGCATGTGGGAGTGGGCCGGGATAATGTTTCCCAGCCCAAGGAAGGACACAGGAATCTCTCCACGGTAAGGCTCCTCTCCGTCAACCCACTGGACACAGTGGCCCAGCAGCTTGGTCAGCGGAGGCAGGTAGACCCTGGTAGCAGTCAGCTCCCATCTTCATTGGGGTCAGCACATTCTGCATCTCCAGTGAAGCCTCCCAACTACCCGCATGGTGTTTTGTGCTCTCACAAAGGGTTAAGAAGAGGGTCCTCAGTTGCCAGACGGTTTTGCAGCTGCATCTGGGTCACTGCTGGTGAACTATGGCTCTCACTCAGGACAGCATGTCCAGTAGAATTTACTGTTTCAAACCGTGCCAGATGTGCCTCATAATTTCCTCAGGTGCAGGAAGAATTGTTTTTCTGGGGAGTGGTTTCACAGGGGTTCCTGGGATAGGGGACTAGTCCACTAGTCCAGTCTCTAGTCTCATCTAAAATGTTCTTCCATATCATCTCAGCTGCTTGAGTCTGGGGCTGTTTGTGGCAGCCCAATAGAGGTCAGCCAGCAGAATCCTTCTGTTCTGTTTTGTCCCTCAGACTGAGCATCATGGGAAGTGGAGAAACAGGGTTAGGGACCTCAGTGGTTAAGAGCGGTGGCTGCTCTTGAGGAGGACCCATATGCCAACTTTGAGGGGCTCAGCTAGCTGGGATGAAAATAAAGTACCTCGTTTTGTGGGGTGAACTGTAATTATGGGGTTCTCCTATGAGAGAGGGAAGTTGAGGGTCATGTGCATGAGGCATGCTGAAGCCACACCCTGAAGGATGAATAGGATGGGGCTGAAAGGAGAAAGTGGGCACTGTGCATTGCATGCATGCAGAGGAGAAAGTGGACGGGGTGCTGTGCATTGCATGCATGCAGAGCTGCTCAAGTGTGACAAGTGTCAGCACTACTGGGGAGGCTGAGTGCCACGTGGGCAGTGGGTGAGTGGCAGGCTTGAGTTCAGAGGACTTATATATGGGCCTTAGGGCCTGTAGCAGTGTTCTGGGTCAGCAGATCTAAAAACCTATATTGTCAGCAATCCCAGGGGGCTGAGTCTCAGAGGTAGACCTGGTAAAACCACCCTCAGAGAAGGACTGTGGTCTATGTGAATAAAACACAATGAGAAGAATATGGGCTGGGGAGATGTCTCAGCCATAAGAGCCCTTGCTTTGAAAGCTCGAGGACCCAAGTTTGAATCCACAACACCCAGGTAAAAGGCCGGGCAGCCATGCATATCTCTAATCCCAGTGCTGTGTTTTGCTGGCTGCAGACCTAGTTCCAGGTACAATGAGAGACACTGTCTCAAGGGAATGAGGCAGGGAGAGTGGTAGAACAGGACACCCGGTGACCTCTCCTGGTCTCGTGAATATGTGCACACATGCACACACGCATGCACGCTCTTGCAGAGAGCTCTCAATTTGATTTCCCATGATATGCAAGACTTCACAGGTCACGGGTGCCTGTGTCTAAACCAGCTCAGGTCCATACTCCAGGCACAAGTATCTATAATCTACATTTTAGTAGAATAGCTCCCTGGGCTATTGTGAAGTGCAGCCAAATTGCTATCAGGTTTACGGTCTCTCTGAAACCACACCCTGGACACATGATTGGAATCCTGTCCTCCACTGTCACCCCACCCCCAGTAGCATTGGACCTAGGCCTTCCTGGCACAGGGTAGAGATCCCACCAGCCTGAGTCACGGCCAACACTCCTTTTACTGTATTATTTTCTCACTTGGAGATGGGGGCGCATGCTGGGTTTGTGTCTGTGTGTATGGGGGAGGGGGGTTCTCTGAGCTGTGCAGGCTAGGTTTGAATTTGCTTTGCAGCTCAAGCATTCTTTGAGACTGCAGTCTTCCTGCTTTGGCCACCCAAGTAGCTGAGTTTAAGGTCCCCCTTGAAATCTGTTCCCCAAACCTCTTTCTACAACCAGATTATAGTTGTATGCCCTAAGCACTCGCCATGGCCAATCTGAGATCCAAACCAGGCTTTCAAGTGTGGGGATTCCCTGACTCTCATCCCTGGAGATGAGTCTTTAGATTCTTGGCAGTTTGGCTTCGTCTCAGAGGGTTGAGTTCCTTGCAGGGTCAAGTCATGCAGAGCAGGGCGGAAGTTTTGGATTCTAAGAACCCTTCTGCCCCTCCTGGTTTCAGTGCTTTAGCTCTGGAGACCTCTTTGCTGCCCACAACTTCAGCAAGCGATCTCAGATCGGGATGAGTGAGTTCCAGGAGTTCTGCCCCACCATTCTCCAGCAGCTGGATTCCCAGGCCTGCACCTCAGAAAACCAGAAGAATGAGGAAAATGCGCAGACAGAGGAGGGGAAGCCAAGCGCCATTGAAGGTAAGCAAGGACTGGATTGGGGTGATGGTGGATGCTGATGGTGGATGGACATATGTACCCAGACTGTTACACTACCTCATCAGACCCTGGGTGGGCTGACTGGTGAGCACGGGTGGCCTGGATCCTGGCCAGCGTGTGAATATGTTTGTTTGGATTTTTTGGGGTTTTGGTTTGTTTTTTTTTTTTTTTTTTTTTTTTTTGGTTTTTCGAGACAGGGTTTCTCTGTGTAGCCCTGGCTGTCCTGGAACTCACACTGGCTGGCCTCGAACTCAGAAATCCACCTGCCTCTGCCTCCCAAATGCTGGGATTAAAGGCGTGCGCCACCACTGCCCGGCTGTGAATATGTTTTTTTAACTCACCCTTTGTTTCATTAAACTGCCAGCGTGCCAATCTTTATGACCTCCTTTGGCTACTTCATTCCCCACCCCCCTGCCTCTTAGTACCTCCTCTCTAGCTAGAGGGGACTCACCCTGTCTGAGTAAGTCCTTGATTACCTTTCTAAAGTCCTATAGAGCCAGCAAGGGCTACCAGACCTAACCCGTGTCGCCATCATAAATAAGTACACGTATGTCTAACTCATGGTAACTCTGCCATGTTGAGTCTCCAGTCTTCCTCTAAAGGGTAAGCTGCTCAGACAGCAACCTTGACCTTGTTTTCTGGAGGCTTCCCTAACAAGAGATGGCGTCAGCAGACATTTCCTGAGGGGCTGCTGGATCTGTGTGTGCCTAGATCACTGTCAGCAGCATCGCTCCCTCAGTAATGGAGGCCCTTGTCTGTTCTTGTTCCTCCACAGTGTGGGGCTTTGGGTTCCTCAGCGTTTCACTGATTAACCTGGCCTCTCTCCTGGGAGTCTTGGTGCTGCCGTGCACGGAGAAAGCGTTTTTCAGCCGTGTGCTCACTTACTTCATCGCCCTGTCCATTGGAACGCTGCTCTCTAACGCACTTTTCCAGCTCATCCCAGAGGTGCAGTAGAACAGGCGCGCGGCCACTTTTCCTGGGCTGACCCAGCCCAGTCCCCCTCGGGCTGACATTCTCCCTCTGTGTTCTAAGGCCCCCAACAATTGCCACCCAAAAAATGAATTGACTCTTCATATCAGGGGTCCAATAACTTCTCTCATACCTCTGTTCACTCAGGTTGGCCTCTGGCCTCTTCGGGTGACATCAGATGCAAGGTTCTTAAACACTGGGGATCGCTTTTGACTCCATTCCAGAGCCTCCATTTCTAGGCGTCCAAAGCAAAGTTGCAGTTTGTGGACTCGATGTGCCAGGCAGGACCTGATTTTTAAGGGAAACCTTGGGGGTGCTCATGTGTGGACCCCACTTGATCTTCAATGAGGAGGAGGTTACCAGGGTATCTGTAGAACTGGCCTTAAGAGTATGATTCTGGTTTTAATTAAGGCAGCTGTGGCAGCTCATGCCTGCAGTTGCAGCACTTACTTGAAAATCTGAGGCAGGAGGATCACAGCTTGGGCAACTTAGCAAATAGGTTGTTCCCACCAAAAAAACAAACAAACAAACAAAAACAAAACAAAAAACCCCACCAAACACAGTACAAGAGAAGCTCATTCGTTTGTACCTTGCATCCTGATCTTTCCCCAATAGGTCTGACTTCCTGGTACACTCACCTGACTGGTTTTAAATGTTCAGTAATTTTGTTTTTTAATCGTCATCACTGAGGAGCTGTAAAAGTAAGACCCAAGGTGAGAGCCTGCCCAGCTGTTGTTGAGCACAGGCACATGCCAGTGTTGGAGAAATAACGTGTAGCTACCTGGTTGACCACTCTGGTGCCATGAAGGCTTTTGTAAAACTCACATCATTGGCTTTTTGGTCCTCATCAACCAAGAGGCTAACTGAGGAAAGTTCTCTGAGGTGTCATGCCTCAGCCACTCCTCCTTCATCATAAGGGAAGAACTTAGTTAAGGCTAGCTCCCTTAACAGTTTCAGTTCCACCTGGATCTAGAAAGTTCTTCCCAAGGGAGGCCTCACCTTGGGCTATTTTTTCAGCTCCAGCCAATGAATTTACTAATTTTTTTTTTTTTTTAAGGATTTGAAATGAAATGAAATGAAATATTGCCTGTTTGACTGGGACTACTTACTGCCATTGTTCCTGTCCCACCCTTCGGGTCACACAAGGGTTGTCATCTTGGTACAGTTCTGTACTGTCCCTCTCCCCTCCCCCCCAAGGGCTGTACTCACAACCCAGTGTGTCACTTTGGAAAATGCATTTGAAATTAATTTTTATAATGAGTTGGTCTTGGAACTCTGCTTTCTACACCAGGTCCCTCAAAGCAAATAGGAACAAACACAGCTGCTCAGGAACTAAATCTGATAGACACCGAGTCTTGCCTGTTCTGTGTTCCTCCCGCCTGTACACAACTTTGTTGTTTGTTGTTTCTTGCACAAACCAAGTGATCCTTGGGTAGTGTCACACGCACCACTGTGATGTGGCTTAAATATGCACAAGTGGAGCCAGTGACGCCCCAAACCTTTTCTTCCCACTTGCTCTGGTGTCCTGTTGAAAGACCTTGAGTCCAAAGTCTGTGCCGGGCCTGAGCACGTGCTGCATGTGTGTACGAGATGAGGCAGTAGCCTGCCCTGTTTGCCAGTCACACCAGCTGACAGGATGTCCCAGGCCACCTCAGGAGCAGGGGCAGTAGTCACAGGGTTCCAAGACCACCTCAAATTCCTCCTCATACCTCCTGCACTGATTGAAGGAAATTGTATCAGACCCGAATCACTAACATAAATTTCCTATTTCTCTCTCTCTCTCCCTTTCCCTACTTGTCTCTGGTCTTTCTTTTTGGGTCCCTTTGTTAATACCCTCAATTCTCCTCTTCACCTCCTTTCCCTCGTGGTGGTTGCCTTGCTCTCTGTCCTGGGTGGGCTGGCAGTATGGGGTTACGGTCTCCTCTGCGTTACCGTCATCTCCCTCTGCTCCCTCATGGGGGCCAGCGTGGTGCCCTTCATGAAGAAGACCTTTTACAAGAGGCTGCTGCTCTACTTCATAGCCTTGGCGATTGGAACCCTCTACTCCAACGCCCTCTTCCAGCTCATCCCAGAGGTATGGCAAGCTGCAGCGCTCTCATCAGGGCACCCCTGTCAGCTAAAGGGCAGTAGGCACAGTGGGAGGAGCCTCTGTTTACATGGAATGCACAGGGACTGGCCCCCAAGGTCCTTTCTTTGGAAAGGAAAGCTAGGATCAAGGCAGGAGCTAGGCGAGGTTTAAGGGCTAGGTTGAAATCCCATCCTTAACCAGACCCCCCACACCTGGACCAGCCATTCACCTCTCTGTTCTTTGTATAAGATGATAAGCAATGGGGTGAACCTCAAAGGCATATGAGTGCCTCCAAAAGGCTGGAGCTGAGTGAAACGCCAGTGTAACTTGGCACTGAAGAGATGGCTCAGCTGTAACGCTGCTCTGGTTCCATTCTCAGCACCCACATGGAGCTTACAAACTCTAACTCCAGTTCCAGATGGTCTCATGCCCTCTTCTGACCTCGGCAGTCACCAGGCACACACATGGTGCACATAAGTGGAATACAAGCAAGCTAGTGTAGCTCTGACTCTCGGTGCGGGGCTTTAATTTAGAGAAACAAAACACAGTGAAATCCACAGTTCTCAGTAAAAACCCAGCTCCTTGGTAGGGAGTTTGAGGGCAAAGAAAATCCAAAGGAAACAGTACATCTGTGGCACCTTCACGTGGGTGATCTTCCACAGAAGAGAAGGGAGCCAGTGTTTTGAAGCCTGAGTAGTCAGCTTTGGAGAAGGCCCACGTGATTTAGAGAGCCACCTTCAGCCGACCTGCTAATTATAATAAGCACAATGCATTTCACTGCGGGTGGTCTGACAAGCCTGAGCAAAGGCAAGAGCCAGTTTCACATGCTGCTGAGAACATTGTTTTCTACAGTGTTGTTTTGTGTTCTTGGTGGAGCAATTGTGATGTCTGTTAAATGAATCATGGTTTGGTTCCCCGCCCCCCCCCAACACAGAGTCTGACCTGCAAGAGAGGCCACTGCCCTAAGCTCAGGTCTAATGAGTTCTGTGCTCTGGAGTCCCACCTCACCTACTGGCTCTTTTCCTTCACTTTTTCCCAGGATGCACCTCTTCTCCAGAAGAGCTGACCTGAATGCAGGGCTTCTTTAGCATTTGCCCTCCAGGTCTCTTAGAGGCTGATGCCAGAAGGCTGTGAGCGTGCTGCCTTAAACAGCTGGAAGAGAAATGTTTGCCTTTGAAGTAATTTGGGGTTCTCCTTCAGGACACTTAGCTCTTGTCTCTGTCCTGTTCCCACGGGACCTGGAGTATATTTTTTTGAGATAGTCTCACCACATGGTCTCAAACCTGCTCTCTTCTTGCCACAGCCTCCCAAGTGCTGGGAATCAAGCCTGTATTCTGTTAGAAACAACACAAACAGGTCATTGGACACTTGGCACCATAAACCAGG
This sequence comes from Uromys caudimaculatus, assembly GCA_028551405.1. Taxonomy (NCBI): domain Eukaryota; kingdom Metazoa; phylum Chordata; class Mammalia; order Rodentia; family Muridae; genus Uromys; species Uromys caudimaculatus. Next base: position 48,996,436 of record CM052708.1, read on the forward strand.
AGCCAGACTTAGGACAGCTCTCTGGCTACTCCTATCTTCTGTGTCGATGAATCCTTCTTCCCTTTCCTTACTTAAGTAAATTTCCAGAAAGAACTCAAAGCAACATGCCCCCCACTCCATTCTTTTCAAAAATATTTTTATTATGTTCTAAAGAGATGGAATCTTTGTTGGGCAGGCTGGCCTCAGATTCCAGGGGTCCTCCCACCTCATCCTCCTGAGCTTTGGAAACTGCAGGTATGTGGAACTAGGCCTGGCTTTTATCCACCCCAAGATGCCTGCAGGGACAGAGCCTGCTTTTTTAGTTTGTGGTCCTTTCAAGATTCTGTGGTCAGGAGGATGCTGCAATTCTTGCTGTGGAACTGGAATGGATTTTCTCCCTTTAGCAATCGTAACTAAACCACTTCCCATTGTGTTTATGGGCAGATCAACCGGGGACACTGGATGAGGCAAAAATAAACGCAAGTGGCCTCCCTTTAAACGTGCAATTTGCTGACTGAGTGCTTGTGTGGCTAAGTACTAACAGAGATTAAGACAGTGTCCTCGTTAAAAGGAGAAAACCAGCTTTTAATCCCCAGATCTTGGGAGGTAGAGGCAGACTGACCTCTGTGAGTTTGAGGACAGCTTAATCTATGTAGCGAGACCTAGTCAAAAGAAGAAGAAGGAGGGGGAGGAGGAGAAAGCCAAGTTGGCCATAGTAGTTCCTGCCTATCAGTCCAGAATGCTTGCTGCTCTTTCTAAGGACCAGAGTTTGGTTCCCAGCATGCACATGGCTCACAGCTGCCTACAGCTCAAGGTTCAGGTGGACTGCCGCCCTCTTCTGGCCTCCTTGGACATCTATATGCACATTCGCCAACACACACATTCACATACACATAAATAAAAATAAAGTAAGTGTAAAATACATATAATAAAACCCTAAGGGCTGGAGATGTACCTTAGTGGTAGGGTGATTGCCTAGTGCACATAAGGTCCTGGCTCCAAACCCCCAGGATCAGAAAATCCTAAAGACCACCTGGCTTTTGTACCAAAAGAGAATATGCAAGCACCCAGGCTAGTGCTGGCAAGTCAGTGCAATGTGAAGGCTAGGGTTTTGCTGGCAAGAGAATGGGTAGACAGCAGAGTGCCTCTTTCGCAGAGCGGAGGGAGTGGTAAGCAGATGGGAGCTGCCGACCGAGGCTTATGTGCGAAACTCATTCTGGTTTCCTGTGCCCACAGGCTTTTGGTTTCAACCCTCAGGACAATTATGTCTCCAAGTCTGCAGTGGTGTTCGGGGGTTTCTACCTTTTCTTTTTTACAGAAAAGATCCTGAAGATGCTCCTGAAGCAGAAGAACGAGGTGAGGCCCAGTTGTTAGTGATGGACTCTAAGGAGAAACTCTGACAAGCGCTGACATGGGTCAGTGAGGTATAGCAGCGCATGACGGTGCTTGCAGGGCAAGCTGGCATTCTCTCTATGGAATACAGTAAAGAGGTTTGGTTACAAACATCCAGGACCAGCTCTCCCTGGTGTGGCTCCAATAGGAGGCCTCCTGTATGGGGTCACTGCCTGTTAGAGTTGAGTGAAGTGGCCATCTTAAAGGAGCAACCTAAATTCTTAGAGGAGTGGTCACCTCACTGGATTGGGTGATGGCAGGAGACTCCTTCTTTGTCTACTAGAAAGTCCCTGTCTTTGTATGTGTTGCCACAAGCTATAACAATTTCTTCACATCCCTGTGTGGCCTGCTGACTCTCTTTGGATACAGGAATAGGATCTTCCCCCGCCTTGGCGTGCTTCTAAGTGGGCGATGTGTTAGGCTGGCTGGTGGTTTTGGTCAGTAACACTGATCGCTTCTCATTCCCTAGCACCATCACGGGCATAACCATTTTTCCTCCGAGACACTTCCTTCCAAGAAGGACCAGGAGGAGGGTGTGACAGAGAAGCTACAGAATGGGGACCTGGATCACATGATTCCTCAGCACTGCAACAGTGAGTTGGATGGCAAGGCACCTGGCACGGACGAGAAGGTCATCGTAGGCTCCATGTCTGTGCAGGTCAGCAGCCATGAGTGCCCTGGGGAGCCTCTAAGCAGCCATGACCTTCACGAGTCAGGCTTACCTGAAGTCACTCTGTAATCTAAAGTCCACTGGTATGTTCTTTCTTGTAGGACCTGCAGGCATCCCAGAGTGCTTGCCACTGGCTCAAAGGGGTCCGATACTCTGATATTGGTACCTTGGCCTGGATGATCACCCTGAGCGATGGTCTCCACAATTTCATCGATGGCCTGGCTATTGGTGCCTCCTTCACTGTGTCTGTCTTCCAAGGCATCAGCACGTCAGTGGCCATTCTCTGTGAGGAATTCCCTCACGAGCTGGGTGAGTGCACAATCCCTGTCCCTGTGTTCCACCTGTCTCAGTTTTTGTCTGAAACATCCTTCAAGTGTCTCATCCCTGCTGCCACTCCCTCCTCCCCCACAGCACTCATTAAATTAACACACCGTCTCTCTATCTAACTCTTGAATTACAACAGTTGAGTGGAGAAGAGCTTAGAATGATGGAGGTTCTTACAGGGAGATTTTTATCCCATGAGCCCTGTGTCCTGTGGCTTCATTTTCCCACCTGTATAGTGTGATTAAACTGCACCAGCTTTTTAGAATCATCAAGGGGATTATAGGCAAGCAAATGTTGAGGAGCTGCCAGGTGCCACACAATATTCTGGATACTCAGTAAAGATCCCCTCTAACGTCCTACATCCTGCAGAAGCTGGGAATCTTGTCCAAGTGTGTCATGTGAATGAAGTAGAAAAGCCAGAGCCTAAGGGTGTGTGTAGTTTTATCACGGGAGCCTAAGAAGCCACGACTCAGGACCCAGTGAAAACCCGGGCTCCTAACTTAGGCTTTTTTGGCTTGTGCACTAACTTCTCCCTCTTTCAAGCTTGATCCTGAATGTACCATCCATTAGGAGAGAGGGAGCTATTTTCATTTCACAATCAGTCAAAAAGAAGTGAGGCCATTGCCGGTTGGTTATCTACATTTAAAGTCCTGTGGATTATTTTCAGCCTCTATGTGGGGAGCAATGAGGCTGGTGCTGGTTACTTATGTACTTCCAGAAGCCTATGAGTTATTTGCAGCCCCTGTGCTGGGAGGCCATGGCCAGAATTAGAAGATGGAGGTACCTTTAGCCCAGTACCATCTGAGTGTGGGATTTTAACCCACGTGTGCTTCGTCCATGGCTGAAGCAGTCCAATTCGTTAGTGTTCTGCATCCTGACTTCCTGTTCTCATCCCTGTTGCAGGAGACTTCGTTATCCTGCTCAATGCTGGCATGAGCATCCAGCAGGCCCTCTTCTTCAACTTCCTCTCTGCCTGCTGCTGCTATGTGGGTCTGGCCTTTGGCATCCTGGCTGGCAGCCACTTCTCTGCTAACTGGATTTTTGCGCTGGCTGGAGGAATGTTCTTGTATATTGCTCTAGCCGATATGGTAAGTGCTGTGGTTCATGACTGCCTCCTGGATAGGAGGGCAGCTAAAGGGCACAGTTAGGGTGTTTGTATTTTAATTCTTTACATTCATATTTGTATGGATGCGTGTTCATTATCATGGAAAACAACTTGTTGTTGGTTCTCTTTGTCTCATGGGTTCCTGAGACTGAACTAGGCACCTAATGCTCTGTCACACAGAGCCATCTCGCCAGCCCATGATTTTATTTTTAATGTTGGCTTTATTGAAGTCTCTTTTACATGCCACCCAGTTCACTGACTTAAGAAGGAACAATTGGGGGTTAGAGAGATGGCTCAGCTGTTACGAGCACTGGATGCTCTTGCAGAGAACCCAGGTCAGATTCTCAGCTACAGTTCCAGGGGATCCTACTTCTTCTGTTCCCAAGGGCCCAAGCATCCATGAGGTACACAGACACACAGGCAGTTAAAATACCTACCTACATCATACACACATCAAATACATTTTAAAAGTCTAAAATGATATAATGATCTGACATTTTCAATGCAGCATTCAGGGGGTTTTTTGTGTTTGTTTGAGACAAGAGTCTCACTCTGTAGCCCAGGCTGGCTTCAAAGTCATTGCAGCCCTGCCCCCGACTGCCAAGTGCTGGGCAGACATGTGTAAACTACTGTACCCAGCAAGTCATTCGGTTTTAAAGGGAGAGCTTTAGTCTCTCTGTTAGTATTTCATTATAGAAAATTGACCATACTCAGTCTAGGGTCCTTATTTGAATTTGATGGAAAAGGTGTACTATGTGGATAGAAAGAAAAGAGGGAATGAGAAAGGAAAGGCTTACTTAGACTCTGTCTACCACAAGTCAATGGTAACCTTATGGATGTCTTTTTAAGTTTTAACTTTAAGAAGGTTCATATGTGAGAGCTGTATTTACATCGTTTACCTCTTCCACCCCAGCTCCTCCTGTGTTCCCCCACCGCCCTGCTCCCTCTCAAATGCATACACTCTTTCTCTCTAATTATTATTGAGAGACATATAATACATATATATTCTATACGTACAAACTGCCGAGTCCATTTGATGTCGCTTGTCTGTACACGTACTGGATGCCCAATCAGGGGCTCAGCCATGGGGAAGACTGGATTCTCCGAGTCTGAGTAGTCATTAATTAACTGTCTATAACTCTTCATCTAGGGGTGGGGCTTTGTGAGGTTTTCCCAGCCCATGCTGACTTGTCAGTTGGTGTCTGCATTGTTCAGGTCTTGTTTTGGCAGCCATATTGTTGAGAGCTACAGAGAATAGCCAAAGATAATGCCCCCAGTAACCCCTTTAACTCCAGGGAAGTCTCCAGAACTTTCAAAAACATCCTTCCAAAACACGGCCCACCACTTGAGAATCAGCTATCTGAAATTGGGGGTAAGGGTAAGGGTTCAAACCGTACTTGTGCCAATCACTGTGATTGGGACAATAACAGAATCTGTAACTTGTTTTTCCCTTCTTTCTCAGTTCCCTGAGATGAATGAGGTCTGCCAGGAAGATGAGAAGAAGAACAGCTTTTTGGTCCCCTTTGTCATCCAGAATCTCGGCCTCCTAACTGGCTTCTCCATTATGTTGGTTCTCACAATGTATTCAGGACAGATTCAGATCGGGTAGGACCCTGCCAGTGGGGAGCCAGTGGCATTGGACATTGGGCCCCAGGCCCACATCTGCTCCCTGGCCTGAGAACTCAGCATCCATGAAGCATCATGGAAAAGGCAGCTCTTTAAAAACTGACACAGACTGTCTGCCTGCTTTCAGATGTCAGCTGTTTCAAATGCTCTGTCCTAAGAAGAAGCTGCCCCAGGACTGTCTAGGTAGTGCCTCGAACCGCTGTCTCCTGACCCTTTCCACTGATGATTCTGGAACTGAAACACCACACGTAGGACATGCTTCCCTTTTCCTTTTGGTCACCCTCCTCCCTTTCTCTTGGAAGAAGCACTGAGAGATGTGGAATCTTTTACAATGTAAAAAACGAAGCCATGGTTTGGTTAGAAATATCAGTGTGGCTTCCAGCTTTGGGGCCTGTGGTTCTAAATGTGTGTACCCAGGATTTCAGGTCGGTCCATCTTGGCACGGGTTCTCATGTTTCTACAGAGAAGAGGGCAGAAGACAAGAATCCTGTTTTTTTCGGTCTGTTAACTGAAAAGGCTGACTTTCCAATGAGTAGGGCAGGCAGAGAGGCAGGGGATCGTCTGGGTAGGATGTAGAACTAGTGATGGATGTCTTGTCTCCTTGGTGCTCGGTTTCCATTAGGATGCTGCATGCTGGTTGTGTGCAGCATCTGGAATCACACAATCAGCTAGGTGAGGCACTGTGGACATTCTCTGGAGCGGCAAGAGGTCTGCTACGTCAGCTGGTTTTGCCCTGATTCTCACACCTTCTGACTGGCTTCCTTTTTCTAGATACTTTGTAGGTGCCTCACTAGGAGCACAGTCAGAGCATGTTTAAAGGTGTTTGTATCAGGAGGGAAATTGCACAAATGAATCTCCCCTGCTGAAGACCTCTGCCCAGTAGAACCTGACTCATAAAATCGGGACACAGTTGTTCATACCTTTTTGTGACCGAGATAATTGGGAATGGAATCATTGTGGGCCAAACTTAGGACTTGCTAGTTGCAGAAATAATAGTTGAATACTACGGGACTCTGGACCTTGAGGTCAAATCTTGAGATCAGGACTGCAGGCGTCATTGCTGCCAGTGAGTTTTAAAGGGCACTGTCTAGCTACCACTTCCTCCCTGGTCCCAGACAACAAGATTGAATTGAATTGAGTGTAAATTGCTTTCATTTGGTCCAGGAAAAAAAACCCAGATGCTTGACATTTCCCACCACAAGCCAGCCTCAGGCGCTGTGCAGCCCCCTCTTCAGAACTCTGGCTTCCAGGGGAGCTAATCTCCAGGTTCACTAAGTGAATTAATTTATTATTATCATATTGATACATGGATTCCTTAGCCACTTTGGGGAGCCAGTCTCTCCTGGAGCCTTTCTTAGTGGTGCCCACAGTCCGGGAGCCGTTGTTTGCATGACTTACAGTACTGAATCATTGCCAATGCCTGAGTCTTTCTGTTCCTACCACAGGAAAACTGCCCGTTAAAGCAGTGTGTGTGTGTGTGTGTGTGTGTGTGTGTGTATATACACACACACACACACACACACACACACTCACACACATACATACATACATACATACATGTGTGTGTGTGTGTGTGTGTGTTCATTCCTGTTTTTCTTGGGGAAACATGCTTAAACCAGGAATCCTGATAACACAACTGGGAAACTTAGAGATTTGCTCAGTTTCTCTCCCCACTCTTGCTCTTGCCTTTGAGAAGAGGCAGAAGGAAGAGGAAACTTCAGCAATCAAGGTACTAGATTAAATGTCAGGACCAGGTCCTGATAGGCTTAGGGTCCAGTTTTACCAAAGAACCAGTTCCTTCAAAGTTAGGTTCTAAGCTTTTATGTTATCGTCATAGTTGCCGTTAGTGTTTGAAGAGGAGTCTCATCTTTTGTTTTATTTCTCCCACAACTGCCTCAGGAGCTAGCAGAAATTGTCACTCAAAATGTAAGCCTGAGCAGGCTGTGTGGCTCGAACCTGTAATCTCAGCCCATAGGAGGCAGAGTCAAGTTTTATACCAGCCTGGGCTTCATAGTGAATTGCAGGCCAGCCTGGGCTACATAGTAAGCTCCTGTGTCAGCAAGACAGAATGAAGATTAAAACATAAAGTTTAAGAGTGTCTGAGGGTGTGGCTCAGTGGTAGAGCTTTTGTCCAGTGTGTATGTGACACCCTGAATTTCATTCCCAGCACCACCACAGCCCCCCCCCCAAAGGTTGAAAGATCCTGCTTTACCTAGTTCATGGTTGAAAGATCCTGCTTTACCTAGTTCATGTATTATCTTTTTAACTGTACAATCTTCCATAGTTCATGTTCTTCTTTAAATACCCGTATGCTGGAGTAGGATGGTGGCTTAGTTTGTTTAAAAGAGCTTAGAAAGGGTCCGAAACATGAGACAGAGTGCTTGCCGTGTACGCTTCCCACGAACTCAAGAACTTTGTGCAAGCAGCTGCCTTGAAAGGAAATCCTGACGCTTCTTCAGAGCAGAAGGCTGGCATCAGTGAGATGCAGGTGGGGAGTGGGAACCATGCTCCAGTCATCCAACTGCTTATCCACTGCGGTTGGCGACAAATTCGCCCCATGAGTTGAGAATGTGGCCATTGACTTTTTTTGACTTTTAAATGTTGAACTTGCTGTTTTAAGCATCTGTACATAGTAGAGGTGGAAGGGGTGGGGAGCTGCTTAGCAGACATTTCTCCCCTGGCCTTACTGCCCATAGCTTCTGTCCCCTGTTAACACTAGCAAGGAAAGTGCTTGTCACACAGAGGAGCCCTTAGCCAGGCCTTGGGTTCTGTCACCGAGCACCTCATCTCTGACCTCACCTTCAGCCCTCCATCCCTGCCCTCCGATATTTAGGATCAGGAGGGGGAGCATTCTCCAGTACCCTTCACCTGGGTTTTAAAAGACTTCTGTCTGTCTGGATCACCTAGAATCCCGTGTTAGTGAACCCTCTTCCAAAGAGCTGCAGATAAACCGGATGATATTTTGCAAAAAGAAAGAGGATTTTATTCATTGTTCCCTTTACAGTTCCATCACAGTATTTTTTTAAATAACTCAGGTGTTATGAGAATTAGAGAATAAAATAACTTATATCATGTGAACTGTAAATGTTTTATTTGTAAGATTCTATAAATAAAGCTATATTCTGTAATTGGTGAGAGTCCCAAGTGTGGTCTTGCTTCGGCCTTCAGAGCTGGGGTGTAATGAAGAATCTTAGACACAAGGTGGCGCCCGTGTGTTGCTGATGTATAAAAGGCTGTTTGACCGGATTTGGCTATGGGAGTTTAGAAGGGACTTCCTATTTCATTTAATGCACTTACTTTAAAATGACTCACTTTGGGCTAAGCGTGGGATGGCGCCTTGGAAACTAAAGACTGTTGTAGAGTTCTGTATAGAACTTCACTGGTGGTGTTTTTCCTTTGTTTTTTTAACTTTATCTGCATTTATTTTATGCTGAACTTATTCCCGTGCCGTGAGTTTTTGTTTCTCCAGTTCCTTCTAGGATATCATTTTCTTCTGCGCAACATCCTCTGGCTTTGGAACACTCCGTTCCTTCTCAGTAAGGAGCTTCTCAGTGTGGCGGGGGAGCTCATGCATGGGTTAATCCGGCCATGAGCTCTGTAGGTTTGTCGGCGCATCTCAGGTGCCTTGTTCACCTGGATGTGTTCAATGACTAGAGAATCTGCACCTAAGTAATCTACGCCGTAAGTTCAGCATTACTCTCTGCATTTTTAAGCATGTGCAGCAAAAATTCAGCACTCTGTTTTGGCCACCGTCCCTGTGTCCAGCCCCACTGTTTGGCCTGGGCGTACCTACCGACTCCACCATTATACCACCGGAATGGCACACATTGCTTCTTCAAAGTGACATCCTTCAGATACTTGGTAGCTTTTCGGATATGCATTCCCTCGATGGCCTGGCCAGTTTCCTGGGTGTTCTTAAAGTGAACATGAAGGTTTGAACCTCTTGATTTGCTTGTGGAGTTTTCTGGGTCAAGAGAATAGCGAACTATCTTCATAGGTCACCTCTGGCCACTCACAGGAAGAGAGCTTTCATTTATTTTCTTACGTCTATTGTATGTGTGTGTGTTTGGGCATGTTCGTGCATGCCAGGATGCGTACAGGTCAAAGGACAACTTCCAGGTGTTGGTTCTGGGGATCAAGCTCAGATCATCAGGCTTGGTGACAAACAACCTTACCTTATCCACGAGAAATCTTGCCTCATTTTTAAAAATAAGGAGCTTGGTTTTTGTTGTTTGTTTTTTAATAATTACTCTGTTGGTCATAAGATGGTGCTAAATGTACATTGCTCTGGTTTAGTTAATAGAGGGGACACCTACAGGGGACTCACGTTGAGGGTCAGAGACATAGTTTGTAGAGGAATAAATCTTACAGTGTGAAGGGGCTAGAGATGGTCCAGTGGTTAAAAGCACTTGCTCTTCCAGAGGATGCAAGTGCAATTCCCAGCACTCATGTGACAGCTCACGACTATCTGTAACTAACATCCTGACACAGACATACATGTCGGCAAAACTCCAGTTGTACTGGCTGGTTTTATGTGTCAACTTGACACAAGCTGGAGTTATCACAGAGAAAGGAGTTTCAGTTGAGAAAATGCCTCCATGAGATCCAGCTGTAAGGCATTTTCTCAATTAGTGATCAAGGGGGGAGGGCCCCTTGTGGGTAGTGCCACCCCTGGGCTGGTAGTCTTGGGTTCTATAAGAAAGCAGGCTGAGCAAGCCAAGAGAAGCAAGCCAGTAAGGAACATTCCTCCATGGCCTCTGCATCAGCTCCTGCTTCCTGGCCTACTTGAGTTCCAGTCCTGACTTCCTTTGGTGATGAACAGCAGTGTGGAAGTGTAAGCTGAATAAACCCTTTCCTCCCCAACTTGCTTCATGGTCATGATGTTTGTGTAGGAATAGAAACCCTAAGATACCAGCTTACCCAAAATAAAAATAAATTATTTAGTTTTTAAAAACACACTGTGAATTGTCGAGAGTTATAAGCAGTATCCTGAGCATCAGAGTCTGCTCATTAATGAGTGGAACCTTCTGAAATAGTATCCTGACACTGTAAGATTTCAGACTTGTTAAGGTCTATTCTGGTCTTACTAGGACGCAATCATGGACTTATCCAAGCCCAGCCTGAAGCAAAACAGTAGTTTTCTTAGCTTAGAATAGCTCTGCAAAACCACCTATTCTGGGACAGCATCCACAAATCATATTGGTCTTCAAGTGTGTGTGTCTGTCTTTGTGTCTGTTTTGTAGAATTTACACGTATGTACCACTTGCATGCCTAGTGCCAGAGAAAGTCGGAAGATAACGTCAGATGCCCTGGGACCCGGTTAGCAAAGGGCTATGGGCCACCAACAGTTGACCTGGGGATCAAGCCTGGGTCTTCTGGAAGAACAGCCAGTGCTATTAGCCACTGAGTCACATCTCACTTTGGTCTTTTAATTTGCACTAATTTGCTCCACATTTGCTGGTGTTGTCAAAGGGATGCTGGCCGTGGCATTGGCATCCACCGCTTCCCTCAGACTCTTCCTCCACCCTCTCGCTGCTTTCCTAGGTTGTGTGTGGTTTTCCCCTTTGCAATAACTCATTTCCAGGACTGGCCTAGTGACCTGACATGTTCACACTAAGCTTGTGGCTGGAGGCTCCAGTTGCTTTCTGATACATGAGCTCTGCAGAAAAAATGAATGAGAAGGCTTAGATGACACACCTGCGTGTTTGTGGGCAGCCCAACCTCTCCTTATGACTGACAGCATACTCCCGAGGGATGGCTTTGCTTTCTGCTTCTCATCTGGCCGTGTTTGTTTAGAAACACATCCTTGAATGAGGCAAAAGTCTGACCCACACAGCACAGAAGTAAAAAGGCCTTTAAGATGATTAAAACAGTCACTGCAGACATCCCTTGGTAATACTCTTTAGCCAGCTAAGCCCTTGGGGGATGGGGTGAAATGCACTGAAACTGGAAATGTCTTCTGAAGTAATTAGGTGTCCCCCCTCATTGCTCCTCTTCTTTTCTACTCAGTGATGCTTAGATCTGATTGGAGGGAAATCTGTTCTGAGAGATCACAAAGATACTCTATGTGCACACAGGTCATAACACTGGAAAAGCAAATGCCTGCCTATTTTAAAGACTGTATACGTCATGGTCTAGCATGGGCTACACATACATACTCCTGGTGACTGATAGGTAAACCTGTATCGGTCTTTACCCAGGCCACCCCCATTGGAAGTGATACACACACACACTCTCTCTCTCTCTCTCTCTCTCTCTCTCTCTCTCTCTCTCTCTCTCTCTCTCTC
>CM052708.1:49008318-49030272 GCA_028551405.1 Uromys caudimaculatus
AGAAGAAGAAGAAGAAGAAGAAGAAGAAGAAGAAGAAGAAGAAGAAGAAGAAGAAGAAGAAGAAGAAGAAGAAGAAGAAGAAGAAGAAGAAGAAATGCTTGTTTTTAGTCTTGTTCCTAAAGCATTCTACATACAGTCTTTGGCTTGCACTTAGCTGAGATTTCATGGCTTCATATAAATAGAAACTGAAGCCAGGCTAGTTTTACAATACAGAAAGAAACAGTGACTCCCTGTGCTTTTGTTAAATTAAAAGAGTTTGCTATCATTTATTTCTTAGAGGTCATTAATTAAAATGTATGCAGTGCTTAGGGAAATACTCTAAGTCTCACAAGCCCTGGGAGGACAACCTAAATTTAAAGTAATTAATAAAGATCCAGTGAAACATGAATGAATCCCTTTTGGTTTTTTAAAACAAGGTTTCAAAATACAGCTTACTCCTCTCTCAAGGCTTTTTTGTTTGTTTGTTCTCTTTTTGTTCCTTCTTTTCTTTATTTTATTTTTTAAGACAGTATCTAGCAGAGCCCAGGCTGGACATCTATTCAGTATGTAGTGAGAGATGATCTTGAATTGATCCTCCCAACTCCTTCTCCAAAGTTGTAGGCATAAATACCCACTATACCCAGCTCTGGTTTTGACCTCTTGACCCTCCTGCCTCAGCTTCTAGGGGCTGTGACTACAGATATGCACCACCACAAATAACTGAACGTTAATCTTTGTCATTTCAGATATATTTGTCAATTTTGTCCCACCCAGAAAGTAGTAAGAAAGAGACAAGGGCTGTGGTTAGCTCAGTGAATCTTGGCTGTTTGTTTGAAACAGGATCTTACTGTGTAGCCCAGGCTGGCCTAAAACTTGCAGTCTTTCTCCCTCTGTTTCCCACATGCTAGGAATACAGCTCTCACCTTAAGTTGTTTTTGTTTTTTTCTTGTGTGTTGAGACAGCGTCTCATATATCCCAGACTGGTCTTGAACTCATTATGTAGCTAACACTGGCCTTGAACTCCTCCCTCATCTCCCAGTCTCAGCCATCTAGGGTCTAAGATTATATTATAGGAGCATACGAGCGCTCTTCCACGGAGCTACATTCCCTAGCCAACTTTTTACTTTGAATTTCAAAACATACTCTCTTTAAGTTGCCCAAGCTGGCCTTCAACTTACTTTGTACCCTAGGCTGTCTTTGAATTTTCTAGTTTGCCTGAGGCTCCCAAGAATCTGGGAGTACCTGACTGAACTAGCAGGCTGGTCCCATTCTTAAATTTTATCACCTTATATATTTCTATTCTTTTTTTCTGTGCATAGTGTGTGTGTGTGTGTGTGTGTGTGTGTGTGTGTGTGTGTGTGTGTGTGTGTGTGTGTGTGGTATACATGGGAATGTATACATGTAGGTGCCAAAGGAAGACATTTGGTATCTTCTTATATTGATGTGTTGTCTCCCGCTGAGCCAGAGCTTACCTGCCATTTGGGCTAGGCTTGCAGGCTAGTCAGTTTCTAGGCTTTCCTGTGTCTAGCCCTCAGTGCTGAGGTTTCATGTATCGTGCCCAGCTTTTATATGTTAGGAATTTGAACTCAGGTCCTCATTCTTACATAGCAAATTCTCTCACCCACTGGGCCGTCTCCCCATCCTTGATTTTTTTTTTATTTGATTTTTATGGTTGTTGAGATAGGATCTCACTGTGTAGCTTTGGCTGGCCTTGAACCTGCTGTGTAGACAAGCCTCAAACTTGTGGCAATCCTTCTGTCTCTACCCCTCAAGTGCTGGGATTATAGCCATTCACCACTATCTCTAAAAATATCATGAACTGTTTGGCTTTGGCCTTTTTTTCAACCTGTATTGCTCTGCTGGTTTTTGCTTTTTGTCCTTTTTTTGTTTGTTTGTTTTTTGTTTTTTGAACAGGTATTCTTTATACTGACAGATGAGATGCAAATACATTCTTTTATGGTTTTTAATTATGTTTATCTTTTTCAAGTAGTTTAGTATAGTAGCCTTTAATTACTTTAATTACTTTTGTGCTTAGGAAGTCCTTATCTGAAATCAGAGTTGGTTTTATATAGGGGTGTGTGTGTGTGTGTGTGTGTGTGTGTGTGTGTGTGTGTGTGTGTGTGTGTGTGTGTGTGTCTGAGAAGTAAATCTAAGATTTCCTGCATGGTAGGTAACCCCTGAGCCACATCCCTAGTTCCATTGTTTGTCTTTCTGGCTCTGAAGCTCCAACTTGGGGCTTTGTTATACTAGTCAAATGTTCTACTACTGACTTGTTTTGTTTTGCCATTGAGACTGGATCTTACTGGCCAAAGCTGGCCTCAACATTGCTAAGTAGCCAGGAGGACCTTGAACTACTGGCTTTCTGCGCTAAGACTAGAAATGTACACCACTACATCTGACTGGACTGAGTTTGTTTGTTTTGTTTTTGTTTTTCAAGATGGGTTCTATTCTCTGAGTAGCCCTGGCAGTCCTGGAATACTCCGTGTAAACCAGGCTGGCCTAGAATTCACAGAGATCCACCTGCCTCTGCCTCCCAAGTACTGAGATTAAAGGTATGTACCACCACTGCCTGGCTAAATTTATTTTGAGCTGATAAATGTGCACATGAAAAGAAGAAGTCAGCATCTACTGGCATTCATTAGGGCAAGATTTTTTCATGCAGGATAATTTCTTAATTTTATATAGATTTTCCCCTCTCGTGGTCTTCATGTAATCACCTCCTCCCTTATTAAAACAAGGGTGAATATGTATCATGTTAAAATTGTGTCTCAATATTTAAAACAGAAACACAAGCTTTCTTGAGGGCTGGGGAGTAGCTCAGTTGGCGGAATGCTTCATTAGCACGCACAAAGCTGGGCCCCATCCCTCAGCCGCATAAACTTGGTGTATGCCAGCACCCAGGAGGTAGAGACAGAAGGATCAGAAATTTAAGGTCAGAACTTTGAGATACTCAGTGGGTAAGTCATGTGCTGACAAGCCTGATGATCTATGTTCATTTCCCAGGACCAACACTAAGGAGAGAGATAACCAACTCCTTCAAGTTACCCTCTGGCTTCCATTTGTGTGCAGTGAAACTTGAATTTATGAGTACATATACAATAAATACATGTAATTCAAAATCTCAACAAAATAGATTCATAAATAAGTCCAGGATCTGAAGAGATGGCTTGGGACTAGAGAAATGCCTAGTGGTTAAGAATGGGTATTGCTTTTGCAGAGGACCTAAGTTCAATTCCTAGCACCCATGTCAAGTGGCTCTTAACTGCCCATAACTCCAGCACCAGGGGTAGTGTCTAACATCTCTGGTCTCTGCAGGCAGTAGCACATACAAATAGTTTTTAAAATATAACAATGAGCCAGGCATGGTGGCATACACCTTTAGCTCCAGCACTGGGAGGCAGAGGCAGGTGGATGTCAGTGAGTTCGAGGCCAGCCTGGTCTACAAATTGAGTCCAGGACAGCCAGGGCTGGTTACCCTGAGAAACCCTGTCTCTAACTAACTAACAAACTAACTAACTAACTATGAAATAAATTTTTAAAATAAAATTATAAGGTTATCTTTAGCTACATGGTGAGTTTGAAGCCATGCTGGGATTCCTAAAACCCTGCATCAAAACAAAAACAACAAAAAGAAAGAATACAGAGGCTTTCTTGAAACAATACTTGGTCTTCCTGTGCGACATGCTCTCTGATTGTCTTAGAGTTTCCACGTGGACACCATGACCACAGCAAATCTTATGAATAAGAGCATTTAATTGGGGCTGGCTTACAGTTTTAGAGGTTTAGTCCATTATTGTCTTAGCAGGAAGCATGGCAGCACACAAGCAAATATGGTGCTAGAGAGTAGCTGAGAGGTCTACATCTGGATCCACAGGCAGTAGGAAGAGAGAGAGAGAGAGAGAGAGAGAGAGAGAGAGAGAGAGAGAGAGAGAGAGAGAGACTGGGCCTGGCTTGAGCTTTTGAAACTTCAAAGCCCACTTCCTCCAAGTTCACAACCACTCCAACAAGGTCATACTTCCTAATAGTGCCACTCCCTATGAGCCTATGGGGGCCATTTTCCTTTAAATCACCACACTGATATCTATCTATCTATCTATCTATCTATCTATATTTCTTTTCTTTCTTCTTTCTTTCTTTCTTTCTTTCTTTCTTTCTTTCTTTCTTTCTTTCTTTCTTTCTTTCTTTCTTTCTTTCTTTCTTTTTTTTTTTTTCCGAAACAGGGTTTCTCTGTGTAGCCCTGGCTGTCCTGGAACTCACTCTGTAGACCAGGCTGGCCTCGAACTCAGAAATCCACCTGCCTCTGCCTCCCAAGTGCTGGGATTAAAGGCGTGTGCCACTACTGCCTGGCTCTACAAGGCCACACCTTCTAATAGTGCCACTCCCTGGGCCAAGCATATATAAACCATCACAGTGGTAAATACCAATAATCCCAGCATTTAGGAGGTGGAAGCAAGAAGATCAGTAGTTCAGGATCATTCTTGGCTACGTATCAAGTTCTAGGCTAGCCTGAATGGCAGAAGACCTGTTTCTAAAAACAAAACGAACAAAATCCCCAAACCAAACCAAGCCAAACCTTCTACAATGATGAAAATGTTCTATTGCATCCAATAATGTAGCCAGCACTTGAAGTTTGGCTAGTATACAAGAGGAAACTGAACTACTAAAATTTAATTTACAATGCCATATATGATTACTTATTGGCCATTATAGTAACTACAAAGACTGGTTGGCCTATAAATTGTATATGTTTCCTTGGATTTCAGTTTCAAGATTTCATTATTGCTAAAAAAAAAAAAAAAAAAAAAAAAAAATCAAAGTACGTTTTACCTGGCCAAGTCCTGTCCTCAGTGAGAAGGCAGTCATAGTTAAGACAATTCTAGGCTTCTAATTAAGGAGTGATAATGACCAGTTTTCAACCTAAAAATAAGCCAGATGGTTGAAACTTGACTATAGTGTTGCAAGTTCCCATCACTGCAAAAACAAAACAAAACAAAACAAAACAAAATAAAAAGCATATGGGGAGGGGGCTGGGGAAAATGGCTCAGTGAGACACAAGCATGGGGTTCTGTTTGAATCCCCACATTCAAATAGAACCTGGGTACAACCTCAGCATTTGTAACCTCAGTGCTGTGGGGAAAAAGGGATAGGCAGATGTGAGAGGACTAGCTGGCCTTCCAGGCTAGCTGGCATGTCACCTTCAAGTTTAATGGGACCTTGTCTATTGAATTAAAGGCAGGAGCAATAGAGGATGACATCCTACCTCGACTTCTGGCCTCCACATGTGCTCGTGTGGGTGAGCGCACCAGCACACACAAATACAAAACACCTCGTGCATGCACACACACCTGCTCCACATCTCTCTCTCTCTCTCACACACACACACACACACACACACACACACACACACACACACACACACACACACACACACACACACACACAAGATAGGGAGGCAGGTACGGTGCCACTGTACCACAGTGGAATAGATGCGTCCAAGTAGGCAGGTGACACATAAGGGAAGATCGATTAGAAGTCAATTTCTTTTCTCAAGGAGGTCTGGGCTAGCGTCCCAGAAGACAGTGAGTGACTCTGCTTTTTCTTGTAAAGAGAAAGGGAGACGCTTCTCAGAGACGGGGTTCCACCCTCCCATGTGCTGACCTGGAGTAGGATGGGAGCGAAGGTCCTTAGGCTGCTAGATATAAGCTGTATGCAACAAACATGAAGTTCACAGGGGTTTCAAATTTTGGGGGTTGGTGAATGGGAGAGGGTAATCTGAGAAGCAGAGTAGAATGGATAATTTCTTATGTAGACAAAGTGGGTGGGAGACCCCGATGGTAAGAAGGGAAGCGTTCATGAGAAGATAGGGGCTCTCTCTGATGAGAGGGACACAGACTCGGTGCCACCGAGAATCAGGACACCTGCCTGGTCCCAAGGTCGCAGCGGCTGGTTTGAGAAGCTACATGTCTAGGTGGGGCGTCCAGAGCATCTGCCCCACGCGAGACCGCCGGCTGGCAGCAGTGAATCCAGAGCTGAGAACCGAGAACCGCGCGTGCGCAGAGCGCGGCGGAGGCCGGCGGGGCAGCTGGGAAGTTGTGAGCGCGGAGGCGCGCACGCGGGGCCCCGGCCGCGCGCAGCCGCCGTCTCCCTAGTTGTCTCCTTCAGCCGCGGTCGCCGTAGCTCTCGACGCGGTCGTCCCCGCCGAGCCGCGGGCGCCGCCGCAGGGAGGGAGCGGCGCTGCGGCCGCCGCTGTCCGAGGACGCCCCGTATTCCGGGGCCCGGCAAGGTGGCTGCCGGCTCGCCGAGCGCAGCCTGCCTAGGAGGAAGGCGGCGGCTCGCGTTTAGCGGGCCGCCGGAGCCGGGAGGAGACCATGTTCGTGAGGCGCCCTCCGTTCTCCACGACCGAGCGCGTCATCAAAGGTGCGGTGCGCGCCGCGGGGAACGGCCCTCGCCCGGCGACGGCTCGGGGACTCGAGGAGCGGGGATGGAGGCAGCGGCGGGAGGCGCTGCAGGGCTCGGGGAGGAAGGACCGGGCAGCCGTCTGCCGGCGTCCCGGTGACTGCTGGACGGGTACCTAACGGGAGGTACCTAGAGCGACCGCGACCGCCATCCACTCCCAAAGCATCCAGGCGGTTTCTCCTGATTCTCTTTTCCTCTTCTATCTGGGGACGCCGTCTGGGGTTGTGTGAGCTGGGAGTTCCCTTGACTCACCCAAGTCATGCCTTTCCTTTGGCTCAGCTCTTTTTTTTTTTTTTTTTTTTTTTTTTTGACAGCTCCTTACCAAACCCTTTTTAAAAAATTATTTTTGAGGGGTGTGGTGAGTATACTCTGCACGTTTGGTTCACTTTCTCTACATATCACAAGTCATTGCTTTTATTAAAAGAAACAAGATGATAGTAACACAGTCTTCTTACTGATGCTTAAAGGGACTTACGGATTTCTTGAGGCTGTAAGGACTTGGTGAATAATAATCTCCGAGATGTCTCCCATTATATCTAATTTTCATTGTTATTCTAAGAAAACATAAAAGTGTTTGTTTCTGAATCTTCTGAGGTTATGGTATACTTTCTGCCCTTTACCCAAAAGGACCTGTCAAACATAACCACTGATTCATATGCTTCTATTGTCCGACTTATAAGACCCCTTGCTCTCTCCATATTAATAGTTGGTTTGAAAGCACTGTTTTCTAAGGTGCTATGCTTAGACCAGTTATTTCTGGGTGAGGTGGTTTTCATCATAGTGGAAGAAAACTACTAAAATTCTTTCACCGTTTCACTTTGATATTAGGAGAAAAGAAACCAAGATTAGTAATGATAATTTTTTAAATAAGGGGGAGCCTATTGAGTGCTCACAGAAGGTCAATATTAGTGTCATAAATGTTAGTTATCTGCCTTGGCAGACAGTACATATAGTACTTTTGAGACTTAAATTTCTCAGAATTTGGAATCAAATTTGGGGATTTGAGTCAATTGTTCATAGAATGGATTTAGTCCTTTAACAGCTAAAGTGTCAGGACTGTCTTCGTGTAAGTCTTCATAGCATCTAAGCCATCAGGAGGGTCTGTGCCTCTTACTACACACAAATCACTTCCTACAACTTTCCCTGGTGAAGCAAGGTCACCGTGTACATTAACTGTACCGTCCAGACGGCCAATGCAAGTCAACTGCAGAAGGGCGTTGGCGAGTTCCTGCTCCGTTAAAATGACTTCTCGACACTCTACCACTGTAGTGTTTCGTCCCTCTTTTTCTTTCCAGTATTTTTCTCTGTCAAAATATGCCTGTTTCTCAGCTGAAGTAGGCAAGGGAACCAGTTAAACTTGAATCCCGTGCCAAGCCAGGATAAATGAGGTCTGAGCAAGGCTTAAGTGGCACCCTCAGACTGTCAAGAATCTCAGGGTCTAATCTCCTTTTGTGCCAGCTATTTTCACCATAATGCATAAAGGACAGTGTAAAATGACTGACCGTGTCTTACACTTAAAAGGAAAGTGAAATGAATGGCACTTGAAGTACAGGTGTGTTTACAGCTGAGTGAAAACCATCTTTATAGTCTGTATGATAGGATTCAAACTTGTTCTTTAGCAGAATTACAAACTAACACGTGCTGTGTACAAAAGCCTGGGTGTCTCTGTGTGTGAGTGACTGAGCAGAGTTTCATTCTGTTGTCCAGCCAGGCAAATTCAAATTTGTGGTTATTTTTTCCCACTGCCGAGTCTGCAGTGGTACACTTTTTTTTTTGGAGACTCTCTATGTAGTCCTGGATGCCCTGGAGCTTAAGACCAGGCTGGCCTCAAACTCACAGAGACCCTGCTACCTCTCCCTCCTGAGTGCTTGGATTAAAGGTGCATGTCACCTTTTTTCTTCTTAAATAAGATTTATTTTATGTATATGACTATTGTGTTGCATGTACATATGTGCACCACGCACACGCCAGTAGCTCTCAGAGGCCAAAAGAGGATATTGGATCCTCAGGAACTGGAGTTGCAGGCTGTTGTAAGCTGTCATGTGGGTGCTGGGAACAGGGCCTGAGTCCTCTACAAGAGAAGCAAGTGCTGCTTACCATCTACCCAGCCCTAAGCCTAAATTACATTAATAAAATGATTTCAGATACTTATAATGTGTGAAGTCATCTCACATATGAAAACTTCAGCATAAGCACTCAACTTCAGCAATGTTGGATTCTGTGTAACATATTTTTTGGCTTTTCCAGAGTTTGAAATAGTTTAAGTCTCTTAACAAAATGGGGTGTGAGGCCAAGCACTGTGGTGAATGCCAGTAATCTCAGCACTGGAAGGTGGAGGCAAGAGGATCTGGAGTTCAAGTTCTTCTCAGCCTAAGCTGAGATCAAGGCTAGCCTGGGCAGCTTACGGTCCTGTTTTTTAAAAAGAAAAAAGCAGCAAAGCAAAGCATGCCTGACTGAGCAGGAAAGGCCTGTTGCTTTGGGCTCCAAGCCCTGATCTGAGCTCTTTTGTCTGGACAGTTATCTGCATTTATTCACAGCTGTGAAGCTTCAGCAGAGGTGAAGCCACACCTGTTATTTTTGGTCCTGTTATTTCCTGTTCACTTTAAAGTCTGCCTAATTGTATTTTGTGAGCAAATCTTGGAGAAGAGTGGGTGGGTGGGCGTGATTGCATTTTAAATGTCCTTTGAATGCAGCTTTCTGAGCTAAAGGAGGTAGAAAACCTGCTTTGCTTACTCCTGCTTCTGGGCCTTATGTGGGGAGTTGCCTTTTGTGTGTGTGTTGGTGGTTTTGTTGTTGTTGTTGTTTGGTTAGTACCTAAAATAATGGGTTTCATTGTATTTTTATCCTTTGGTTGTGAGCCATGGCCTTTAAGAGAAGAGCTCTCTCTCCAGCCCAGCTTGTCATTATAATATTGTTTGTTTGTTTGTTTGAGACAGGGTCTCACTGTGTAGACATGGATGGCCTAGAACTCACTGTGTAGATCAGTCTGACCTCTGCCTCCCAGGGCTTCAATCAAAAACATTCGATACCACACTTATTACTTTGCCTTTTTATTGACACTATTTCTGATTAATAATCTCATCTGTAATAACTTTGTTGTCTAGGTCATAGAAATGTCGTAACAACTGTGGAAACTTAAGATAATGCTAAGAAACGTGAAAGCAGTTTTATCATCAATCCCCTGCCCCACGATCTTGCTCTGTAGCCCTGGCTGGGCTCCAAACTGTTGCAGTCCTCCTAAGTGCTGTGATTACAGGTGTGTGCCAGCACACCAACTGCATATTAGATCTCCAGCTACATAAGTGGTTAGTAGAGAACTCATTAGTAGCTGAAAAATGCCAAGAGTGGAAGCGATGAAATTATAATAAGATTAAACAAACAAACACAAAACAACCCTCGTCCTAGTCAAGAAACACCTGGTTTGAGATACAGGGGTTATGGGGGTGGAATCCTATCCTCAAGGGTGAAGAGTGGACTTCTGTGCACTGTTTGTCTGGTAGCTAATTTCTTCTGCAGTGTATTTTATGTTTAAAACCTCTTAGGATTTCACTAGTTCAGTAAGTGTTGTTAAGTGCCATCTACGGTGTACCCTAACTGTGTCCATTAGTTTCTCTGCTTGGAAAGTCCTGTGTCTGTGATGCTCTAGAGCAGAGGCTCAGAGCTGGAGTCTTGCTGCTGGTATCTGGAGCAGACAACTAGGAACTCAGAGAACTGAGTTATGAAATTCTTTTTGTTTGACCCCCACCCCCAAATTTTCAAGTTTCTTTTCTTGTTTGAGGATTTTTTCCTCTATTTTTGTCTTCCTCTTTTATGTCATGAGAAGTTTTTAAGGTTTTTAAGGTTTGTTTTTGTTTTTTTTTAAAATGTAGTCTAAACCCAGCGAATCATGAAACTTGGAAGGCAGAAAGAAGAAAAACAAACCTCTTCATGCCTGAAACAGCTACTTTTAATACTCTCCTGTATTTCCATGTCCTGGGAATTTTGAATTAAAAAGAAAGCAAATCACACATATCAAAGCTTTCATTAGACAGATTTTTATATTTTAGCATAAAGGTGGTAGTTTTACCTAAGGGCTCCCATGAAGGATGCAGAGGGCATGGGCACAGTTGAAAAGTCTGTTTGCTCCTATGTTGGCACCTTAAGTTTTCAGTGGGGCAGCACAATACCAATCCTGAATAACATCTTCATAAATGAATTTTCAGTGTGAATAAGACTATGGTATGTACATGTGCTTGCCAGCAGGGTTTGATTTGCTTGATTTGCAGTTGTAGTCAATAAACTCCAAACCCTAAGACACTTGAGGTTTTAGCTATTGAGATTCACATCTGAGTAGAACTCAGACTGCTGAAAGGACATCTACTCAACACTGTTCTTTTTTGAGAGTGGATAAGCTGTTCTTTTTTACCTGTGTTGTTGGTTGTGACCAAAGCTTTATATCAGACCTTTGATGGCACAGCTTCCTACAAAGCAATGTATCACTTGTTTGTTTGTTTTCAGTTCTGGGGATGGAGCCGAGAGTTCTGTGCATGCTGGGCAGACACTGGCACTGAGCTATGTCCTCAGTCTAATAACTTATGATTACATTTTACTATAAAGTCTCTAACTTACCAGATTAGTTAAGAGGGAAGTGCTAAGGACTCAAAGTGGCAAATAATTTAAGCCCTTCTTTCTTTCTTTTTTATTGGGTTGGTTTTTTTTTTTTTTTTTTTTTTTTGGTTTTTCGAGACAGGGTTTCTCTGTGTAGCCCTGGCTGTCCTGGAACTCACTCTGTAGACCAGGCTGGCCTCGAACTCAGAACTCCACCTGCCTCTGCCTCCCAAGTGCTGAGATTAAAGGCGTGCGCCACCACTGCCCGGCTTAAGCCCTTTCTTAGGCCATACTTGGGAGTAGGAATAGAACACTTTTCCATTAGGGTGACATTTTTGGAAAAAATGAATTTTTAAATGTACATCAGAATTTTCAGCTAATTGTGCCACTTGTCATTTTGGAGTGTTGCTGCTACTTAACTGCCGACGACTAATGGAAGTGAAAGCATGCCCCACAGTCCATTACTATCTTCATGGTACAGCCACTTCAGTATAGAACAGTTTTCAAGTTTAAACGCATGGAGAAACATCTGCATGGAACCCAAGAGGAAAGAGAAGGCGGGTAAATCAGACATGCTGTAGACAGAGGCATAGTGAAGGGCAGGGTGCGAGGGCCGTTGACTGATTACAATAAGAACTGAGAGGTGGCTCAGCACTTAAAAGCACTTGTTGCTCTTACGAAGATCCAGGTTTGGTTCCCAGCACCCACATGATGGCTCACAACCGTCTGTAACTCCAGTTCCAGGGCATGTACTTCTGATCTCTGTGGGTATCAGGCATGCATGTGGTCTACATACACAGACAAAACAATCATATGCATAACATAAAATTTAAAAAAACAAAAAAATTAAAGAGGATCATATATATAACAAAATTTAAAAACAAAATATTTAAAAAGGATAGCAAGATTATTTTGATGTATTTAAAAATAGACTTACCAACCTAATCTGTAATAATAAAAATATTAAAATAGCACATAAATAAGTGATGAGCAGTGCTAAATTTTATTTCATTAGAGAAACTGAAGTGAGGAGGAAGGCTGAAGGATAGATACTACAACTATTTGATGAGGAGAGGAGAAAGGATTCTCTAAGCTTCCTTTCTGTCCTGCCTACCACTTACCCTTTTAATAATTGGCTCAAGTGCCCTGCTAACAGTCGGTCCAGCTCTTCTCCTTTTCACTGGGAACCAGTCCTGCCAGATGAGGGGAGCTGGACTTCTGGTTTCTGGGTGTATTGGTTTTGTGTGTCAACTTGCCACAAGCTGAAGTTATCACAGAGAAAGGAGTTTCAGTTGAGGAAATGCCTCCATGAGATCCAGCTGTAAGGCATTTTCTCAATTAGTGATCAAGGGGGGAGGGCCCCTTGTGGGTGGCACCATCTGCGGGCTGGTAGTCTTGGGTTCTATTAAAAAGCAGGCTGAGCAAGCCAGGAGAAGCAAGCAAGCCAGTAAGTTACATCCCTCCATGGCCTCTGCATCAGCTCCTGCTTCCTGACCTGCTTGAGTTCCAGTCCTGACTTTGGTGATGAACAGCAGCATGGAAGTGTAAGCTCAATAAACCCTTTCCTCCCCAACTTGCCTCTTGGTCATGATGTTTGTGCAGGAATAGAAACCCTAAGACACTGGGTAACCTGCTTCATCCCTATCTGTTGAGTGGCTTCTTGCTCCAACTGTCCATTCACTGTGCTACCTCCAGGGTCTGTGAATAATGTAAAGGACTCTTCCTATACCCAGAATCTTTCATGAGTACATCCTATCTTGACAATAGGTTCTACATTGGTGAACAGTACCACCCTGCAGGCTAAACCTAGCTAACCTCTCTCTCCACTTCCTCTTCAGCATCAAACATCACTATCTCCGACCTACTAAACCACTGCCTGTAGGCCTCTGGGTGTTTCCATCTGTGAAGAATTTGTCCTACAACCGCCTCATCCATATCTTTCAAGATTGAACTGAGACGATTTCTGTTGGGTTTTTTTTTCCCCTCTATTAGATGGCTGTTAAGAATAATGGTTTTATATCATGGGATTCAAAGTCAGATTTACCTGGATTCAGATTCTTCCTTTTAGTAGGTAGCTGCATGACCATGGGCAAACCAGTTAGACAGTTTACTTGTCTAGAAAAGGGGTTATGGCCGGGCAGTGGTGGTGCACACCTTTAATCCCAGCACTCGGGAGGCAGAGGCAGGTGGATTTCTGAGTTCGAGGCCAGCCTGATCTACAGAGTGAGTTCCAGGACAGCCAGAGCTATACAGAGAAACCCTGTCTCGGAAAAAACAAAAAAAAAAGGGGGGGGGGATTATAAAGACTAACTTATATGGTAATAGGAAAGACTAGTAGCCTGTCCAAAGTGCAGTGGCAGGCACACAGTAGGACAACTACTGCAAGGTCTGCCCTCCGTGTGGATTTAGTACAGAGTTTGTGATAGAAAGGGGGAATTCTTTTGATGTGTGTTGCATAACAGGGTGACTAAAATAAATTAGCAGTGTCACATTTATGTGTTTATTTGTTGGTGGTGATAGCAGGAGTGTTCACCGGTGGGCCAGGCCATGCTTTTGGAGGTCAGAGGGCAACTTGCAGACATTGGTTCTTTCCTACCTTGTGGATCTCTAGGGTGGAACTCAGTTATCAGGCTTGGCAGCTAGAGCCTTTACCTACTGAGCCATCTTGTCGACTCTTGTCTTTGGCTTTTAGAGACAAGATCTTATTGCGTATCTCAGGCTGGCCTTGAAGTTGATATCCTCTTGCCTTCTCTTACCTCTGCCTCAAGTACCAGAGGTATATATAGGCATGCAGTCACAAAGATGGGAGGGCACTCCCAGCTATCCCAGTTCTTAGACAGACGAACACCCTGCCTAAATAACTACATCTACCTGATATGCTGTAACACTCAAATGGGACTTTCCTTTTTAAAGATCTGTTTTATTGTGTAGCTGCCAGTGAAGTCCAGAAAGGGTAATGGATCCCCCAGAACTGGAATTGTAGATGTTTGTAAGCCACTCGGGGCAGGTGCTGGGAATGGAACGTCGGCCTTGGCAAGGGCAATATGCACTTTTTTTTTTTTTTTTGGTTTTTCAAGACAGGGTTTCTCTGTGTAGCCCTGGCTGTCCTGGAACTCACTCTGTAGACCAGGCTGGCCTCGAACTCAGAAATCCGCCTGCCTCTGCCTCCCAAGTGCTGGGATTAAAGGTGTGCGCCACCACTGCCCAGCGCAATATGCACTCTTAACCACCGAGCATCTCTCTAGCCTCTGCTTTTTATTTTATTTCTTTTTGAGGTGGACTCTCATTAGGTTGCCCAGGCTGGCCTCAAATGCATCTTCCTGTCTAAGCCTCCAAGTGCATAAAATACTCTTATGCCCTTTAGAAAAAAGTTACTGTTTCTGTTGACTGGTACTGCGTGATTGATTGGCTATACTGGGGCTACTTCTTAGCACTTTGACAGTGAATTCTGTGAGCATCAGAACAGAGGGAATGGTTTCCAAGAGCTCCCATCAGATCACTGAAGTAAATTTCTTGTTCCAGTAAGTTATGAAAGACTCTACAAAGAACATGTAATCTTCTGTATTTAATCCAACCTCCTTAGTAGTGAATAGTTCACTATTGGAAAGACAGGTGAGTAGATTAGGAAACAAGCATGCAAATTTAGGGCCGGTTTGCTGGCTTAAAATAGAAAGGAAGCAGAGTTGTTTGTGGTGAACAGAGATAGCTATTTAAATAAATCCTGTCCGTGAGGGTAAGAACATATAGTAATCTAAACATTGTTGCCTATAGGCCAGTAGCTTTTCATATTTATCTTTATACCTTAGGATTAAAGTGGTCATCACCAGTGTAGCCTTTTCTTATTTATGCAGGTCTAATGAGATTTTATTTTGATTTTGCTTAAACTACTTACACTGTTTAGGTGCTGGGTGTTTAGTATAGCAACATATCAGCTTGAATTTGATGGCAAAAAGATTGTGGAATTTCAGCATGCTTTAGTTTAAGAACTTAGTTTTAAATTTAGTCTTCATTTTGATAATTATACACAAATGTTACAAGAAAATGTATAGAAGTCCCCCTGACCCCCTCTAAGTCCCTCTTTGCCACAGTATCAAGTCAACCTTAAATACCACCACAGTCCTATACGTTAAACAGCAGGGTGACGTTGGCATAAATCCAGAGGTGGCTATTTTTATGATACCCTGCTATTTGTGTGTATGTTTGTGCTTTTGTGTGTGTGTGTGTGTGTGTGCGCGCGCCTTACTTACTTACATGATCTTGCCTCTTGCCTACAGACCACCACAGTGAAGATATTTGCCAGTTGGCTGGGAGCCTAGCTCAGTGGTAAAGGGTTTGCCTAGCATTTACATATGTAAGATAATAAAATGCTATTCAACAGTACCATCACATAAAACTTCTTACAATATATCTCCTTTACAGCAACACAAATAACTTTCCTCACCAAAAATTCATCTTTATAGTTTGGTTCTAGTTTGAATCATTTATGAATCTGGTTTGATTAAGCTTTTGCTTCATGAGTTGAAAGTACTGTAAAGTAATATAACAGAAATTGACAGGTGGTTAAAAGCTTGGTTTCCTGTGGAGTTAGTAGAAACCTTGACAGAAAGCAGGGTGCCTTGGCCCCATTCTAGAGAAGTCTTCAAAGCCCTGGTTAAGGATATACAGTATAGTACCATTTATGTAAAAAAGAGATTGGTGTAAAACTTCAAAATTCACGTTAGTAACAAAGTTATATAAACACAGGAAAGGTGCACTACCTCACAGTTCCATCTAACCTGTGGGGAGGAAGAGGAGTAGAAGATAGATTATAGCATTGTGGGTTTGTTTTGTTTTCTTCTTCATTGAGATAGGACTGGAGAGATGGCTCAGTGGTTAAGAGCACTGGCTGCTCTTCCAGAAGACCTAGGTTTGATTTCCAGCACCCACCTCGGGCAGCTCACAACTGTCTGTAACTCTAGCTCCAGGGAATCTGGTGCCCTCTGAGGGGCTGCACTCACACCCCCCACATACATATGATTAAAATTAAAATTAAATTTTTGAAATGGGTTTGGAAAAATTGAATATTTTATATTTACGCTGTTGGCATGTGGTGTTTATATTCCTTATTGTACCACTTTATGTCAAATTGTATTTTTAAAAGTAGTTTATTTTAAATATCCATATGAGGGCTTACTGGTTAAGATCACTGGCTGCTCTTACAGAGGACCCAGGTTTGATTCCCAGCACTCACATGGTAGTGGTTCACAGCCATTCACAACCCCAGCTGCAGGGGATCCAACTCCTTTTCTGACCATTGTGGGCACCAAGGACACCAATAGTACACATGCATACCTCATATATGTAAAATAAATGTATTTGTGTGTGTGTATGTGTGTGTGTGTGTGTGTGTGTGTGTGTGTGTGTGTGTGCGTGTGTCTGGAATTTTTCTTTTCTCCCCTTTAGTATATCTATTTTTAATTTTTGTGCAAGAGTTAAAGGATTTTCTTTTAATATGATAAATGGATTTGGAGCTGCCTAAAGCTCAAGGTTCTGTAGCCATCATCAGTTGTCTCCTCTCCTTGTAATCCTGCGTGCTTAAGTCAGTCTGTCTGAGCACTGCCTGCAGTTTTCTACTCGTGTATATTTCACATTTGTGTTTATATCTTTTGCTGTTGTCATTTTGTTTTCAGATGGACTCTTAGGTAGATAGTTGGTTTTGTACTTGCTACATATGCCAGGTTGGCTTCAAACTTGAGGTGATCCTCCTGCCTCTGCTTCCCAAGTGCTGAGATTATAGGCCTGTGCTGTTCGTTGTACATAGTCTTTTCTATCTTGTTTATGTGAATTATTTTATCTTACTTAACTAAAGTGTAAAAAGTCTCCTGTGTTAATCTTACATATGCTACATGCCACCACACAGTGAGATAGACAGTAGTAGATAAATATTTAATTACTTAACTATAATGTAATTATTTCCTTAGTATTTTTCCCTTGGCATTTTAGAATTCTTACTTTAAAAACTTTTCTAGCTTATTGTCTACCAAAGATTCCAGAACTTCACTTTAAACAAATATCATTGTTACCCAGAATTCTAATCTGGGTATAGAAACATAGATTTATTAGGTATTTAGTGTTTATGTTAGTAATGTGTAATCTCCCAGCCTTTAAAAAGCTGATACTGATGACTGAATTTGAACTGTTAATCCCCCACCTGGTATGGGGATGGGCCTGCGAGGTGTGACCGACTGCGAGGTGTGACCTTACACACCTGCTGTTGTTGGCTCTCCTTAGTAAGGAAGAAGGCCATGGCCGTTGTGGCTAGTGCATGTCCTCGGTGTTTGTTGCATTTTTGTTGGTTTTGAGACAGAGTCCCATGTAGCCCAGGGTAGCCTATAGCTATGTAGCTGAGATGGTTGAGCCGATCCTTCCACTCCCATCATGCCTGATTAAGTTTGTTGCTTTTAAATAAAATTAAGGAGGTCAGCAGTCTGAGTCTGGAAGTAAGTGACAGAAGAATAAAATGCCCCGTCGCTTCAGAGAAGAGGTCAGTGAGCTTGTGGCCTGCCACACATAACTGAAGTTGACACCAGAAAGGTAAGTGCCACGGTTTATTATTCTTATCTTGGCTCTTGGCTCTCTTTCAGACTAGAGCTTCAAGTTTCTTACAATATTTTAGTGCAACTCGGGTGTGAAGTGTGTTAAAAATAACTTAATAAAAGTTGAAATCCTGGACTTTTGTATCAGTCTCTGTAAGAACTGGATGCAAGTCAGGCTTATGATGTCTAACCCTTCCCTCTTACTTTATTGTGTATGCTTCTTTTAAGAAATAGAATTCTTGAAGGTTTATCTAGAATGGTGTCAAATCCCATTTCTTTTGATAACTGCATCTTGCATCTGTTCTGTCTACATAGTTACTGCTTACTGATTGATCTCTCTGGTTATCTTCATTCCAGCCCACAGCAGAATGCTCTAATCTGTGTGTTAGGAAGTAGGGAGCTGGGAGATGGTTCAGTGAGCAAAGTGCTTGCTGTGCAAGCATGAGGACCAGAGTTTGGTCCCAGCACTCCTGTGAGAAGCCAGGTGTGGTGGCTAGTGCCTGTACTCCCAGTGCTGAGGAGGTGAGGGCTGGTGCATCCCAAGGAAGCCAGAAGAGGTTCTGGATCCCTTGGAGGGATTATGAACCCCTCTGTGTGGGTACTGGAAACCAAACTCTGGTCTTCTGAAAGTGTTCTTAACTGAATCATCTCTCCATCCGTATCTGTTCATTGATTTTTTTTTTTTTTTTTTTTTTTTTTTTTTAAAAGACAGGGTCAGACTTGGAGTCAGACTTGCTGTTTAGTTTGGGCTGGCCTTAAACTTTCTCATTCATTCTGCCTCTGCCTCAGCCTTCCCAGTGCAGAGTTACAGTGTACATCACCATTCCTGACTAGGAGAGGTTTGGGGTGGTGAGAATGTTTCATATATTGATTGATTGATTGATTGTGTGTGTGTGTGTGTGTGTGTGTGTGTTTGTGCACGTGTGCGCGTGTGTGCAAAAATTAGGTCAGACACAATAGTGGGTAGCGGATTGCTTAAACATCAATAAATTCATCTTTAAAATGTGGTTGTGGAGGCTATACTCTAAAGTTAGTGCAGATTTCATGCAGATGACTTACTTTGGTTAAAATGAGATTATGGAATTGATAGGCTACTGAGAAATTTAACTGAAAATCTGAAAGAAAAGGGCAAATGGCCCCTTGGTAAGTGAGATTAGTAGTTTGCTTTAGAAAAATAAGATGTACTTTGAAATATTGTCTAAGTTGAAATGCCTTCTTTTAAAAGGTGTGTTTAGGGAGAGCACTTGTAATGTGTATGATGGGGTTCCAGCTAGCTTTAATGTGTGAGTTTATTTTTAGTCATCTATATTTAAAGAACTGTAAATTAGCCATATGAGTGAAAAGTAGGCAAAAGATACCAAAGTCCTCGCTGATCATTCAGAAGTGAGCAGAGTAAACTGGCCAGTAAATACAAGCTTATAGCTTGTTGATACATTATTTTTTTATTAGCAAAGCAAATCAGTAGGGAGCCTTTTAATATTTCACAGCAGCAGATTACCTAGGCGATGCCAGCTCTGGAAATTATATTGTTATGAATATTTATTTGTATAAGAGTTTGAGTAGTTTGCTACTAAATTAAAATATGTCTACAGTATAACTGACTGTAAAAACAATATATTTCAGTAACAAAGGTAATTATGCATATTATGTTAACAGTGGTCATTTTAATTGTTAGGCTTCAAAGAGATTTGTGTATTTTTTTTATGCTCCTTAATTTTAAAAAATAGTTTTACATTCTCTATACTGTGTGTGTGCTTTGCGTGGTGGTAGACTCAAATGCAGAGCCTTGAACATGCTAAGCAAGAGTTCTACCACTGAGCTGTATCCCCAGCCCAATATATAATATCTGTGATTTTAAGAAATCTTTAGGGGCTAGAGAGATGGTTCAATAGTTAAAACCTCTTACTGTCCGTGCGTGTATACACACACACTCTTATTGTTGTTGTTCATGTGTGTATACACACACACTCTTGTTGTTGTTCATGCGTGTATACACACACACTCTTATTGTTGTTGTCCATGCGTGTATACACACACACTCTTCTTGTTGTCCGTGCGTATATACACACACACTCTTGTTGTTCATGCGTGTATACACACACACTCTTATTGTTGTCCATGCATGTATACACACACACTCTTCTTGTTGTTCGTGCATGTATACACACACACTCTTATTGTTGTCCATGCGTGTATACACACACACTATTGTTGTTGTTGTTGTTATTTTGAGGCAGCATCTCTTTTCTGTAACCCTGGCTATCATGCCTCTGCCTCTCAGTGCAGGGATGAAAGGTGTGTGCCACCACATAGAGCTTTAGTTTTCTTTTGAAACGGAATCTTTCAGTAGCCTTGAGCTCACCAAGCAGGCTATGCAAACAGGGTAGTATGCTCTGGAGCCCTGTCTCTGCCTTTACAGCACTAGGATTTTGTGTGCCAACCTTTTTTATATGGGTTTTAAGAACTGAGCTTAAGACCTTGTGCTTGAAAGGCACTGAGCCACCTCACCAGCCCTGTGGTTTGCTTCAGTAAGTTAGAGAGCTCAAGCTCAAGCCACCTCGAGCTGCTCTATAATTTTCTAGCCTTACAGAAATGGTGAATTTTCCTATCTTCTGACATCTGTCAATACTCTGATTCATAGGTGAATTCCAAGTGGATTGAATATTAATAGTATTACTGCTCATTGACAAGCTTACAATGGAATGAAACACAAGTCTAAAGTAATTTAATTTTGACTTAGTAATGACTATATTATATAATTTTAAAAGGTATTTAGCAAGAATTCTTATCCCTTTCATCAATTGCTTCCTTAAAATGTAAAGCCCACCACTGAAGAACACCAGGAACACAGTATAGTGAAAAATAAACTTTATTTAGCTTATTATAAGAAGTACTGTCATCCCCTGAAAGCTGTGAGCATGTTGAGCGGCGTCAGAAAGTCTGCAGAAGGTATAAAGGAGCTGAAGTGAAGTAGTAGTCGGGTCAAGGGTGCTTAAAATCTAATTTGAGCCGGGCAGTGGTGGCGCACACCTTTAGTCCCAGCACTTGGGAGACAGAGGCAGGCGGATTTCTGAGTTCGAGGCCAGCCTGGTCTACAGAGTGAGTTCCAGGACAGCCAGGGCTACACAGAGAAACCCTGTCTCGAAAAACAAAACAAAACAAAACAAAAATCTAATTTGATGGTTTTGCTGAGTGGTTTTCTATTAGTCTGCACAGGCCCCCTTGAAGTTGTGGATCAGTTTGTGGACTGGGAAACTGAGTGTCTAGGGGCACTCAAAAACCAGTGCTTGAACATGGGTGACCTGCACTGTACAATGGTGTTTGCTTTGGTTCAGCTTCTCTGCTTTGCAAGTCTTAGTACATTCCTGAACATTTCAAGTCGTTTGTGGCTCCTGTTTTCTTTCTCTGTCTCCTCCTCTGATCGTTCTTTAGTTAAAGCAGGGTATTTACCCCTTAAGGGAGGTAAGCCGGCGGGATCAGTGCCCTTGCTTAGTAGGTTGTAAGTGTTTATCAAGCCGTCCGTGATAGATATTTTGACCTCAATTGCTAGCCCATTTCCTGGATGATGGTTTGTTCTGTCATCTAGTTGACAGGCAGCACAGTGGCATTGAGGGCTCTGGAGATGACACATTGGGTATCCCAGACAGAATTTGAATTTACCTTGAAATAATGTTCCATATATGTTATAATCAGTTTGGATTTTCCTTTTTATTTGTTCATCTGCTTGTTTTGTTTAGGGAAAAAATATTACGTGTGTGTGCTCATGATGTGTGGGGACATGTGTATGTGTGCGTGTGTGTGTGCGCACGCACGTATGTGCATGGGCACACGCAGGGGCATGATGTGTGGGGCATGCATGTGTCGGTCAGAGGACAGCTGTGGGGGGGGCTCTTCTTCCACCTTCAAGTGTGTTCCTAAGATAGAGCTCAGGTCACCAAGTGTGCATGTGAAGCACCTTTACCTGCTGAGCCATCTCACCAGTCCACAATTTTTTAAAATTTGATTTGCATTATTTACCTTTACAAGTATCTGAATAATAATTGTAGTATTTGGTGATGGCCAAGGGTAAAGGTCTTTGTAGTACTAACAATAAAGGAAGGGGTAGGAGCCTGTTGACAGGCTAGAATCTTGAACCATAGCAAGAGAAAAAAATAGACAAGAGATTTACTTTTTTTGCTTGCTCTGTTGTTTTTCTCTCAAACTCTTAAAAAAGAAAAAAAAAAAAGGTTAAATTTATTTCACATGTTTCAACAAGAGAGAGGTCCAGAGGAAAGTGGGTATTCTCTGAGAAGGAAGCAGTTGTGGGTAGGTACTCATCAGGCGGGGGGGGGGGGGGGGGTGGGGCAGCAGTTAGGGA
>CM052708.1:49030372-49350588 GCA_028551405.1 Uromys caudimaculatus
GAAGGGGAGACAGTGGGGCAGGCATTCATCAGGCCTGCTGCTAGAACAATAGCAGTTGTCAGAGTTTAGACAGACAGTTGCCATCTGGGCCAGCACCAGAGAGTGGGTAAACCAGAGAGTTGTTAGTGTTGCAGCGCTCCAGTGTTAGGTTGACTCTAGTGCCTGCAGTCGCCATTGACTTAATCTTGGACATGGAGCTGAATGAAGGCTTTACTTTGGGTTCTGATCATCTGTGATGTATATTGTGGATTGTTGTGCTCACTTTATCTGTTTTATGAATCATTGTGCAGACAAGTTGTGGTTTCTCTTTAAATTTTTTGAAAAAATTTTATGATTTACATTTTATGTAATTTGGTGCTTTGCCTGCATGTGTGTGGGGTGTCAGATCCCCTGGAACCGAGGTTACAGACAGTTTTGAGCTGCTATGTGGGTGCTGGGAATTGAACCCATTTCTTCTGAAGAGCAGCCAGTGGTCTTAACTTTGAGCCATCTCTCCAGCCCTTAAAGATTTATTTATTTAATTTTATGTGTATGAGTATTTTGCCTGAATGGACAATACACAATGCACACATGCATGCCTGGTGCAATGGATCCCCTGGAGCTAGAGTCACAGACAGTTGTGAGGTGCCATGTGGATGCTGGGAATTGAACCCAGGTCCCCTAGAGAAGCAGCCAATGCTCTTAACCGCTGAGCCATCTCTCCAGCTCCTCTCTTTTAATTTTAAAAGCCAGCCAGTGTTAGTTTCTTGTGTATTTGTGGGGTAAGGGGCATCTCATGGTAGAACTATGCTTAATGCTGAGCATGACAGAAGAGTGTGTTTGTAGGCTGGGCATGCCTGTACTCCCTGCATTGTGGAGGCAGAGAAGAAAACCAATGCGGTTGAAACTAGCCTGGTCTGTATACTGAGGTTAGGCCATCCAGGGCTATGATATCAGGAGACCCTACTCAAAAAACAAACAAACAAACAAACCACCACCAACCGATCAACCAAAACAAAACCCAAGAGTAAGTATTTGTAATTATTGAAAAGCTGTAAAAAGAACATTTTAACTTAAGGATTAGCTAAGGGCCTGTATTAGTTTTCTCTCCTTTTTCGGGTAGTGGTAGGCAGTACTGGCGATTGAACCTAGGGCCTCACTCATACTCGGCAAGCACTCTACCTCTGAACCCCAGTGCCAGCTGTTTTACTTCTAGTAAATGGTCATAGTGCCAGCGAGGCCTCCAGCTTTCAGAAGCTTGCAACACTCTTGTCTATGGGTGGAAGCTACTTTACTTCCCCTTGAACCTGGGAAGGCTTGAGAATGCTCAGATGGTCTGAGTTGGAGGTGATGTGGTGTGGTATATGAGGCTGTGGTGTGAAGCTCACAGCTTTCTTGCTCTTTCCGGATGCTTGTCTGTGGAACTCAGTCACATGAAAGGCCACCTGCAGGTATTTTCATCTACAACCTAAACTGAGCCTCCGCTGACAGAATACTAGATGAGTGAGTGGGCCATACTCAGATGACTCGAGCCCTGGGCTGTCTGACATCTGGCTGAGAGAGAGAGGCCTTCCTGCAGTGTCTTCTCTGAGCTCATAGTCCTGAGTCTATGAGAGCTAATACATGATTATTGTTTTAAGTCACTACATTCAGGGTAAGAAATCAAAGATTGTGGGAAAGAAATATACAAGGAGTTTAGCACTTTAAAATTTTTAAGTAGGCTACTTAATAGTAAGGAAATAAATAAATTGATACATATTTTCCATAAAGAAAAGATCTGCCTTCAAAAGAAAACAGTTCTGTTGTCAAAATGGTCACAGTGTATACACATATAAATAAAGATAATTAAGAACAACAACAACAAAAAATTGTAGACCTGGGGAATATAGCTCATCAATAGAGGCTTCCTAGAAGGAGCAAGGCCTTGGATAGATCCCCAGCGTTGTCAAAACCCAAAACAGTCAGCAAGTAAAAAATAAAGGAAGGTTCCAGGTGACCTGATACATAACTGTAACTGTGTGAGTTATCAGTACAGCTGTGCTTCAGCTCTTCTGCCTGCGAGGGGGAGCACCCTCATTATGTAACTTTTAAAGCCATGGCTTCAGATTTTTAAAAACTTTCCTCTTTAGACCAGTTTGATTTTGAACAACTAGAAGGACTGTACAGATTGTCCTGACCATACCGTATTAAAACTGCCAGCCCTTCCCTGCTGCCTTCAGTCTCAGTAGTCTCTGGATTTCTTATTTTCTCTGTCTCTGTCTCTGGATTCTTTTTTTTTTTTTTTTTTTTAAACTTTAAATGTTGAAACTCAATCCCCAGGCCTCACACGTGCGCTACCAGCCCTCTTGGATCACGCTAAGCTTCATGAATCTTAACTGCTTTTATGATCTTATAGGGACTTAAAAGATTGGTTTTGCTAAGAAGCACCAACTCTTCACTGGAGGTGCAAAGTTGGTAACTAAAACCTGAATAAAATGTTGGCATCTGTGACTTTATTTTGTATGTCTCTTGTTATATTAAACTTTGGGTCTGATTCTTTATCAGCTGTGCACATAGACATATTAATTACTTAAGGAGTGTCTATCTAAAACCTGCTAATATAAAATTTGTTAGCCTTAAATTTGCCTAACCTCTCTGTAAAATACAAGAATAAAGACAAAGGAATCTAAGATACTTTTTTAAATTCAGAATTTTGTAGGCAGATCATCACACTGTGATGTTACTACCCTGCCAAGTAGGAGCAGTTATCCCATGAAGGGAACTAAGGCAGCTCCCTTATGCAAAAGTAGTCTCTTGATGAGAATTCTATTGCCCTCCTCAAGTAGTAAAGACTCTTCTGTAGCCAGCAGGACCTTGCAGGATCGACCAAGATAATGGTCAACCAGACCATCCTGGTCAAGGTTGCCTGTGATATCAGTCAGGCAAACACGCCAGCTGTGAAACACCATGGAAGAGGCTGTGTGGACTTTTTATAGTTGCAGGAGAATCATAAATCAAGGTATTGAGTTAGCAGGTTACAATGAAGTTAGTAAGTCTTAGATGTTATATGAATGTGATTCTTAGCTTTGGGGTTGGTGGAATCTAGCAGCCTTCTAAATTAATTCATTTCAAAGGTTTTACCCGATAATTGAAAGTTATGAGAGGTCAAGCATTGAAAGTGGATATTAAATGACTTCAGGGTCCTATGTTGCCCAGTTCGGCCTTCAACTATCTTTGTGTCTGAGGATGACCTTGAACGTCTGTTCCAACTGCCTCTACATTCCAGGTGATGGGATTAGAAATGGGCACCACCAAGCCTGTTTTATGTGATACTGGGGATTGAACCCAGGGCGTTGTCCATTCAAGGGAAGTACTCTACCAGCCGGGCTACTTCTTCAGTCATTGTTTCACTAAAACATACGTATTAGTCGCGTTCATACATTCATTCATCTTTTCATTCAGCGTGTGTGTGTGTGGCATAAATGTACAGACTTAACCACATGACTTGAACTGTGACCATTTTAAAATTAGAATTATCAAATCTGATACCCAGTTTCTTAAACTTTTTCACATTCTAATACTGTGAAGTTATGATTGCTTATTAGGCTTAGTTTATTTTAAGAAGTATGGCTGTGATTGTTATCAGTACATTTAAATATTTGAAATTATGTTTTCTCTTCCTAGCTGTCCCCTTTCCTCCAACCCGACGGCTAACTTTGAAGGAAGTATTTGAGAATGGGAAACCTAAAATGGATGTTTTGAAAAACCATTTGGTAAAAGAAGGCCGAGTGGAAGAGGAGGTAGCCTTGAAGATAATCAACGACGGGGCTGCCATCCTGAAGCAAGAGAAGACTATGATAGAGGTGGAGGCTCCAATCACAGGTGGGAACGCGTGTGCACGGCAGCCCTTAGGTTTGTGCTAATTCTGAGAAATGATTACCAAAAGCCAACTTAAAATGAGTGTGGTAAATATTTCTAGGAATTTTGAAGCAATCTAGGGATTGGTTAGACTTTTGTTTGTTCTTTTAAAAACCACATTAGAGTCTGAAACTTGGTGGCTAAAAGCACATACTGCTATTGCAGAGGGCTGGAGTTTGGCTCCAAGTACCCATATTATATGGTTCATAGCCACTGTAACTCCCAGCCATAGGGAGAATCCTACACCTCTGGCCTATGGACACCTGCATTCGTGTGCACACCCTTCTCCCCAGACAGATACACGTACACACACAAAATTAAAAATAAATCCTTTTTAAAAAAGAAGCATACTATTAATGGCTTAATATTTCTAATAGGGGTATTGAGTACTGATTGAGTAACTAAATATACAGAAGACCAGTCAAAAGCCAAAGGGATTAAATTAAAAGTTAAACTTGGTCCCTGTTGCTCTGAATTCCTTTTTCCTTCTAATTCATAATTTTCACCTCATGTCTCTCTTGCCTAGTGTGTGGTGATGTTCACGGACAATTCTTTGACCTGATGAAGTTGTTTGAAGTTGGGGGATCACCTAATAATACTCGCTACCTCTTCCTGGGTGACTATGTGGACAGAGGCTATTTCAGTATAGAGGTAAAATTAACCTGGCTGTGCTGCCCCTATTGTATCATCCTCAACGATCTGCTCTCCATTCCTCAGTAGAACAGATTAAGATATGAATGCTAGTAGAATTTATCCACTTTATTACTTTTGACATTCAACAAATAGAAAAAAAATTTTTTTTTTAATCTATCCTTTTAACCTGTAGAAAACCTGTCATCTCGAAGGCTATATTAAGCTAATTTTGAAAATAGATATTTGCTAAATTTTTCTCTTTAAAGATACTGTCTGGGGTATAGAAGGGACATACATAGCTCTTCATTCTAAGGAGTGTCTGAGTTAACTACCTTAACTATAGCACTGCAGCCAGCTCTTAGGTTAACTTCCTGTGAGAATTAGGCACTGCTGAGCTCCTTGCAGGAGTGATTCTGGGCCTGTTGCACATGGCTGACCTTAATGTTCACTGGAAGGCAAAAGATGAAGTGAAGCCAATAAAAACTGACAGTTTACTTTCATATATTTTAAGACTTAAATGGTGGAGCATAAGTAGGGTTAAAAACAAGTGTGTGCTTTTGTGTGTAAACATAAAATGATTTTAGGACCCAATACAAAGGCTTGAGTACCATGTAATTATAGCACATCTGTGTTTAAAAGAGCCTGTTTAAAGACATCTTCATAATCAAGTTTGTAATATGCTCTCGAAAGAGCAGGAGATGACAAGTTCTGTAGTGTTTTAGTGCCTTTAGCTATGTGCTCTTCATAGTGTGAGGGTTTCACTGTGTTAGCTTGCTCCTGGTAGAGAAAGATCTCTTTCTCCTTCTCCATCGTCATCTTCTCTTCCTCCTCTTCCTCCTCCACCTAATTGTCCTTCTTTTCCTTCCATTGTTTTAAAATGTAATTCAACTGTCTTACTTAGTTTTCAAAGAAGAGTCAGTTCTGAAGACCCAAAAAGAATCAACAACAAAATATTTTTATTTTACTCTGCAGTTAAATAGCAGTATAGGGAACTAGGGATGTAAATCAGTGCCAGAGTGCTTGCCTAGCATCCTGATGTTAATTCCTGGCTCTGCAAAAACATTGTGTTTGTCAGGAGGGTAGACATTCTAAGTCAGAAAAGGTCGGTTTCATGTGTTACCACCCCAAATTCATTTAGTGTCAGATTGAGAAGGACAAGGGGCCGGGCAGTGGTGGCGCACGCCTTTAATCCCAGCACTTGGGAGGCAGAGGCAGGCGGATTTCTGAGTTCGAGGCCAGCCTGGTCTACAGAGTGAGTTCCAGGACAGCCAGGGCTACACAGAGAAACCCTGTCTCGAAAAACAAAAAAACAAAAAAACAAAAAAAAAAAAAAAAGAGAGAGAGAAGGACAAGGGATAATGCTATAGATTAAGACAATAAATCCATTTCACTGCTGTGCCTTGTCCTGCTGCTCACTAAGCACTCATAGATAACCTCTAGGCAGGTACTGGGACGAGTGGGGGTCATGCCTCTAGACTGTGTCATTGACAACCTCCTCTTCCTCCTCCTTCTTCTTCGTATTATTATTATTCTTTCTTTTTAAAAAGATCTATGTATTTACTTATCTAAGTACACTATTGAGCTCTTCAGACACACCAGAAGAGGGCATCAGATCCCATTACAGATGGTTGTGAGCCATCATGTGGTTGCTGGGAATTGAACTCAGGACCTCTGGAAGAGCAGTCAGTGCTTTCACCTGCTGAGCCACCTCTCCACCTCTCTTATTATCCCTTTACATCCTGATCACAGTTTCCCTTTCCTCCTCTCCTTCCAGTCCCTCCCTGTTTCTGTCTAAGTAGTATTTCATTTGATTTAGGCTGGCTTCAAAGTGCCGTATATCTGAGGGTGATCTTAAACTTCAATCCTCCTGTGTCCATGCTTCCATGATCCTTACATAGTGCTGAAAATTGAACCCAGGATTTTGTGCATTGAACATAAATATTAGGGCTGGAGGGCTGGAGAGATGGCTTAGTGGTTAAGAGCACTGACTGCTCTTCCAGAGGTCCTGAGTTCAATTCCCAGCAGCCACATGGTGGCTCACAACCATCTGTAATGAGATCTGATGCCCACTTCAACAGCAGTGTACTCATATAAATAATAAAATAAAATCTTTTAAAAAAAATTTTAGGGCTGGAGAGATAGCTTAGCAGTTAAGAATACAGCCTGCTTTTGCATAGGACCTGGGTTCAATTCCTAGCACCCATGTGTTCATGTGGCTCACAACCATTTTTAACTCTTGCTCCAGATGATTCTGGCCTCTGGGCATATAGTCTCATGTGCACACAAGCACAGGTATACAGAATCTTAAAAAATAAAATCTTAAAACAAATATGACAAAATAGTTTCTAATTATTATGACTTACAGTTAATTGAAAATAGGACTTTATAAAGATTTAATTTTAATTTTATTTATTTTTAGGTGCTGGCAATTAAACCCAGTATGAAATATACCACTGAGCACTATTCCCAACCCTTATGTTTTTGTTTTATTTTGGAGGCAGATGTCTTTCTGTTCCCCAAGTTGGTTAATTGGTCTGTCTTTCCTCCCCCCACCCCCACCCCACCCCCTCTCCATGGTTTCTTTCTGTAGCCCTAACTGGCCTGGAACTTGGTTGGTCATAAATTTCTGCTTCAGCCTCCCAAATAGCTGAACTACATGCATATACCCTCCTCTGGCTCTAGTTTCTGGTTTTTAAATAGTTTCAATTCATTGATACAATTACTGACTCACATTCTAAAATCCACACTGAGTTTTGTACCTATATACCATTTTCAGGAAATTTCGTGTTACGTGGTTTTCCCTCCTTTATCAGTAATTTCCTGAGTAACAACTTTATAGCAGGCTGTAGAATCCAATCTAGAATGAGATTCAGGTGGAGGATGTCACTTAGCAGTAGAACACTTGTCTAGAGTTCTGTCCCCACCTACACACACAAAGAGTAAGATTCATGTTCTCTGGAAGAGCTAGTGGTCTTATTGAACAGGCTCTTTTTTGAGAAGGTCTAGTATAATAGAAGAAGTGTTCCTATGATTAGTAATCTTCATAGTAAGGCCTTACCCAGGGGCTAGTAGATGGCTCAGTGGAGGAAAGCATGTACTGTATTTGCATAGGACCCAAGTGTGGTCCTCAACACACAGATCAGGCAGTTCACAACTACTTGTAACTCCAGCTCCAAAGGATCCAAATAAGTCTCCTTTGGGCACTTGCCCTCATGTGCACATATCTAACACACCAGCATATGCATACACACGTAATTAAAAATAAATCTTAAAGACCTAGCCAAGTCTTCTGATACATAGTAGGCATTCAGTTTTAGTGAATATTATTAATGAATTATAGTTTGCATTTGACTTTGTTATTATTATTTTTTTACTTGACTGGTTTTTCTAAAATATAACAAATGAATTGAAAGTTTTAGATAACAGTGGTGGTCTAATTTTTTTTTTAAAGAATTTCACTTATTTTTATGTGTATGATAAATGTTTTTCCTGAATGTATTCAAGTGCTTGCCTGCTGTCCAAGAAGGTCAGAAGACAGCGGCAGATCCCTGGAATTGTAGTACAGGAGGATGTGAACCTCCATGTGTGTGTGGGACCTAGGAACTGAACCCAGGTTCTCTGCAAGAGCAGTAATCTTAACTGCTGAGCCATCTCCAGCTACCACTCCTCCCAGTTTTTTGAGACAGCATCTTATTTAGCCAAGCCTGAAGCTTACTAACCTAAGACTGACTTTGGACTCCTTGTGTGCCTGTCTCCACTCCCAAGTGCTGGCACTGTAAGCATAAACCACCACGTCCAGATTACTTTTAGTTTTTGAATGCTATCATTTACATTTTTATTATTTTCAATTTTTTAATTTGTGCAGTGGGGGGGGAGAGAGAATTTATGCTATTTGTATGCAAATGCCTGTGGGGCAGAGGAGGATCTTTGAGTCCATTCTCTTGGAGCTAGATTGCAGCAGTTTTGAGCTGCCAGATACCCGGGTTGGGGGTAAACTCAGACCCTCTGGGGGGGCAGGAAGCACACTGAGCATCTCTCCAGCCCCTGTCTTTTTATATTTTAATTCTG
This sequence comes from Uromys caudimaculatus, assembly GCA_028551405.1. Classification (NCBI taxonomy): domain Eukaryota; kingdom Metazoa; phylum Chordata; class Mammalia; order Rodentia; family Muridae; genus Uromys; species Uromys caudimaculatus. Next base: position 49,038,950 of record CM052708.1, read on the forward strand.
GTCCCCCACATGCCGTAGCTACATACTATACTCCTGAGCTATTCCCTTACTCTGATTTTTTGTTGTTCTTTTAATTTTTTCTTATATTTATATGTATTTTTTAATATTGTAAGTCCTTTTTTTAGATTTAATCATTTATTTTATGAGTATGGGTGTTTTACCCACATGTATGTCTGTGTACCACGTGTATGCAAACGCACACAGGCCAGAAGAGGGCGTCAGATCCCCTGGGACTGGAGTTACCTGTGATTCTAAGCCACCACATGGAGGTTGGGAACTGAATCTGGGTCACCTGCAAGAGAAGGACTGCTGAACTGTCCTTCTAGCCCCTTGTGTGCAATTTTAAAAATAAAATTAGGACAATCATGGATATTCCTTTTATAATCCTTTTCCATTCAATAGCATATCAAAAGCATTTTTGCATTAATTTTTCTACGATGACATATTAGTGGCATGAAGTATATGGTTTACCATTCCTTTAGTGCTGGATAAATAGGCTTATAGAAGGTTGCTTATTGCCTTCTCTTCCTCCTCCTTAGTAACAAAACCCCTGTTTTGTTCCAAAAAGTAGTACTCAGGTGGCTAGGGGAACTTTCAGACTCAAGAAAGGAAGGCTTTTATCCCAGGCCAGGGAATAATTTCTGATTGTTCTGAACTTGTTAAAGTAAGTCCTGCCACTTGTGATTAGCCTCAGGACAAGCATAGGCTCATTCTGCCCAGTGACATATAAGACAGCTCTCTGGTGCTATTCTTGGTTTTGTCTGCTTGTCTGCCTTATGGACATCTTTCTATGTGAAAAGGCTCCTGGAAAGTTAAAGCTTTGGGCTTTACCTTATTTTGTTTGATGCAGAATCTCACAAAGCCCAAACTGGCCTTGAGTTCATTGTAGAGCCAAGGCTGACTCTGAACACCTTCTACCTTTGCCGTCCCCATGCAGTGGGTGCAGGCTAAAGCTTTTGGACATCGAGTCCACCCTGTCATTTAAATGTGGATGGATGGGTGTCCCAAGGCAGCCATTTCTTGGCTGTGAAGACTGTCCTTCTGTGAATCACAGAGTAATGAGTAGCAGGAGTGGGCCTGGTTTCTATGTGACAGTGTTGAGGCCATCACTGAACATCTGTGTCTCCACCTCACTTAATGAGAATGCGAATTGGCTTTGTGGCTATGTCTTAGATTTTAATTTTTAAATTATAGTGTGTGTATGTGTGTGTGTGTGTGTGTGTGTGTGTGTGTGTTTATATGCATGCCTATAGGAGTCAAAGAACAACTTATAGGAGCCAGTTCTCTCCACTCTGTGAGTCCTAAGAATTTAACTCAGGTTGTTGGGCTAGCAGCAAATTTCTTAACCCACTGAGTTATCTCTCAGGCCCAGCTGATTAGATTTTGTATCACTATACTGAAAATGACACTTATTTTCCATTTTTGCTGTGTACATTGCTGAAGTTAGTGTCGTGTTGAATACTCCTTGGATTTAAGAAGATGTATTACCGTATGGGGTGGAGTGGGTGGGTGTGTACGCGACAGTGCACAGAGGTCAGAGGACACCTTTGTGGAGTTTGTTGTGTCTTTTCACCTTTATGTGAGTTCTCTGAACTCCGGTCACCAGGCTTACAAAGCAAGCCCTTTACCTACTGGTCATCTCACCCGAATAAATCCTTAATGGCATGACAGACTTTACATCAAATTCTTAAACTTAAGTTTTTGACTTTCTACTGAGAACCTTGTATAGTAATTTCTATATAATTTGTTTACCATCTATGCAACTGAAATCAGTATGGGATAAAGGGAGATAGGAACGACTAATTAGATGGTTCACTCAGAGCAGGCCTTTCAGAGATGAAACTGGAATGACCTTCAAGAGAAAGCACAGCTGATTGGGAATAGAGAATGAAAGCTCAGTGACAGGAACAGCCCAGACAGTAGCAAGGCTGGGCAGGGCAGAACCACAGGAAGGAGTAAGAGCTGTAGCAACGGACAGGCAGAGCTTAGGTGTTGGCAGACCTTGCAAACCATAGTCAGGGAGTTTAGATTTGTTCTGGAGGTGATGTGAAGCACCTGCGTTGTTATTTTAATTGCTTTTTTTTTTTCCCCTAATTTGGGAGGCTTTGAGAGGAGTAGCACAGTCCTATTTGTGTTACAATTACTCTGACTGTTATGTAATTAGTGGACTGCTGGAGCCTAAAGACAGGTACATATCTAGTATATATATTATCTAGTATATGTGGAGTCCTTGGATCTAAATGCTTGAGACCAGATGTGTTTCTACAGAGGTTTCACGTGCTGAAGCATTTGCATAGATTTGCCAGTGGAGCATCCCTTATCCAAAAGTAAAATCTTTGAAATGCTCCAAAGTCAAATCTTCTGGAGTATAACGTCGTCATTCACAAACTTTCAGATCCTGGGGTATTTCAGATTTTGGAATTTGGTAATCAGTCTTTGATATGGATAAGAGATATCAGTAATAGATTAGGATGGACAGACGGAGAGACAGACAGATACACACACAGAGACACACACAGACACACAGTCCCTCCCTCCCTCCCACCTTTCCCCTTCCTCTCTTAAAATAAATCTATAGGAGCGTATCTACCTTATCCCCACTCAGGGGTTCTCACCCTTCCTGTTTCCTCTATAGTGTCGGGCTTATCAGACTTTCCCATGTTTCTTAAGTAGATGAGTGTGAATTTCCTATATTCCTGTCTTTATAAAGGGTAACGTCCCATACTCTTTTCTATATAGATATTTTTTTCTCCTGACTTGAAATGACTCTGAAACAGTTTACATGGTTCTTTCTCATTCTTTGTTATAGTGTCATGGCGTTGCTTAACCTTTACCGTGCAATTTCATGCAACTTCTTTTCTTTCTTTCTTTCTTTCTTTCTTTCTTTCTTTCTTTCTTTCTTTCTTTCTTTCTTTTTTTTTCTTTTTTTTTTGACAAGGTTTCTCTGTGTAGCCCTGGCTGTCCTGGAACTTACTCTGTAGACCAGGCTGGCCTTGAACTCAGAGATCCTGAGTGCTGGGATCAAAGGCATGTACCACCACCCAGTCTTTTTAAATTTTTTTTCTTTTTTAAAGATTTGTTTTATGTGTGTGAGTATTGACCAACATGTATGTGTGTAGCCCATGTATGTGCCTGGTACCCCAGAGGTCAGAAGAGGGCATCAGGTACCCAAGAACTGGGGTTAATAGATGTTTGTAAATCACCATGTGGGTGGGTGCTGGGAACTGAGCCCAGGTCCTCTGGAAGAGTGATGAGTGCTCTTACTGCTGAGCCATCTCTCCAGCCCCAGTGCTCCTTCATTCTTACATGATAGAAGCATGTCTGGATCTCTAGCCATTAATATTTCTTCCCTACAGCCACGCATTCTTGTTAAGCTTCATTTTAACCCTTGGATACCGTATTTGTTTTTCACTTGTTGGATGCTATGTAAGATTAGATCTAAGTTTATTTTTTTGAAATGGCATCTAACCCCAGAGCTGTTTTATTAAAAAGCTCATTACCCCAGTGATATTGTTTTTTCCTGTTTTTATGAGATGAGCTTTTATACTGTAGTGCAGGCTAGCCTCCAATTCAAGGCAGTTCTCCTGCTCTCGCCTATGTGGTGCTGGGGTTCCAGGGTGAGCTGCCATGCACAGCTTTTACCTGGTGATTTGAGATGCTGCCTTTATTGTGTACAGATGCTCTTATGAACTTGGATCTGTTTCTGGACTACGGGGAGATTGAGGCGTGTGGTAGGGCACAGGGATTTTATTTGAGCTGAAGTTTTATTATGTAGCCAGGTTAGCCTAGCACTTATGTAGTCTAAACTAGCCTTGAATTCATGCTCTTTTTGCCTGAGTATAGGGGTGACAGGCCTATGCTACCTTTTCTGGCTCAGGACATTGTGTTTTTGTTTCTGTATTTGTTTTGTGGTTGTTGTTAGTGGTGGTTGTTTTGTGTTTTTGTTTTTGGATACAATACGTTATGTAGGCTACGCCTTCAACTCACTGTATAGATGGGGTTGACCTTGAACTGCTGATTCCTCACTGATTCTTCTACTTCCATTTCTTAAGGGCTAGGGCTAGTATTATGAGTGTGGAATATTATATATGATTATGGGTGTTGGAATGGAACGCAGGACCTTGTGCATGCTAAGCAGGCACTCTACCAACTGAGCTACATCCCCCACCTTTTTGTTGCGCTGCTATTGTAAATATTATTCTGAGGGGGGTGGTTACCCTACTTAAACTATGTAGTTCTCAAAAGACACAAAAACCTTTAGATTTAAAATAAGCCTTAAAGCACTAGAGCTGGGCAGATATCTGCCCTCTACACTATTTTGTCTACTTCCCTGTCAATACTCCAAGATAGCACCTGTGTGTTCTGCCTGGGCGGCTCCTACTCTAACAGGCTGGCCCTCATGCCCGTGCTCTCACGGTTCATGTCCCCCATGGAGACTTCTGCCTTCTCCTTCTCCTTGTTGTGGCCCCTGCCTGAGACCCCAAGCCTGGGACCTTCGATCTGGCCCCTCTCTTTTGTACAGCCCAGGCTGTAGGCATCTTTAGTAACTGATCAGGGATAAGTTGGGGGCAAATTTTATACAACAAAAGCTGGTATATGTGAGGATCTGCTCATCTTGGAGCAGTCGGATCTTGGGGTACAGAGTTTAGCATTTGAGTATCTCAGCACCAGACCAGCTGCCTTACATGTTTATTTATGTAATTTGCTGAATTATTTTAGTAAGCCGCTTTTATCATTGATTTTTTAGGATTTTTAGTTATACAATTATATTATCTGCTTTTAATTTTTCCTTTACCCATTCTTCCTTTACTTCATTTGTCTATTTGCTAACACTTTTATTGTAATGCTCAATAGTAACAAATAGTTAATTTTTTTGCCTTGTTCCTGGTCCTAGTGTTTTTCCACTATAAAATAATGATGTAGATTTTACAACTATAATATGTATGTGTGTAGCTTTGCCCAGAAAGTCCTCAATATTTAGATACTCAGAAGAGATTTTTATGAAGGCTATTTATTCTACCAAATTTAAGGATAACATGCAAAATCTAGAAGATTACATTTACAACTTGGGGCTTACAGTGAGATATACCATATAGCACATCATTTGGATTTAGATAAAATGTGTTTATGTATTGTCATGGTCATGAAGAACATTTATCCTCTAATTGTGTCTCCTAGTGTGTGCTGTATCTATGGAGCTTAAAGATTAACCATCCTAAAACATTGTTTCTGCTTCGAGGAAATCATGAATGCAGGCATCTTACAGAGTACTTCACCTTCAAACAGGAATGTGAGTATACGTCTCTCCAGAACAGTTATTTCAGGTGCTGCCACAGTCAGTTAAGATCATACCTTCAAAATGAAAAAAATCAAGCCAGGCTTGGTGGCTCTTGCCTGTAGCTCAGCACTTAGGATAAAAGAAGACGGGGAAGGAAAGTTAAGTGCTTACACTGCTTCTCAGAGAATGAGTTTGTTCAGCACCCACACACCACGGTATCCCATGGTGGTCTCCATTTGACAGGGTTTCATGTGCTTTATATTCAGTCATGTAGCTTTACTGGACATAGGACAGGTTATAATAGCTGCCTTCCTCCCAGTATAGCCTGAAAGGAAAGGTCAGAATTATTAAAGGACATGTCTATAATCCCAGCACTTGAGAGGTGGAGACAAAAGGATTAGGAATTCAAGCCAGCTTTGGCACTGGTGAATTCAAGGTCAGTTTGAGCTATATGAAACCCTGTCTCAAAAAACAACAAAAGAGACAGGACAGTCTGTTGCAAGTAAAGGATCTTCAGGTCATTCTAGCCCCAGAAGCGTCCTGAAATAAACACACCATCAGATAATAACCAGGAAGGGTGTCAAAGTAGATTTACTCTTGGTAGGGATTTAAACTGGTGTCAAAAATTTGAACAGCAATTTTGAAATATTTGTGAAGATTGCATTTGTATTTGTGAAGTATACATTCTCTTTTCTCAGTGTTTTGACTTGTCATTATATCATGCAGACTCTGTACTGCTGCAAAAGCAACTGTCAGGAGTTCAGTGACTCACACAGGGATCATGTCACAGCAGAAGTCAGGATTCTCTGGTAGGCTTTGCTCAGCTGGGACCATGGTATGTAAGGACTGTATTAGAGTCTTCTCTGAGGTTAGTAGTTGTTTGGAGTCCTTGCAACCATGGATTAAAGTCCTTACTTTCCTTCTAGCTCCCAACTTGGGGGGTGGGGAGTGTCACTCTCAGTTTTTAAAGATTGCTTTCAGGTTTTTGACATACGGTTCCCAAAGATAGTTGCCAGTGTAGACATTGGCTTTATCCTGGCCCAGCCTGGATGAGTCTGACTTCTGCAGTCAGCTAGCTGGAGGAAACCTCTGCTCTTTAATGGTTGGTGTGATCAGGCCAGGTCCATCTAGAAGACTCTTCTCTTTCCATTCAGTGAAGTGTAACAGTGAGAGGCTCATCATAGTCAGAGTCCCACGGACTTAAAAGATTATGATTCTACAAAGTGGAAGCCGTTGGAAGTCATGTTACAGTTTGTCTAACACAGATGGACAGAAACCAGTAGATACGTGCTTCTTGAGGATGCTCAATGCAATGTTAATTATAACAACAAAAAATAATTAGACATCAATAAAGGGCCAATTAAGTACAATATACTAGTTATCAGAAAGGGGTGTGGGAGTATAGAAGTTAGAAAACTTTTGTGGAGTCTAGTCTTTCCTTCTACCTTTATTTATGTGTGTTTTCAAGATTGAACTCAGGTTCACAGGCTTACACAGCAAGTACTTTACCTGCTGAGTCATCTTTCTGGCCCCCAAAATAACTTTTAAAGCAATACTCTAATAATGTTCTAGCATTATTTAAATATTAAGGGGTCTGTATGTGCTATATGGAGAGATGCTTAGATGTGCTATTAGCTGAGAGGACCATAGGCTGACTTGCACATTGTGTACAGAAGAAATTGGCACTAGTGTTTACTTCTTGTGCTGGGTCAGAGGGTCTTAGTGTAATGTTTGAAATATTTAAATTATTTTTTGCTATTATTTTGTACTACTTCTGTAAATTTTTTTAAGCTGCTAACCAAGTTAAGTTGCAAACCAAGTGTTTTTATTTGTTTTCTTTCTTTCTTTCTTTCTTCTTTTTTTTTTTTTTTTTTTTTGGTTTTTCATGACAGTGTTTCTCTCTGTAGCCATGGCTATCCTGGAACTCAAGCTGTAGATCAGGCTGGCCTCAACCTCAGAGGTCTGCCTGCCTCTGCCTCTGCCTCCTGAGTGCTGGGATTAAAGGCCTGTGCCACCACTGCTTGGCTTTTCTTTTTTTAAATAATAATTTTTTGAAGATTTATTTACTTATTTTATGTATGTGAGTACACTGCCGCTCTCTTCAGACACACCAGAAGAAGGCATCAAATCCCATTGCAGATGGTTGTGAGCCACCATGTGGTTGCTGGGAATTGAACTCAGGACCTCTGGAAGAGCAGTAAGTGCTCTTAACTGCTGAGCCATCTCGCCAGCCCACACTGCTTGACTTAAATAAATATTTTTTAACATTAATTTTTTTTAAATTTTGTGTATGTACATGAGGAACATGCCATGGCTTATGTGGAAGTCACAGAGATGATTTTCTCCCTTCTACCACGTGGAACCTGAGGACTGAATTTAGGTGCAGGCTCAGCAACAAGAGCTGTGTCCCACTGAGCCGCATCTCTGGCCCATATACAGGTTTTTGAAGCTCTCTAGTAATCCAGCTGTATGCAGTTGGTTAAGAATGGCTGCAGGGTCAGTGAGATGCTGAGCACTTGCTATTGAGTCTGAGCAGTCCCTGGGAAGCAGAGAACTGATTCCTGAAAGTTGTTCCCTGCCTTCTACACGTGTGAGCATGGACACACAAGATGTGAAAGAAGAAAAGCGTGACTGTGCCAGCGTCTTTGAAAACTCTCAGCTGTGACTATTTGAAGATTTTAAAGTACTTCACAATTTCTCTAACATATACTGGTTTTGCCTAAAAAATTAAATAATATGTATAAAACAGGCGACAAAGGACCTGGGGTCTGCTTGATGGAAGTCAGCTACTTGCACTTAGAATGAAGTGAGCAGCAAGACCATGGCCTGCAGATGCCTTGTCTGAGAGAAGTGGGTGTGCTGGTTTCCATTTTGACAGAGGGTCCTCTGCATTGCCCTGGCTACGTACTGCTCATTGGTTCAGGCTCCTTGCTTGGCTTGGTTTTTTAAGGGACATTTACTGTAATTTCCCTCCCCCCTCCCTTTGAGCAACAGTTTTTATTTGTTTGTTCTTTTATGGGTTTGGTGCTGGAGAGTGAAGCAGATTTTGTTTGTGATCAGCATAATTGGTTCTGAGTATTTTTAGAAGATAGAACAATAGGCTCAGGAAATGCTTTAAGTTTCTTATTTGGCCCAGAATTCCTCAGCTCACTTCTCTTGTCTGCTGGCTTTCAGTGTGCTTCCAGCCTAGTCACTCTGTGGGCTGACACACTAATGTATAAATATAAAGTGTTATTCCTGTATGAATAAAGAGCATGTGTGTGTTCACTGATAAGCTGATCTCGTCTATGGGCCACTGTGGCTTTTAGAATCAGAACTGTATAATTACTGCTAAGTGACGCTCAGTTTGCAGAGTGTGCAGCTGCGGGCTTGTAAGGAGTGTGGTTTTCTTGTCTCATATCAGTGTTTTGTTTTTTGTTTTTTTAAACAGTCCTATTTTTACTTTTTGCTTTAAGAAAGAGTCTGAGTTCCCCAGGTTGACCTTGAATTTTTGGGCCCCCTCTTAAGTCCTACATAGCTGGGATCACAGGCCGATGTCACCAGTGTCACCAGCCTGTATCACATTCATTCTTACTTACACTGAGAGACTTATTTTTCAGTTTCTCTTGTTTTCTCTAAAGCACAAGAAAATTTGAATAACAAAAAAGAATAACTGATGTCTTTTGGGAGGAGGTGTTTTTAAGACTTGGGCTTGTTAGACTATCCAAGCTAGCCCGGAACTACCTCAGTACGCCCTGCTGACCTCAATCAATCAGTGGGCCTCCTGCTTTCAGAGGCCTGTGTTACAGAGCCTGGCTAATAGTTAATTTTTTACATACTGTCTTTTATTGTTGTGTACTTGGAAAGCAAGAAGTGTAGTGAATGTCTTAACCCCATCTCATAGTTTTGGGTCCAGATTTCTCACGAGGATTAGTTTGTTGTTTCCCAAACTTCTTTTGGACAGTTTACTGATGAGTTCCAGAAATTCATGTAATTTTCTGAAGAAAACAGTCACACTGTTCGAACAGATTTTTACAGAACGAATATTGTTTATTACATTATTTAGAGTGGCAGATTGGTGTGGTTAGATTATGGAATGTCCATAAAGTCAAGTGCTGTATAGTTGTTTTCTTTTTAATTACTAAGCTGTTCTCATAAGAGAGAATTTTACCTTATCCCTCAGGATTTCTCAGCTAGGCTAGAGAATTAAATTGGTTTGCGGATGACCCTTACCATTAGTCCCCAGCACTGGAGACAGTGGACCTGGGGGCCTGGGGCCAGAGAGAGAGGAAAGACAAAGACAGGGGGGGAATCTTTAGTGAATGAAAATAAGAATTAAGAAAATATATGCTCAATGGCTAGGTTATGGTTTCTTATAAATGACGCTGACTCTCAAAACTTGTTAGAATTGTTTTATAATTTTGTTTTATTGCTGGCCATGGGTGGGGTGATGCTTGCCTGTAATCCCAGTACTTAGGAAATGAGTTAGTCAGATCGGACTATATGAAACCTTCTTTTAACTACATTTTGTTCCATCCTGTTGTATTATTGGCAAGAGTTAAACCTTATATAAATGTCTATAATATAGGCATTAATTTTTCATGAAATAAAGCTCTTGAATCAGCTAATTTGACCTTTTGGAATTATATATTTTAATATTTAAATTCTGTTTAATTTAAACTTAAAAATAGTGGTGGGTACAGTGGCACATGCCAGTAATCTCAGCATTCTGGAGGCTGCTAGTTCAAGGCCAGCCTGAGCTTTATAGCAAGATCTCATGTTGAAAATTCACGGGATGAGGATATAAACATTTGGTAGAGCACTTGCTCAGCATTCTCAAGGCCTTGGGTCCCAATCCCAGCACCATAATTAGGAAGAGTCTGAGAGGGTAGTTAAGAATGTGAACATGAAGCCGGGCAGTGTTGGCGCACGCCTTTAATCCCAGCACCTGGGAGGCAGAGAGAGGCGGATTTCTGAGTTCGAGGCCAGCCTGGTCTACAGAGTGAGTTCCAGGACAGCCAGGGCTATACAGAGAAACCCTGTCTTGAAAAACCAAAAAAAAAAACAAAAACAAAAACAAAAACAAAAACAAAGAATGTGAATGTGTTTGAGCTCTGCTACTGAGAAGCTTGCAGTTCTGGGCACTGGGCCCAGTTTTCTCCCCTTTTAAGTAATTGTGTTTATATTTGTGTGTGCTTATATGTATGTCTGTGCACCACATACATGCCTGCTGCTCTCAGAAGCCAGACAAGGCCATCTAATACCCTGGAACTGGAGTTACATACACTGTGTTTCACCATGTGGGTGGGTGCTAGGAACTTAGCCCAGGTCCTCTGGAAGAGTGATGAGTGCTCTTACTGCTGAGCCATCTCTCCAGCCCCAGTGCTCCTTCATTCTTACATGATAGAAGCATGTCTGTCTGGATCTCTAGTCATTTCTTCCCTACAGCCATGCATTCTTGTTGAACTTCATTTTAACTCTTGGATACCTTATTTGTTGGGTGCTATGTAAGATTAGATCTAAGTTTATTTTTTTGAAATGGCATCCAACCCCAGAACTGTTCCATTAACCTCGAGTTACAGACAGTTAGGACAGTTGTGAGCTATTGTGTGGGTTTTGAGGATTGAACCTGGTTCTATGGTAGAGCAGCCAGTGCTCTTAACAGCTGAATCACCTCTCCAGTTGCCCTCCTCAGCTTTTAAATGAACATGAGAATGTATCTACAGCATAGGGATTCTGTGAAAATGACCAGTGAACACAGTTATAACCATTGTGTGCCAGGTATGAATACACTTCTTTCCTCACAGCATCATGACTTGTAAGGATTCTTATTCCCATTATATAGTTGGGAAAACACATGGAATGGAAGCATTTGTCCAAGAGTCCAAGCTAGAAAGCTAACTATCTAAGGACCAAACTAAGAGAATTAGATTACAGGTCATTTATCTGACAACTGAGCCAGCTCAGGCATTTAGCCCACTGATATATACTGTGGTCACTATACATATGTGTATTTGCTATACACTTATAGATATGTCCTCATCAGAGAAAATTAGAAAAAATATGGCAAGATAGGACTATAGTTACTGTCTCTAGTCTAATCCCTTGGGGGAAGGTGACATAGGACGGCCTATATGCTCACATACTAATGTACCATAGACTTCTTTTCACCTGATTTGGCTTTTGTCCTCCTATTTTGGTTTACAGAATGGCTCAGTACTCTGTGCATACTTGGTGTCTCTCCCCAAATCTGGAATCTGTTTGGAAGTAAGCTAAGGACTCTTTCTGAGTCATTGTTAGGATGAAAGGCACACTAGATGGTGGTGTGGGCCATGAAGTAGAATGCCACTCAAACTCTTACCTATTTATAAGCTCCTATTAGGACTCTTATAAAGGAATTTCTATTGACATTGGTAACAAAGGTGATTCTGGCTTTGGGTTTTTAGGAGGAAATATTTAGCACTGACCACATATTAAAGATTTTTTGTTTGCTTTTATTTTGATCAGATGTACTCACAGCTGGATCTGCTTTTGAAATAGCAAAGTGAGGCTGTAACTGTAAGGAGGCGCAACCCTGCATTAGTCATGGTTCTCACAAACTGAGCTCATGTTAAAGTTACATATGCTGTTAAATACACGGTCTTAACTGCCTCTGTGCCAGTGTGGAAAGAGCTCCATTAAACCCAAACCCAAGTCCCTCAGTATCAGACACAAGGAGAAGGTCTGGATTGTCATGAGTGGGAGGCCTTCTCACTTTTGTTTATACTTTCCTTTGTTTGTTTGAGATGGGGTTTCTCTGTGTAGCCATACCTGTCCTGGAAGTCACTTTGTAGACCAGGCTGGCCTAAACTCACAAAGATTCACCTGCCTCTGCTCTTGAGTGCTGGAATTAAAGGTGTGTGCCACCATGCCTGGTTCCAGTTGATATTTTCCTTTAGTGGATCTCTAGTCTTTCCCACTGCTGGATCCTGCACTCTGTCCAGATGAAGATTCATTAGCCTTCACTTTATCCCCTAAAGCCAACGCCAGGCTTTGACTCTACAGTGTGCTTTTCTCTAGAAGTTTACAGATTATAAGAAGAGAACAAACACAATCACTACCATCTAGATAATAATTTTCTGGCTACAGCTCTGTTCTCTTATATGTGACCTAATCTTCACAGGGTCTTGGAAGAGAAGGAATTCACTGACTGTAGGGATGCCTATGTGTATACTGTCTAGTCTTCTCTACCAGCATTCACTCTAAAAGCACAGCTTGACTTTGAAACCCAAGGCCAACTGTATAATCTGTTTTTTATTGCTCTAACAAAAGACCTGAAGCTGGGAACCTTATAAAGAAAAGAGCTTTGTTTAGCTTATAGTTTTGGAAGTTTCAGGGTATGGTACCAGCATTGGTTTTGATGAGGACTTCATGTTGGGAGAACACATGGGGAGCAGGGGAAGAACGAGAACACACAAGGCCAAAGATTAGCGAACCTCCTGGAAGATCTACTGAGGATCTCACAACATCTCCTCCTTCTGAGGGCAGTTCCCCCAGTGACTTCTCACTAGGTTCCACCTGTTAAGGTTTCTCTTCTTAAAGGTTCTACACTGTCTGGTAACATCCCACACTGAAACCCACACATTCTTTGAGAGATACATTCAACTCATAACTACGCCATCACACCAAGAAGGAAAATGCTTGTTTTTTTGTTTTTGTTTTTGTTTTAATTTTAAAAGCCCATCTTTAGAGTTCTTACCTGTTACTTCATGTCTTTTTCTTCCTGGAGAATTGTGGCAAACCTACAATCTGCCCACTTAGGAGTGTTTCCTTATACCATAGTTCCAACTTGACAACCACATCAAAATATAAAATGCAGGAGCTGGAGAAATGGCTCAGAGGTTAAGCGCACTGGATTCCCTGGAGCTGGATTTAAGGAGAATTGTAAGCTGCTGTGTTTGAGGAAACCTAGGTAAAGTTCCCGGCACCCACATCACACTGGGTGGCTCCCAACTGTCTGTCATCCAGGTCCAGGGGCTCTAGTGCTGCTTCTGGCCTCTGAGGGCACCTGCACATACACAGTGCACATAACTTAGGTAGGCAGACAGACATACACAAATAAAAAATAAATTCAAAAATGCAGAACAGTTTTTACATAAACTATAGTAGTAATAATTTACTTACACATTTTTTAAAGAGCCGAAAAGTAAGGGCTGGAGAAATGACTCAGTGGCTAAGAGCTGCTCTTGCAGAGAGGACCCAGGTTCAGTTCCTAGCACTTACATGGAGGTTCACGACTCTTCTAAATGCCAGTTCCAGGGAATCCTGTGCTCTTCTGGGTACCTCACCAGGCATGTGCTCAGTGCATGAATATACATACAGGCAAAATACTCATACACATAAAAATAATACATCTTTTTTAAAAACAGAAAATGAGCAAAAAGGTTTCTGATACAGAAATAGTTTTCAGTTCTGTGGAGACAGTTCCACATGGGGTGGGGCTGGGGTATACTCTGCCTTAGAAGCCCCAGGGATCACCAATGCCAGATTTAATGGCAGAATTTGAGGACCCTAAAAGGACCCTCAGGAGCCTAAAGCCATACCCTTGCTCCAGGTAAATGATACTGACTAATAAGCCTTGGGCAGCCGGCTGCCTTATCAGGTTTCCGGGGCAACAGAGCTTGAAAGTTAAGCTAAGGTCATACTTATCTTTAGAAAGGGAAAGGTGTTCCGTTAGCTCTCGTGTGCAACTCTTAAAGGCCATCTTCTCTGGGACAGGGTCTTCAGACTTGCCTGTAACCACTGGCTTCTGAGCTGGCTTCACCTGGTTAGTGTCTTGAGTATGGCACTGTTCATCCCCTGACTTTGTCCTCTTTGGGTAGGTCGGATCAAGTATTCAGAACTGGTGTACGATGCGTGCATGCACACTTTCGACTGCCTTCCTCTTGCTGCCCTCTTAAACCAGCAGTTCCTCTGTGTACACGGAGGAATGTCTCCTGAAATTACTTGTTTAGAGGACATTAGGAAAGTAAGTAACCTTTTACTATTTTCATAGAGTATGCCTTTAAACTCTTGTTCTTTATCCCAGCCAATGAATATCTATATAACATATAACAATTGCTGAGGTTAAATGAAAATACAATCGGAGGTAGAAAAACAACTGACTCACGATCTTGTCATTGTCAGAGAGCTGTTATTAACACTTGGAGAAACATAGTTTTTCTTTCTCTTTTTAAAAATTAAAGTTTTTGTTTTGTTATTTATTTATTTATTTGAAACAGAGTTTCTCTCTGTAGCTCTGACTGTCCTGTAATTCCCTCTATAGACCAGGCTGGCCTTGAACTCTCAGAGATCTATCTGCCTCTGCCTCTGAGTGCTAAGATTAAAAGTATGCGCAACCACCACTTGGCCTTAAAATTAAATCTTAATAGCTAAAAGCATACTATTCTTTCAATATAACTCTGAAACTTTAAAAAACACATCTGTATATTTTAAACAAGGTCTCTCTGCAAATCCCAGGCTAGTCTTGAACTCAAGACAGTCCTGCCTCATCCACTAAAATGGTATAATTACTGGGCTTGGACCACCATGCCCAGCTTTTAAACTTTAAATTATGTTCCAGTGTACAAAGAAAGAACATGGATGTGGAGCCTTAGCCAGGCCCCTTAACCTTTGAGTACATTCTTTTTGTAAATGAGGATATTTGAATAAGTACCCTGAGCCCTGGCAGCTGTGAGGTGCATTGATGTTGACATCCTAAATGGTGTGGGGTGGTTGCTTCATCTGCCTTACTTGGTGATTATTTCCAAGATTCTGTGTCTTCATGACTGAGAAAAAAGGCACTTGTACCTCCTCACCTTCATCTCCTCAGTTCCCACAGAGATACAAATTCAGAATTTCCTTGAGTTCACAGCAGTCTCCCCAGTAAGAGGTATACCTGTGTGCTGGCTGTTAAGTATCTAGCCTCTCTCCTTTAGTAGATTTTGTATTTAACCACTGTGAATCGGCTGTAGTAAAAAGCTCCCCTCTCACTCAGCAGAAGCCTTCTTCTTGACTCTCATGTTCTGGTGTGTTCAAAACCAATTATTTATACTTTGATTCTTTTGAGTTTTTAATTAAAGCAGCAGTAACTAAAAAAGTAAGTTAATGACAAATATTAAAATGTCACCACTGCATAGAATGGAAAGAATAAAAGGCCTTTTACAAAAGAAAGCATCTGCATTGGAACAAAGTGAGCAGTGGACAGGATGCCTGCTGGGCTCCCTGCTCTGAAGCTCTGCTTCCCATAGAAAACTAAAGTTAACTTTAGTCTTCAAAATCTTTTGTGGTGCCAGGCAGTGGTGGAGTACACCTTTAATCCCAGCACTTGGGAGGCAGAGGCAGGTGGGTTTCTGAGTTTGAGGACAGCCAGGGCTACACAGAGAAACCCTGTCTCGGAAAAAAAAAAAAAATCTTTTGCGGTGGCTGATTTCCCATTTGAGTTAAATGAATGCTGCACTAGGTTAGCATGGAAGGAGAGGCCCTTTTCTACAGGAACAGAGATAAGACACTTGTACACATTTATTGCCAAACTCTCATTTTCTCAAGGGACCATCCCTGGGGCTTCACTGCCTCATCTGCAGTGCTTTCCTGTAGGGAGAAGCGGACTTTAGATCTGCTGCTTCCAAGAGCCTTTTAACTTTCCTGATTTTTTTTTTTTTTTTTTTTTTTCTCTTTTGGCCCTTGTGTGTCTTCTAGTTAGATAGGTTTGCTGAACCTCCTGCTTTTGGGCCAGTGTGTGACCTGCTTTGGTCTGATCCCTTAGAGGATTATGGCAGTGAGAAGACCCTGGAGCACTATACCCACAACACTGTCCGAGGCTGCTCCTACTTCTTCAGGTACGCTGAGAAAACAAGGAAACAAATTGGGATCCATTTTATTTTAAGTTTTTCTTTAATTATGTATGTGTCTGTGCACATGAGTGCAGGTGCACAGAAAGAGTCTAGAGACATAAGATCCCCTGGAGCTGGAAATACAGGCAGCTGTGAACCACCCAGTGTGGGTGCTGGGAACTGAACTTAGGTCTTCTACAAGAAGAGCACATACTCTTAACTACAAAGGTATCTTTCCAGCCCACTTTTAATGGAATTATTCTTTTTTAAATTCATTTTTTTTCCTGTATGAACGTTGTAACTGAATGTCTGTCTGTGTACTAAGTGTGTGCCTGGTGCCCTCTGAAGTTGGAGGAGGGTAGTATATCCACTAGAACTGGAATTGTGGAACCACCATGTGGGTGCTAAGAACTGAGCTTGTGTCCTCTAGAAGAATGGTAAGTGTTCTTAACCACTGAACCATCTCTCAAACCCTGGTTTTAGGAAATTAATCTTGCCACCATGCCTGGTTTTATGAAATTTTTCTTAATGGCTTAGGTCTCAAACACATAGTAGTGAGTTCTGTTTAGTCTCATTCTCTGTGTTCTTATTTCTCTTTTTTCTGTCTCCTCTCTCTTACCTCCTCCCGTTTCATTTTGGTGTTGGAGAGCAAACCCAGGACCTTACACATTCTGGGCAAGCACATGTTCAATTCCTTAATAGCAGAAAAGTCTTAATATGTTCTTAGACGTGAGATCATAAGAAGTACAGGTTAGTGAACACAGTTCAAACCTCTTCCAGTATCTCAGTTATAAGCTCTAAATGGTTTATTATTTGTTTCTAGAGATCATCTAGATACTTCCTAAAGATCTGACTTATTTTTATGTGTGTAGGTGCTTTGCCTGTCTGTGTGTGTGTAAACTACATGTGTGTCTGGTAGACCAGAAGTAGGCATCAGATCCCTTGGAAACTGGTAGTTACAGATGATCATGAGCCATCTGGGGGGTGGGGAGGGGGTGCAAACCAAACCTGGGTCCTCTGCAAGAACAGGAAGTGCTCTTTAGCACTGAGCACATCTCTAATCTCTCTTTCCCCCTCTCTCTTTCTCTCTCTTTTTCCCCTTCTCTCTGTAAATATATATATATATTTTTCCATTAAAAACAAACAAACAAACAAACTAGATACTGAGTAGGCATGGTGATGCACACCTTTTTTTTTTTTTTTTTTTTTTGGTTTTTCGAGACAGGGTTTCTCTGTGCAGCCCTGGCTGTCCTGGAACTCACTCTGTAGACCAGGCTGCCTCGAACTCAGAAATCCGCCTGCCTCTGCCTCCCAAGGGCTGGGATTAAAGGCGTGCGCCACCACTGCCTGGAGGTGATACACACATTTAATCCCAATATTTGAGAAACAGGCAGGCTGCTCAATATGAGTCCAAGGCCAGCCTCATCTACATAGTGGGTGCCAAACCTGCCAGGGCTACTCTCTTAGGGATACTGTTGCTGTGACAAAACTCTTATGACCAAAAAGCAAGTTGGAGAGGAAAAGGGTTCATTTGGCTTATCCAGATCACAAAACATCATTGGAGGAAGTCAGCACAGGAACTGAACCAGGGCTGGAACCTGGAGGCAGCTGATGGAGAGGCCATGGAGGGTGCTGCTTACTGGCTTGCACCCAGCTTTTGGAATTTCTGCTATTGACAAAAACAACAACAACAAAAACAACAACAAAAACTCACAACCCCCCCCCCCCCAACACTGATCTAAGGACTCTTCCTGGAAGTTGTTGTCCTAAAGCTCACATGTGAGCTCTTGGTGTGGTTTGTCAAGCCAAAAAAAAAAAAAAAAAGGTAGAGAAAAAAGAGACATTTGAAATCTAAACTAATTTTAAGTCCAGTGTTTTATCACAACAAATAATACATTTATTTAGTTCTTTAAAAACCTTGCTAATTGGTTAAGATAATACAGTAGTTAAATGATACATATGTATAAAAGAAGCCTTAATTTGCTTCTAAACATTTTTAAAAATAATCATCTTGAATTCTACTCTGCCATCTATCTTTCTAGTGACGTATTTACTGAAACAATTTAGCTTTCCACCCTTATGACATTGCTTAATACTGGCTGAATGTCATTTGTTACAGTTCCTGTGGTCACCTGCCAACACCTCTTACAGCACAGGCCTTCCGCTCAGAATCCTCACTTGGCTTAGGGATTGCAGCTCTTCCTGTCCTTACCTGAGTTCACTGCAGCCCTGTCTGTCCTCACAGAGCTTACAGCACTGGTGGACACACTTGGCAGAACAACACCTTAGAAGTCATGCACTGACTTTTGTTTTTAGTCTTTTTTCTTTTTTGTTTTATGTGTAGGAGTGTTTTGCTCACATGTATGTTTCTGCCATGAGTCTTCCTGGTATCCATGGAGGCCAGAAGAGGGCATCAGACCACCTGGAACTGGAATTATGGATGTGGGTGCTAAGAACCAAACCCAGATCTTCTATAAGAGCAGCAACTGCTCATAATCACCGAGCCATCCCTCCACCCCTGTCTTGCAGTTTTGTTTCTGTTTTTGCACTTTTTTGTCAGCAGTCTTTTTCAGCGTTGATAATGGTATCAAGCAAAGTGCTGTCCAGTGTCCGTGAGCCCAAGCAGGCTGCAATGTATTTGTCAAGTGCGATTGTGTTCCTGGCCATGAGTTCAACCTTAATGATTCAATCGTACATTTATATAAAATGTCATTATGCAGGAAAACATCTGAAACACTTAAGTGGTTGATGAAAATATGGCCAGAGGCTCCTAGGAATCTTAAACCTAATACAGAACCTAGGCACAGTGTCTCACGGCATGAATCCTTGGTCGTGGGCTTTACCAGGTCCCACAGCCTCCTACCTCATTCCTAAGGCCGTCTCAAAACTGCTTCACAGTCTATGAATGGCTGACAGATCATTGTTCCTATGCTGGTCAAGAGGGGACTTCCTGTTCTGAAATCGTGATAATGTCATATACAGGTGATCTTAAAATTATACATTTTCAGCCGGGCGGTGGTGGCGCACGCCTTTAATCCCAGCACTTGGGAGGCAGAGGCAGGCGGATTTCTGAGTTCGAGGCCAGCCTGGTCTACAGAGTGAGTTCCAGGACATCCAGGGCTACACAGTGAAACCCTGTCACGAAACAAACAAACAAACAAACAAAAAACAAACAAAAAATTATACATTTTCCACTGAGCATAGTGAAAAACAAAGTTGCCCCCTTTTTTCTCAGACAGGATCCCATGCATCCCAGGCTGGTCTCAAACTTACTATGTAGGAAAAGGCAGCCTTGAACTTCTGATTCTTCTGTCTCACCTCCCAAGTACTGAGGTTACATGTGCAGCATCCTTAGAATATGGTATACAGGGGTTGAACCCAGGAATTTGTATGCTACACAAGCAGTATACCAGCTTAGTTATATCCCAATTCAAAAAGAAATACTTTTTAAAAGATAAGTAATTAACATCTACAAACTCTCATGATAATTTTATATTCTCTAGTTCTTCTAGTCATCCAGAAAAGTTTTTTGGTTTCTTTTTTAAAAAAAAGACCATTTTAGGAGTATATGCAGATATCACTAGAGTATGGTGGTCTATAATATTTATATCTACTCCTGAGATAGCCTTGCACAGTATTATTATCTTGCTATTGATATTATATATAAAGTTATAAGTAGATTCTTTTAATTTTTCTAAAAGTTTGATGATTTAAGAAAATCATGCACTAATTTTATAGCACTTACTGCATATACATACATGCATATACATACATGCATACATGGAGTTGTAATACATTTTCATATCAAAATAACCAAAAATTTTGCTTCTAATATTAGTGTTAAAGTAAAATAAATTAAAAGATGGAGAAACTGTTTCTATTCTAAGGTGTCTTCTTCAGGTTTGATAGTAGTGTGAAGTAGAAATCACTGGTTTCTGAGCTTTTAATAAAAGTTCAGTGGTAGGGCTGGAGAGATGGTTCCCTGGTTAAGAGCACTGGCGGTTCTTCTGGAGAACCTGGGTGTTTGAAAATTATCCTTGTATTATTCAAATGCAGATTCCTCTGCCTCCGGGTTTAGCTGTAATCCAGACATGGCATTGGAATGCTTATTGTGAGAGTCTCTCCTGCTTCCGTGTAGTGTAGACATTGTTCCTTATTTATTCTCTGGTTTGTCAATAAAGCTGATCAGCCAGTGGTTGAGCAGAGGAGAGAATGGGGCTGGACTTCCGGTGCCAGCCAAGAGAGAAGGGGGGGGGGAGGGTTCACGGTGAGGAGAGGGTGGAGAAGACCTTGAGAGCCCACTTGGAGCAGGGAGAGCCAGAGCAGTACTAAAATACAAGGACCTTGGGGATTCTGGTTGGGAGGTAGCCAGATTAATTTAGAGGATTAAAATAGAGTAATATTGTCCAGCTATTGTGCTGTAAAGCTTGATTAAACAATTCTTATAGTCACTGTAATTGTTCTAACACCTAGGTTCACTTCCTAGCACTCATGGTGGTTCATAATTGTCTGTAACTCCAGACCCATGGGATCTGCCCCCCTCCTTTGGCCTCTGTAGGAACTAGGCCCTCAATTGGTGCACATGCATACAAGCAGGCAAAAACCTCATGGACATAAAGTAAATCTTTAAAAGTTGCACACTCGGTGGTGTCTGTAATCTTAAAACAGCCCTCAGATTGGGTTTTCTGTTTCTATTAAAACATAACTGCTATATTCCCACACTTAGGTTTTCTCATTTTCTTTTTCAGTTACCCTGCAGTTTGTGAATTTTTACAGAACAACAGTTTATTATCAATCATCAGAGCCCACGAAGCCCAGGATGCCGGGTAGGTTTCGTTTAGACTCTCATACCCCTGTAGAGGTCTGACTTTTGGTGTAAAGATGCCTGAACCCCATCTCCTTTTCCAGGTACCGAATGTACAGGAAGAACCAAGCAACCGGCTTCCCATCACTTATTACAATTTTCTCTGCCCCCAATTACCTAGATGTCTATAACAATAAAGGTAAAGAAGCCCAGCAATATCTGAGTGTGAATTGTTAGTAACTGTGAGCTCTGCTTTAATTTTGTGTTTTATTTTATTATTGTGTTCATTTGCTTATTTTTATTTTTTGGTTCTGCGGCTCGAACCCAGGACCTTTTGTTTGTGAAGCAGGCACCCTGGGCTATATCTAGAGCACCTATTTTTAAGTACAAAATTTTAGTCAGATAAGAAGATCGTGGGTAAGGGATGTGGCTTTGTAGTAAAACATGTGTTTAGCATGGGAAAGGCTTTAGCTGCAGTTTCTTACTCTGCTCTGAACCAGCTCTACAAGATCCTGACATCTCTACCTCTCTCTCACTCCACTCCTCTTCTCATTTGTTCTGAGACAAGGTTTGCTATGTAATGCATACTGGCTTTGACCTTGGGGTCCTCATGCTTCATCTCCCAAGTGATAGAGTTATGGGTATGCACTCCCATACCTAGATGAAGAGGAGATCTTATTGGAAAAAAGGTCAATACATTTGAAATGTAAGCTGCTGCTTGGCCTTCATCTCCTAAGTGATTGGGCTCTTTGGAGCATGTTTGTTTAGTATTTTAAAATGGGGTCTCACTGCACAACCCAGACCAGCTTCAGACTCACCATCCTGCTCTGGCCTCCCTAGTGCTGGGATTTAGACATCCACCATCATACCTGGCTCTTCATCAGGTGGTTGGTTTGTTTGTTTGGAGACAGGGTTTCTCTGTGTAGCACTAGCTGTCCTGAAACTCACTCTGTAGACCAGGCTGGCCTCAAACTTGGAGATCCATCTGCCTCTGCCTCCTAAGTGCTGGGATTAAAGGTGTGAGCCACCACTGCCCGTTTTGTTTCATTTAAATATGAGACTGAGAGCTGGAGAGATGGCTCAGTGTTTAAGAGCACTGGCTGCTCTTTTACAGGACCTGGGTTCAATTCCCACACCCACATGACAGCATACAACTGCCTGTAACTCTAGTTTCAGGGGATTCAACACCTTAACAAGACATACATGCAAGCAAAACAGCAATGTGCATAAAATTAAAAATCTGAGACTGTCCTTCAGTGGTTTGTCTTTTCTCTTTTAATCTTGTGCTCTGTTAGAACCTTACTCTTGCTAGGAGGTGTTCAGGCACTGAGCTCCATCCGCTCCCAGCCCTGATCACTCACTATTTAAAAACAGAGCCATTCCCCCCTGGCTTTAGCTTTATTAACTGCTCCAGGCTGTTCTCTAATGCTGTCCTACTGTGCTCTGCTCCTCCTCTGCTGTGTTCTTATTTCTTTCCCCTAATATTTCACATGTATTAGCAGCTTGGGTTTTTCCTAGTTTCCTCTTTTATCCAACTATACATACTTTGTTATTAAGCATCCTCGAGGATACTTGTGCCCCTATGCCTCATTTTGTGAGGCACACTCTTCCTTCTCCTTTTTTAGTGCCACTAGAGAGATCATCTGTGGAACGCCTGGGGGCCTCCCAGTGTGCTTAGCTGAGACCCACACTCACATACGCACTTGCTAACACCTTACCAAGAAATACCTTTATTTTATTTTGTTTTATATATATTTTTTGAGACAGAGTTTCTCTATGCAGCTCTGGCAATCCTGGAATTTACTATGTAGACCAGGCTGGCCTCAGACTCACAGAAAGCTGCTGCTGCTATCTTCCAAGTGCTAGGATTAAAGACATGTACCACCACCCAACAGTTTACAAATGCCTCTTTAGTTCTGATTAGAACTCTCGCACCTTCTTCCTCCTACGGCTGCTTTTTCATGTCTTTTGTTTGTTTTCTTATATTTTTGAGACCTAAGCCAGATGGCCTTTGAATTTGCTCTGTTGCCTGTGATGGCCATGAAATTCTAATCCTCATGCCTCCATTCTAGAATACTGGAATTACAGGCATGTGCCATGTCTGATGTATGTGGTGCCAAGCCTTATGCATGTTAGGCAGAGCTCTGCAAGCTGGGCTTCTTTAGAGAGATCTTTAGGCTCATTGGTATCCAAGTTGTATCTTTGTTCCCTGATGATCTAAAACATCCTTAAATTGGGATTTTTATTCTTATTTCTGTCTCCCCACCCTTTTATCCCCTGGGAACATATTCCAAGTTTCTTAAGCTTCCATTTTTAATCATCCACTGTTGAGACTAACTTCTTTTTCCTGTGAGTGAGAGAATTATTGATATATTCACTTCAGTTACATAACATGCACACAGCATGAAAATAATGGAGGTGTACATGTCAGGTAAAGTTAGTCTTTCAACAACTGGAAATCCTGTTTTTGTGTGCTTTATAGTAGTCTGCCATATACATTTTAGACCATTAGTAACTTAGAACACTAGTCTATCCCACAGCAAGGAAACAGAAACCCAATGTGACCTTGGTCTGTAATTTCTAGAGAATTGTGTTTCATGTCTCAGTAAAAATAATGGAAAGAAAGCCAGGTGTAGTGGCACGCACCTTTATAATCCCAGCACTTGGGAGGCAGGAGGCAAGTAGATTGCTTGAGTTCAAAACCAGCCAGTGAATTCCAGACAGCTAGAGCTCTTGGGGGAAGGCAGGGAGAAAGAGGAGAGAGAGAAAGAGACAGACAGAGACAGACTATGTCTCAAAATAAAACAACAAAAACCCTAACCAAACAAAAAAGAATAATTGAATAAATAGTACAAATAATAACAGATGATACAGAATAAGAAACTTTTTTTTTTTTCTTTTTCTTTTTTGGTTTTTCGAGACAGGGTTTCTCTGTGTAGCCCTGACTGTCCTGGAACTTACTCTGTAGACCAGACTGGCCTCGAACTCAGAAATCTACCTGCCTCTGCCTCCCAAGTGCTGGGATTAAAGGCGTGTGCCACCACTGCCCGGCAGAGTAAGAAACTTTTAAAAATATAAAAAAGCTTTTTCCCCAACCCCCTCAGCAGTTGCTCTTGGTTGGGAGCTGTCCCTCACCTAAGGCAGGGAGGTGGTGGCTGTAAAGACACAAAAGTCTCTAGCCAGGCAGTGGTGGCACAGGTCTCTAATCCCAGCACTCAGGAGGCAGAGGCAGAAGAATCTCTGTGAGTTTGAGGCTGGCCTAGTCTACAGAGCAAGTTCCAGGACAGCCAGGGGTACACAGAGAAACCCTGTCTCACCCACAGTCACAAGTCTCTGGCGTTTGCCAACTCTGGGCTCCAGTTTGTTTTTAAAAAAAGTGGATATTATCCGCTGAGATACAGACTCTGAAGATGATCAGACAGAGCCAAGCAAAATTGGTTATCTTCAACAAAAGATTGATGCCCAGCTTGAGGAAATCTGAAATAGAATACTATGCCATGCTGGCCAAAACTGGTGCCCATCACAAAAGTGGCAATAATATTGAATTGGGCACAGCATGCAGAAAATACTACAGAGATGCATGCTGGGTATTATTGACCCAGGTGATGCTGATATTATCTGAAGCAGCCAGAACTGACTGATGAACAGTAAACAAGGAAAGGTTTTATTTAATAAAGCTTTTCCAGAGCTCATTTTTTAAAAAGTATACAGAAAATCAGTAGGTATGCACCTATGTTATGTGACATGGTCACTGTTAAATGTTTTCAGACACTCAGAATGCTGAGAATAAAAGAAACATTTTTAATTCACTGTGAGAAGATTCTACATTCTACCCTTAAACATTAATTATAAATTAATTTGCCATTTATTGCACTGTACATTGATAAATTCTTGGAGTGTTTATAAAAAGCTTTAGCTGTGGCTCATGACTTGCTAAGGAGTTTCTGTCCATCGCATAGGTGATATTGCTATTTGCCCTTAGAAGTTGTAATTGTGACTGTTTGGCCAGTAAATGGAAATTACAGGGAGTTTTTCTGCATTGAATCTGAAGTTTCTTCAGTAGCTAGTACAGGCAAACCCTAGGTGTTTCAGAGCAGTGTCCTCTGTGTTTTGATGATGTGAACTCCCCAGGTGACTTTGTTCCCTGTGGTAATTAATCCCCAAGAGAATGAACCCTGTAAAATTCGTTTAACTTGTCAGGCTGTCCTGAATTTACAAATGGAAAATAAGTCATTGAAAAGTCAGTGTAGTCAGTTCACCTATGTGACATGGGACGAAGCACAGAGCTGCTGTGCTGTGGTTCTCTGTGCCCACTGGTCTTGTGTTTTACTTTTTAGCTGCAGTGTTGAAATATGAAAACAATGTCATGAACATCAGGCAGTTCAACTGCTCTCCACACCCCTACTGGCTCCCAAACTTCATGGATGTTTTCACGTGGTCTTTGCCTTTTGTTGGAGAAAAAGGTAAGAGAATCCCAGTGTGCATCTGAGCACCAGCTCTCTCCTGAAGAGACACCTTTATATTCCTGGAGCTTATCAGAAATGTGTACTAATTTTGTTTATTCTTTACAAAGATTTTTAAATTTTTTACTTATAAAAAAAATTGACTTACTTGTGTGTGTGCACAATGCGTATGTGTGCAGTATTGGGGGCAGAGCTCATACCGTGGTGTGTTTCTGGAGAGGGCAGAGGACAACTTTGTGGAGTTGGTTCTCTCCTTTTACCTTTACCTGAGCTTCAGGGATTGAGCTCAGGTCACCAGGTTTACATAGGAACACCTTGATCCACTGAACCCTATACAGAGATTTTTTTAATGACATTAATTTGTTCATAAATGTTAGTTTATTATGGTTTTTCTTTACCGGAAATATCAATTTAAAACAAATGTCTTGTGTGATCAAGAGCTTAAAGTAATGTGGCCACTATCCTATTTCTTCTATGACTCATCAGTGCTAACAGAATTTAGACTGAATTTGTCTTAGAGTTTTATGTGTACAACTGCACAAGTAAGCAGTACAAACATAAAACACAGTTACACAACTGAGCTGCACAAACAAAATAGATCCACAAGTGAGCAGTACAAACATAAAACAAGCCTGTTGGAAGCCTGTTGTGATTTCTTTGTAAAATGGGAAGACATTTTTATATGCATATCTGAGCCAAAGGTTCTGAACAGCTATCTAATAAAATCAAGTAGTTCTGGGATAGACTCCACAGATTCTTATCTAACCAGGACAAGTATGGACAGAAGTTCTCTCTGAACCTTGTGGTCTACCCTTGATGCTATTTTCATAGCTAATTATAATATGATAAGTTGTTTCTGTCGGTGTTTACTTAATGTATTTTAATTTATGCACATCCAGAAGTGTCCTATTAACTGTGTACACACTGTGTTATTTGCCACTTAGTCACAGAGATGCTGGTCAATATTCTCAACATATGCTCGGATGAAGAAATGTCCTTAGAGGAAGAAGAAGGTAAACTTCCTACTCAAATAGAAACTGACGAGTTCTGATTGGAATTTTATTTATTTTGAGTGTTTTGGTCTTACTAGAAAAGCATTATGTTCGTTGTAAAAAAAAAAAAAAAGTTTGATAACTATAGGAAACCATAAATAGGAAGAAAACGGTCACTATTGTTCTGCCATCTCAAATGTCTGCCATTAATGCCTATGTGTAAACTGTCTTTATCTTTACATAGGTATTTTTTCTTCTCATTTTTGTCATTTACAAAAATGGCGTGTCATGGTATCATATTTTATATCTATTTCTAGTTTTCCTTTGTAGTCTAGTTTTTCATGGCTACATGGTTCCATGTTCATCAGTCATTGTGCTGACCAATATTATAGATGCTGCTGGATATTATATTTTCCCCCACAACTTTAGCTTTTAAAACTGCTACAATTTGTCACCAGACAGTGGATGCACATACCTTTAATCCCAGCATTCAGGAGGCAGAGGCAGGTGGATCTCTGTGAATTCAAAGCTAGCCCTGGTCTACAGAACTTACTTCCAGAGCTATACAGAGAAGCCCTGTCTTGAAAACCAAACAAAAA
The DNA here is from genome assembly GCA_028551405.1 of Uromys caudimaculatus. Lineage (NCBI taxonomy): Eukaryota > Metazoa > Chordata > Mammalia > Rodentia > Muridae > Uromys > Uromys caudimaculatus. The sequence continues at coordinate 49,065,915 of CM052708.1, forward strand.
CCTGCTACCAATTTCAAATTTGTTTAGATAAATCACTGCCCATTCTATCAACAATCAGTCTTTGTTATATGCCTGATGTGTGCCAAATACTGTTTATGGCTTCTTTTTTTTTTTTTTTTTTTTAAGATTTATTTATTTTGTGTATACGAGTACACTGTAGCTGTCTCCAGACATACCAGATCCTATTATAGATGGTAGTGAGCCACCATGTGGTTGCTGGGAATTGAACTCAGGACCCCTGGAAGAGCAGGTGGTGCTCTTAACCTCTGAGCCATCTCTCCAGCCCCTATGCCTTTCTTCTTAATAAACTTACATTGTACTATAAGGAAGACAAACAATAAATAAATACAATGCAGCTACTGATGCAGGCTATGAAAGAAAGTAATGCAGTGTTAGGAACTCTGAGAGTAACATTTGTTTATTTTTATAGGTTAAATTCTAGAAACTGCAAATGTATCAGTATTTAAAGCTTAATCTGATACAGATAGCCTTTTAAAGGCTGTGTTACTCTGTATCTCTGTGTGTGCTGCATAGTTCACACACACACATACACACACACACACACACACGCACACGCACACGCACACGCACACGCACACACACACACACACACACACAGACACAGTGCTGTGGCTAGAACCCAGACATTGTGTAAGCTAGACAAGTGTTTACCACTGAACTGTATCCCTAGCCCTAAAATTTCAATTTGTACTTTTATGGTGACTAATAATTACATTTTTCTTATGTCTATTGACCATGTTATTTTCTGTTTTGTAAATGTAAATTCATATATTACTAGTTTTTTTTTTTTTTTACTGGATCATATGTATGTTTTGCTTCCCGTTTGATATGTAAGAGATCTTTGTATTGTATTTTAGTGTAATAACGCTGGTTATATGTGTAGCTAAGTGCTTTTTTTTTTTTTTCTGATTTCTATCACTGTGAATTAGTTTGTTTAAATTAATTTGTAGCCAAGTGCCTCTAGTGTGTTGTGAGTGGTTTGATCTGAAAGGTAGGCTCTAACTTGTCTGAGGATACAGGAAATTTTGGAATATGGTATCACATGATCACAGATCTCCAGTTCATATTTTTTGCAGGCCTATGTAGTTCACTTAACTATTGCATAGTGTTGTATGGTGGAGAACACATATCTCCCACTGGAAGTCTGGAGGGGATTCCCAAATATATTTATTATTAGATTCTACTGGAAGGTTGGAGCAGATGGAGTATAGCTTGTGAGTTCCTCTTCTCAATAGGAGATTGTTGAATGGGGCCAGTCCCTTTGAGGAAATCTGAGAGGAACTTTAAAAAGAACTTAGGTTTCTGAATTCGAGGCCAGCCTGGTCTACAGAGTGAGTTCCAGGACAGCCAGGGCTACACAGAGAAACCCTGTCTCAAAAAACCAAAAAAAAAAACAAAAAAACAAAAAAACAAAAAACAAAACAACAACAACAACAAAACCACAACAGTTTTATGAATAGTTTTAAATCCACATGAAAGCAGACAAACTAGTAAAAAATTACAAGGCGAGAATTGGAAAGGTCAGAAATGCAGATAGTCAGCCAAGTTAGTGAGGCCATGTCTTTTTTTTTTTTTTTTTTTTTTTTGGTTTTTCGAGACAGGGGAGACCATGTCTTGAGATCATTCATGAATTTCAAAGGAGTGGGTAAAAAGGGTTAAGAGTAATTTTTATAACCTTGTGTACTAAGCTTAAAAGAATGGGCTGAGGACTTTCAAGGAGGGTACACATGACTGTAAGTTTCTGCTCTTTGGGACCTCAGAGGGTGAATCTGCTAGAGCAAAGGTGAGCTAGGAGATAGACTGTCTCTCTTCATTGTCTCAGCCTTTGAGATGAAGTAGTCCCTGGTAAAAAGATCTCTCTGAAATAACAGCATACAAGATCTCAATAAGCAGTCTATCAAATACAGTGCATGGCTGACAAGCAAAAATAAGCAAGCACTTGGGGAGCTAACAGCAGAATGAGGAAGAAAAAGGGTTCCCAGAACAGGGCCGGCAGGATGGCTCAGTGGGTAAAAGGACTCCCTGCACAGGCCTCACACACCCTTGATTTGACTTCAGAACTCACAGAAACATAGAAGAGGAGCACCACCTCCATAGAGTTATTAGTCTCTGTGCACTGTGTTCACACTGTGGCACGATCCTCCCCATTACACATAGACAAGCGCCCACCGCATGTACACATGCGTAATGCAATAACAAACAACAGAAGTAAGATTTTAAAAAGTTCCAGCCCAGCATGCTGTCATACACCTTTAATTACAGCACGTAGGAGGCAGAGGCAAGTGACTGTGTGTATGGAATATAGAAGTTCTGGGCATTCCCAAGATTCATAATGAGACTGTCACAACAACAGAGACTTTTCTGAAGCAGCAGAAATTAAATACAGACCCTCCATAGCCCACAGACACTGGCTTTGTCAAGTCAAACTTAAAGCAAAGCAAACCAAAGTAAAACCCTTAACTTGCTTACTTGGTTTGTTTGTTTGTTTGTTTGTTTTGGTAGATTGTCTGGCCTGGAATTCACTATGTAGAGCAGACTGGCTTGAAACATCACAGAGATCTACCTGCCTCAGCTTTCTGAGCCCTGGGATTAAAGGTGTATACCACCATCCCTGGCTTAATTTATTTAAGAAATTAAAAGACCAGGTTAAAAATGTTGGTAGAGAATTATGAATTAAAAGGAATGTAGCATATTTGATAAAGCATCAAAAGTGAAATTATAGCATTGAAAAATAAGATGACAAATTAGCAATTTTGATACGGTGAGGCATGGACTAAGTGACCTGGAAGGTAGGTCAGAGCAAAACTAACTGAAGCATGGTGAGAAGGAAGTGCAGAGTCAGTGCACAGCCCAGCACATGTGTGCTTGGAGTACAAGAGAAAGTGGGAGAGAGGTAGTCTTTGAAAGGTCCACATAAAAGCAATTTCAAGAACTGAGAAGACTGAGCTGTAACTGAAGAAGCCCTCAGCAGAGCAGGACGGACACTAAAAACAACTTCCAGCCTCTTGTAGTGAGGTCCTCAAGACAGAAAACAATCTGAAAACAGCTGTCCAAATGGGGGTTGCCCCTAGAGGAGCCACTGAAAGGCAGGTTCTTCATGGAAATAGCAGAGCAGGGGGATGGACTAACACACAGAGGTATGAAAACTAACACCCAGTACTCTAGAATCCCACAGGCAGCAAAATGTATGAACAAGAAAGGTGGAATAAATATTTGTAGATACCTCCCTAACCCTCAAAACTTTTACTAAGAAAACTAGCAGGAAATATATACTAAATTAAATTCTAAAGGATAGTATTTAAGCAGAAGGAAAATACTAGAAAGAAGTTTAGAAACACAGGAAGGAATGAAGAGAAGTAGAGAACACGTGCACAGATAGTGTGGACATAGATACCTGTCCTACTTGAACAAGCAAAGCATGTGCTAGGAATAGTGGAATATAAAAACAATACTGGGTGAATACATCCAAAATGTATGGGGGACCGTGCCTCATACATGATAAGCCAGTGTCCTTCTGAGCTATAGCCCCAGCCTAGTAGACTCATAGTGCAATCTCTAGGTTCTGATGGAAGAAAATAGTTTGTTATATAACTTTTAAATTATAAGGAAAATGGGATGAAGAAAAATAAAACAGAAGAGAATGAACATTTAACCATTTTAAAAACAAACAAACCAGGTATATTAACAAAGTGCAAGGGCAAAGAGCTGCAGAGTAACAAAAGCACCCCAAGCTTAGGACTACTGTTGCTGTGAGGAAACACCATGACCAAAGCAACTTGGCTTACACTTCCAGGTAACAGTCCATTTTTGTGGGAAGTCAGAGCAGGAACACAAACAGGGTAGGAACCTGGAGGCCAGAGCTGGTGCAGAGGCCAGGAAAGAGTGTTGCTTACTATCTTACTCCTCATGGCTTGCTCAGCCTGCTTTCTTGTAGAATCTGAGACCACCAGCCCCGAGGTTGCCCCACCCACAGTAGGCTGGGCCCTCCCCCATTGATCACTAATTAAGAAAATGACCTACAGTCTTGTCTATAGCCTAATTTTCTGGAGCATTTTCTCAGTTGAGGCTTCCTCCTCTCTGATGATTCTAGCTCGTGTCAGGTGACATAAAACTAACCAGGACAACTGACTTCTTGTCAACTTAACACAAACAGATTGCTTTTCAGCTAGAACCTTTCCTTTCTCTTATATCCCAAGTTGACACACTAATATTAATATCAATATAAAACATAAACAACTTTAAAAGTTCCACAGCCCTTACAAATTTAAATACAGGAAAACTTACAGCTTTTTGAAATACCCAGTATTTCAAATCCAAAATATCTTTTAAAAGTTCAAAGTATTTCGCCTGTGGACTCCTGGAAAAAACCAAAATTATATTTAGTACTTTCTCACTTCAAGGGGGAAGAACCAGGGCACAGTCACAATCTGAACAAAGCAAAACCAAACTCCAACAATATAAATAACGCAATGCCTGGAGTCTAGAATTTACTTATGATCTTCTGGAATCCTCCAAAGAGCTTGGCTTCATTCTCTGGCTCTGTACTCTGCAGCACAGAGTTTGTCTTCTAAGCTCGGGCATGCTCTACTCCACTGCTGCTGCTGTTCTTGGTGTCCATCACATGGTACTGGCATCTCCAATATGCTGGGCTCTTCCCCGGCACCTGGGCTACATGTTCATCAATAGCCTCTCGTGGACTCTCTTCATGGTGCCAAGCCTCAACTCTTCTCCATGACCCCTTCATGCCTTCAAAACCAGTACCACCTGAGTGATTCTTACACTGCCAAGTTCAGTTGCCAGCATGAGATACAACCTTGGCTGCCTGTGGAACACAGCTTTGGTGTGCTAGCTCTCAGAAAACACTTCCTAGAAGATTTCACCTCAGTACTGCTTGTCTCTTCTTTATCACTGCTAATTTCTCAGCTCCAGCTAACCAGCCATCAACTGTCTTCAGTTAAGACAAAGGTTTTACTTTAGTGGTTCTGGTCTCTTATTAATCACAGCTGATTCTTTAGCCCCAGCTGACCAGATATCACAAATTTATCACACAAAAGGCCCAGTAGAATCTTTGCTTCCCTCTGAAACTTCAAGGGCCAGTCCATCCACAGTCCTCCCAAAAACAACATGGTCAGGTCTGTGATAGCAGTGCCTCCCTATCTTGGTACCAACTTGTCTTAGAGTTCCTATTGCTGTGAAGAAACACTAGGACCCAAAAAACTTGGGGAAGAAAGGGTTTATTCAGCTAGTGCTTCCACATCACAGTTCACCAAAGGAAGTTAGGACAGGAACTCAAGTGAACAGGGAACTATAGAAGCCACAGAAGGGTGCTGCTTATTGGCTTGCTCCTCATGACTTAGTCAGCCTACTTTCTTATAGAATCCAGGACCACCAACCCCGGGATAACACCACCCACAGTGGGCTGGACCCCATCAATCACTAATTTAGAGAATGTCCTACAGGCTTGCCTACAGCCTGATCATATGGAGACATTTTCTCAATTGAGGCTCCCTCCTCTCTTGTCCTAGTTAGGTTTTCATTGCTGTGAATAGACACCATGACCATGGCAACTCTTATAAAGGACAACGTTTAATTGGGGCTTGCTTACAGGTTCAGAGGTTCAGTCCATTATCATTATAGTGGGAAGCATGGCAGTGTCTAGGCAGGCATGGCACTGGAGGAGCTGAGCGTTCTACCTCTTGTTCCAAAGGTGGCTAGGAGAAGACTGACTTCCAGGGAGCTAAGATGAGGGTCTTAAAGCCCACGCCCACAATGACACACTTCCTCCAACAAGGCCACACCTAATCGTGCCACTCCCTGGGCCAAGCATATTCAAACCATCACATTTCTGATAACTCTAGCTTGTATTAAGGTGACATAAAACTAGCCAGTACAACTAACTACCTAGCCTTGATTGATTCTAAACTTCATAGGGAAATGGCAAAAGACTTAAAGAACACCACAGGAGGGCTTGCTCTGTAGATGTCAAGATTTGATGTAATACTACAGCAATTAAAATGATTAATTCAAGGGTAGCTAAGCATTGAAACACAACAAGAGAATCCAGAATTAAGCTACATGTATGTGGATACTAGATTTTTACCAGAGACGGAATGTACGATGGCTTTGTTTGTGTGAGACCTCAGTGTGTATGTAGCTCCTGGAACTCACTATGTAGACCAGGCTGGCCTTTAACTCACAGAGATCCACCAGCTCTGGGATTAAAGGTATGTGCCACCATACCTGGCCAATAATGGCATTTTAAATAAATACTTTTTGGAAATCCACTTTTGAAAAAAGTAAATTCATGTGGGATTTATTTTGTGAATCCAAATACTTATTTTTGTGGCTTTATATGAGAGGTAAGGGAGGCTGAGATGTGGCTCTGGAGTGCAGTACTTGCCTAGCATCTGTGAGGTCCTGGGCTGCTGCTTTAGCGTCACTACATCACAGCAGCAAACAGGCAAATAACAGCAAAATAGTGATGAATTCCTGTCACTCCTGCCCTCAGGCCTGTGGCAAGAGAACCATAGGCTGAGCCAGTGTGGGTTATGTCATGAATTCAAGGTTAACCTGAGCTTCATAGAGAGTCCCTGTCTCAGCCAACAGCAGAAGGTTTTAAAACCTGGAATGTAAAGCAATGGATTTTGTAGTATGTATAATACGGAATTGCCCTGATAACTATGCAATGGAAAAAGTCCTTTAAACAGGATGCAAAAAACACTAGACACCAAGAAAATTATTAATAAATTAGATTAGTTGAAATCAAGAGCTGGGACTGGAGAGATGGCTCAGTGACTGAGAGCACATGCAGCTCTTGCATTCACATGGCTGCTGCCAACTCTGGTTCCAGGGGTCTTATCTGAAGCCCTTGATGGCCTCTGAGAGCATTGCATGCACTTACATACATGCAGGGAAAACACTCATGCACATATATTAAAAATAAAATAAAGGTAAAGCGTTTGCTTATTCAGAGACTCTGTTCAGCATGTGAAATGGCAAGCCCGGCCAGAAGGACAGGATATTTGTAGTACAACCAACAAACAGCCCATTGACAAAAGACTGAATTACTTCCAATTAGGATGATGGGGCATGAATAGGCACCTCAGAGAATTTCCAAATGGCTAACAAAAATATAAAAATATATTCAGCCACATTAGTAATCATGAAAATGCAAATTAAAATCATAATAGGATAATACTTCATACTTATCAGATTAGCCAGAATTAGATGAGCCATATCCAGTGTTAGCCAGCACATGTAGCAATGGGAATGTTGACACAGAGAAGTAAACTTTTATAGATCCCACTCTAATAGACAGTGCTAAACTGTTATCCAAAGTTAAACACACCCATGCTCTAGAAATGAGCATTCTAATGTCCTAGGAACATACCAGAAATATGCATATGTGTACCAAAGACATATACAGAAATACATACAAAGCCTCACATGCAATAGCCAAAAGTTAAAAGAAACACAAATGATTATTGTTGTACAGGTGATGAATTGTTACAGAGTTGACCAGGCATGGTACAACATACCTTTAACACTTGGGAGGCAGAAGCAGGCATATCGCTGTGAGTTTGAGGCCAGCATGGTCTACTTAGTGAATTCTGGGATAGTCAGGGCTATGGAAAGAGACTGTCTCGAAAAACAAAATAAAAACAACATAGTGGCACAGTGCTGTGGTGGGACAGTATGTGATGATGAAAATGGGCCACGGTGAAAATAAGAGTGTGTCTTACTGAGATAATGTCACCTCAGTGCTCAATTGTCCAACTGCATGAAACCCAAAGCCTAAAACCTGGGCATCTGAGATAGCTCAGTGGGTTGATGAACCCACTGCCAGGCCCGAGCACCCTAGTTCAAGGTCTGGGAGCCACATGGTGGAAGAAAAGAAACAATTCCTGTAAGTTGTCTTCTGACCTCCTTGCTGAGTGTGCACACAAAGAGAGGATAAATAAATATAACTTGTTAAAAAAAAAACAATAAAAAACTTAAGTGCATTCATCCATAATAAAACCGAAAAGGACAGGAAGAAGAAAGGCCTGGTGAAGAGCAAAGGAGACAGGAGAGGCTGCAAGTGCGGAGGTACTGTGGGTTGTGGGCAGCAATGGTATTGCCCTAGGTGGCTAGTTTTACAGGCGTGTACTTTTTAACAAATCATGTAGTGACTAGTTCACTTTGTATAAATACAGAAAACTCATTATGCTTCATAGTAAAACGGTAAAAATGACATGTCTACAAATGGAGGAGATCAAACTTTTGGAAGCTGAGAAAACAAATTCATTGGCGGCGGTCAATAGGGAAGGAGGCAATTTAGAAGAAACGTTAACAACAGGTCTGAAAATGCCAGGATAAAATCTGCTGATTTGTATGGTAACTTAAAAAAAATTAATATTAAAAAAAAAAAAACCAAAGATCTTTAGGAGGCAATTTAGAAGAAACGTAACAACAGGTCTGAAAATGCCAGGATAAAATCTGCTGATTTGTATGGTAACTTAAAAAAAATTAATATTAAAAAAAAAAAAACCAAAGATCTTTTCATGCTGTAAGAAAGACACATTTAAGGTTAAGGTCTGTCTAGGAATGGAACAAAGTAACATTACTTTTAAATGCATTAATATGCTCACTTAGTTGGTTTGGGAACACTGAAGCCCTATTTAGTGCTAGGGGACACTGAATATCAGTACTAGTTGCTAGAAGTGAGACTAGAAGAGCTCACCCAAGTAAATTTAGATAAGAACCTTTGAAAAAAACTGTTAAAACTCTGCCTCCCATGGGATACCTGTCCTTTCTCGAAGTCTGGAGGCTGATCTCTAAATATAAGGAGTTCTGGACTGTAGGTGACAAAGGAGAACTCATTTCTCTTAACGGAGGACCAGCATGCAATGCTCAGGGCCATCCATCAGTTGCCTTTTCCCAGCTCTGGAAGTTTTTGATTCCCCCCGGGTCTTAACCATGAGCAAATACCAAGGACCATCAGACCCCAAAGCAAAGTCTTTACAAGACAGAAGCCACAGAAAACAACTTGAAGTCCTGAAGGCTTAAACTTTAAACCTATAAGAAGGAAAATGTCTACTGACAAGTGAGGCATGCTAGCAAGTCAAACAGCAGCACCATGTTCCTGCTGAGAGATCTGTAAGCTGTTCTACCCCATAAGCTGTATCTTTATGCTATTTTCATGCTGGGGGCAGGGTGGATAATAGTAGATGAGAATTAATGCAAAAGGGTAAACTATTAAAAAGTGGAATAAAAGACAAAAACTGGAGTCTGCATTTAGTCTTGTGGAGCAAGCAGGCTCTGAGCGGCTCAACTAACAGCCTGTTCCTCTCCGTGCATTTCACACTTGGATTCGTTTCTCTTCCATGTAAACTCCCATCATCCTCCCATGTGTCTGTCTTCATCTCTTTATTTCTTGGTGTCTCTTCTCCCTGAAGATCACTACATTTCAAGCTGTCCAAAAGGTATTCAACTGGAATGCGCTGTCAGTTAAGTTCTTGCTGCTTGCTCTGCCACCGTTGATTGGGTAGTCGTTTTGAATTGGTAGTTGAGCAGCTTCACATGACTTTCCACCCTCCCTCTCAGTGGGAATGGCTGTTTTCTGTGGACCTGTTTGATTTAGCAGAGCTGAGAGGTAGGAGAGAGGAGGGAAAGCCTGTGTATCTTCGTCTGACTTTTGGATGCTGTTGCCTGGTATATGCCTGGATCTTGCCTTCCATGTTTGGGCTGTTTCCTAACTCTATAGGAAAAAGCCATAAACTCTTACATTAACTTTTCAGTGTTGCATTTTAAAATCCTTACCCATCCTTGTAATCTTTGTGGCACAGTTGTTAGGAGTATTCTGAAGAAATACAACTGGCTGGTATGAGGAAAGAAGATTGTAGAAAGAAAGTGACCCTTCCTAAGTTCAGGACTGATGCTGCCTTTGGCAGACCAGACCCTGCATCCAAAGGTGGCACATAGCATTCTCAAAGGAGACCTTGGCTTGTAGCAGCGATCTCTGTGAGCTTTGTTTGTGTCTTTGTGTTTCACTCCTCGCCATGTTTCAACCTTGTGCTCCCCATAGATGATTTGGTGTCTTTCTGTGACCCCTTCATTCATTCTCTCCTTCATTTCTTCTCTCCTGTTGTTTTCTTCTTATTCCTTGCAACTTCCCAGGATTGTTAATTGTTTTTTAAAAATTTAGGCTTTGTTTCTTTCTTTTAAGTTTCTCTTTAATGTAAACACAAAAGCACTCCATCTTGCATTTGAAAAAAAAAAAAATCTGTCCTGTTAACCATATCACTTTAACCCACTTGTTCTTTGTATTTTCTAAGGAGGCACTTCAACTCGAAAAGAAGTCATCAAGAATAAAATCCGAGCCATTGGGAAAATGGCGCGGGTCTTTTCGGTTCTTCGGTAAGGTTCCATCATTACACTGTGGGATGAAGGCATTTAGAAAGGAGGCTACAAGTTAGCTTTAGAGTAGTGTTTTCAAGGTTTCAGTCTGGTGCTAGAACTGCAAGTCTTCTGGTTGAGTGTAGGTTGAACCAGACTCCATGTGAAAGTGACAGCATTTGGAAAACATCCATTTGGTAGTGGTGTAGATGTATAGGTTTAGTGTGGATTTTAGAGGCAGATCCCCATGTTCAAACTGTGGATTTCCTTTAGCTGTATTGTCTTGGGTTTAATGTTTGGGTCTTAGGTTTCCTTGTCTGTAAACTAGAGATTATAATAGAACCTACCTCACAAGTTGTTAGTTGAGTCAAATGGGATAAAGCGTGGGGAACACTGCCTGGCTACCAGGGCCTCTGGGTGAAAGAGGACTGGTTAATTTTGTATCTGAAGTGTTTGCAGAAACCTGGTCAGATGAAGGTGGGGCCTGTCTTGCTGTCTCTGTGCCTGTTACCTTCCTTCAGGTCTCACTGCGTTGCTGTGCCATGGCTCCCTGGCATTAACCAGGGCTTCCATGTTCCTTTGCAGGGAAGAGAGTGAGAATGTGCTGACCCTCAAGGGCCTCACTCCCACAGGCACACTCCCATTGGGGGTCCTCTCTGGAGGAAGGCAGACCATTGAGACCGGTGAGTATGAAGATGCTCCTTCCTAAAAGGTGTGATCCCATTACCAGGGGTCAGTGACTTTGTTTAGAACCTGGTGCTAGAGCAATGGATATGTATCTAGGGAAAGAGGAACCATTGCCCTTATTCTTCTTGTACACAAAAATAATCCAAAGTAGATTGTAATTTAAATGCGAACGTTGAAACAAATTTAGGGGAAAAAACTGTGGAGAGTAGGCATTGGAGTAGGCAAAGTCTTTAATAAGAGACAGAAAGTAGTGACCTTAAGAGAAAATAGAGGTTATTAAAATTAAATTCCCCTTATGAAAATACATAATTAAGAGAAGGAAGAGGCAAGCCACAGAGAAGATTTCTGCACTACCTATGTCTGACAAAGGCCTTGTTTCAAGATAGATAATTTATTTCACCAAAGAAGATGTGAAGATGGCCAGCAAACATCTATGAAGATGCCCGGCATAGTTACTCATCTAGAAGATGAATAGTAAAGCATAGTGAAATACTACTGCATACCCACAAGAATGGCTGAAATTGAAAAATCTGACAAGATCAAGAGTTGGTGTGTCTATGGAGGCCTGAACTAGATATAGGCTAGTGGGCTTACAAATAGACTCAACACTTTGGCCAGCCAATAGCCAATAAAACTAAAGACATGTGGACCCATACTCTGAAACTCCACACCAAGAATATCCAAGAGAAATTAGCATACATGTCTGCCAGAGGATATGCATAAGGATGTTTCCTGTGGTTTTGTCGTAGTAGCTCCAGATCAGAAGCAGCTCCCCTGCCTGCTGGTAGTAAATAAGTTAAGTTATACTGATACAATGGGCTACTGCTCGCCCATTGGACCTGTTGCATTGAGGTCAGAGCACAAGCTCAGCTCCTGTCCATCAGGAAGAGAGAGTGCCACTCTGAAAGCCAGTGATATTCTTGAAGAGTTCTATATGCTTTGGAAATAACATATAAGTAATCCCTAATTAAAACACTGATTCAAACCAGAAATGAACAAACATAAAATATATTGGGACCAAGTGCAAAAAGGAGTGAAGAAACACACACACACACATACACACACACACACACACACACACACACCCCAAGTTACTACACCTATAAAATCCTCTTGCTATCCTTGATTTGTAGATTTGCTCCTATGAGATCTAGCAAAAAAAAAATTAGATTAAAGCAACTTTGTGGATCAATAAAATTTTAAAACTTCAAGTAAGGAAGATATGTAGACATTTACATTTCTCTTTTTTTTTTTTCCTTAATCCATGTTACTTCCTATTGCCCTAAAACACCCTCATCAGAGCTGTTCACAGAAAATCTCACATGACTAATTAACAAGTAAAATAAAAGTAAATAAGTATCTTATATTTTTCAAAAAGCCTGCACATTTCTTTAGAGATATGGCCTCTGGTAGGTCGACTATACTTCAGTGGATAGATAGCTTCACAGCCCTGTGAAAGAGAGTAAATAGATTCAGTGAGTTATTAAAAAAGGAGAGGACATAGAGATGGTGGGAGGTGGATATGATCAAGATACACTATATATGTAAAAATGAAGATCCTGCAACCATTGAGTTGAGAGTGCATTGGAAAATGAGAAATGACTCAGTGAGTAATAAAAGATACTTATTGCCAAACTTGATGACCTGAGTTTGGTCCTACATGGTGGAAGAAGAGAACCAACTCCTGCACTCTTTAACCTCTGTACGTGTGCTGTGTCATGCTCATGAATACACACTTACACACACACACACACGCACACGTAATGGAACATATTTAAGGGGCTAGAGAGATGGCTTAGCAGTTAAGAGCATTTGCTATTCTTACAGGGGCCCTGACTTTGGTTCTCAGCACCCATATAGTGGCTGTCTTAGTCAGGGTTTCTATTCCTGCACAAACATCACGACCAAGAAGCAAGTTGGGGAGGAAGGGGTTTATTCAGCTTACACTTCCATGCTGCTGTTCATCACCAGAGGAAGTCAGGACTGGAACTCAAGCAGGTCAGGAAGCAGGAGCTGATGCAGAGGCCATGGAGGGATGTTCCTTACTGACTTGCTTGCTTCTCCTGGCTTGCTCAGCTTGCTTTCTTATAGAACCCAAGACTACCAGCCCAGGGATGGCACCACCCACAAGGGGCCCTCCGTCCTTGATCAGTAATTGAGAAAATGCCTTACAGCTGGATCTCATGGAGGCATTTCCTCACCTGAAGCTCCTTTCTCTGTGACAACTCCAGCTTATGTCAAGTTGACACACAAAACCAGCCAGTATAGTGGCTCACAACCATCTATAACTGCATTCCAGGGGATTTGACACCTTTTTCTGATCTCCACAGGCACCATGCAAATGGTACACATATATACAAGCAGAAAAAAACAGTCATATCCATAAAATAAAAAATAAATCTAAAAAAAGTTAATACCCACAACCAACCAGTGGTTACTAAGATAGGTTTAATAATAATTATTATTATGATGATGATGATGATGATGTCAGTAGATAGCTGGATGTGGTTGCATGCATGTAATCTCAGCTCTTGAGTGGAAGACATGGGAGGATCAGGAAGGAGGTCTATATTCTAGCTACACAGCAAATTTCAGGGATGGCGTGTCCTATATGAGACCCTGCCTCAAAAAAAATTTCTTTTAAATATTAATGAGAGCCTCAGTGTCTATCATAGAGTTCTTTCTTGCTTGGTGTGCATGAAACTTTTGGTTTGATCCTTAGGTCTGGGGAAACCAAAGAAAGGAAGAAAGAACGAAAGGAAACTGTTGATGAGATTTTAGAGAGCTTTGGTCCTTCCTATGTTGGAGGGAATACAGTAACAGGGCTACTGTAGAGAGAGCATTGTGGCAGTTCCTCAGATGACAGTAGAGTCACCATAGATTCACCCTACACGTCCCCCTCCAATGAGAGAAATAAACTGTCCTCACCAAAACTTGTCCGTCAATGCTCATACATGACACTCTTCCAAAGAGCTTCAGAGCAGCCTAAAAGTAGATACAGCTTCAGTGTCATCCATTGGGTAACAAAGGAAGTTTATACAGTGGGATTCCACATAGCCATAACAAGAAGGAAGTACACACACATGCATCAAGGCTAGCCTATACTACATAGTGAGTTCAATGCCAGCCTAGGCTACATGTGAGAACCTATGTCAAAACAAACAGCAAAAATATTGACTTACACACTTGAAACAATTTTATAGCATAGGAATTATATGTAAACAGTTTCATAATTTTTTTTACCATGTCCATTAGTAACCAATGCAAAAAAAAAAAAAACCCAAAAAAACAAAAACAAACAAAAAAAACCAGTTCTATGAGGGCCCCAAAAATTTAGTACTGGAGGTCTGTAGAGATGGCTCAACAGTTAAGAGTACTTGCTATCCTTGCAGGGGACCAGGATTCGGTTCCCAAAACCCACATAATAGCTCAAAGTCATCCTTAACTCCAGTTCCAGTGCATTTGACATCCTCTTTTGACCTCCACATATGCAGGCAAAACATTCATACACATGAAATAAATCTAAAATACTTTTTTGGAAATGTAATGCTGGTATATACTTTACCACACAAATTCAAACTTCAAATAAACCAGCACTAGCCATAGAATTTTAGACAGAGCTCTGATTCCCACCTTCTCACAGCTGCAGAGGCAGCACCCTGCTCTGTGAGAAGGGGCTGTCACTGCCTTGTGTGGCTTATCAGGCCCATCTGAGGTTAGGGCGGCTGTTGCAGTGCTCTAACAGGAGCCTTTCTGGGGGCCATTGCAAGGTGGGTGCCACCAGATCCTGCTCTTACATTGTGGGGGTGGGGGGTGGGGGGGTGTTAAGGAGCTTTGCAGCTCCCTCCCTTTTCATAGTGATGTCGGAAGCCTCACAGTGGTCTTGCTGCTGAGTGGCCTTCCTCCCTTCCTTAGGAAAATTGCCCTTGGAAGAGCTGGCAGGGCTCTAATGGGATGTCATTGTTGTGCCCCGGAACCATTTCATATATTACAGCTTTACTGCCTGACAAAGAATGGCAGGGGGAAGTGTCCCTATTGGTGCTCATTTTAATTGCTTCCATTTCTGTCACCAAGAGGGAGAAGATTGCTTTCTTAGTAATTGACCTGCTTTCCTGCACAAGGAAAAGAAGCCATATGGGATGTTGGTGTGAGCCTCTGTCATATCTCGCATCTCAGATGGGTGCATGAGCTAGAGTTCAAATCAGTGCCTAGTTGCTCACCTCTAGACCAGAAGTAACTCCTCACTTATAACCTATTTTTCTCCCCTTCCAAATGCTAGAGCTATTCAAGTGCTACCCTATTCTTTTATTATTGTAATTATTAAATGGTTAAGGACAGTTAGATCATGTGTAAGTCATTTAACAATACTAAGAAGCAAGATTAAATAGAATTTTTAAATAGGACTGAGCAACAGCTCAATTGATACAATCTGAGCAGTTACAAGCTCAAACACAGTTGTGATATTATCTGATTTGACAAGTCATTTTGATATGTGACACAAACTAGCATGATTCCAATTCCCATGCCAACAGAAATGTTGGAACTGTTAGTGCCTCCCCACCTATGCGCATGCCCTCCTTCAGCTCCTGTGGTAATCCCCTAACTTCTCTCTATGGGTGGGTACGCTGGCAGGTAGGACCCTGGGGTGTCTGTGCTGGCTGCATTGCTGTTGGTTCACTCATTCTTTCTCTGTCTTCATTTTTGCATGCACTGCTCCTGCCTTCTTACAGCCAAAGAACAAGCATCAGAGGATCGGGAAGGTACGGCCACAGCACTCAGCTGGAATGCCCCTGTGTCTGTGCACAGTATCAAAGCTGCATCAGCATGTCTAAACTCACTTGCCTCTGCAGAACCATGACAGGAAAGGAGAGGATGGCCCTCAGTGTGGTCACATGCCATCCTGTTTCTCAGGAGGCCATCACACGGTCTATGTCCTTTCTAGATCTATCAGTTTTATGTAATGGCTGAAGCTTGTGCAGCTGGTAATGACAGAGGTCAAATGATTTAAATATGCTTTTCTTTATTACGAGAGTTACCTGGAGTTGATGAGATGGCTCAGCAGTTAAGAACACTGACTGCTCTTCTAGAGCTCCTGAGTTCAATTCCCAGCAACCACATGGTGGCTCACAACCATCTGTAATGGGATCCAACATCCTCTTCTAGTGTGTCTGAAGACAGCTCCAGTGTACTCTTATACATAAAATAAATAAATCTTTAAAAAATAAAAAGAGTTTTCTAATAACTCAAAGGTTAACAGGAGTGGAGGCAAAAGTAGACTAGAGTTTAGACTCTTACTCGCTGAGGTTGCCCTAAGGCACTTCAGCTTGGGTTCCGTTGTTTCTGTGGAGACATTTTAAATCACTCTGCTTATGAATTTGTAGATGAAAGCCATTGGAACTCATAAACCTACACTGTCGATTTAGTAATCTCATTAGATACGGTGATTCAAAGGGGAATTCATTCCTTGACAGTACAAAGTTGCATCTGGTTAGAGCAGATGAGTGGTAGAATGTTTATCTAGAGTATGTAAGGCCCGGGGTTCAAACCCCAATACCACATTAAAAATTTTCAGTTTAATCAGATGGGAAGTGTTTAGAAGCTGTGCTGATGTTTCTCATCTGTGTTCAGCTCCTGGCCATGAAGATAAAAAGCTGTCTTGAGCAGATAGGTCTCCTGTCACTTGTGGTTAATGCCATGTTTGTGCTTAAAGCAACTATCCGTGTGATGGGATGTACTTTCCTGGTGTTACCTTTTCTAGAAGTGAGCAGGTTTTTCATAAGAAACACTATTTCAAGTGTGCAGAGGCTAATTACGATCATTCTTGTTTGTTTCTGCCAAACTTGTTATTCTTTTCTTTTAAAGATTTATTTATTTATTTTACTTATCTGAGTACACTATTGTTCTCTTCAGACACACCAGAAGAGGGTATCAGATCCCATTACAGATGGTTGTGAGCCACAATGTGGTTGCTGGGAATTGAACTCAGGGTCTCTGGAAGAGCAGTTAATGCTCTTAACTACTGAGCCATCTCTCCAGCCCCAAGACTTGTTATTCCTATGTTAGTTTTTACCACACTTGAGCTATTTAGAAGCGATGTTTGTGGACAGAGCCGATTCAGTCACATGTTGCCTGTCAGCAGATGTGTGTTCTATAGCCACCTTCCCGTGTGTTCCTAGGAGATTGCTGTGTGCTTGGAAGCTTGGTTTAAGCTGTTAACTTTTCCACCTCTCTGAGCACTTCTACCCCCTCCTGTCTTTCTGCAGCCATCAGAGGTTTTACAATTGCACGTAGGATCCGAAGTTTTGAAGAAGCCCGAGGTCTAGACCGAATTAATGAAAGAATGCCACCCCGAAGAGAGGCTTCACATCATCATGATTCGGGGAAGATACCCTCGAACCCACACACGCAAGCGGCAAGAAGGATCGACCATGGGAAGAAAGCCCTGTAATGACTCAGGGCCCTGTGCAGCACAGATGGGTCCCAACCCCATGACAAATCCTATTTATTTATATTGGAAATGGGAAGGAACAACTCAAACAACTTAAACTTGGAGGTGCATTTGTAATTCAGTCGCATTTACTCTGTAAGAAAGGTGACCATTTTATAAATTCTTCTAATTTATGTTCAATATATATATACATATATATATATAAAAAATACTTTTGTTTTGTTTCCCTCCCCTTGTCCTATTTTAGGAACAGATCTGATTGAGGTGTGTGTGTGTGTGTGTGTGTGTGTGTGTGTGTGTGTGTGTGTGTGTGTGTTGAAATCTTATGCTATAAGGGGACCTTCCCCTAATAAAAAGGGCCTTGGAAACCTTCACCCAGGGTTTCTGACTTATACTTCTAGTTAGCCCTCCTTTTGTTTTGGGAGGTGATTTTTTTTTTCATTTAAGACTTAACTCAAAAATGTTTTTTCAATTTTTCCCCTTTCTGCTCAATACCAGATTTCAGTGGCTAAAACAGCTTCTCTTCTGAGGGAAACTTGAACTTCCAAGAGAACAACCTAAACCTAGTCATTTTAATGTACTTCCTTTCGGACTCTCAGTTCTGTGATTGTGGAGTGTGTGTGTGTGTGTGTGTGTGTGTGTGTGTGTGTGAGAGATACGTACTATTGAACCCGTGCCTTACACACGCTATGACAACTCTCTACGGCCCAGCTATACCTCCACTCCTGGATTCATGTGTTCTAATAGATTTCCTTTCAAAAAGTAATAATGAGGGTGGGCTAGTGAGGTGGCTTAGCCTGATTACTTAAGTTTGACCCCCAGGAAGAAGAAAACCAATTGACGAAAGTTGTCCTCTGACCTTCACACAGCATTGGGGAACACACATAAATAAACAAGTAAATGTAATGAACATTTTTAAAATAATAACAATAATGCTGAGAGATTTTCTTAGAGTTGCTTAAAGTCCCCTCAGAAGTTTAAGGGAGAGTTTCAGAGTTTCAGCTGTTGTCAGATCCTTTGCTTTCAGTTTCTAATCCCCGATGAACCCATCTGCAAAGGAACTTAAGACTTGTGAACATCTCTGGAACGCCCTCAGAACATGCAGCACTGAGACCCGTCCTTGCCCCTCTGTGTCATCCCATCAAACACTGCAGCTGTTTTTCCAGCATTCTTCTGTTTTCACTGTCAATAAGTCTGAAAAAAAATTCTTAGATGGGCTCCTTGTACACTAAACCTTGCTAAGGGGTCAGATGAGTAAAGGCTTCTGCTCCTAGAGTTAATCAGGAAACTGTTCTCAGTCTTTCACATGTCAGTGGTCATTAGGCTGAACTCTGGAGCCTTGATTAGCATAGTTTGGAACCCAAAATTAGAGATTCATATTGAATTGCCCCTTAGATTTTTTATTTTCTTGAGATAAGAGTCTGATTTTGTAGCCCTCACTGGCCTGGAATTCTCTCTATAGACCAGGCTGGCCTTGAACTCTCAGAGTTCCAACTATTTGCCTGTGAGTACCCGGATTAAAGGAATGCACTACCACACCTGACTTTGGTTGTAATTTTTAAGACAGAGTCTCATAGCCCAGGCCAGCCCTGTAGCTGAGGCTGTCTTTGACCTCCTGTCTCCCCCTCCCAAGTGTGGACATCACAGGTTTGCACAGCCACTCCTGAGGAGCTTGTATGTCGCCTTTGACTCAATCTGGTCGTAGGTGCCATGGTCCAGTGCTCACTGATGACCTTTCTAATGACTGGAGTCTAGATACCCTTGACCAAAGCTTGGAAAGTGTAAATTTGTTAGACTTCTTTGGTGTCCCATGGGATGTGGAGGTCTAGCATTAAAAGCAAGTATCTCAGACAGTAATATAGCACATTGAGAGGTTCAGGGAAAGCAGAAAAACAACAGTATAACTTTTACTTTTTAAAAAGCTATGATTTTCATGAGGAAAGTGAAAGGTTAGTTTGCCTATTTGTGGGTTTTTTTTTAAATTTATTTTATGTATATGAATGTTTTGCCTGAATGTATGTATGCATGTGTTCCATATATATGCCTATTGCACAAAAAGGTCAGAAGAGTGTGTCAAGGCTCTCTGAACCTTGGAACTGGAGTTAGAGGTGGTTCTGAGGCACCATAAGAGTGCTGGGATCGAACCCCATACTTGTTACCCTGAGTAACAATTGCTCTGAACTGCCAAGCCATCTCTCTAGCCCCATCTGGTTTTTTAAAAAAAAAAAAAAAAAAACTTTTGCTAACATTTTACAGTTTGTCCATGACAGATCAAAGCATGTTTTGGAATTGTAACCTTCCTGCATGGATTGCTTTGTTCATAAGAGAGAAGAGGTGTGGTGTCGAAGGCCCACATTCCCAGCACTGGGGAGGTGGAGGCAGAAAGGTCAGTACGGTTAAGGTCATCCTTAGCTGCCTATTGAGTTCAAGGCTCAGGGCCAAGGAGATGGCTCAGAAGGGAAAAACAGTTGCCACAACAAGCTTGATGACCTGAATGTGACCCCTGGAACCCACGGTGGAAGGAGAGAACTGACTCAGGAAAGTTGTCCTCTGGTTTCCACACAGGAGCCATAGCATACGCGTGCTTGTACTCACAAACACCAATATTGATCATAATGAAGGGCTAGCGAGATGGCTCAGCAGGGGAGACACTCGTCTTGTGTGAGGTGACCAAATCCGATAACGGGAACCCACGGGTAGAAGGAGACAACCAACTTACACTAGCTGTGCCTCTAGTCTCCATATGCACTATTGCATGCATACATAAAGTAATCAGGTATAAAAACAATTTAATAAAATAATTTTTAAAATTTAAAGATGGTGGCTGAGGGATGGCACAGTGGTTAAAAGCACTGGCTGCTCTTCCATAGGACCTTGGTTCAATTCATAGCACCTTTGCCATTTGGCTGGAAAATGCCTGGAAATCCAGTTCCAGGAGATCTGATACCCTCACCTGGCCTCTAAGGGCACTATACACATGTACAAGCCCACACGTACAAACATATTCTTTTAAATTTAAAAGAATAAAATTATTTAAAATGTTTATCTCAATGGAAGAGCATTTGCCTAGCATGGGCAAGACCCTGAGTTCAGTTCCCAGTACCACATATAGACACTAAATAAATAAAAATAGACCTTAAATAAATAAATAAAAAGGGAAGAGAGGAGTGGGTGGGTGGGTGGGGGAGCACCCTCATAGAGGCAGGGGAAGGGGGAATGGAATAGGGGGTTTCCAAAGGGCAAAACATTTGAAATGTATATAAAGTAAATATCCAAAAATAAATTTAAAAAAATAGTGAAAAAAAAAAAAAGAAAAGAAAATGAAGCCGGGCAGTGGCGGCACACACCTTAAATCCCAGCACTTGGGAGGCAGATGCCAAGTGGATCTCTGAGTTCAAGGCCAGCCTGGTCTACAGAGTGAGTTCCAAGACAGCCAGGGCTACACAGAGAAACCCTGTCTCGAAAAACCAAAGGAAAAAAAAAAAAAAGAAAGAAACTTTACACTTACCAAAGACTAACTTATTTTTTAAATAAAAATTCTAAAACTCATCTGATACAAAGGGAACATCCCCTTTTAATCTCTGTGTTCTGATTAGAATCAGAATACTATGTGTGCAATCCATGGCGTGTGTGTGCACATGTGTGGGTTGCAATCCATGGCGTGTGTGTGCACATGCGTGGGTTGCTTCATAGTCTGAAACAGTGGAGACAGCTTCAGTGTTCTTTGCAATCTCAGGGTGACACTTTTGTCACTAGACATTGATGATCAAAGTATACATGGCTTGTGTCATGATGTGGCTCGTTCCCTAGGAGCAGGGGTGTCAGACTGTGCAGCAATGTCAGTCAGCACTGTTCCCGGACACCAGTCTTTCGTTGCCTCATCTCTTCTTCCAGAACAGCTTGCTAGCCAATGAGCAAGCTCCTCTTACTAGTGAACATTTGGGTTTTTTTCCTCTGATAACTTAAGAATGATTTCCTTACATTTCAATATGGGGAAAGAGAAACCCCATATTGATTGGTTCAGTCAATAGAAAAATCATTTGATATCACTAAGGAGCGAAGGTAGGATTTCTGAAAATGGAGTAGCTTTGAGGCCTCTTCAGCCTTGGCATTATCCCTTAGTTCCTTTTCTCCATGTGGTTTTCAAACACAAAGTCTGAGGCAGCTGGTGTATATAAGAAAAATATCCTAAGTCATGTGAGATGCAGCTGGACGCCCTGCTTTTACAGCCAATTGTGCAAGAACTTTTCTAGTCTACAAATGCGGAAGTCGAAATCCCTTCTGCCGTATGTAAATCTTCTAGCTGATCTCCCGAGTATTGCCTGTATCGTATTTGTAAAGTTCATACTCTAGAGAAACAAGTGCATGCTGGCCAATCTGACTGGCCACTCAGTTATACTAGTTTAGGAAAATCCTGCCCCACATTAATGATTCATGGTTTTCTTCATATTAATGGTCATTGGGTTTCTCTGCCCAATGTTTATAATGAAAATTATTTCCTAACCAGTAAAGACTTGCTGAGGTAGCATTCTAGAACCCCAGTGTTTAACTTCACTGTTACGGTAACAGTGGAACACAGGGGTTTTTGCTTTCAGCTTTACCGACCCAGGCAGAAAAAAGTTTCAGTGAAGGAGAGGACCTAGAGCTCAGGGTTAGGTATGAGGCTCCAGTTTGCTAGATTGTTTGTGGAGTTTTACCTCATCTGACACCCGTCCCATCTTTCCCATTGCCTGTTAGACCAGTGTAAAAGAGCAGCCAAGGCAGCAAGACACTGAAGAGGGTTTGGGTCACACAGAGGAATCCCTCTGTTATTGCCATAGTCAGAAGCTCATAGGAAAGCTGTAAGAAAGAGCAGATGAGTGTAGAGAAGAAAGTGGGTCTGCCGAAGGGCAGGAGCAGTGCTCTCATCTGGATGCCAGCAACGAGCTGTGTTAACAATAGGGCTCTGTGCCACTGGCAGTTTGAGAGAGGGAAGCGACATGACATTGGGACTTGGGAGCTGTCCTGCCTCTATCTAGCCAGCCAAAGTGAATGGGGTCAGTGTTAACTGCCTTCATCTATGCAGTCACAAAGGTAAAGATGATACTGGGAGCATATTCCCTCCTGGGAGGCCTTGGCCTCACGCCTCAGCAACTGTGGCAAGACGTGCTAAATAACACCTTTGTTTGAGCCAGGGTTATGCATCGTCAACAATTTCATGCCAAGTCTAGGTGGTTTCAGATCAAGCAGCAAGGACGTGGACATGGGCCATCCCTCTGTGCAGCTCTGAAGTAGAGCCAAGCACTTTGCCTGCCTGTAAGTCCCTTCACCCCCTTTCATAGTTCTCCAAGTACCCTCCCTCTCTTTTTGGTTTTGGGGGGTGGGCATATCGTGTGCACATGACCAGAAGTAGGCAGCCAGAAACTGTGGTTTGGAGTGATGAAGATGTTATCTGGGCTGGACACATGATGAAGCAAAAGAACCATTGCAATTTTTTTTTTCTTTTTTCTTTCTTTATTTCTTTTTTCTTTACTTTTCTTTTTTTCTTTTTTTTTTTTTTTTTTTTTTTTTTTTTTTTTTTTGAGACAGGGTTTCTCTGTGTAGCCCCGGCTGTCCTGGAACTCACTCTGTAGACCAGGCTGGCCTCAAACTCAGAAATCCACCTGCCTCTGCCTCCCAAGTGCTGGGATTAAAGGCGTGTGCCACCACTGCCCGGCTAGAACCATTGCAAATTTGAGGGCTGCCTGGTGTCACAGTAAATGGCAGGCTAGCCAGGGCACATAATGAAAACCTGTGTTTAAAACAAGAGAAAAAGAAATCGTGTTTTTGTCTATTCCCTAGCCTTTGTGAAGATGCCATCGGGAGCCCCTTGTGTTCATTTCTCCCCAGGCTCCTAAGCCATAGCTCTTTTTTCTAGGATTGGTTCCCAGTCTCACTGCCTAGATGATGAAGCAGTCACATGCCAATCTAGGCAGTAGCTCTCTTGAATGGTGGCCTATTTGCTTGTGCTTAGAGGTTACCTGTGTTCTGTTGCTTTCTGCTATGTTAAAGACAGTCATAGAAATGTTACCTAACAGGAGACATTAGTCTTTGTGAATAAAAGTTTTTTATAAGAACTTTCTTACTGTACACTAGAAGTCCTCTTAAGATTAAAAGAAGCAAATGCTCTGATAAGTGAAGGATAACTTCATTGACTCCCTGTGTCTTTATTTCCTTGATTTCTTAGTAGAGGGACTGATCTTTTGGCTCTGACCCAGTTAGTAGTAATTCCAGAGGTTAGGGAAAGCCTAGTTTCTGATGTCTGATCTGATCTTTGACAATGCCAGTGAAGTCCCTTCCCAAGAGAGGATCCCTCAGCCATAGTTAAAGCTCTGATGGCCTCTGATGAGTTTCTGCTTCCTCCCTCTCCCTGCCCGCCTGTAAACCCCATTCCTTTGCCTCTTACTTCCTCCTGAAATTATGTCCACCACTAACTCCTGCTCTAGACCCTCTGTGGCCTTTCCAGCAGAGTCCCCTTCTTGAAGGAGTAGAAGGACAATAACCCAGAAAAACAGTCTTTACAAAGCACAAATGACAATAGTCATTTAATAAGTTTTAATATGGTCTGGGAAAAGTCAGAAGCTGGAAGGGAGTTGATGAAGAGTTGCAGTATCAAGCTTAGCAGTACCAGAGCAGCCTTGGAGTCCTCTGCAAAGCCAATAGATCCCCAAGGGGCTGGGAATTCACAAGAGCATATACGAGTGGCTGCACAGCTCGGCGGTGGAGACAGGAAAAGGCTGGGGCCCTGGACAGGGACTTAGACAGATTATGGCAACAGAGGGGGAAAGGCTAAGTCTAGGTCAGCTAGATCCAAATAGCAACATTGACATCAAATACAGCCACAATGTGCAACTTTAAGACCAGAAAAATGAGCCCAAATTTTTAACTGCACAAAAGCCAAGAGAGCATTTTATGTTCTGTTACCCCAGTGACATCCTGAGTTAACAGTGGCCTTATTCCTTAGCTAAAGCCCCAGTGAGATGAGGTAATGTTTGCCCTTATTTACAGAGTCGTGGGAAGCTGTTTCAGAGCCTAGGAAAGAAGGATGAGACACTGAGTCACACTGACCCCTGCTAGATCGAGATCTAATCCCTACTTTGTTGCCTGCTCTGGGTAATCAGATGGCTGCATTCCCTCCTCCCCTTCCTCCTCCTCCTCCTCCTCCTCCTCCTCCTCCTCCTCCTCCTCCTCCTCCTCCTCCTCCTCCTCCTCCTCTTCCTCCTTCTCCTCTTCCTCCTCCGCCTCTTCCTCCTCTTTCTTCCTCTTCTTCCTCCTCCTCCTTCCTCTTCTTCCTCTTCTCCTTCCTCTTCTTTCTCCTCTCCCTCCTCTGTCTCCTCTCCCTCTGCTTCCTCCTCTTCCTCCTCCTTCTCTTCACTTTTTAAAAGATCACAACTCTTAAGATTTTATTTGCAAAGCTTACTCTTGATAGTGGATTGGTCACTTGGAGGTAAATTGAGTCTTACTGCTGATACAGTGGAGACAGTTCATCGTAGAACTCAAGGAGACCAAAAGACAGGATAGGCTTTGTTTGGATACCAGCACTCTATTATGGTACCCTCTGACCAGCCAGTCAGCTCTCTGACTCCCTTATCTCAGTTTTCCTGAGCTGGGATGGAAGGCTGAGGCAGACCTAATTTTCCAGGCCCTGGTTCTTTGCCCTTGTTTGTGGTTGAGCTAACTTGGCTTACATTCCTTCTGAGGACATCACTCTGTAAAGTCTGCTTTCTCAAGACTTGTCACCTACTTGCTCCTTTCATCCTTTGAAGAACCAAAGGAATCCTGTCTAGCTTGGTTCTTCTCAGGCATTCCTGTCTGGCCATGGCATCTGTTTGTTTACCCAAGAAAAGGAACGCATGGTGGATGTGATGTCAGTCAGTGTCCAGGCCTTCTGGACTGGGCAGGAACTGATTCTTTTCACTGCCTTTGGGGTTTAGATGCTGAGAGCCATGAGATGCCTATGATGTGTGTGCTATAAAAATATTTGTGCAAAGTAGGCCTGAAATCTTCAGCCTCTTGTTCCTGTGGGGTTTTACATACCTGTCCTTGCTACCATTGACATTGACCTGCCCTGTGTTTTTTATTGCTGCTTCCCTTAGAGTTCCTTCACTTTGTAGAGACTGAAGCAAAAAACCCTCAGACTTCCAGATAGGCCAGTGTGTAAGAGGGCCCTTGGAGCCCCAAAGTGGGTCACTTCACTTCTCTCCCTTGCTTGCCCCTGTTCTCATGAGTGGTTGGCATATGTGGGGCCATTGATAGAGCTTAGTTGGCAGTACTGCCAGAACTGGAATCAGGAGATGGCCCCAGGGATGAAACAGAGTTGAGATCTGTGCTAGTATAGCCATGGTGACTTGGCTTCAGTTCCTCACTGCTGGGTTGGTTACTGACTCTAGAAGAGTCCGTGTGTTCTTGGCTACTCCCTTCTGGTCAATAGAAAGAAAACACTTTTCTAAGAGCACAAATCAAAATCGACATGAAAGCCTACCTCAAGAATGTACTGAAGGTTGCCCTAGGGAAGGAAAGAGCAGGTGTCTTTCTACCTAACAGGGAGGATGGCCCTGCAGCAGAGATGTCAGTGTTCCATCCAAATGGTAGACTGTCCTCAACACTAATTGGTAGTCACTTGACTAATGGTACTTTGAGTTGGTGGCAGAGAACAGAGTACTGTGGGGCTAAGGGGTGGGGGAATGTGCATAGGACAGAATTGGCTGCCTGGGGCTGGGTGGAGCTCCTAGTGACTGGAATCAGATAGCTAGGAAAAACAGAGCAGTTACGTAACTGTGTTTACATGGCTCAGGTGACTGTGGAGTCTACAGCAGTCCTTGACCCAAGGCCATGCTGGAAGTGTGCAGGCAGCCCACTAATAGGAAGGAGGTCCCTCTTGAACAGGAGGGCATGCAGGAGACAGCATGGCATACTGACCAGGGCGGAACTTTCTGGGACAATGTTACCTGGCTCTAATATGCCACTGGAAGCTGCCCAGGGTGAGTCAGGCAGGCAGGCTGCAACCAGCTAAAGCTAGGGGGAGGGGTCAGGAAACCAGATACCTGGCTCTCAGTCCAATCTCTGAACCTTGCTATGTTTTTCTCCCTAATCTTCTTAAAAGAGGAAGAATTTTCCCTAAATATGGGCAGAAAAGAAAATGGGGGATTATTTAAGTTTCCTTGGATTTGCCTGCCCTGTGATCCTAGCAACCATGCCTCCTGTATTTTCTGAGGCCATCTGAATAGTGGAGAACACAGTGGGCTCCAACCTGAGAGGTGGTAAGCCAGCCCAGGCCTAAGAGGCAAGGCAGAGCCGAAGCAGCTAAGCAAAAAAGCTCAGCCCTCCACTGCCACCAGCCCCCCTTCCTCCCAACCTGCATCCTCCAAGACTGTTTACTGGACTCCCCATTCCCATAGAGATGGGACTGGTAGCCAGTCCTCAGCTCCCTTGCCCAGTCGTGCCTCCTCTTGTGAGAAACAGGAAGCTGGGACCTTTGGCAGCACAGCGGCACCCTCTACACTAAATATTTATCTTGGAGTCCAGGTCAGAGCCTTAGAGCCTAAGAAGTTCACTGCTGGAGAGAAGGATGGCCAGGATCCCTGGAGTGGGAAGATCTTCAACTTCGTCTTTGGACAACAAAGAAGACAGTGAAAGTGATGTGGCCCTTCTTAGTCCCAAGGACCCTGACAGGTGGGAAAACTTGAAAGAGGGAAATGGGTAGTACTTTTAATCCCACAGGGAAGGAAGAGGCTGCTTCCCTGGAATGGGTGGATAATTCAAGCTTCAGAGGGGCAGCATGCTGCCTGACCTCAAAGAGGGTCTCAGACCCCTCCACTCCTGAAGTACATTCTTGCAACCCACCCCACCTCTCTCCCTTCAGCTTTCCTCCTCCTCCAACCTCCCCCCAAACACTGTGCACTGTGTAATACCCACATCTGTTAAAATACCTTATGTATGCGAATCAGAGCCCTGTTAGCAGGTTTGCATCTATGGAAGCCTATGAAACTGCTTCCTAAAAACTCCTACCCGTGGGAGCGCTGGCTCGCTCATCTCTTGAGCTGTTCTTTGACCTAAGTTTCCCAGGAGGTGGGAGTGGATTTTGTTTGAGGGCACCACAAACAGTTCTTTCCCACAACTGGGAAAGTATGCCGCTAATAAGAGAGGAGCGTGTGCAGGGCTGTGGTGGTGAACGCCTTTAATCCCAGCACATGGGAGGCAGAGGCAGGTGGATTTCTAAGTTCGAGGACAGCCTGGTCTACAGAGTGAGTTCCAGGACAGCCAGGGCTACACAGAGAAACCTTGTCACGGAAAAACCAAAAAAAAAAAAAAAAAAAGAGGCAAGCGTGCTAGGGGTTGTGATGTGCTGGGAGTCACTAAAACTCCGGGTGGCTCAGACACCAATCAAAACTGCAGTAGGTATCATTTACCATACCAAACACCTCACTGCAGTGGATCAGAAACCATTTTTACTGATTGGTTTGTTGGGGACTTGGGTAACCCTGTGAGTCACAGGCTAGGAGTACTCCAGGGTTTCCATTGTCAGTAAACATTTGCCCTGGCACCTGCCAGCAGAAGACTGGACGAGGAGGGGAGGAGGGAGGGTCAGAGAGAATGGGGAGCCAGTGGGCGGTATCCTTCAGATCCGCGTCAGCACCGCAGGAACAGCGGAAAAGCAGGATCAAAACAAATACGATGAATGGGAACACCAAGACCCTCTGAACCTCATCCCCGCCCAAGGGGCCCCACCCTTATCCTCTTCAGTGCGGTGGCACGTCCAGGGAGCCGCTTGCTCTTAAGGTCGATCCCCTACCCCAAACTTTGCACGTGTGTGTGAGCATCCTCACGTTTGTTAGTACATGAGTATTTGCAAATGCTTGGTCAGTGCGCTTAGACTGCCACGAACTCTCTCCCCAAGCGGGCGTTGCCTTCGTTCCTGGGCCACCAGGTCTTATCTCCGTCCCAGCCTGTCTGCCTCCGGGCCTTTCTCCTGCCTAGCCAAGGCCGAGGGCTGCATATCTAATTCCGGCTCCACCCGAGGTCTGGCACTTTGGACAGTTCAGTTAATCACTCCTGCCCTGTGTCCTGGCTCTTGCAGAGCAAATCGCTTCCCACACCCTGGAAATGTCGCTGGAAACTCTGAGTGGCCCCCGCCAGCCCGCCCGCCCCTTTGACTTCAGCTTTGCGGTGGGGGCCGGGGAAGGCATCTGGGAAACCAGCGGGCTCCCGGGGGACCCTCGGTGGCCCCTCCCGGCACCGCCTCCTGGACCGCCCGGCCCCTTGGGCAAGGGGCCACATCGTCTCTGTGGCGTGCCGCCGGACAGAGGGCACTCGCGGGAGTGAGTGAGGGAATAGCAGGCATTTCCACTTCACCCCAGCACAGCCCCGGCTCACAGTTCAAATCCGAGACCCAAACTCCTCCCGCCGCATTACTCTCAGGGTCCTGCCTCCTAGCGCGCCCCCTCGGTCTCCCTCTTCCTCGTTGGGCGCCCAGCCTGGCCCAGCATCCTGACGGGTCACGAGGGCCGTGACCGCTCGCACTTCTCCCTGCCCTCTTTCTCCGAGGGCTCACCGCGGCTGCTCCAGGCAGAAGCGGGCTGGGATGCTCCTGCCCTCCTGGGCAGCCCCAAGCCCCCCCACCTGCTCGCCGGGGGAAGGTAGGTTCAGCGACGCAAACGGGTGGGAAGGAGGCAAGACGTAGCCTGGCATGGACGGGAGCGAAGGCATAGAGCCCCTCCCTCGGGGTCCCAGTCTCTGAGGTCGTGAAAACCAGAAAATGTGAATTTGAAAAACTCTGACCCTGTTAGTGGAGAGCTATAGTTTGATAAGATCCGGAAAGGCAGAGAACGACGTTCCCACCATCAAGGCCTCACTCTGAGATGGGAAGGAGTCCACCAAACCTATAAGTTCTTCATTCTTCCAGCTCTTTGGAGATGGCTGCTTGAGTGCAGGGGCTGCCTGAATTCTGGGAACTCACCAGAGGTGTCTGGACACCTTCTGTTTTATGCTAGACAGATCCTAATTCCCCAGGAGGCCTCTGTCTTCCTTAGGTTCTGTCTCCTGGCAGCCTGCTGAGAGAAAAACCAGGACCACCACGGGGCCTTATTATAACCTCGTGTATTCCCAGGAGTGCCTTTACGTGTTGCTGTGTGGGAAGGGAGCAGATGGAGGTATCCTAGAGTCAGTAGCTCACGAAACCAGGTGGTGATGGGGGGACTGGATCTCTCCTCTTGGAGAAGACTCTTTTGGATTTGCTGGGAGGGTGGAACACAATGACATTAGGGAAGGAAGGCCTGTCAGCTGATGGGTGCAACTGCTGATGTTGAGGGACACTTGGCCTTAAGCCAGCAGCTGGGTAGGGAGGGGTAGCTCTCCAGCTAGTGTGCCCAGGCTTCCTTGGTCATCAGTCTGCCTGGCCTCACTTTCCCCTGGAGGAAGTCCAAGAATCGGGAGCCTGGTGTGTTCCTACGGTTGGCTTTTTGGTAAGAGCTCTAATTGGATCCAGCTGGTGGGCTGCACCTCAACCTCCCCTCCTCACAAAGTCAGGGATTGGCTGGGTCTCCAATAGGCTGCTCAGATATCAGAAAGAATCCCCACAAATGCAGACCAGAGATGGTGCTTGCTGCCCCTAGCCTCCTCCATCTCCTTGTCAATGCCTGAGCAGGAACTGAGCACAGAAGACAAGGTACCACAGGCCTCTGCTGTACTGTCCTCATGCCCTCAGTCCCACAGCCCCTGTGCTGTTCAGATGACTGCTTGCTGCATACCCTGCTGACATTCTTTTCACTTTAACTCCCGTGCTCCTCACATGATCCACCCTGCCCCTCCCCCATCATATTCACAGCACTGAATATATTCTACCACACACAGGACATCACCTGGGGTGGTTTGTGGAGCCCCCACATACCCCACAGGCACATGCAAACCTGAATTGGCTCAGTCCAAAAGGTGCTGTAAATTTATTCCACTAGTACCCCAGTCAGCCAGGAAGATAAAGAGGTTCAGATCCTATACCACAGCTCTCTAGACTCTAAAGCCCCTTTGTTCCCCTGGACCATGAGTGCTCTGTCCTCTTGTACCCACCTGTGGTGCCCTTTTGCTCACCCATCTCCCAGGTGCTCTAAGCTCCCTTCTGCTGACCCTTGAGTGAGGCAGAACCTAGTGGCTTGTCAGGCATGATCTGTCAGTCAGGAAGGACCCTCCCTTCAAAGCCAAGCCTGTGGAAACAGGAGCATTTGTCAGTGTAGGAGAGAAACCTCCAGAACTCAGCACCACCCCCAGGGCAGAAGCAGGTCCTCTTGTGTTGTGTTGTCATCTGCTGATTTGCTTTCCATCCACCCAGCATTGACTCTGAGTGTTCTGGAGCCATGATCTGCACAGGAGGCCAGCAGGCAGCCCACATTCCCTAGGTCTCAGAAGTGGCTCCCTGCCTGGAAATGCTCTCCCATGCTCTCCTTGGCCCTGGTAGGGGTGAGGGCACTGCTGGCTGCTTCCCAGTGGTCAGCAGGTCTGTGGTCTTGATGTTGACTGCCTTTGTGCCTATCACACAGATGCTACCCAAGGCAGGAGCATGACAAAAGAATGGAAACAAAGTCTTGTGTGCTCAGGTCCTCTCTGCTAGCTGCCCTAGTTCTCCTGTGCCTTCCCTCTAGGGGAGCTGGCTATCCTGGCACAGACAGCCCCAGAGGGGTGGTCAGCAGGCCCTGCTCCTGGCCAGCCTCCCTATCTTCCTCCATGCCTGGCTTCCCCTCCCCCATTCCCACCCAGAGCTCCAGCCCCAGGCCTAACAAGCAGCCCATTGTGCCTCTGGGAGTCAGCACTGGCAGCCTGCAGGCGGGTGCCCAGAGCTGCCTGTTTCCTGGGTCCTTGAGCTCCCACCCAGCTGGCCATAATTCCCTCCCACAACCTACCTTCCTCCCCCACCAGTGGGTTGAGTCAAGAGGTCCCAGGCAGTCCAGCCCAGCAAGGCTTTCCCTTCCTTCCTTTTCTGCAGAGTACACACGAAGGAGCAGCTGGCACATCCTGTGTCCTCCGACCTTGACCCAAGCATGCAAGGCCTCCCTGCTGGGCTCAGCCTGGATGATTTCATCCCTGGCCACCTCCGGGCCCATATAGGCGCATCCTCCCGGGGGACAAGGGTGAGTGAACAGCAAGGAAAAAGGAACACAGATGGGCCAGCCGTTGATGGGGACATGAGTGGGCTAGGTGAGGGGAGTAGTGGATTGACAGTATAAGGAGGGAAGCCGGTCTAAAGGAAGCTCCAGAGAGCCTCCATGGCTTCCCCAGAAGGCCAGACTCAGGCTATGCTCAGGCCATTCCTTCCCAGTGGGACTCCAGTGGAACCTCTGGGCCCTGAGCGTGCGGCTCCTGGCCCCTCCCCACAGGTGCCTGTGATCCGGAATGGTGGCTCCAACACCCTTAATTTCCAGTTTCATGACCCTGCGCCCAGGACTGTGTGCAATGGCTGTCCCCCACCCAGGAGAGATGATTCCCAGCCTCCAGGTGGGTCTGCTTGGGAAGATCTGCTCTAAGAACTTAACGCAGGACAGGGGATGGGGCAAGTTCTCTGTGCCATATGGAAGGGAATGGATCTCTCAAGGCCTTGGGAAGGTCCCCAGGGAACTGTGGATTCAGTTTAAGGTTTTCTGTGATCATGCAGATCTTGAGAAAGGAACCTTGAAGAGAGAACAGGCTGATACAGTCCTTCCCTCCCTCTTGACACAGGAAGGACATGGCCCTAGGGGTCAAGGGAACTGTAACTCAAATGGGAGGGTGAGAAGTGTTGGCTTAAGAATGGACAGGGACTGCCTACCCCCACACACACACTCAGGATTCTCATCCAACCCAAAAGGACATTGGAGATGCAGCCTGCCATCTGGGCCCTAAGGTCTCTGAGCTCCTGGGGACTCCTCAGTACAATCCAGCCCTTTGAGAGAAAGGGCATCCTTTACTGAGCATTCATTTCTCTGACTCGGACATTGTGCAAAGGATCTCAGTCTTTAACAAGGAATTATTGAACACTAGACCACACTGGACATACATTTCACAAGCCTAACCCCACCTAATCCACCCACATCTAAGCAAAGTCAGGGTCAGTTATGGGCATCTTCCCAGTGAGGATCCAGTCTCAGCGATGCTCAGAGTAGATAAGGTTGCATTGAGATCCACACACTTGACCATCTGGCCCTGAAGCACGTATACGATTATACTAAACTACTTAGAAACTAAACATTCTGTGGGAAAGCTGGAGACACAGAACACATGCCTGGGGAATGAGTTTCTGACCTCTCTGGGGGCTGTTTTCTGTATGTGCTATGTCCAGTGGCACAGACTGGAAGTCACTGTGTCTTGGCTGAAATTACTCTCCTTCTATCCAAGTAGAAACTGAGGCACCACCAGGGCGATTAATGGGCCTAAACTTAAATAACCAATAGGTGGCCAAGCTCTAGTCTAAATTTAAGTCTGTGTGTGTCCCTCCAGTACCATTCCCTCCCACCCCCTACTGCCACCAATCCCCTACAGCCCAGAATCAGCCTTGCCACACCCTAACTGGGACACCCCCAGCATTTGCTTCAAGTAATTATTCCCAGCCCTCCTTCTGCAAACTCTTAGGACCGTCCGAGGAAAACAGAATGGGGTGGGGATGGACACAGATTTCTCCAAACAAAATCCTCTTAAAATTCATTTTAAGTAATAAACAAGCAGAAGCCTGAGGCGCTGCTGCGGATATGAGGTTTATGGAGTCTGCATCACCCAGTCAAACAAGACGGGGTTCAAACATCACAGGGGTTGATGTTCTGAGGAGACAGACCAGGTCAGGTGGGGAGTCCTGTCTTTCAGCTAATGATCCTACACTCCTCTCATAGACCCAGCATGGTATCAGACCTGGCCAGGCCCTGGGAGCCGGCCTTCTATGAGCCTAAAGCAGCCTGCCTCTCAGCATGCCCAAAACTGGTCAGCCACATGGACCAAGGACAGCAAGCGACGGGACAAGCGCTGGGTGAAGTACGAGGGAATCGGGCCTGTGGATGAGAGCGGCATGCCCATTGCCCCCCGATCTGTGAGTCCAGGGCTTGAGGGTCAAAGACAAAGGGGGCCCAGAGACCCTCCTAAGTTCTATTGCTATGAGTATAATACGGGTGGGCACGGAGTCACACAGATGTTACGTGGCACAGATCTCAAAGATAGAAAGCCACCACTTTAAGGGCTGAGCTTAGCAGGATGCCTCTTAGTTTTGTATCCCAAGGGCCTGGCCTAGCACCCACAGACTAACTGCCTATTTACCAGCTGAGTGAGTGAGATTGCCAGGGCAGGCAGGGAAGGATCCCGTATTCCACATTTCACAGAGGATTACCAGGGCCCTGGCCTTCCATTGCCTTCATATGTTGGGCTATATTTCCTCATAGTCACAGACCCTTCCTGCTTTGTAAAGTCCAGATATGGTGGGTTATGGGAAATGCCCACTCTCCCTACACTGTTACTTGTGTTTACTTATGTAGAAAAATATTCATTGTAGAAGCATCAGGAATAGACACAAGACTGCGGAGATAGCTCAGTCAGTGAAGGACTTGCCATACAAGCATGAGTTCTCGTTCCTGGAACATTGTAACACACACACACACACACACACACACACACACACACACACACACACACACACACACACACACACCAGCTGGGCATTATAATCCCAGCACGGATGAGGCAGAGGCAGGTGGATCTCTGAGTTGGAGGCCAGCCTGGTCTTTAGAATGAGCTCCAGTCAGGGCTACACAGAGAAACCTTGTCTCAAAAATTAATTAATTAATTATTGGACAGTGCCTGAGTAATAATAACTGAGGTTGACCTCTGGCCTCCATATGCACGTGCATGCACATACACGTACAAACACACAACACCCACATAAGCGTGCACTCGTGAGCTGTGCAGGCACATACAGATATGTAGAAACATGAGGAAAATATAAATCAGTCTCCATCTCATAATAGAGGGCCATCATGCTATATACACTGAAAAGAATTCTTGCATGTGTCGAGTTCAAACACAACATGCCACGTGAAGTTGTCACAAAAGGAGCTGAGGAGAAGGCTCAGTGGACAAAGCGCTTACTGCGTAATTGTATTAAACCTGGGGGTGGGGTCATAGGCAGATCCACTGGCTTCCTGGCCAAGCAGTCTAGAGGAAACAATGAGCTCCAGATTCAGTGAGAGATTTTGTCTCAAAAAAAAATAATTCTTATATTTTGAGGGGTGGTGGTGCCTTTAATCCTTTAAGCACTCAGGAGGCAGAGGCAAAAGGATCTCTGTGAGTTCAAGGCCAGTGCAGTCTACATAGTGAGTTCTAGGCCAGCCAAAGGCTATCTAGTGAAACACTGTCTCAAAAATAAAATAGAATAAAAATAAGGGGCTGAAGAGATGGTTCAGTGGTTAGGAGCACTTGTTTCGGGAGAGGTCCAGGGTTTGATCCCCAGAACACACAAGACAGCTCACAACGTCTATAGCTCTGCTCCCAGGGACTCTAATGCTTTCTTCTGACCTCTAAGGATATAAGCAAAACACTCATATACATTTAAAAATCTTTTAAAAAAAAATAAATAAATAAAAATTAATTAGGTAGAGAGCTGGTGAAAAGGTTCAAGTGGACAAAGGCAGTTCCATCATCCCTAATGACCTGAGTTTGATCCCAGAACCCATATGGTAGAGATGCCACTCCTGCAAACTGTCCTCTGGTCTCCACATGTGTGGGGGGCATCTACATATCCCGCCCCCATTAATAAATGAAAAAAAAATGGTGTCATGCAATTGACCCCTGGCCTCTACATGTACATGCACAGGAATATGTGCCTGCATGCACATAGGTGCACACACATGCACACACACCAGCACCACTACCAGAGATATTCCCCAGACCCCAACCATCTATAGGGATTTCAAGGTGCCCAGAGTTGGCTTGTCATTGGGGAGGATGGGTGAGCCAGGAGGCCTGAGAAGGGTGGGTGAGCAAAGAGACCTGATTTTAATTTTCTGATCTCAGAGTGTTGACAGCCCCAGGGACTGGTATCGGAGAATGTTCCAGCAAATTCACCGGAAAATGCCAGGTTAGATACCCTCCCAGGGCCCAGTAGACTTCCAACTATCCGGAACTTGTGGGAGGGATAGAAAGGGGGATTTATTTGCTTATGAAGCAAAATTTTTTCTGACTTCTCTCTCCAAGCTCTAAGGTGAGTGGTCCTGGAAACAGACAAAAAAAAAAAAAAAAAAAAAAGTTGCTGCCTGTAACTGAAGCACTCAGGAGGCAAAGGCAGGGAGAAATAACAGATTTGAAGGCCAGCCAGCCTAAGCTACAAACTGAGACTCTGTCTCAAAAATCTAAAAAAAAGGGCCTGGGGTAGGAAAGAGAAGAGGAAGAGGAGGCAAGGTGGGAGTTTCTCTGTTCTACCGATGCTTGAGGCCAGCATGGCCCCCAGAATATACTTGAGTGGACAGCGACTAGCTGAAGTTTCCCGATGTCCTGGGGGTGGGAGGGTGGGGTGGTTCCTGGGATCTCTCTGGACTTCTGGTTAGGCTGCAGCACCACCTGAAGCATTGGTCCGAATGCATCCAATCCTAAGCTGCATATGAGCGCTCTACAGGCCATTTGTACACAGAGTCAGTCCTTGCCTGTCTCTGAGGACCTCCTGTGTACTAAGCACTAATCTAGAAAGATACACAAGACACAGATGACGGAAAGGGCTAGAACAAAAACAGAGAAGGCTGGGGAGTGGCTGAGACCTCACCCAGACCAGGGAAGGAAGGACCTGTAAAGAGGCCCTGGAGCTTAGTCCAGAAAGGGTGGAAAGGAATGCGCCAGCAGAGGGCGCTCCAGAAACCCAGAGGGGAAAACACATCTGGAAAAACACAGCCAGGAAACCCTGGACTGAGGTGAGAGGGGATTCAGGGTAGGAGTGAAAGTCAGAAAAACCAGAGGGTCAGGTCTTGTGAGGTTTTGGAGGTTCCTAAGAGGCTTTGACTTTTATTGGACAAGAAACCTGAACCCTCTGAGCAATTCTGAGCAGCAGAGTGGAGAGTTCTAACAAAGAGGGCTGAGAGAATCTCCCACATAGCTAGACAGAAGAGATGGTGGGAACAAGGGCACCAATTTCCCTGATTGGCAAGGCTGGGGATAGGGGCTGGGGGTGGGGAGGCCATCATGAAAGCTCTGCTCTTATCCATTCTACACCTTCCAATGGCCCAGTCCTGGGCAGTGGGCAGTGGGATGGGATGGGATAAGGGACATTCCAGTGGAGCATTGGAATCTGCTGATAATTGGACATACCATGAAAGAACAGCATCGAGAGTGAATTTAAACCTCAGCAAGTTGAAGGATGGAGCTGCTGTTTGGCCTCGTTTATCTTTCAGACAGGGTCTCGTGTATTCCAGGCTGGCTTACCATGTAGCTGAGGCTGACCAAAAGCTCTCAGTCTTCATGTCTCAGGGGTCATGGGAGTGTGCCTGGATTTGGTGCTGACATTTTT
The DNA here is from genome assembly GCA_028551405.1 of Uromys caudimaculatus. NCBI lineage: Eukaryota > Metazoa > Chordata > Mammalia > Rodentia > Muridae > Uromys > Uromys caudimaculatus. Next base: position 49,102,958 of record CM052708.1, read on the forward strand.
TTTTTTTCGAGACAGGGTTTCTCTGTGTAGCCCTGGCTGTCCTGGAACTCACTCTGTAGACCAGGCTGGTGCTGGCATTTTTTAGAGACAGAGAAGATGGCAGAGGAAGCAGGTTTAAGAGCATTTGGAGCCTGGTGTGGTAGCACATGCCTTTAGTCCCAGCACTTGAGAAACCGAGGCAGGAGTTCAAGGCCAGCCTGGTCTACAGTGAGTTCTAGGACAGCCAGAACTAGAAAATGAGTCCTAGTCTCTAAACAACAACAACAAGAAGAGATTTTTTGTTTTCTATGCATGCCACACCCAAGGGGAGCAGGCAGCAGAATGTCCTGGGCTAAGTCAGGGGTGAGGTCTGCACGTGAAATACCTGGGGTGCTCAAAAAGATGTCGATCTCTAGTCTTAGACAATTCTGACGGATAGCCTTGGCTTGACCAAAAACTGGAATTGTAGGAATAGACAGTACTGTCCTTAGAGAGTGGCTCCCTGCAAGAACAAGTCCCTTGTATAAAGTGCCATATCCAAAGCCATGGATATAGGGCCCCATGGTGGTGGCTTGCTCAGGAAGCTGAGGCAGAAAGATTCCATGAGTTCTAAGCTAACCTAGGCTATCGCATGAGGTCCTAGACTCAGTGGGTGAAATGCACATTGTGGAAGCAGAGGACTAATGTTTGCAAGTTACCCTCACGCACATGCTGTGGCACGCATGTGTCCACATACATACATACATACACAAAAGAAATGTTTCTAAAACATGAATAAACAAACAAAAACCCCCAAGGGGCTGCAGAGTTAAGTGGCTTCTCTTCTAGAAGACAAAGGTTCAAGGCCCAGCCCTTGGCCTGGCAGCCCACAATTCTCTGTAACTCCTGTCCCAGTGGATCTGGTACCCTCTTTTGGCCTCCATGGGGAACCAGGCACACATGTGGTTTACAGACATACATACATATAAAATATAAAATAAATTTAAAAGTATGACAAATTTAGGTATAAGTAGTCATATTTGCATATACCTGCAGACATCCTCTAATGGACCTTATAGTGCCCCCCTAGATTTCTTATATTTAATACAAAGTAAATTCTATATTAGTAGCTATATATGTACACTATACTGTGTTGTTTAGGGAAGAATGACAAGAAATAGTTCGTGCACATGTGCAGTACAGATGTGATTTATATTTTCAAAGTGGTTGAATCCATGGATATAGACCCTGTGGAAACAAGGCTGAGTGTATTTGAAAAGCTTTGAGACTAGCCAAGATCATACAGGAGCTGGAGAAACAGTCTTTAGGACTGAGCCCCCTGGGGATGTGGGTTCAGAGAAACCCCCCCTGAGGCAAGGAAAGCAGCTGGGAGACTGGAGGTGCTTCCAGAGAGGGACAAGGAGAGATGAGAGAAAGGAGTTTCAGAAGGAAGAGCTATGACAAATGCTACTCCTGAGTCAAGTTAGGTGATCATAACCTAACTGGGTGCCATGGGGGTCCTGAGTCCCTGGTCAGCATGGTTGGCGCAGCAGTGGTAAGCAACAGGCCTGCCGGGAAAGAGGACTGAGGGCTAGAGATAGGGTGGTATTGTTGCTGTGAGGAAAAGCGGTCACCTAGCAGCAGACGAAGGTGAAGCAGCCTCCTAAACCTCCTTCACTTGGTGCTGACCCCCGAAAGTCCTGAACACTGGGAGGTGTGGGGCTGGGCAAAGGGAGAAGTAAGGCATTTTAGAAGGAGGTGCAATTGGAGAAGGGAAATAGGAGGAGGCTGGCATGGCCAGGACAAGCCTACAGAGGTCATGGGGGGGGGGGGGGGATAAGCAGGAGGACCTAGAGGGTGTGGTTGCCACCCATTTGGCTCTCCTAGGCCTAAAGGCTGCCAGAGGCAGGCATTCCAAGCCCTCCCAAGGGCCGTCTTCTTCATTCCTTCCCTCCCTCGGGACATTCTTCAGGCCCTGACTCAGCCCTCAGCCCCTGCTCCAGGCAGAAGGGAGGCTGGGAGCGGCTAGGCAGGCTCCTAGAGCACCCTGTCCTCACTCTGTGTTCTGTTGGTGATCCAGTCCTTTCTGTTCCCTAGACCTGCAGCTAGACTGGACCTTGGAAGACCCACCCAAAGGTGAGGGGTATGGGTTCATTGGTTAGAGTCTAGAGACGTGTAGGCTGGGCTTGGGGGCTTCCTGGGTGGTGCGATTCCATGCAAGAGGATTTTAAGGGTCACCTCTGGGAACACTAAGACCCCTAGTAGGCAATGACTAAGACTACCTTCACTATCCAAAGAGCCCTTCTCTTGCCATCTGCTGACCAGGTTTCCCTGGGCCTCTCTTTTCTTATCTGTGAAATGGGGATATCACCTATTCCAAAGCTGTTTTTAAGAGTTTGTATCATAAATCTCTTGGGACAACACCCATGTATTAGCCAGGAACCCATCTCTGTCCTCGTGAACCTGTTATCCAGGTATTAGAATGGAGGTGGGTATCACGGCCTAAAATAATTGCCCAACACTAGTCCTTGTCTGTCTTCATTCATCTTCAGGGGTTTCCTCCCGTGCCTCTTCTGCAGACCCCAGGCATCCAGGGCCCCAGCAAAGACCTGCCTCCAGGCCTGGCACAACTGAGACTTCTAGCGGGTGAGCTGTGGCCAAGACAATGTAGAGACTAGTGTCCCCTTGTGGTCAAACCTGGCACAACCTGGGAGCAGACAGGAAAGATATTACAACTCACAAGGATCAGAGATAGCCAGGGACAGACCCACTCCTGTTGTGCGTTAGGAGCCAGACCCTCACAGATCCAGAGACCTTAGTGATGTGTGTCCAGGGCACTGGGGATGGAAGCTGTTAAGGGAAGCTTGGATATGTGGCCCTTCCACTTTAAAAACTGAGAGAAAACCTATAGCATGGGTGAACCTGGTTTTCTGTCAGACTGTGGCTCAGATATGCCCTCCAGAGAGGGAAAGGAAGAAATTCCTTTCCCTGGGCTGAGTATTCAGGGGGTGCCAAGACTCTGCTACGCCTTGGGGACCTGGAACTCTGCTTTATGGTAAAGTATACCAGCTGTATGTGCCTTTATGGGATTGAATTCAGTTCATTAGCACAGCCATCGCTGACATGTGGCCTTTGTCATCAGTGAGGTGGTGACAAGAGGTCCAAGTCAGTGTACTGCTACTAGTCATTCAACCTTGGACTTCAGTGTCAGTGTCTCCGTCTTGTAAGTGGGGGTGATGGAGGTGACTGGGAGGATTGAGTGAACACACATTTGCATCTTGCATTGTGATTGGCATGTGGCAAGTCTGCCAACATGCTAACACACAGGTTCCCATATGATGAGAGCTTCTTTCTATTGCAAACAGCACATTCCATTCTCATGAACACCTTTTTATTATAGAAATGAGAACAGAGTCATAATTATAGGCAATGCATCCTCACCCTGTTGTCAGACATGCCATCATTTGATAAGCTCTATTCAGTTGTTCCAGACTAAAACCAGACACTGGGATATGAAGTCCAGCCAAGAGAGAAACCCTAGAGAAGAGTTAAGGTGGATAGGGCACCCCAGTGACTGAGGCAGCCACACAGGTTTTATCACTTTATGTAAGCCCCATGAACCTGAAGCTCAGGGACCCAAAACACTTTGCCCAGGTCTCCTGGGTGGAGATGCTCCCATGTTACCCTTGGAGTTGTTTGTAGTCTTATGTCCTGGGCCACTTGGCTAGAGCAACCTGAAAGCCAGCTGCACAAGTACACACCATACCGAACATATATGCAGGATACTGTTGCCCAAGACCACAAGAGAGATCCTAGCTATCCATGGAGCAGTGTTTGTATAGGCCTTCTGCTGGACACCTAGCACATGCTCCCTTGCAAGTCACTCCCATTTTACCAGTGTCGAGCCCAGAGTTCCATACAGCATGCCATAGCTACGAGGACTATGGAATGACTTCCACGATAAGTGGGCAGGTAGGCTCCCTTGGTGGGAATGAGGACAGAGGTAGAGAAAGAGGCACATCCCCTTCTCCTTTGGTTACATTCTCATCCATGTCTCAGTTTTCTTGTTTGTTTGTTTGTTTGTTTTGGTTTTTGGTTTTTTTGTTTGTTTGTTTGTTTTTTCAAGACAGGGTTTCTCTGTGTATCCCTGGCTGTTCTGGAACTCACTCTGTAGACCAGGCTGGCCTCGAACTCAGAAATCCACCTGCCTCTCCCTCCCAAGTGCTGGGATTAAAGGCGTGCACCACCACTGCCCGGCCATGTCTCAGTTTTCTAAGAGGAAGTTAAAGTGGTGTTTTCTCTTTCTTCAGAAGAAACTGGAACCACTCTGAAGAGACATCTAAAAACACCTTAAACTATACTCTTCGACCATCCTCTTCAGAGCCTCATCCCCCAAATCAGGTAGACCATTTTGCTCCCCAATACCATCCCCAGCTGCATGTTCTCTGGCCACACCTATCTGCTGACATAGCACAGATCTTCCCTGATTTCAGCTTGCATACTTAATAAGGGATTGTGGGCATATCAGGGAAGACTAGGCCTGCCTTTAGACTCTAGATACAACCCCAGTGCCCCTCCACTCAAGCTGATGGCCACCCACATCCATGCAGGTGCCTAGACATCGAGAGAAAGTAGAGAATGCCTGGACAGAAGACTCCTGGAACCAGTTTCTACATGAACTAGAAACTGGGCATAAGGTGAGCATATTAGCAGGGTCCTCTAGAACTGGACACAACCTTTAGTTGGAGCCTGTTCCAAATGGGTTCATCCCCTTTGACATACCCTTCCTACCCTACAGCCCAAGAAACCACTGGTGGATGACCCTGTTGAGAAGCCTGCACAACCCATTGAGGTGAGTCCTGCCAGATGGAATGGGGAAAGACACCAGGGTCAACAGCAAACAAGGGTGACTCTGGGTAATGTGGTTCATAGCCATGGATAACGGCCATGGATCCAAGGCTCCAACTTGCCCTGGGCCGATACATTTTCAGCTCTATCCCTAGCACCAAGGACAGTGCCTGAATGCAGTAGATGATTAATAAACACACAGAATAATATAGACATTATCAAAGGTACTCATGAATTGGTGCTGGATTCAGCCTGGTAGAGAGAGAGTCCCTCTAGGAAAAAGTGTAGGCAGAGAATGGGGCAAGGGAAGTGTGTACCTGAATATATGAGCTTGCACCGGCTCAGCTCATTGGAATGAGTGTGTGGTGGGTGGTTGCAGCAAACCCGGGCCATGGAAAGCCATGGAAGCCAACAGAAAGGAATTTGGCAGGCCCTCAGGTTCTTAAACAAAACATACTCCCCACCCCCATCCCTTTTCCTGCAAAATTAAAAAGGCCAGCAAGTACTAAAGCACTTATGACACGCTGAAGTCCTGGGTTGGGGACTATGACAGGAATGAGGCGACACCTTCCTATTACCCTTGAACCATGACTGCAGGCATCAAAACATGTCCTGATCCCCCTCCCTGAGGCCTGCCCCTGGCCAGCCTGTCACTTCTGACCTCTGACCATATACTAATACAGTGCACTTCTCAAGAGGATCTTATCCCCCAGGTCCTGCTAGAGAGAGAACTGGCCAAGCTGAGCGCAGAGCTGGACAAGGACCTGCGGGCCATTGAGAGTCGCCTGCCACCCTCCAAGGTACTAGCCTCCAGCGGGCTTCTAGAAGGAAGACTTTAGCCACAGCATTAGGGGACAGAGGGAAGCAGGCAGAACTAGAAACTGGCGACTTTGGGCGGACTTCAGCCTTGTCCAATCTACAAAGTACTGGATGTTGACTTTCTAAGTGACTCCTGAGAACCCTTCCTGGCCAACTCTGGTTCAGTGTATCAGCTCCGTGGTCCCCACCCTACCCGCCTCCGCCCCCAGTCGCAACCCCAGGGACCCCAAGACCCAACCGGGCCCTGGCTTTCCGGGCTGGGCCTCTTTCCTTGGCGCCTCCTCCCTGCGCAAAGGCTCGCGGCCGCCTCTAGGACCCTGCGTCCCGCCCCTCTCCGGCCTCCTTCCCTCCGGAGCCGCGAACTTTTCCAGAGGAGGTGGCGGCCCTGGCCTCCGCTTCCCTGGCCCCGGGATCCCAAGGTCTGATCACGTCCGGTGTCCCTGCGCAGAACTCTCAGGCTTCACGACGGCCCCTTGAACAGCCCGGCCCGGAGCAGCAGCCCTCGGCCCGGTGAGTGGTAGAGGCGCGGGCCGGAGCAGAGGGTCTGTTCCCGGGGGAGGGGACGTGGCGCGGGCCGGAGAGGGGGCGATGGCCCTGCCCAAGGTGGAGGACGGGCGAATCCCGGAGGAGGGGCCTGAAGATTGGAAAAGTGCAGGGGACATCTCAACCGCAGCTCTGCTGGGGCTTGTCTGCTCCCTGAAGCCACCTGTCCTAAGTCGAGGAGGACTCTAGTGGTAGTGGTGTTGGCGGAGTTGGAGGTGGGTGGTGGGACCCAAGGCCCGACACTTCCCGCGTTTCCTCGGGCGGCCTCCGCCTCTCCTAACCTAAGGCCTCACCCTTCCCGGCCCTCTGCTGCACGGGAAACAGGACATCCTGTTGAGAGCCCCGGACCTGGGAAGACGCCTTAGAAGGCAGGGGATGGGATGGGGGCTAGCCAGAGGGCCTGGGAGATCATTAAGATATGACGATCAGCTCTGAGGGATGTTAAAGTTCCAAACAGGTGACTCACTGCCTCTGTCCCTGCAGTCTGTCCTCAGCCTGGAGGCCCAACTCACCGCATGCACCTTACTTCGGTTCCTCCCGATCCCTGAGCCCCCACAGAATGGCAGATGGAGGAGGAAGCCCCTTTCTGGGACGTAGAGATTTTGTCTACCCTTCCTCAGCCCGAGGTAAGACAAATCCTGTTTTTGTTGGCCCTGAATGGCCGCCTACTGGTTCTAGAAGTTCTCTTACACTAGCTATATGGTGCTCCAGGAAAGGGAGGGCGAGGCCAGGAAGGTCACAGAGCCCCTTGCTTCCCTGTGCCTGACCTGGGTGGGTGGGGGGGAGCATAACCCATCCCAACCCGATCCCCCCAGACATGACCTCCCCAAGCTGAGGTGGTGCTTCTCCACAGAGTCTAGTGCCTCTGAAAGGGGTAGCAGCCCTGCGAGAAAGGAGGAGAAGAAGGTAAGAGAGTCCCTAGGGTCATGGGTCAGGGAATGTCTGGGCAGGTCCCTGTCTGTCTGAGTTAGCCCACTCTGTTCTCTTTCCTCCCAGAGGAAGGCCGCTCGGCTCAAGTTTGACTTCCAGGCGCAGTCCCCCAAGTAAGTGGTTTTCTCAGCCCTCCCCCTCCACCCTGGACAGTCTAAACTGTGAGGGGTAGGGAAGGGCTCAGGCTTCAGTGGGCAGAAGGCTGGAGAGGGAGGTGGTACACCAGTGTCTGAAGGAGAAAGTCTGAGGAACCTGGTGCTGTACACTGCTCTCCCCTACAGAGAGCTGACTCTGCAGAAGGGTGACATTGTCTATATCCATAAAGAAGTGGACAAGAACTGGCTGGAGGGGGAACACCATGGCCGGCTGGGCATTTTCCCAGCCAATTATGTGGAGGTGAGTGGGAGAGATGTGTTGGGAGGGACTTAGAAACTGCAGACTCCAGGTTTCTTGCAAAACGTTGAGGGGTCTAGGCTCTCTCTCTTGAATGTCTTTGGCCCACACATCACCTGGTCCAGGGCTCAGTCTGTTTTCCAACCCAGGGGAAGAGACCCTCGTCCAGAAGCCATCACCCCATTAGGGCCCTAGATTTTAGCTATCAGACCCCATCTTTCTATCCGGATCTCAACTAACCAGAACATGAAATGTGTGACAGTTCACCTGCAAATGTGTCACGTCTTTCAGGTGTGTTCCCTCTTTGTAACTCACACTGCCTGGGGAGTGATAATTATCTCACTTTAGAGATGGAAGGTCTGTACTAAGTCAAAAAGTCATGTCCCAATGAGACCTATAGGTTGTTTTTAGTATCTGTGTCTTAATTTACAGCAAACTAAACCTCTGGCATAAAGTTGTTCATAATATTCCCTTGTATTTTAAAAATATTTATTATTGGAGCTGGAGAGATGGTTCAGTGGTTAAGAGCATTGGCTGCTCTTCCAGGGGACCCAGGTTCAGGTCCCAAATGGCAGCTCACAACTGTAACTCCAGATCCAGGCCATCTGATACTCTCACACAGACATGAATTGGCAAACTACCAATGCACAAAAATAAATAAATTTTATCTATATATATATATATTTAGTCTTGTATGTGTATAGGTGCAAACCTGCTATGGTACACACATCTGGAGGCCAGGGCACAAATCTGGGGTGCCAGGTCCTGCCTTCCACCTTAAGGTGGGCTTTCCTATTTGCTACTGCTCTGCCTCTGGCTTTTCTGTGGGTTCCAGGGCCCAAACTCAGGTCACCAGGTTCTGCCCTCAGTGCGCCTCCTCCCTGACATCATCCTTTCTTTAATGTTCATGACGTGATGATTGTCCTCACAAGTGAAAGTTTAGTCTTTTCTTTTTCTTTTGGCAAGAGTGGCACAGCAGCCCAGGCTGGCCTCAAAGTTATGGTGATCCTCCTGCCCCGTGGTAGTTTAGGTGATTAATAATAATAGTATTTGATACTCTAAGTTTCCCTCTAAATACTGTTTTAGCTGCATCCCACAAATAAAAAAAAAAAATAATTAATTTTCTTGTTTTGGTTTTGTTTTGAGATGGGATCTTGTTATGTAGCCCTGGATGGTGTGGAGCTCACTATGTAGACCAGGCTGGTCTTGGATTCACAAAGATCTGCCTGCCTCTGCCTCCCAAGTGCTTGGCATCAAAGGTGTGTGCCACCAGGACTGACCAAACTGTGACTGTGATAATGATGATGATGACGACGACAACTGTTCTTATTGTTTCTGTTGCTTAACTTAAACTGTTTTCTCATTATCTTCATGCTGTCTCTTTGATAACTGAGTAGGCTGCTGTAATTCGGGCTCTTGGTTTAACAGGTATTACAGATTCTGTCCACCCATACAATTTTATTGAGTATATATAGTCATCCAGTCCAGCAGTCTTCCATAGCTTAGTGTGAAATGGTTGATTAGTTTATTGATTTTTATGAATAGGGTTAACCAAGAAAGCATAGGAATCCAGAGCCCTGGTGGGACAAAGGGCAGGAGGGACCAGGACACTTAAACCAAGGGCCACTTGGCCCTCAGCAGTTGTAAAAGAATAAATTGATCCAGGCCTAGTAGCATATGACTTTAATCCCAGCACTTGGGAGGCAGAGCCAGGTGGATTTCTATGAGTTCAAAGCCAGCCTGGGTTACTTAGTGAGTTCCAGAACAGCCAGAGATACATAGTGAGACTCTGTCTTGAGAAAACAAATCAAATAACAACAATGACAACAACAACAGTAATAATAAATCCTCAGCTTCAGAACAAGTTACTCTGCAGAACCCTTGAGAGACCAGCAGTTAGACAGACTCCCTGGTGGGAAGAGGAAGGAGGGGCCATAGCTAGGTAACAAAGATGGTAAATTTCCAAGATGGTGGGCTTCTTCCTCACCCTCCTGACTTGAGCTTCAAACACAGGACTTGTAAACCCTTGTTCCCCCCAGCAGATCCTGCTAATAGACCAGTTCAGTAACATCCAGGCCAGGCAAGGCCGTGTTACACAGCAGTTGTGGGTCGATCAGCCACCCTAGCTTTTTCAAACTGACTAACCCTAAATCAGGAGAGGAAGAGCCTTCAGGTGCTTAAAATAGCCCAGCCCTCAAAAGAGCCTGGACAGTTCAGCGTCCCTTGCAGAGGGTCTTTGTCTCTGTGTGTCTGCTGCATGTGTGGCCTCTTCAGCCCTGAGAAACACCTTTCTACGATGGCGGATTCTGTTTGCTACTGTCTGCGGTGCTTGATCTTTCTCTGCTGCTGCCCATTGCGCTCAAGATTTTTCCTGCCTTTTAACTCTTTAACGAGCAGAGAGAACAAACCTTACCAAGACCTCTAGATTGAATGCCTTAGTCACTGTTCTATTGCTTTGAAGAGATCGTGACTGACTGAGGCAACTTTTATGGAAGAAAGCATTTCTTTGGGGTCTTACTTACAGTTTCAGAGTCTTAGTTCATTATCATTATGGCAGGGAGCATGGTGGCACGGTGCTGGAGCAGTAGCTGAGAGCTACATCCTGATCGAAAGGCAGAGAGAGAGAGAGAGAGAGAGAGAGAGAGAGAGAGAGAGAGAGAGAGAGTTTGAGATTGAGAATAGATTACTAGGCCTGGCATGAGCTTTTAAAACCTCAAAGCCCATGCCTAGAGACTCACTTCCTCCAACAAGGCCACAACCCCTAATCCTTCTAATCCTTCTAATCCTTCAAACAGTGCCACTCCCTGGTGACTAAGCGTTCTAATATATGACCCTGTGGGGGTCATTCTTCAAACCACCATACTGTATCACCTTCATTTGCCTCTGTGTCCCACATCTGTAGCTCTGTAGTTGGATTGGCTTCTATCTTTGCACTCACCATCCTGTTCTGCCTGTCCCACTGCACATCACTCCACCAGAAAATCTTCCTCCAGGAAGCCTTCTTGGATGACCCATCTCACGGGGCCTGCCTGTACTCACACTGCTACCTGCTAGGCTGTATCTGGTCAGTGTGAGGATATGACATCTGACCAGGGGCAGCCTTGTCCATGTTTTCCTCTGTATGGCTTCCTCTTCCAGGAGCATGGGTGTGTATCCAGTTGATATTTGGTCTGAAGTTTGCTCACACCTTGCCTTCAGGTTCTGCCTGCTGATGAGATCCCCAAGCCCATCAAGCCACCCACATACCAGGTGCTGGAGTATGGAGATGCTGTAGCCCAGTATACCTTCAAAGGAGACCTGGAGGTGGAGCTGTCCTTCCGAAAGGTGAGGCCAGGCAGGGCATGGTAGAGTGTGGCAGGGGAAGGCAAATGGGATCCTGCAGAAAGAAATGAACATTTTTTAAAATGTCAACTGTACCCAGAATTTTAGTTTTTTCCAATCTCTTGGAATAGGTTACCCTTGATCTTTTATTTTTAACCCCAGTACTGGTGACTGAAATATAGGTCCTGTCACACAGGGCAAGTGCTCTATCACAGCCCTTGTTTTATTTTTAATGTTCAGACAGGGTCTTGCTAAGTTCCGCCAGGCTGGCCTTGAACTCACTCTATAGTCCAGGTTGGCCTAGAACTCATTGTATAGTCCAGGCTGGCCTTAAACCATTTTTAAAAAACATGTCTGAGTTTTGTTTGCGTGTTTGTGTGTACCACATGTATGCAAGGCCAGAAGTGAGCTTCAAACCCCTGAAATAAGAGCAACAGATGGTTGTGAGCCTCTCTATGGGTGCTAGGAGTGGAATCCTGGTCCTCTGCAAGAACACCAGGTACTCTTAACTACTGAGCATCTTTCCAGCCCCAAGGCCTTGAGCTTTTGATATTCTTGCCTTAGCCTCCCAAATGGCTGGAGTTATAGGCCTATGCCATGGCTTGGCCAATTTATTCTATTTTTGAAAGAGTGTTATGAACAGTGTCTCACTCTGTTATTCAGGTTGGTCTAGAATTCACTGTGTAGGCCAAGACAGCCTGGAATTCCCTGAAGTACTCCTGCCTCAGCTGCTCAAGTGCTAGGATTTCAGGATGGGATGAGCCATCATGCCTGACCCTACCGTTGTGTCTTTAATCATCTGGTTGAAGATCATAATCTACATTTTAAAAGGACTAGAAATAAGTTTGTGTGCAAAAGGGCACTGTATCAGACAGGAGGCCCTATGCGTGCACATACATGTGTGTATGTGGCTTCTGGGATCTTACTGACAAGCATGTTTTGTGCTAGATTATGGTAAAGAAAGGTTGAAAAGCTTCTGTGAGATGAGGAACTGGCCTTTCTTTGATTGAGTTTGGGGGCGAAGGTCATAGATGCCCCCAGTGGGTACCCCGAAGGCTGGCTCCACAGATAGGCAGGGAAGAAGGTGGGCTGCGTGGCTGGGCAGGAGAGCACTGGGCAGCGAGGGTGAGAACGTCCCTCTTAGACATGCTGGCAGTTCTGTACCAACCTCCATCAGCTTGTCCCGAGAATGCCTTCTGCCCTGGGGGCGGGTCACAGGACATGTGAGTCGGGGCAGGGCTGAGTTGTGGTGGCATGCTAAGATCTGTCCATTGCTACTTAAAATACCACTCTTGTCTCATAGCAACAGCAGTGGTTGGTCCTCCCACTTAACACAGGAGAAAACCAAGCTTAGAGGGGCAGAGCAGTTTCCCAAGGCCAGATAACTTGGACTTGGCATTGGGGAACTGGAATTGGGGTTTGTAATTAGTGACTGGAGGTAGGGATTGATAGTGTTGTGAGCTTTGCCCGGGGACAGATTTGATCTAAATCCAGTGCTGCCTGCTATGGGGAGAGCTTAGTCTTCTACTTGTTCCTGACTCCTCTCTTTTTAGCTATGTGACCTTGGATAACCTGTTGACCCTTTCTGACCTTAATCCCTTATACATGTAAAGTGTTAGGCCTGAATGAAATGACCCAGGTAAGCCATCCTCAGGTGTGTGATGTCCAAGCAAATCCTGCTGACAAGAACTCCTCTCTAAACCCTCAGGGGGAACGCATCTGCCTGATCCGCAAGGTGAATGAACATTGGTACGAGGGGCGCATCACGGGCACAGGACGCCAGGGCATCTTCCCTGCCAGCTATGTGCAGATAAACCGGGAGCCCCGGCTTAGGCTCTGTGACGATGGTCCCCAACTCCCTGCATCACCTCACCTGACAACCACTGCTCACCCAGGCAGCCACTCCCACCCCTCCTCAATACCTGTGGACCCCACTGACTGGGGAGGTCGGACCTCTCCTCGACGCTCCGCCTTCCCCTTCCCCATCACCCTCCAGGAGCCCAGGTCCCAAACCCAGGTGAGGTGGCCTGCTTCTCACACTGCCTTTCTGTCCTCTGACTGATCCACACTGGTAATCCTTCCTGGGCAGCCCCTGAAGAAGCAGGAAGCTGGGCAGAACTTAGTGTTGCCCCATCTTTCTTTGGCCTTAACCTCCTTGAGGTTGTTCTGATCTTTGATCCTTCAGCTCAGAGGCATGGGCAGGCCCAGCTGGGGTGGCAGGCTAGACCTGACCCTCCAAGATGCCACTTTTTCAGTGTAGATCTTCAGCAAGGTAGCTAGTGCTAGTATTAGGGCTCTGATATTTGTGTGCTGTGTGGCCCCCAGGCACAGAGCTTGTACTCTTTGGGATTAGTCTCCCTGTGTAGAAAAGCTAACCGTTCCCACTGTGGGAGGCTGAGGAGGTAGGTTTGAGCAGAGGTGTTTGGCAGCCTTTCACTGTGCTCTTGGCCCTGGGTCCACATGTTCACCCAGCACGCCTCTCTGAGCAGGTACCGCTGCTCCTGGCTCCTCCTTGGACCTGGTTTGTCCTTGCTGGTGCTCAGAAGTCCAGCCACACACGCTGCCTGGGGCCTGGGCCCACATCCAAGTGCCTCTGAAGTGAGCTAGTCAGATGGCAGATGGGAGTTTGATGAAAAAGCATGAAAACTGCTCCCCAGGCTATGAGGCCCCAGGCTACTACTTCTCCCTTATACCTCCTCCTTATGCCCCTTCTTTCTGCCCATGAATTCCCAGAGTCTCAGTACCCCTGGACCAACCCTGTCCCATCCTCGAGACACCAGCCGTCCTGGAAACCTGGGGCCCCCCTCCCCAAACACCACAGAGATACACTGGACTCCGTGAGTACCAGCTGGGGGACCTTGCCGTGGGAGGGAGTTGTTGGCAGGCAGTACTGATCCCGGGTCTGACCATCCCTCACTTATAGGTTGGGGAAACTCCCAGGTAGAGCTAGTCTTTTGGTGCTTAGGTGATGGGGATGGAGCACCAGAAGTGACAGCTCTTGGCGGAATTGCCAGCAGGTCTGGGAAGGAACCCAAGGCCTCTGGCTGTCATGCTGACATTTTCCACAGGTACCGGGCTATGTACCAGTACAGGCCGCAGAATGAGGATGAGCTGGAACTTCGTGAGGGGGACCGTGTGGATGTCATGCAGCAATGTGACGATGGCTGGTTTGTGGGTGTGTAGCCTGTGGAGGGGAGGGCTGGCCACAAAGAGGGATCTTACGGTCTCCCTCAGGACTTAAGTGGCAGTGCTGAATAGTAAAGATTCATAGCCAACACTCCCACCAACCTTCTGAATTGACAGTGCCTTCCTTCCTGTCCTGAAGAGAGGCAAAGCCCAGGGGAACCTGCTTCCTCAGTTGTGTGATCAGTGATGGTCACACTCAGGACAGGATTCCAGACTCCCAGGCCCCTGCTTCTCCCCTCTGCGTAACACTGCTTCCTCACAGCTCTCACACCCTAGTGTCCCCTCCCCTGCTCCCACCCACCCACAACCTGAGAAACAGCATTAAGATGTCAGCCAGCCTGGCAGTGGTGGCACAGACCTTTAATCCTAGCACTCAGGAGGCAGAGACAGGCCAGTTCTCTGTGATTTCGAGGCCAGCCTGGTCGACTTCCAGGACAGCCAAAGCTGTCCAATGAAACCCTATCTCAAACTCCCCTACCCCCAAAAAAGATCTCAGCCTTTCACTACTGGCCCAAGACATTGTACTTCAAGGACTTAAGACCTAAAGCCTCATGCTGATCTTGTCTGGTGCCAGCTGACCAGACCTCCCAAAGTGGGCATGCCTTGTACACTCTTGGCTTCAAAGGATAGGCCAAGGAGAGAAGAGAATGGCTAGAAGTCCTGACTTCTAACAAGCAGACTTTGGGGCCCAAAGGATTGAAGTGCTATCTCAGCAGAGGAGGTCATAGGGTAGTACAGTCTTCCCTTTCTTTTTATTTTTTTATTTTTATGAGTTCCTCAGGACTTAAGTGGCAGTGCAGCTGTCTTCAGACACAAACCAGAAGAGTGCATCAGATCATGGTTGTGAGCCACCATGTGGTTGCTGGGAATTGAACTCAGGACCTCTGGAAGAGCAGTCAGTGCTCTTAACTGCTGAGTCATCTCTCCAGCCCTAGTCTCCCAGCCCTAGTCTTCCCTTTCTAGTCTGACTCTCAGCAGCTCAGTGCCAGGCTCACTTCTCACATCCCTGCTTGTTTTACTCATGCATTGTAGAAAAATATTAATCTTAATCGGGGGTTTCTACCCCATCTTTGATCATTCATTCAGTTTCCAGATAAAAGACACACAACTTGTATATATATAATAAGACTCCGACAGCACTAGAGGTGGGCAGATATCTACCCTCTAAGCTATTAGTATCTACTTCCCTATCAATAACCCCAAGTTATAACGTGCCATGTTCCCCCTGGGCAGCTCTTACTCCAATTGACCAGCCCTCATGGCCAGTTCTCAAGATCCCTTGCCCCATGCATCTGCCCCTTGCCTCCTCTCTCTTCTCTCTTGTGGCCCTACCTCTGACCCCAAGGCTGGGAAACAAAACTCCACCTACCTCTCTTCTGCCCAGCTATAGGCTGTAGGCATATTTATTCAACCAATAGTTTTAAATCAAGGAGCAAGGTTACATAGCATCACTTGGTGTACTAGAGAATTTTCTCATCCCTGGGGGAACCAGACCTTGAGAGCCAGTCTTTAGCATTACAATACACAGCAACAGACCAAACCTCAACGCTCACCCACCTTTGCTTTGGCATTTCTTTTATACCGTATATGAAGTTTTGTAGACTTCTTTAGACAAGAAGAAAAAGCACCCTTTTTATAGCAGAAGCTGTAATACTATGGGGAGTGGCTTGGACCTGTGCCTCTGATTTGGTATCCAGTAACCATATCTGGCCAGTTAAGTGTAGATTAGTTTAAAAGATGGAAAATTAAAATCCTAGCTCCTTCTTCATCCTAATGCATTTCAAGGACATTCCCTTCCTTACCCCAGGACACATGCTTCTCCAGGGGTCTTAGCAAGCCAGAAGCCAGCTAGTGGCAGCCCAGTGGCCATCTTTGAAATGAAGGTGTTCTACTCTATCAGTGGGTTCCTCTCCATAGGAGATCTGTGATTCACCATCTGAATTTCTGGTTTTCTCAAAGAAGCGTGGAGTTAGTGCTGTGTGCAAAGTTCAGCTTTGTTTGTACCACTAGGGGGCGTGAATGAGGAGAGGAAATCAAGCCCTTTCTCTGCGAACTTGCAGTTCCAGGTACTGTCAGCGGGGGGCGCGCCCTAACCTAACCGGCGTAACATCTTCTTTTTCAGGTGTCTCCCGGAGAACTCAGAAATTTGGGACATTCCCTGGAAATTATGTAGCCCCAGTGTGAGTGGTCTCCATGGCAGTTTGGAGCCAACGAGGATCGGGTGGGGAACAGTAGCACTATGGGAGGGAGAGAGGCCCTCCATATCCTCCTCCCCCAGGACCTGTGCTCCCAGCTTCTGCAGAGACCCCAGCAACTTTCCCTCCAAGCCTCCTGGAAGTCCCCTGGACTGATTCCCACCCTCAAGTCACAGGCATTCCTTTGACAGCCCCTTTCACCGCCCTTCAAATACAGACATCTGCTTTCATGTGGAGACTGTCTCCAGGCCTTATTGAGACCAGACCCCCAAGCCTCCAACCCCCCAGCATTTCCCCTAATGGGGACTGGCTCTCACTTCACCCCCATGGGGTTGCTCTAATAAGGACCAGCCTCCTACCCTGGTGGAGACCAAAGGCCTCCTCCGTTTCTCACCAGCTTGCCTGCTACCACTTTGCCTTCTGGTCTCCAGCTGGGCCTGAAAGCAAGGTGGGGAACACCTCCTCAGCCTTCAAGGCCCAATGAGAGGCCTTGCCTCAAGGCTTTCCCTTCCCAGAGCCTACTGAGGCCCTGGGTAGGGCCTCCACATATACCCTACCGACTGAGACACACAACTGCCCTGGTCTGTCAGAAGGTTTATTTACAAGGAGACAAGCTTGCTGCCCTAATTCCCAGCTCTTCCCAGTGTCCAGGTCCCCTCTGGAAGAGAATGTAAAATAAACGTGGATACCAGGGACCTGTCTGCATCATTTTCCTTTGGGTGGGCATAGGGGGAGGGGCTGGGGTAGGAGATTCTGTCCATTTAGGATTGTGGGATTTCTTTCTGTCACAGGTTGTAGTCCAAGCTAGGTGGGCCAACTGTACGTAGGAAGGGAGTAAATCACTAGTCTCCTGTCTCAGCAGAGGTGACAGGCAGAATAGAACAGCTCCAAGGACTAGAGGGGCTGAGAACTAATGTCAGTGTGGACAGGGCAGGGCATGATGGGCTGAGATGTGTTTTGATTCTGGAGCTGTTACCATGAGGTTGCTGAACTTGATGACATTTTAAAATATTCTCCACTAAGGTTTTTTTCTGTGCTCCATTTCTATACCAAACCCTTGTGTTTTTCTTCTCTGGGCTCAAGTCTTTGAGCATTCAGTTTGGGGAAGCTGGGAATGGGTGGGAGTAGGTGGGAGTGGGTGGGGCAGAGGTAGACAAAGTAACTCTTCTCACCTAAGGCTTGGTGGCCTCTGGGGACACTAGCACATCCTGGGCCTGGCCTTTCCTCCAGAAAAGGAAAACTCCATTCTCTTTCTTGTTGAGTCAGAGTCTTACTCTATGACCCAGGTTGGCCTGGGATTGGAGGTCAAACTCCTCCTTCAGCCTCCACTAGAGCCACCTCAGCTACTGATAGAGCACAACATTCTTGGCTACTGCTGACAGTTGAACAGGCAGTAAGGTGCTACACACGTGTCACCTCTCCTGAACAGTACAACTGGTGACAGGAGAGCTGCTCAGAAATCCAGAGGCCGAATCCTCACTGAAGGTTGGAGTCAGTTTAGCTTTATCACATCCTATCTAGCTAGTGCCCTGCAATCCCAGTCCAGAGGCCCTGGGAACAGGAGAATCACGTACGACTTTGGGAGGGACTAGGGTTGGGCTGCCTCTATATTCTTCCTGGTACTTTTGGCTCCTTGACCTGTCACTTAAGGTGTCCTTATCAGAGGCAGAGTTGGTGACAGGAAGAGTGGTGCACCTGGTTCTGTCAGGACAGGGGAAAGCCTAGGTGCACAGGGCAATGGCCTGACCCTGGCTGGTTCCTTGAGCCTGGGTGTGGCTTGGACCCCAGCCAGGATGGTTAAACAGCTGCTTGTAGAATGAGACCTGTGTGCCATTACACCCTTCTCTACTCAGTCGCTGTACCCAGGACTCATCTTGGCCTGGCTCTAGATGGGTAAGTCCAGCCCACTCTTGCCTAGAAATGATGACTCTCTAGGGCCCTGCTGGCCTGCTTTTGATCCCTTAATCTAGTGTTTTATATTCCGTGCTGCCCTCATGAAACAGTTCAGGGTTGAAAGATCCTCCCCCCCCCCCCAGACAGAATCCAAGCCTCTTTAATGAGACCCTGGAACCTCCCTCACAACCAGGTCTGTGAGGTGCCCACTTTGGCACCTTGACCTGGTGAAGAGAGCCAGAGGCTGTTGGGGTGGCCCACCCATCAGACAGATGAAGGATGTGACTTGTACCTGGAACAGGATCCTTTAAAGCAGGACAGGTCCTTTCTGCAAGGCAGAATCCTGCCCTTGGTCAGTTGACTTTGCAGTGGGATTTGTGGATACTCCATGTTAGAGCAGGACAAGCATCAGATTAATCTCTGTGTTTACAGAGCCTGTCTGAGGCACCCTTGAGAGT
Organism: Uromys caudimaculatus; assembly: GCA_028551405.1. Classification (NCBI taxonomy): domain Eukaryota; kingdom Metazoa; phylum Chordata; class Mammalia; order Rodentia; family Muridae; genus Uromys; species Uromys caudimaculatus. The sequence goes on from CM052708.1 coordinate 49,121,502, forward strand.
CTCTGAGGACAGTATGACACAGTCCTGGCACACAGTGGGTGCTCAATAAATATCTGTTAATAGTGTTTGAGTCATTGACTGGATGAGATGAAGGTGAATTCTTTTCTGTTGCCTCCCCTCCATACCACATCCTTCAACCTTTTGCTTTGTAATCCTTGAATTTCTCTCTGGGAAATCATGTGTTTAGCAGGAGAGTAAGATGAACATTAGTGCATTGGGAAACTGAGGCCCCCAAAGAGCTGTGGCAATGACTTTTCCTGGCTCTGTTTCCCAGTTGCTGTGATAAAACAGTCGAGTCAGGGTTTCTGTTGTGATAGACCATGACCAAAAGGAACTTGGGAAGCAAAGGGTTTGTGACAGTTCCACATCACAGTCCATCATCAAAGGAGCTCAAGGCAGGAACTAAAGCAGAAGCCGTGGGGGAACGCTGCTTAATGGTTTGATCTTCAAGGCATACACAGCCTGCTTTACTTATACCACCCAGGACCACCTACCAAGGGACGGAACCGCCCACAGTGGGCTGGGCCCTCCTGCGTCAATCAGCCATCAAGAAAATGCCCCCACAGACACGCCCACCGGACAGTCTGAGGGAAGCAATTAATTCCCCAGTGAGGTTCCCTCTTTCCACATAACTCTAGTTTGTATCAAGTTGACAAAAAGTAAACAGCATGCTATTCAACACCACACAGTTAAAGGCAGCCGTGGCGCTTGAGGATCAGACTGTGAAGCCAAGGCAGTGCCTGCCTTACCCGAGGGCTGCTCAAGAGGTTTTTAGGGAACTGAGGGTAGAGCTTAAAGGGAGAATACTTACAGGCCCTGTGTTCAATCCCAGCACCAAAACAAACAAACATAAAAGGCTTCCAGACTAGCTGCGGAGGGAGAGCAGGTGCAGCAGACAAGGGGCCCCTCCAGGAGGCCCCTGGAATTAGTCTATGGTAGAGCCATTTACCTGCCCAAGGAGAGGCTGTGGGAGGTGGGGCCAGGGAGGTGACGGAAGGCAAGCTGGCTCAATGGGAAGTGCAGGTACTCTGAGCCACACGGGTGCGCGTTGTAGGTGAGGAGGATGGTAAGGGTGGTGAGGGCAATCCTCTTGGGGAACTCGGAGAGAATGACTCACACCCGAGGCAGGCAGGTTACAGCTGGGTCCACAGGTGTGCTCTACGGTGTGCCAAGTTGTAAGAGCAACTGAAGAGGCAGGAGGCAGCTGCGTGGGCCCTGAACTCCCCAGGGCAAGAGTTGCCAGGTATAGCTCTGGGGGACCCTCTGGTCAGATGGCTCCTCCTTCCTGGGCCTGCACCTGCTTCCCCCTCCCCCTGCTCCGTTGGCCTGAGCCATGGAGCTTGGCATAGGAGTTGGGCAGACAGGGTCCTTGGTAGTGGTTGGAGCTAGCCCATGCCAGGCAGGCTAGTGGAAGAGGAGGTGCCTGGTGACCCTGCCAAGCGCGCTCTATCTCCTCTGGGTCTGGGCATGTCTCCCTGCCAGGGCAGGCTTGCGGGGTATCTGGTGCTAAGTCACTGCGCTGGCAGCACAAAGTCACGAGTGGGGCATCTGTCTGGGAAAAGATAGGAGGGCCGAGAGGTGGCCCAGGTTCGAGATTTTGTGGGTATCGGGATTGTATCTGCTTCAACATCGGAGCCAGGAGTGGGCGGAAGAGTTGGGCGGACCACAGACAGGTCCATCAAGCCAGCAGTTGCCTAACAGAGGTCTGGGAACCGCGGCACCGAGGGTTCCTTTCCTATTGTGGGGTGGGACGCAGTCTCTGTATTCTGCGCATCCTTTGAAGGGTCTGTCATTTGAACCGACCCGCTGTACTCAGAGACAGTCCGGAGGATGCGGACACATCGGAAGGGTCCCAGCCTAGAGGCGGCTTTCAGGAGGGTCTGCTCTCCCCTCTCGCCCACTCCCAGCTCCCCTACAAGGCGCGAGCCAGGTGGCGGCGCCCCGGCTCGACAGCGCAGAGGAGGCGGCTTCCCGGGCCAGGGGCGGCGGCAGGGGCGGCCCCGGGATCACATGGGCGGAGGCAGGTCTGGGAGCCCCAGGCGAGCTCTCCCTGGAGTCGGACAGACAGCTGCGGTGGAACGGCGGCGGCTCCTCGTCCTTACTCCCTCCGTTCTTCCCTCCTTCCTTCTTTTTCCTGGCGGGCCTGGCCGCCCAGCCCGACAGGCAAGCGGCAGCCAGGTGAGCGCGCGCCCACCTGCACCCTCCGCGGGTCACCGCCCTCGGCGATCTCCGCCTCGCCGGACCCTACCCTCGGCCCAAAGCCCCTCTTCCCTGAAGCTTCTCTTCGGCCCGGATACCCTGTGGCTTGGGATCGCCCCTGACCCAGACACTCGTCCTCTAGTCCCAGTCCTCCGGGGTATTTTGGCCTTGCTGGGAAGCAGGCTGGAGAACCAGTGCTGGGGACAGCTAGGCTGACAGCTAGGCAATTCCCCGCAGCACTCTCAACACTGAGTCCACTGGCCGGCTCAAAGGTCTGAGAATCTCAGGGCGTTTGCAGTCTTTCTGTGATCAGCCTGGGGCACTGTGGCTGGGCCTGGGTAAAAGGGAAAGCCAGTTGCCTGGGGGACAAGACAGTCGAACTGCCAGCCTGGATAGCCCCCCTCCCTCCCCTAGGCCTTGATGTTCTTGAGATATTGGATGGACTTGCTGACCCATATCTCCCCAGGGACAGCCTGAGGATGGGTGCTGGGCTGGGTGGTGCCCAGCCTGGCATTGCAGCTTCCTGCCTGGGTTGGCTCCTGGCTCTAGACCTAGAAGCTCAGGAAATCCTAGGAGGGCCTGGTCCACAAGGACACTCCCTTGTGGGGCAGAGGGGGCTTGTGGCCAAACTGGCAGCATCATGAACTTGCCCTGCTGGCCAGTACCAGGGTGGGTGTGGGTGTGGGTGTGCTTCCCTTGGCAGATGAGCCTTGGCCTCCTTTCTCATGCTGCTCAGAGGGCACAGCAGGCCTCTAGAGGAGGCAGCAAGCTTCCTCTTGCTCATCTGAACTCAGCTGTCAGGGTTGGCCAGGCAGCCAGGTAGCCCCTCTGAAGACCTCGGTCTGACACCTGCCAGCTCCAGCCCTGGTGAATTTCTTGCTGTCTGGGGGTGGGGTAGGGGGGGCAGCCTAAGGCTTGCTGTTCTCCTGTGTGGAAAGCTCTGCTCTATACAGAGTATAGGAAGTAGCTTGTGCTCTTAGTTTTGGGGACAGGAAATAGGTAGTGAAGGGGGGTGGGGTGTGATTACTCCTACCACCTGCTAATTCCTTCCCACAGTTCTCCACCAAGCGCTTGTGGAAGTCTGGCCTCATGTCAGTGGGACTGCTTGCTGCCTGTCTTAGGGGATCTACTAGACTGAAGACTCTAGAAGGGGGAACTCAGAGTCTTCAAGGCCTCCCAGGGTGGGGGGAAGTGAAACTCTCAGGAGAGGGAGGGACTTAGTCACTTCCTCTATCACCACCAGTCAGGCCCAGGCGCTGCTGGGCTGCTCTGAGACCGGCCAAAGTCTTCTCCCTTTACTTTGGGGTGTATTGTGGGAGTGGGTCCCACCTCCCAATCTTCTCTCCTACAGGCATGGCGTTGACCGTGGATGTGGCAGGACCAGCACCTTGGGGCTTTCGAATTAGTGGAGGCAGAGATTTCCATACACCCATCATTGTGACCAAGGTAAGGGCTGTTTTTAGGAGATGAGGAGCTAGCTACCCCTGAAGGGTGTCTTGTTCCCCACTGGTACTTTCCCCAATTTGTTCTGGAGCCTGGAGCCTGCTCTGGGCAATGTTGGCCAGGGGGACAGTTGTACTCTGTCATGGATGTGTGAGGGCTCCTTCAGGAGGGCCATTAGAAGATGAGAGGGCCTGCCCTTTGCCCTACCATCTCAAACCTCACACCTGTTGGCAGCCATTAGGGTAGTTACATAGGACAGGTGCTTCTGCACATTCTTGGGAGCTTGCTAGTTTCTTTTTTACCTAGGCTCAGGCCCAAGTCCTGACTGGAGAGCATTCATGGCGAAGGTGGTGTTTAGGCAGCCACCTGCAAGGTATGATTTGCACAGGCAGGGCTCTCTATCCAGAAGTATTCCCAAGCTCAGTTCCTGACATTCTGCCATCACATTCCTTGGGAGGCCCATGGTTGAATGCCACTGTATTGGGGGGGGGGGGGCACTCAAGCTTGTAAGGGATTAGCTGACAAGCTGGCAGACCAGGAAAGACAGAAAAAGGTGATAGAGGTACAGTCCTGTTTCTGCATTTCTTGGGCAGCAGGAGGACCCTTTTGCTCCAGTCTTCTCAAGCATACTCCTTTCCAGGGTGGGTATTCACCAGCCAGCATCTGGCTCCTCATCCCTATAGGTAACAGAGAGGGGCAAGGCAGAGGCAGCTGATCTCCGGCCTGGCGACATCATTGTGGCCATCAATGGAGAGAGTGCAGAGAGCATGCTACATGCGGAGGCCCAAAGCAAGATCCGACAGAGTGCCTCACCCCTAAGACTGCAGCTGGACCGGTAGGTCTTCTACCTCCACTGGCAGGTCCTGCCACCTTTCCCTCCTGCACTTGCCCATTGCCAGCCAGCCAGCCACCCTCAACCCTGCCTACAGCCCCAGCGCAGTCCCATCCCAGCTCTTCTGATATGTCCTCAGCTCTTGACCTGGGGTAGGGACAAGGAAGATATCCCAGTGACCATATGGGCATAGGTGGGCGCCGGGCTGGGCATGCAGCCACAGGTGAGGTGGGGCAAGCTGGCACCGGCTACCTGGAAGCCCGGGTTTGACTGGTTCCCAGGAGTGTGAATGGTACAGGGTGTGGGCATGGAGTGGCTGAAGAGAGGCAAGTTCTGGGCAAGGTGTACCCTAGCCTGAGTCTCTAGTACCCTTGTATTTGAGAGATGACTTTTTTTTTTCTTTTGTACATCCAGGTAGAGATGGGGATTAGGGACTCCCAACTCACAAAGCTTATTGTCTCTTCTTCTCATTGTTTTGGGCTTTGCATTGAACATGGGTCCCTACACTCATAAGGAGTTTTGTGTGTTGGGGGAGGGAAAGGTGGAGCATCACATGAGTCAGAGTTCAAGAATGCTGGGAGATGCCTTGGTCCAAAGGCTCTCTCTGGGCAGGCCAGCAAAGGGGCTGGATGTCTGCTTCTCTCTCTCTCTCTCTCTCTCTCTCTCTCTCTCTCTCTCTCTCTCTCTGCCTCCGTCCAATGCCTGTTTTTTTTTTCTGGCCCTTCGTCTCCTCACCTGTGGGCCCTGATAGTACCTAATACTGCAGAGGCAGGCTCCCATGGTACTGGCCCTCTTCATTCCACTCTGTCCCTGAGTGTTTGTAGGAGAGAGAGACCTAGAGGAGGAGGGCGGAGCGGACCTCATGGCATCTGGGAATGGGACCAAAATCCACAGGAGGTGGCAATCAGGGGAAGATCTGCTGATGCCTTTGCTTATTGTTAGGTCTTTCTTGGAGGAACCTGGCCACTGGGGGTGTGGGCCTGGCCAGCTCAACACCAAGCGAACCAAGGCTCTGGGTGGCTTCATTCTTTTGCCAAGACCCCCCCCCCCACGTTTTCAGCAACCATTCAGAGGAACCTCAGCAGCTTTGAGGCAGGAATTCCCCTCACCCTGACCCTGTACTACGACCCTGATCCAGGAAGGCAAAGGCTCCTGCTAGCCCACCTCTGTAGAAGTGACCAGAGGCCCAGGAATGTAGTAATGATGGAGAGCAGGAGATGGCTTTGGTGCTGTCCTCACCTTCACCTCTCACTTCCAATGGTCTGCCACTCTAGGCTCCTGTCAGCTCCACCGGGAGGAGTTTTACAGAGGGTCAGAGGAGCTTCTCTTGGAGCTGCTGTCAGCTGTAGGTCAGGTGCTGGGCCTTCTTGTAGCTCCAGTCTCCAAGTCCATCTGCCTGTTTAGAAGGGAAAGGAAGCCTGGTTCTGCCCCTTGTTTTGCTGGGGAAGAGTCTGGGAAAGGGATTCCTAGTGACTTTCCCAAAGATACTGTGTCCATCAGTAGAGCGACCGGTAGGGACAGCCTATCAGTGAGGTAAAGCAGGTATTTGTCCCAGCCAAAAGTGGGCTTTGGAACTCGGGACAACTCATTTTCTTTACTTTTATTGTTTATTATGTTTTTATTTTTACGTAGTCACTTTACATCCTGCTCACTGTCCCCACCTCCTGGTTACCCCCTCCCACAATCCTTCCTCCCTCATTTTTCTTTCTTTCTTTCTTTCTTTCTTTCTTTCTTTCTTTCTTTCTTTCTTTCTTTCTTTCTTTCTTTCTTTCTTTTTTTTTAAGATTTATTTATTTTATGTATATGAGTACACTGTCACTGTCTTTAGACACACAGAAGAGGGCATCAGATCCCATTACAGATGGTTGTGAGCTACCATGTGGTTGCTGGGAATTGAACTCAGAACCTCTGGAAGAGCAGTCAGTGCTCTTAACCACTGAGCCATCTCTCTAGCCCCTCATTTTCTTTCTTAAAGCTTTGGTTTCCCCACTGTTTAAAAGACAAAGAGTTATTTACAAGGAATTAGCCATCGTCCTCAGAATTAATCTTAGGCAGCTGTGTTCCTCTGACAGTCTAGATGAAATGGAAGAAAGGAGGGATGTGGGTCACGTGAGGAGCGTCTGATAAACTGATTTATCAAGCATGCTGCTGAAACTCTGTCCTTTCTGTTATGGTGCTGAACCTGAGAGGAATGATGGTTGATGAGAGTCATTTGTTTTGAACTTAACAAAGTTAAAAGTCCAACGTCCGGGTGTCTTGGATACTTGGCTGGTGTGAAGGACCAGGCCTAAGAACAATGTTCAGGGAGGGTGAAGTCTAGGATTCCCATGACAGTCTCTTTCTTCTCTCTTGTCCCTCAGGTCCCAAACTGCCTCTCCTGGGCAGACCAATGGGGAGGGCTCCTTGGAAGTGCTGGCAACTAGATTCCAGGTAAGCTGGGCCTTCCAGCCATGGGCTGCAGCACCTCCAAGTACCCTGAGGGGTGCAGCCAGCAGGGTCATGCCAACTCTCTTTGGTCCCTTTCTCCACAGGGCTCCCTGAGGACACGCTGTGACAGCCAGTCTTCCCAGAGGTCTGCCTGCTTCAGCCCAGCCTCTCTCAGTCCCAGGCCACGCAGCCCTTTCTCCACTCCACCCCCTGCCAGCCCATCTGCCCTTTCTGGAGAGGATGTAATTGGTTGTAGGTGAGCATGGCTGGGTACCCTGGCCAAGTGGGCCACTAAGTCTGAGCCTGGCCCCTCAGAGTCTCAGTAGTTCTATGTAGGGGACCCTGGGCCCCCTCCTCCCTGGGGCAGGCTGTGTAGGTGCCACACCACACCATTTCCCACGTCCCTCCTCATTTCAGTATCCAGAGTCTGACACACCTGCCAGGCCTTGCTGCTACTCACCACTTGACCTATCCCGGCCACCCCACCAGCCAACAGGTGAGGCTTCTTAAGGGAAGGAGATGAGAGACTAGCTGTCATTGATGCCTCTGGCCGTACCTGAACAGCCCGTGAGCATCCCCTAGTGACAGGTCCATTACACCCCTGAGCCAGCCAGAGAAGCTAGCTAACACTGAGGCCACTTGCATTCCTCTCTCCTGTCGCTCTGGCCCTCCATGCCCCTGGCTGTCTCCCTTCTCAGTGTTTCTTTTGGGCTGTGACTGAAATAGTTTTGCTGCTGTTGTTGGGGTGACTCCCTCTCTGTGCTGGCTGCATCTCTCAAAGACATTCCTCCCTGTTCCAAGCCCCCAACTCCCACCCCCCACCCCCCACCCCAGCTCTTGATCTCCTTCCACGCAACCCAGAGAGACTCTGAGGGACTCTGTGGTTCCGCCTCACTCACGCTGCCCTTGGCCTGTTTTCTGTCTCCTCCTTCCTCTGCTGGCCCCCTCCCCCACAGTCCCTCTGGCTGCTGACAGCTTAACCCCCAGGTGGTATTTCTTCTCCCCCAAGGACAGGGGCGGTGCAGTGAAATAGCTAGATGACCACAGTTCTGGCCATCAGCTGCTGGGGACAGAGTGGCTGGGGGCATGTCCGGCCTTTTGGGTGAAGGGAACAAGGCCCAGCTGCTGGAATCTTACTTCTGGGTTGGTTCTGCATTCCAAAGAGCAGGGCCTTTGAGGGTGGTAGGGGAGAGGAAGTGGGGAGGGGTCTGGAAAAGGAAGGGGCTCAGTTTGTGTTGCTGGGCCTTGTGCCTACCCCAGGGCCAGCTGGGTGGCTGATGCGGCCACGGATCCATCTTTAAGGAATTTAAGATGTGGCTGTTGAGATAAGACAAACATGCCGAACAATTCTGAAACAATTAAGTCTGAAGCAGTGTGGGATTAATTACAAAAGCAGGAGGCCTTCTGGAAGGGGAGAGAGGCAAGTAGGTTGGGTGGCCTGGGAGGCTCAGCTGGGAGTTTTGCTGGACAGTGGAGGGAGATTAGGGTAAGGGGTTTGACTGGAGAATGATGTGCAGTGGTCTGAGGTTCTAGGAGGGGAAGATGGGTCCCAGCAAGACCCAGCAGGCTGAGACAAGCTGGGAGAGAGCTTGTCCTAGAGTTAATGGCCGCATCCCTGCTGGGAAATCCTAGGTTGCTGGCCTAGCAGACCGTGGGTGCCCCAGGGCAGATCTTCCTATGGTGTCCCACCTGGGCAAACGGGGATGTAGGATATGGTCTAGGGGGTGATTATCAAGTCAGCAGCAGCCCCTGAGAATTTCTATGGGGAAATGCAGATTCCCAGGGAATTTATTACAACATACAGAACCCCAGGCCCCAGCCTGGACTTAGAGCAGAGTGGGAATTGGGGGCTCAGAACAGGAACTTGTGTTTTTGTGTTTTTCAAGACAGGATCTCTCCTTTTAACCCTTGGCTGTTTTGGAACTCACCCTGTAGACCAAGCTGGCCTTGAACTCACAGAGATCTGCTTGCCTTTACCTCCCAGAGAACTGAAAAGCTGGGATTAAAGGCCTGTGCTGCCGCTGCTGCCACCACCAGGCCAGAAGCTTGTGTTTTGACAAACCTGTATGCTAAAGAAGGAGCCGGGGTCAGGTGATAAGCAGGCCTTGGCTAGTCTCATTGCTGCTAAGAAGAGCAGGGTCTATTCAGAGTCAGGCTCGATTGACCCCTGGAAATGCTCACCCTTCTCTCTCAGCCAGCTGCTTCTCCTCGAGCGCCCTCTGGGCTCTTAAGGATGCATTCACAGAAAAAATAAAACAAAACAAAACAAAAAAACCAGAATTCCTAACCCCTCAGGCTGTGCTGAGGCAGCAGGAGTCAAGAGGTCCACACGTCCCTCCTGAGTCACACTCTTCTCATCTTAGAGGCCCCAAGACCATAGGAAAGAAGCACATTTGGTCTGATTAGGTTCCTAACCTTGTTGTGCTACAGAAGTTTGCAACAAGGCCATGGAAATATAAATGTGTAAAGGGTTAAGTCCACCTGGAGCCAGGATGGGGCTGGGCAGGCCCTCAGTGCCCTTCACACAGAGGATCAGGTCAGGCTCTGGGCTAGCCTTTCCTACTCCCTTTTGAAGTCTGGGCCCACCTGCCCAGCCCTGCCACCATGTCCTAAGTGTTATGAGCGGCTACACTCTGCAGATCATCTTGATTCATGCATTTGCTCTGGAACATTAAAACCCAGATTTCTTCTTCACTGTTGAATCTAGAGGCCTGTTTCTAGTCTGCACCCTTCTAGAGTACACCCTTTATGCATTTATATTTCCATGGCCTTGCTGCAAAATGATTGGCTTCCAGGCTCTCTTTCTTTTTGTTCTGTTTCTTCTGTGGAATAGGAGGCTGGCCACATCTCTGGACAGGTAGCGTGATCTAAGCGTGTGGAATATATCTAACGGGTGTCTGTGTGTAGCCCCCACCCAATGTCCTCGTTTTGCTCCTTGTGGGATTCCTAGGTGTAACTTAAACATCTCTGCATCTGGGTACATCTCTCTTCCCTTATGGGATCTCATCTTCCATGGTGCTTTGGCTATGAGGGCAGGGCACAGGGTACCTGACACCAGTGGGTAGTTGGAGGCTAGGCGCCCCCTTGCGTTGATCTTGAGAACAGCATCTCATAAAAGCACACGGAACAAGCTGGCCACCCGGGTGAGGGTGGGTGGACTGACTCCTCCCTGCTGCTCTCCTCCCACAGGCCGGCCACAGCAGCCCAAGCGACTCCACAGTGAGGGTGCTGCTCCATTCCCCAGGACGACCTTCCAGCCCCAGGTTCAGGTACTAGCAGGTCTTGGGTGAGCTCCTGGAGGGTCTGGAGGAGACTGGTTTCCTCGAGAGGGATGGGAGTCTCCGCCCCTTAATTCTCTCATATTCGTCTGCACCGGGGTGTGTCCCAACAGCCTTACAGGGTCCTTATTCTTAACTGTCTCTTCCACAGCAGTTTGGACCTGGAGGAGGACTCAGAGGTTTTCAAGATGCTGCAGGAGAACCGCCAGGGACGGGCCGCCCCAAGGCAGTCCAGCTCTTTTCGTCTCTTACAGGAAGCCTTGGAGGCTGAGGAGAGAGGTGAGGCCTCTAGGCTCTGGATGAAGTAAGGCCCCTTGGACTCTCTGGAATGAGGCCAAACAGACTAAGGAAGTAGTTTAAGGGTCCTTAGCAGAACTCGGGATTAGGGGAGCATGTGTCAGGCCCCAGTTGCCTTAAAGAAACTTACATTCTGGTTGGGGTTACTGGGTACCCTCAGAAGATGGTAGGTGGTACCAGTCAGAACCAGGAAAACAAGGGAGTGGTAAAAGCAGAGACTCTAGGCTGGGTCTCCAGGGAGGGCTTCTTGGAAAAAGAGGGATTTGATTTGGCCTTGAAACAAGATCCCAGATTCCAACAGCCTTCAGACAGTGGCCTGGCTGGAACACTAGGAATGTGGAGGCCAGCAACCAGAGCTTTGGGTTATGTTCACTAGAAACTGGCTTGGCCTGGCAGCATGGGAGGGTGTCAGGGAGAGCTAGTTGTGCTGAGGCAAGGGCCTTGGGAGCCAGAACAAAGAACACTATGCCACAAACTATCATGCCAGGCAAGGTATCTGTGTGAACAACACAATACAGTCTCCGGCCAGCTGCCCGTTTACTCACTGCAAGGACACCGGTATGTTTATCCAGTGGAACAGATATGTACAGTCATACCCGACCTAGACCCCTGAGGAGCTCCAATGAGTGGAGATACAGCTCTGAGACATTCCCACAGGCGTGCATACAGCAGTGGATGCATGCTGTTCCTCCAGGAAGTCATGAACGATGCCCTTTATAGCAGCAGACAAAAGCACTGTCTTGTCCACAGAGAGGATGAAGCTGGCAGAACAGGGCTTGGAGCTGCAGAATAGCCAGTGCCCAGCCGCTGGTTACAACTCTGAGTGTGTCGTGCTCACTGGGCTGTTTGCTGGAACATAGGGGCTGAGTAAGAAGGTTTCAGAATAAAGCCTACCCACCCAGACTCTGAGGTCTTTATGGACTAAGGGAGGGGACCACAAGGAGATTGGTAATGGGTAGGTGGAGGAGAAGAGCACAAACGTAAGGCCACTTCTTGGGTGCCACAGACTCTCATCTGAAGCTTGGACAACAGCTACTCAGTGCTTCTGTGCTTTGTCTCAGTGTTTTTGCTGGCTCAGATGCAATGACACATACAGCATACAAACGTCTTTTGAAAAGGCTGTACAGAGACACTGTGGCTAGGCAGTGGTGGCGCACGCCTTTAATCCCAGCACTTGGAAGGCAGAGGCAGGCGGATTTCTGAGTTCAAGGCCAGCCTGGTCTACAGAGTGAGTTCCAGGACAGCCAGAGCTACACAGAGAAACCCTGTCTCGAAAAACAAAACAAACCAAAAAAAAAAAAAAAAAAAGACACTATGATGTTCTCATGGCCTAGTACTATCTGTTTGCATCATCATGACTGACTCACAGAGGGAGAACACTTACTTGTCTATGTCAAACACTAGGCACAGGCATTCCCAGGTGGCTTTGGAAGGACAGGGTTCTTCATCAGCCTTTGCCAAGGCTCTGCCTCAGTCACCTTTACCATTTCACATTCCCACTGGTTATAGAGGTCCACGTGAAAGTGTACCTTTGGCACCAAGAGTGGGAGTGTCCTGGGGAAGAAGCAAGGAATGTCATTAAGTACAGCTGGGTACCTCTGTGGGGGACAAGCAGCTCTCATGAGTCTGTCTCCTGCCCCTCCCAGGTGGCACACCTGCCTTTGTGCCCAGCTCGCTGAGTCCCCAGGCTTCCTTGCCCACCTCCAGGGCCTCGGCCACCCCACCCAAGCTGCACACCTGTGAGAAGTGCAGCGTCAACATCTCGTGAGTATTGGAGGGCTGGTGATGAACATATCTCGGTCTTTCAGACAAAGCTGGGCCATTGGTCAGGGACCAAGGACTTGCAGCGTGGCCAAGTGGCTTCAGGGTCAAACTGAATGCTTGGCTGCTTCCTGCCTACCCCCTCTCCATAAAGGAATGAAAAAATGCTAGCACTTTTGGTTTTTCATACATATTCCCCAAGCCTCTGGAAGTTTGTCCCCAGATGAAGCACCCCCCCCTCCTCTTAGAAAAGCTTGCTCATTTCTCAATGGGTAACATTATAATGTAGCCCTTTTCTCTGGTTAAAAAAAAAGCTGGTACCTCTCTCTCTCTAACTGCCAACACTGAGAGTCAGGTGACTTAATTTGGGCAATGCCTTGACCTTCCCTGGCTGCTGCTTTCTCACTGGTGGGACAGGATAGTGTCTTGTACTCTGAGGAACGTGGATGGAAAACTGATGTGTACTAGTGGCTCTCCCAGGAGCCTGCATCCCTGTCCCTGGAGGGCTTCTAAAGCACAGAGCACATAACTAACCCCAGGGTATCAGTTCTGATTGCACTGCCTTGAAATGCTGATGCTGAGAGTTCTGTATCGAGGGTCACTCTCTGAGAGCCAGAGCCCAGGAGACATGAGGAATTTTGTCAGTGTGTGAGACAGGGTCTGCCTATATACTCTTGTCTAATTAATGCTGTGATGGTAGGCGTGTATGAGCATGCCTGGCTGAAGGTGTAACAGTGTTATTTTTAATTAAACAATTATTTATCAGTGTGGAAGTAACCATGGCATACATGTAAAGATCAGAAGACAAAGTCAGGTGGCGTTGGCACAGGCCTTTAATCCCAGCACTTTGGAAGTAGAGGCAAGTGAAACTCTGAGTTCAAGGCCAGTCCCGGACAGCCAGGACTACACAGAGAAACCCTGTCTGAAAAACAAAGAGCAAACATACAAAACATCTTTGGGGAGTTGGTTTTCTCCTTCTACCATGGGTTCTGAGGATGGTACTCGGGTTGCCTGGCTTGTTCGGCAAAGTGTTTTTAGCCAATGAAACCATCAGATTGGCCCATTAAGAGGTCCTAGTCAGGTGTTTGTGCATGTGTATGTTGAGCCTTTGTTGGAGGTTGATAAAATGAAATTCCTGAGAGAGAGGCTTTTGGGACCAAAGTGCCCTGAGGTATTTGTGTCTGAGATTCTGACTGGCAGGGAGCAGGTTTCCTGGAAATGGTGGCCTCATGCCAGGTCCTCCTAACTGTCCTGCCTCTGTCCTGAAATGAATGGTTCTCCCTTTCTGCAGGAACCAGGCAGTCCGAATCCAGGAAGGGAGGTACCGACACCCTGGCTGCTACACCTGTGCAGATTGCGGACTGAACCTGAAGATGCGTGGTCACTTCTGGGTGGGCAATGAGCTGTACTGTGAGAAACATGCCCGCCAGCGCTACTCAATGCCCGGAACTCTCAGCTCTCGAGCCTGAGCCTCACGGTGCTCAGCCTGTCAGCACTCTCAGACTCTGCAGACATGACCATACTGAGAGCAAGCAGGGAAGGGGTTAGAGCAGGTGATAGATTTTACATGAACTAAGGTTGGGGAGTCCCCTTTGTCCCTGCTGGGTGAGGCCAAGGGTTGGGACTAGTGTCAGGTTGCTAGTGCTAAGGACGGTTCCACTCTCTGGCCTTTCTCCTGCAGGCCAGGTTCTATACTACAGTCTGAAGTGGTCACCATGTTTGACAAGTTTGCATATAGGGTTGGGCACAGATAGAAGTATCTAGAAGGGAGAGGTGGGCCTGAGGTTAATGATATTCATGGTGTGAAGTTTCCAACATATGAATTCTATATACATGTGAATAAAATTAGTGTCCTTTCTTCTTTCCCTGTTCTTGGGAAGAAAGTTTTTATTTATAGGTACCCTCTTTTTCTCCTCCCTTAAGTCCCACCTGCTATGCACCCCATTGTAGAGGCCTGTTTCTCCTTTTTCTTTTTCATGCCTTTGAGACAGTATGCCAGCTACCTCAAACTTAAACTTCTGCCTCTTAGCCTTCTGTATGCTGGGGCCCTAGGCATGTGCCTCACCACGTTCAGCCACTTACTTCTTTAAGTTGGGGGGTCTATGCGTCCTTAACTCTTTTGTAAAGGTGCTCCTTAAAAACAAAACAAAACAAAAAAACGGTTGCTCATGTTTGGAAGGAGGGGGTTTCTTCTCTGAAGCTGGGAGAGACACAGAAATGGAGGACCAGGGAAGAGCTTCCTGACAAGACAGCCAAACACTCCATAAACTAAGCTGTGGGCAGAGCTGGACTGGGACTTGACCCTCACTCAGTTGGATGCTACCAACCTCACTGACTCCCAGTGTACACAGATGAGCGGGACAGGCAAGAAGGGGGATCCAGTGATGGTGTGTGCACAGGTAGAGAGCTTGACCCCTCCAGCTGCTTGCTCCATTTGGAACAATGACCCATCAACCAAGGATAATCTTGGACCAGAGCTGCAGGGTGGCCTTGTTCAGGAAGGGCTGGGGCCTGAGTCTGACACCAAGGCACCACCCACCATCCACCAAGAGCTGGGTTCCAGCCAGGCTGGTCTGTGCATACTTGCATGCTTTCTGCTGATTTCATTGATTTGAGGGAAATACAACAGGTGTGTGTCTGGTGTTCAACATCCTGCTCTGTGTGGGGTGCATTTGAACAGAGGAGGTAGGGAACAATGGTCCTCTGCAAATCCTTAATGTTTGGTCTGACGTATCAGCCACCCTCAGGTTCAATCTCAGAAGATATTTCAGAACATCTTCAGGTGGTGGTGTGTGTCACAGGGGAGGGAACACTTGTGACCCTTACTTTCACTGGGGATCAAAGGAGGGTGGGATCATGATGGCAGTCTTTGCTAACTAGCTTTGGGAAAGTAATCTTGGCAGAGACTGTGTTGCCTTCTTAGACACCTGTGAATATAATTTATACCTGGATGGCTGCCTGAAGATGTGTTTGTATTTTTATAGAAAAGATCAAGGCTGGCTGGCTGGTGGCTGGCTGGGGAGTCGGCCTGGCTGAGCTCCTGGTTAGAGAACAGGTAGTCTCTTTGGTGTCATCTAGTGTTCAGTGAACCAACTGCAGGGAAACTGCTCACAGGAAGAATTCATTGGAATTTGGACTTCTGTACAATGGGCAGGCAGAAGAATTAAACACCCCCTCCGCTCCCCACTCGATTTCCTATATATAATGTGGAAGTAGCTGCTGTGGGGCTGGCATCATAAAACACAGTAGCTGTTAAGGCCATCTTGGAACACACAAGGGGCTGCTCTGTGTCTTCAAAGCTGTGGCCATCTGAACTAGGACTGATGCTGTGTTGAGAGCTGACTGATTGCCAAAGGCAATGCTTAGCTTAGCGCAGTGGCTGCTGGGAAACCTGCACTGAGGTCAAGAGAGTCCGAATGCCAGATATAGGAACTTCACCTGGAGTCTTTGGGGATGCTTAGAAAATCACTCGAAGCAGTGACAGGTTGGAAAGGGTGATTTGGATTATTGATGTGGCCATATCTCCACCTGCAACAAACCCATATGGGCCAAAATGTGCCACAAGGAGTGAAGGGGGACTGGGCAGGCTCTGGTTCCCTCATCCTCACTGTAAGCCAGCAAGTGGTGAGTTCCCATTCTCTCTGACCCACACATCCCTTTGGCACTACCGTATTCTATTTCGTCCTGTGTTTTGGAGAGTAAGTTAAGAAATGACAGATTTGGTAAGTGACCCAAGCATCTAATGAACCTCCCTTCAAACAGCTGGGAGAGGGCTGTGCAAAGTTACACAGTTGGATAATGGTGGCTGAGACTCTAGAGCAGTGGTTCTCAGCCTTCCTAATGCTGTGACCCTTTAATACAGTCCCTTATGTTGTGGTGACCCCCAACCATAAAATTATGCTCATTGCTACTTCATAACAGAAAATTTGCTACTGTTAGAAATCATAACAAATATCTGTAGAATATCTAATATGCAACCCCAAATCGGTGGAGACCCACAGGTTGAGAACTACTGCTCTAGAGCAGTATTCTACTTGTACTATGGATGTTTGAAACATTCTGTCTGTATCCTCACTGCTCAGAGGCAAGTCTTGCTGGCACCCTCATTCTACAAATGAATGGCTGTGGACACGGAGGACTTCTAGTTAGTAAGGGGATGGAGTCAGGAAAGGAACCAAACCAGAGCCTGTTGTTTTCAGGTGCTTGATCTCACTGCACTTGTCCCTTGAGTCAAGCTTGGTGTTTTTGGGAAGCCAGCTTCCTGAGGTTGGGGCTTCCCCACTGGAGGCAGAAGGACTACAGCCATGGATGGACTACCTGAAGCAGCCACAAACAGTAGAGCTATGATGCTTCTTGCAGTTCACTCCAAGGGGGCATGATTTTCCTGGTGGAGGTGGCTGAGAAAAGAGACCCAGGCAATGGTAGGTACTACAGAAACATGAGAGCCTTTGGGTAATGAAGGACTGGCTGGGTTCTGAGTTTGCTTCAGTCAGAACATTAAATTCAGAAGGAAGTCTAGCCCACCACATCAGGTCCAGTTCCCATGAAGGCTGTGACCTGGCCCAGCCTTGCACAAAGGGGCGGGGCCCTATCTGGGAGGGAGTGCGTATTGGGGAGTGTACTTAGTGGGGTGTGTGTGGGTTCTTTGTGCTGAGACACTGCATTCCTGTTGGCCTGGCTTCCTGTTTCTAGATGCATTCTTGCCCTAGTCACCACGGATACTGCTGCTTGGAATCTGTGCTCCACATTTTCCAAATTCAGGGCAAAATCAGGCAAAGGATCCCCGTTTTACTTCCCTACAGTTTCACCTTAGGGGCGGGAGCCGCCTGGCTTGACTGGGAAGCTTGCTTCCCTGGGTCTTCTTGAACTTGGAGAAGGCAGTACTGCCAGCCCCAGCATCCTGTTTCCCTCATTATATTTGAAGGACAGGGATGGGGGTGGCGTGGGATGGGGTGGGGCAGCAACCCTGGGAACTCATGCTGCAGAAAAAGGGCTTGACCTAAACATCAAGGTTCTGAAGATGACAGAGAACTACAACTCAGCTCTCATCTTGCAATGGGGGTGGGGATGGGGGGTTGTGATGCTCAGTTTCCCAACTTCATAGTACTGAAATTTGATTGTTGGTGGCTCTCCGACAAAGGAGCCAGTGGAGAGTTTTTGAGCAAGGAGAGGGGCTTCTGTGGCTCTGGCTTCCAGTGACTCTGTCTCTGTCTCTCCAGGTCACCCTTATCTGCCTCTAGGCCGTTCGAGGCCAGCTGAGATTTTCCAATGCTTACTGGCTTCTGAGAAAGGGGATGCTTCCCTAGAAGCCCCAGTACCATCTGGTCACCTGATAGTTGACTATTGGCTCCTGCCTGGGCTTCTTTTAGAATGGGGTTGGGGTGGAATGGAACCGGGCCAAGGATGGTGGCTGCTAGGGGTCAGGGAAACATTTAAACTTCTGCTCAGCCTCCAGGCTGTGGTTCACCTCTTGCCCACACCCTGCAGACCCAGCCACCACACGCCTAAGCAGCACCCCGGTGAGACAGAGGCTTGGGCTGGGTAAGGGGTTCATAAATAGCTCTGGACACAGCGCCTTGCAGTGAGTGTTCTGTAGGTTTTCCCAGGGCGCAGAACCCTTTCCCGTTTCTGACAGGCTGAGGGGCCTGCCCTCAAGTCATACAGCTGTGAGGCCGGATGCGGTCCTAGTCTGCCCTTTTCCCTCCGCCAGCACTGTGGGGTTCCATTTCCTTCCGGACTGTTGTGCTGTGCAGCTCCGCACTAGTAAGGTTCCAAGCTGCAGCAGCAGGAACACAGGCAACTGGAGCGGGGGGTGGGGGGTGGGGGAGAAGGCAGTCCCCAGACTCACGATGTCAGCCTGGGTCAGCGCCCTCCACCTGAGAGCCGCGCTCCGCCCCGGCCCGCCCCTTTCGGGGAGTGTCCCGTGATCACGCCCAACTGGGCAGGGACCGGCAGGCTGAGCCACTCGGGCGCAACTAGGGACTTGGGGACGCCCGGGATCATTCTGGTGCTGCTGCAGCAGTTTCCACGTCGAGCCTGGAACGCGCCATGCTGAGCCGGCGCCGTGTCTTTGCAGTGGAGCGACTTGGCGGCCGGGGTGAGTCGCGTTGCCTCCCACCCTGGGGTCGCCTCCCATTCTCCAGCCCCGCTCGAGCCGCGTCCATCCGCCGCGCCCCCTCGCTTCCTTGCTTTGAAGGAGTCGAGTGAATAGGCTTGGGACGCCAAACACAGTGCAGATCCTCCGGGATTTGCAGGTCAACCAACCACCTCCCACATCCTACTGGTCCGTGGCCTTCTTTCCCCCTAATTCCCGTTGTGGAAGCTTCTTCTATCCGAGGTTGGGTGACTCCTTGCCCCAGCCAGCAGTCCTGCAAGCTCCTTGGTGGCCACAAACCCATTTCTCGGGGATGGTTGCCGGGCATAGGCTTCCTGGTACACTTCCTGATCCAGAGGGGACGGGCTGGCATCCTCTTCCCGCCAAATCAGCCCAAGCTTCTGCCCGATTTCAGTAGACCACCCAGACCATAATAACCTCTGGCACAAAGGTGGTAATAAATGGATGCTAGCCAAAAGGGCGAGGAGATTCGTGCCTATAATCCCAGCACTTGAGAGTCTGAGGCAGGAGGAATATTGGGAGTTCCACACTTTCAAAAACAAAACAAAATAAAAGTCAGTTTCCTTGTTTTACTTAATTTATATTTAAAAGCTGGCCAGGGAAGTCAAAAGGGGAGCTCAGATCCCTTGGAAATGGAGTTATGAACATCCATGTAGGTGCTGGGAACCCAGCGCCCATCTTCTGGAAAAGCAGTCAGTATTTTAAAATACTGAACTATCGATCCAACTCCAAAAACTTCCCCCATTTGTCACATGATCATCCTTTCTTGCTTAAAAAGACAGAATTATCCTACATGATTATAATTTATATTGTTTTGCTGCTGCTGCTATTTCTGTTTTGCAGTGTGAGAATGGGACCTAGTGCCTTGTGCACGCTGAGAGCTCTCACAGGGTCATACCCCAGCCCCAGCTGCTGTCATTTTTACTAGTGTCCTCATAAACTCCAGGAGATACCTCATCCTGTTTCCTGGTGTGTCAGGGACTCCAGACAGCACTGTGTAGCCCCGTTCTTCACCTTGCCCTTTCTCCCTCCGGTATCCAAGAAGTCCAATGGCACTCAGACTTGTTTCAGATTAACCTTAATTAAGGGTCTGTTAAGCTATCTGCATTGATGATTGTCATGACTTGCAAGGACTTTGCCTACCACATGCTCAAAGTGTAGGTTTCTGTTGCCTGTCAACAATTGTTATAAGAACCCTATCTAGACATCTTCTAAGCAAGGGCGGAACTTTATCCCAGTGGGGATGTGGATGTCCTGTGTCCTTGTTCACCACTGGTACAGGACATACCTCCTCAAGGGAATGCTGCCAGTTGCTAGGAATGCTGGGGGTGTTGAGGGCATCCTGCCCAGCTTGATACAGATTCTCCTTACAGATGGGGCCTTTGAGGACCTGGCACAAGGCTGTGTGGTGCCAGGAGTCACTTGTACCTACAGACGGATACCAGACAAAACTCACGGGTGTTCATTGGACTTCAGGGAGGGACAGAATGAGCTGAGAGGTCTGGAGAGACAGATGCCACTTCTGAAATTGGCTTCCCAGGACTCAGGCATGGAGATGGTGGTTGGGGACAGTTCCTTGGCTACCTTATCAAGATTTTCTCAAGATTCTCTGAATCTTGAGCCCATGGGGAGCCCTGAGCTGCCTCCTGCCCAGCTAGACCGGCTGATGGCCAGACAGAAGCTGGAACAGGTGCTGGAGAGGTCTCGAGAGTTTCCCAGCTTGCCTGGGCGGCGTGGCTCCCTGCAGCTGCAGAACAAGCCTGTAGGTGGAGTGCCCATCTTTGTAGAAGAACAGGAGTCCACGGAGGCAGACACTGAACTAGAGGGTGGTCTGGAAGAAGCAAAGGAGGCGAGTATTCATTTTGGCTAAAGTGGGGTAGGGTGGAGAAAGCCCTGAGGTGTGGCTCATGGGGACCCTTCCCCCCATTTTCCCTGGAGCTCTCTCGGGGTGGGGCGTTCCTTGCCCCTAATTGATGGTTGTGTCATTGCTTTTTGTCTCACCTCGCACCCAGCAGTATGTAGCCACCCCCACAGAGGAGGCAGACAGGTATGGGTGCCATGCTCAGCTAGCCACTGGGGAAGCCAGCCAAATGTGTCTTTCTTGGCTTGTCTGCTGTGTCCCATTTTGTTGGCTCAGCACAGCCTGACTACCCAGAACGGGAGTTTTGGCTGACTCTGAAGGTCTTCCTACCTTAACGTGTCCCACAGGTTGGAAATATGGAGTCTGGAACCTGTACCTGCCTTCCAGGGCAGGGCCTGCGTTACCTGGAACACCTGTGCCTTGTGCTGGAGCAGATGGCGAGGCTCCAGCAGCTGTACCTGCAGCTGCAAACCCAGAGACCCTCTAGGGTGAGTGATGGACAGGTGCAGGTGGCCAGGTCGGTTAGGGAGGGAGGGAGGGGAAGGGCGCCACCCCTGGAGCATGAATGCCTTCTGAACAGCCTCAGCTTTCCAGTGAGTCTCTGCTTGTTCCACGTCGCCTGTCTCAGGATCCTGAGGAGGAAGAATTAGCTCTTTCGTCATCACATATCCCAGACAATAGAGTCCAGGGGCACAGAGAGGAGCTGAGCCAGACAAAGGACCCAGGTAAGGAGCAACTGTGTCTTCCTCTGCATTCTGCTACCTATGTGCCTGCCCAGGGTCCCATTAGCAGACCCCCTGAGCTTAGTGGGGTTGCTTCCTGCTTGTTTCTGGCCCCAGATGATGTAACTCTCTTTCTGAAGGTGCAGAGGCAGCTTCACTCCCGGAGGTGGGGGTGCTTGTCGCCAGCCCCTCCAGGCTGCCGGAGGCCTTGCTGGAACCAAGCCACATCCTTCCGCCCTCCCCGGGGCACAAGGTAGTGATGGATATATGTGGAGCAGGTAGTAGAATGGTGCAGATTGGGGAAACATGGGGATGTGTAAGTGCCCCCAAATCAGAGCTTTAGGGAAATGACAGGATTCCTGTATGGAGCAGGTGATTTGCTTGGGCAGTGAAGTTCCTGGTAGCTTCATTAGGTATGTATATAGATGCTTTGTATGGTGAGCTCTTATTCTCTGGTCAGCAGGATCTCTCCCGCTGGGATAAGGTCAAGGTTCTGCTTAATCGGATCCGTTGGAGGAGCCCTCAACTTCCTGAGCCTCCTGTTCCCCCTGATAGTTCTGGACCTAGGTGAGTCTTGTGCCTGATTCAGGTTAATGCAGACTGATGGGGAGAGACTGATGGGCCAGGATGTTGATATTGTCCTGTCTTGACAGTTGTCATCTTAGTCCCTCTGGAATTGGTGAGACAAAGTATAGAAGAAGATGCTCCAAGTAACAAGAGCAGTTAAGATGCCCCATTTGTTGGTGAAGAGAGGGCAGACAACATGAGATTGGGACAGTGGCTTTCCTGAAGCCACAACCAAATTGTGGGCAATAGGTTCGTCCTTACCTGTCAAGCCCTCACTCCTTAACACTGAAATTTAGGGGCTGGTGAGGTAGACACACAGGCAAATTATTGTACTGTAGATGAAGTCTGTCATGGTTGGCAGCTTCTCTTCAGAAGGTAAGCAATGCTTCATATGCCTGGTTTTTTTTTTCTTCCAGTCTAACTTCCCTTTGCTTTTCTATAGGATGGAGTTCAGGAACCTCTCTGAAAGGACTCCATGTCATTCCCAACGGAAGACCTTTATTCCAACATTGGTGGTTAAGAAGCCACGAACAAAAAATCTTTCTGTATGACCTCTTGGTGTACCTGGTGACCTTGGATAGAGGGAATTTGCCAAGAAGTCCCTCACATTTTGGCTTTACTGCTGCTTCTCTACTGCCAGAAAAAGCTATTGGTGCTTGCTCCTCTTCAAAGTGAAGGCTAAGTCCTTTTCTAAGCATCGAGGCAAGGAGCTCTGGTTCCCCAAGAGGTCCTTGAGTGCAGTTCCAGCACTATTCCGGGGCTCTTCCCCCTGATCGGAAATCTCTGAGCTTAGGCACTGTGAACTGACTTATTTATCAGGTGCTCACAGAGCATGTTTAGTATGGGAGTGTGTCAGCATGTTGCAGATGTATGTTTATACAATTTTTGTTGGACTTTCGACTGCCCAGATTCAATTATCTGATGGAATCATTCATCCAAAGGGTTGGTGTTTTGGGTGTCACTGGAAGGATGGCACTGATCTTCATTCCACAATGAACAGTTACTGGTGTGGATTTCTAATTTCTTCCTCATACCTGAGATGGCAGCCATAGGACCAAGAACAACACTGCCTTGGGTACCTTTGTAGTGAGTCACGGCTCTGAAGCACAGCCCTTGAAGACTGAATGAAGAATGGGGGACGAGGGAGATCAAGAGCATTGTGAGGAACAACAAATAACTTGCAAGGTCCACTCTAAGATGCTGTGTTCTATCCTGGAGTTTAGACCACATAGCAAAGTCTCTTAATTTCTGAGCCACAGCTTCCTACTTGGGATGATGCCCACCTTACCTACCTCATAAGCTTGTTAGGAGGATAAAGTAACATTAAACTTTTTCAATGTGTGCCTTGACTGTTCAGTGAACTGGAAAGGGTGTGTTGCTGGAGGCAAACAGGAGTGGAGAGATGAGAGGTCAGAGGTTAAAGGGGTTTGGCCACTGTTAATAGTTGTGAAAATAGCCACATTTTTGGCAAGATTTTGGATAAGCCATTTCATTGAGATCTTGTACATTTCATATTTGGGCACAGATTTCTGATATGCTTACTCCTTGATGGTGATGTAGTCAATAGGGCGGCAGGAATAGGGATTGGGTTGGGGTAGTCATTGGCTTTAGTCAGAAGAATATCCCCTGGAAATGGCCCCTGAGTAGGCATGCTCCTCCTCCAACCAAAGGAAGCGATGCTTCTCTTGCTGCTGTAGTCTTGGGGGGTTAGTAGAGCACAGGAGGGTGTGGGTGTGTAAGTGGTAGTCCCTTCCTTGTGTTTGAGGGAGGGGTCCAGTTCCAGTCATTTTGAGACCAGGAACCAATGGTTCGAGTCTACTTTTCTGATGGGACACTTGAGAGAGGACACCACCGAGCTCAGCTTCCGAAGGCATTATCGGATCTGGGAAAGCGCACTTCCGTTCCACAGTTGGAGCGGGATGGCATGCTGGTGTGGGGGAAGGGAGAGGTCGATGGAGAAGAGGGAGGTACCATATCCGGGAGAGTGGCAGCTTCCGACCAGTGGTCGCTCTTCCGGAGAGGCGTTTCCGGTGGTGGTGGCAGCAGCAGCTGCGGTGGTTCCGGGTGTCTTTGTCCCCCTGGTGTCGTGGCCCTGGCCCGCAGGTGGGTTGGGGGCCTCCCGCTGCACCTCCGCCTCTCCGTCTTTCTCGGGTAGCGAGGCCGCGGGGTCGGAACAGCGAAGATGCGCCAGTCGTGGAAAGAGCCGAGCCCCCTCTGGACTGCAAGCTCCGTCTCCCTGGCAACGGCCTCGGCCCTGGGGGCGGGCGGGAGGAGGAGAAACCTCGCGCCGTGGTCCTCCCACGGTGGCCTCTCGGTGGCCCGGCCCGGAAGGCTCTGCGCAGGCGGCTGCGGAGGCCGGAGCCTAGGGTCGGGACTTAGGAGGAGGGAGCGGCGTGCAGGCCGCTTGGCGAGGGCCGGCTGGACAGCTCCCTTCCCACCAGCCGATCCGAAAGGGCGCCTGGCGGGCTTCCGGGGAGAGGGCCCCGCATCTCCTCCACGCTACTCGCACCTCCATTTTTTTGCCCCGGCCCTGCGTGGAGTGTTTTGGCGGATGTTTTTGAATGAATGAATGTCACCGGAGCTCTTCCAGCCCCTCACTCCACCAGTCTCTCTAAGGGTGCCAGTGGCATAGTGAAAGGAGTACTAAGTTGTTGGGAGACCTGGGTGTGAGTCCCGCTCTGTCACTACCTGGTTTTGTGGCCTTGGGCAAGACTCTTGATCTCAAAGCTCCAGTTTCCTTGTCTGTTAACCTGCATGTCACTAGCACCCACCACTAGGTTATTGTGAGAACAAACTGGAGTAACGTAATAACCTATTGCATTTCATCCTCTCCATCCTCTCCATTCCTCCATTTTAGGACCCACCTCTTCACCTTAAAAGCTTTACTTTACTTCATTAAAATTTTCTATTCCCCCCTCCCACCTCCGTAATAGAAGGAAGTTTTCATTCGAGCTGTTAACTTCTTTCTTTTTTGATTGAAGGTTTCCCCCGAAGACCTTGAAAAGACAGCATTCCAAATGTCCCAGTTTAAGCGCCAGAGGATCAACCCACTTCCAGGGGGACGGAACTTCTCAGGTGCTTATCTCCTTACACTCAGGATATGCTCTAGACTCCGTTTCCAAAAATAAAGCTCTTGGGTGTTTCCCTGAATGTCTGAGTGGCTGTTTGGAGCCACCTAGACCTCTCTGGGTTTACAAGATTCTCTGACTATCTTTTAGTGCTTAGTAAGTGCAGTTCCTGGAGATTGCCTCTCTGTCCCCATAGGCGCTGCTTCAACATCTCTTTTGGGCCCTCCTCCTGGTCTGCTTACTCCTCCTGTGGCCACAGACCTGTCCCAAAATGCCAGGCACCTTCAGGTATGTTGGGTGCCCTTTCTAGTGAGGTTCCCTTTGGGGCGACCCTAGTACGTTTGGATGTCTGGTGTGTGTTGTTTTTTGTGTTACAGTGGTCAACATCCCTGGTTTTTGTTTGTTTGGTTTGGTTTTGTCCTGGTAGTAGGCTGGTGTTGGGGAGCTCAAGATACTTCTTAGGTTGGGGAATCTTGAATATCTGGCTCCAGAGAGATCTTTTGGTGCCTTTTGGGATTAAAGGACTGAAAATCCTAGAAGGATGAAAGTCAAGACTTAGCTTCTCTCCTCTTCATAGGCTGTGCCTACCATGTTTCTTTCCGTGTGAATTTTCCTATAATACCACGAGCCGGGTACCTGTAGCTAGAGATGAGGCCCTAGTGGCATAGTATGATTTTGTTCAGGTTGCTTACTGTTGCTTTTGACCTGTCCTTTTGCAGAGTGGGGAGAAGCAGCGAGTCTTCACTGGCATTGTTACCAGCTTGCATGACTACTTTGGGGTGGTAGATGAAGAAGTCTTTTTTCAGCTAAGGTAGGCTTGAGGCTAGTCTCTTCTGGGATGGTTGTTGGATTCAGTTCTGTCTCCGTGCTGGTGAGCCCCCTCTTTAAAGCCATTGCTTTGCTATTTTACTGCAAAGGATGAGAAATTTTGATGGAGAAGGTCCATCCTGGGGACAGTCAGGATAACTTGTCTAGGGTGCCTCCTGATGGGGCCTCCTGGTTTGTGTGCTGGCAGTGTGGTGAAGGGCCGACTACCCCAACTGGGTGAGAAGGTGCTGGTGAAGGCTGCATATAACCCAGGCCAGGCAGTGCCCTGGAATGCTGTCAAGGTGCAGACACTCTCCAACCAGGTATTTTTCTTTTCTGAGCATGTCCACTGCAATGGGAAGGAGAGGAGGAAGTCCTGTGGCCTGACTTTTGGGCACAATCCTTTTTGTTGAGGGGGGTGGGATAGATGTCTCTTCATGGTATCACCCTGGGGATCCCCTGAACTTGCTACTTTCCTTTAGCCCTTACTGAAGTCTCCAGCACCTCCCCTTCTGCATGTGGCAGCTCTGGGCCAGAAGCAAGGGATCCTGGGAGCTCAGCCCCAGTTGATCTTTCAGCCTCACCGAATTCCCCCACTTTTCCCTCAGAAGCGTGAGTACTGGTGGCATGGAAGTTGGGGTGTGGTTTTGTGGGGTAGTCTGGAGGAAAGGACTTGTTCCTTTCATATAGATGCTCTTAGAACAGAAGGGGGTACTTCTCTATGCATGAAGAGGAGGAGGGAGCTGGAGGGTTTTGGGGATTTTGAGTCACCGGCCATTTCCTTTTTTCAGCTCTGAGTCTCTTCCAGACATCCCACACACTTCACCTGAGCCACCTGAACAGATTTCCTGCTCGGGGTCCTCATGGAAGGCTGGACCAGGGCCGAAGGTAGGAGGATGAACAGGTGTTACATTTCCCTCTAGGGGTCATGTTCCACCTTTGACACCTGTTGACACTAACATCTCTTTCTGTGCACAGACAGAGTCTAGTCCTTTGCTTTGAAAGGCAGACACATTGAGACACACTTAACAAATACAGTAACTTTATACACTGCTGCTGCAAAGCTGAGATTTAATACAGTTTGTATTTCAAATGTCACATTGACAGTTTTTGTTGTTTTGCTTTTTTGAGACAGGGTATCACTGTGTAGTGCAGCCTGACCTCATGGATTCTCTTTCCTGCCTAGTGCTGGGATTATAGGTGTGTTTGCTCACACTTGCCCAGCTGAAATACTTTATTTTGAATTAAGTCTTATGTAGTTTAGGCTGGCCTTGCACTCAGAGTGTAGTTAAGGATGACCTTGAACTCGTGATCCTCTTCCCTCTAACTCCCAAGTGCTGGGTTTACAGGTGTGCGGCACCATCCCTAGCTTGCTTATGCATTCATTCATTTTTTTTTAACTTTCTGGTTTGGAGATACTTTGTGTGTGCATGTGTATGTGTGTGTTCTATGAATTTGTATTGAGGTGCATGCAGAGCCATGAGGTTGATGCTCAGAGCCAGGAGGTTGATGCTAAGTGTCTTCTGTTGTACTCTGCTGGGTTTTGTTTGCTTTGGTTAGAGGTTGAGTCTCACTGGAGCTTGCCATTTTGGCTATGTTGACTGGTCAGCAAGGTCTAGAGATCCTCCTGTCTGCCTCTTCCAGGGCTGGGATCCCAGACTGTGTCAACTTGCCATGGGTGCTGGAATCCTTATCGGGAGCAAGTAACTTTACCTACTGCGCCGGCTCCTCAGCCCCAGAGAGTTAAAAAGCATCTAAGTTCCCCTTTGTTTCTAGTATTTAACACAGAGGTACCAAGAATTGTTACAAGAAAATAGTAACATCAAAGAAGGGATAGTTGCAAAATGTTTTAATTTAAGATGGCTTCTTTGTGTACACTTTGTGTAACAGTGTTACAACACAGAGGTTACAATTTATTCAGTAGCTCAGGATTTGTCCTGTGCCAACACTTTTCTTGGCCTTAATGTGGAGCAAGCATGGTTGGTCTATTCAGGCACTTGAGATATCCTGTGGTCCTTTTATCATCTGCAAATTTGGGGAATTTCCAGGAGCATGCTCATTGTGTCTCAAGTTCACATCTCCTTTGTGCTTCACTGTCCTTGAGAGTTTTTGTTTGGCTTCTTATAATAGAAAATTCAATATATGCAAAGGAAGTGGAAAAATAAAATGAATCTTCAAGCCATTACCTGATTTACACAGCATCATTACTTGTCTTCTTTTTTATTTCTATTCTACCTTTATCTCCTTGTAGCCTTGAACTTGTTTTGTTTTTTGATAGAAATCTTGAAGTGAAACTGAGTTAGAGTGAACTGTCAGAATCTTGACTATTCATTTTTGATCTCATAGCACCCTACCTTTGTCAGATCACTGTAGAAAGTTCTCTTGTGCTGTGATTTCTTAGAAATAACTACACAAAGGGAACCACCCTGTCCTCCACATGCTGGTAAAAGCTGAGAAGCAGTTCAGTGGGAAACACTTGGAGTAAGCATGACAGAACCTGAGGAGAGTTGAGGGGAGGTGATGGAAGCCAGTCCCCATGCAGAAGCTAGTGTTTGTTCTCTGGGAAGGCTGCTGTGGATTCCATGTAGATCAGCTTGGCATTGTTCTCTACATCGTTTCCACTTCTGAGGCAATTTGTGCCCTTCTCCATTCCTAAACTCATACGTGACTTGCACCTATAACGCTTGTCTAGTGTATTTACCTGGGCTTCTCCATTCTGTGAGCTTATGAAAGCCTCCAGTACAGAACCATAGCAAGTACCTTGAGGGTTTATGTTACCTGGTTAGAAACCATTGACTGTGGGCCTGCTGCTTTCAATTGAAATTCCAGCTGTGGCTGCCAGTTGCATTTGATTGCCAGGCCCTGGTGCACCACCTGCAGTGTATTACTTTGGCCAAGGTGCTTCAGGGTTACAGCTTTTAGAGACCATATTGAATAGGAAGAGGGGCATCAGGAATTAGTCACTCTGAGGAAAATTTGCCAATTTATAAAGGATTTGACCACGTGGGTGGTTTGCCCATTAGCCCAGCTTTATGATAAACTCCCAACTCTGGGATGCAGAATAACGTTGCCCTTGGACTGCTCTTGCGAGCAGCGGAGGTCTTTAGGCGGGCCAGGTTTCTGCTGCTCCCACCACTAACGTGTTTCCTGCTGGCTCTGTGGGTCACAGGTGATTAGGAATGTAAGGCCAGCCCAAGCTACTTAAGACCTTGTCTCAAAACAAAAGACAAACAGAATGGCAACACTGAAAGGTAACTTCTAGCCTTCTTTGATGTCCTATTGTTGATGGGAAGGTAAAAGTTTGGGAAGTGTTTTTTTCCTGGGAAGACAGTTCCTGTTGTACCTTCCTGTGACCTTGCTACATGGTCTGTGATATTCAAGGTATTTGTTTCTGTTTAGACATTTCCCACACTATAGCATGATCCTTAAAGGTTTATTCTCTCACACCTGTCACGTATCTAAGTACACTTCGATTTCACCCCCATTAACCTCTCGTTCTCCTGCCCTGAACATTCTTTCCCTCTACCTCTCTTTTAAAAACAGAATGTTGTACATTTTCCCTGACTGCCTCATGGTGCAGACATGTATCTCAGTCATACTACCCCCGTCTCCCCCTCCCCCCACCTCCCTAACATTACCTGTGTTCCTTTACGTTCTGCTTTTTTTTTTTTTTTTTTTTTAACCTACTGAGTTCAAGTAATGCTACCTGAATGCTATAGGTGTGGGCCATCCACTGGAGCACGGGCAACCTACTGGCGAACTCCCCCCCACAGAAAATTGCTCCCTCTCCCGATTCTACCATTATGTCCTTTTTTTTTTGGCTCACTGCATTACTTAGTTTGTTATTTAGGGTTGCTTACATGACTGTGGGTGGGTGTTATTTACTGGAGCAAGTTCAGCTTACCAGTGGCCACACTACTGAAAATTAGGACTTTCTTGAAGCATCATCTTGGTGACTGCTTTAGTGATTAAATCATTATTATAGCCACTAAATTCAGTTGTCACTGAGGATGCATGAACTCCATTATATGACTTGGTATTTTTGCTTTATACTGCCCCCCCGCCCCAATTTCTTGGCATAGTTTTCAAGGGTACAAGTACTAGAGCGAAAAGTATTGTTTTGTTTTCCCCTCCTTTTTATGCAGTTAAAAATACTTATTTTTATTCTTTAAAAAATTTGAGTTGGGGCCGGGCAGTGGTGGTGCATACCTTTAATCCCAGCACTTAGGAGGCAGAGGCAGGCGGATTTCTGAGTTCGAGGCCAGCCTGGTCTACAGAGTGAGTTCCAGGACAGCCAGGGCTATACAGAGAAACCCTGTCTTGAAAAACCAAAAAAAAAAAAAAAAAAAAAAAAAAAAAATTGAGTTGGGCATGGTGGTACATGCCTTTAATTCCAACACTTAGGAGGCAGAAACAGATGGATCTCTACGAGTTTGAAGTTAGCCTGGTCTACAAAGTAAGTTCCAGGACAGCCAAGGATACACAGAGAAACCCTGTGTTGAAAACCAAAATAAAATAAAAAATTATTTTAAGTCAGGATTGGTGTTGTACATCTTTAATCCCAACACTTGGGAGCAGAGGCTAGAGGATTGATGACCATGAGTTCAAGGCCAGCCTGGGCTACTTGGTAAATTTGAGACCAGCCTGGGCTACAGAGTAGAAGACTGTCTCAAACATTCTAAAACATGGGCTGGAGAGATGGCTCAGCAGGGAAATGCACCTGCCACTAAACCTGATGACCTGAGTTTGATCCCTGGGACCCAAATAGTTGAAGGAGAAAACCAATTTCCACATGTGTATTGTGGCATGCTTGTGCACATACATAAAACATAATAAAAATGTAAACCACTAAGCCTGCAGGATGCTCAACAGGTAAAGGTTCTGGAGCCTGTCTCTAGCAATGATATTTAAATTTAAAAACATTTTACATTTATTTATTGTTGAATGTGTATGTGTGGAGATCAGATGACTTGCAGAGATTGGGTCTTTCCTCCCACCATGGGGGTTCTGGGATCAAACTTAGGTCACTAAGCTCTTTTGCAAGTGCCTTTATCTGCTAAGCCATCTTGCTGGCTTTCAGTATTTTAAAGCTGTTCTTTTTTTCTTATAATAGCCTTTTGTATATATGCTGAACCTTGTTACTTTTTAGATTTATTTTATATGTAGCTGTCTTCAGGCACACCAGAAGAGGGCATTGAATCCCATTACAGATGGTTGTGAGTCACCATGTGGTTGCTGGGAATTGAACTTGGGACCTCTGGAAGAGCAGTAGCTAGTGCTCTGAGCCATCTCTCCAGCCTGAATTTATATTATTAACTTATTAAAGAATTTACTTACCTATTTTAATGTCTTTAGTAATTTGTCACATATTTGCTAACATGGCTTCTTTTTGTATGTGTGTGTGGTGCTGGACTTGAACCCAGGGCCTCCCATAGGTTAAGTAAGTGTTCTCCCACTGATACCTGTATTCCTTTCTTTTTTTCTTTAAGATTAATTTATGTATATGAGTGCTCTATCTGTATGTATACCTTCGTGCTAGAAGATTCCATTATAGCTGGTTATGAGCTATCAGGTGGTTGTTGGGAATTGAACTCATGACTTCTGGAAGAGCAGCCAGTGCTCTTAACTACTGAGCCATCTCTCTAGCCCCTGTATTCATTTCTTAATGTTGAGGACATTAAGAAGGGGTATTTTCTAATTCTTTATATACTGAATACATGTGTAACAAGATGGTTTCTTATTTCTGGTGCTGGGTCAACCTCCAGTGATGACTATGACTCGAAGAAACGCAAACAGCGGGCTGGTGGAGAGCCTTGGGGTGCTAAGAAACCTAGGCACGACCTGCCTCCTTACCGGGTTCATCTCACTCCCTATACTGTGGACAGGTAAGTGGAGGCTGGGAAGGGCTTTAGACTTGCACAAGCAATGGTTTCTGGGTAAATGAGATAAGGTCGATTTAGACGTATGAGAATGTGTGTACTCTGGTGGCCTCTTCTGTGGGAACCTGCCGCACATGGGTGGTGTGTCTTTGAGTAGGTTCTCTGCTAATGCATATTATTGTCTTATTCTGTGTGTATGCATGCAAATTTGTTCATGTGTAAGTTCACGTGTGTTTGGGTGCATGTGTGGAGGCCAATAGTACCATTCAGATATCATTCCTCAGGTGTTGACTAGCTTTGCTTTGGAGACAGACTGGCTTGGGAGTTGCCAGGCAGGAGGCTCAGTTGTCTAGGAGCTGCTTGTTTCTGTCTTTTCAGCACTGGCACTGCAGAAGTGAGCTACCATGCCAGCAAGTTTTCTTTTGAGTGCTGGGGTTAAAGGCGAAGACAAGTGCCACCATACCTGGCCTGGTTTCTAATTTTGATAGCTATTACCAGTTCTCTTTCAGAGGCTGTGTCCACTTACACAGTCACCATGGTGCAGGGCACAAAGTCCTTGTTTCCTGCACCTTTGCCAACACTTTTTCATATACCTTTTCTTTTCTTTTTGTTTTTCTAGACAGGGTTTCTTTGCATAGCCTTGGCTGTCCTGGGACTCACTGTAGACCAGGCTGATCTTGAACTCACAGAGATCCCCCTGCCTCTGCCTCCCGAGTGCTGGGCTTGACTGTGTGCACTAGCACACCTGGCCTTCATGTACCTCTTTTCATTGTAATTCTGCTGGTGAGAGTGCTGTTCTCATTTTCATTTCTAATTAGCAATGAGTCTGACACTCTGTAAAGAACCTTTTACATTTATTACTTTTCATGAGTGTGTGTTCATGTGTGAGAGGTCAGGGGAAACTCTGAGGAGTTGGTTCTCTTCTGTGGGTCCCAGGGATTGACTCCCGCTGGGAGGATGCTTCTCCTAGGCTTTCATGTCACATGTGTTTGTTTCAGGGAAGGTCTTGTCATTGAGGCTTCAGCTTTTCCTAGGTACCTGGGGTTTTTGTTACTGACTAGTGAGTTGTTTATCAAGACCAAGACCATTTCTGGGGCTTGAGAAATGGCTCAGTGGTTAGGGGTCCATACTGCTCTTCCAGAAAACATGAGTTTAGTTCCAGCACCCACATGAAGCAGCTAACAACTGCCTGTAACCTCCAACTCCAGAGGAATCTGATGCCTCTGGCCTCTGGGAACCTGCACACATATGTAATGTATGTACCCATACACAGATATACATCATTAAAATAAACCTTTAAAAAAAAGGCCATGACCATTGCTGTGTCATATATTGTGATTTCTTTTTCTTTCTTTCCCAGTTTAGCTTTCTTTGTTATGGGGATTTATAAATCAAGTGGTCATACACAGTCTATCCTTACCCCTTGGGAGATCCCTTATTAGAGTCTTTATTTCTCAAGCCGAATAAAACGCTGTTGTAGTCTTTTACTGTTTTGTTCGTCCATTCATTCATTCATTCATTCATTCATTCATTCATTCATTCATTCATTCAGTGTGTTAACGTATGTGTGTGTGTGTGTGTGTGTGTGTGTGTGTGTGTATGTCACACATACCTGCCAGTGCACGTATGTGAAGCAGAAAACTCTAAAATTGGTTCTCTCCTTCTACCTTTGCATGGGTTTTAGGGATGAAGGCGTGCATAGCAAATACCTTTACCCACTACAAGCCATTCTGCTGGCCCTGCAGATTTGTTAAAAAAAAAACCAACCTTTTTTAAAAGAAAGTTGATGAGTGTTTTGCCTACTTGTATGTATTTAAGTGTACCACATGCCTGCTTGGTGCTCACAGACGTCAGACAGAAGAGGGTGTCAGCTCCTCTAGGACTGAAGTTGCAGATAACTGTGAGCTGCTATGTAGGCTCTGAACTAAACCTAGAGCTTCCGTAAGGGCAGCAAGTGCTCCTAAGCTCTGAGCTGTCTCTCCAGCCCCCTAATGCTGAGTGTTTGCTCAGTGGATTCCCTTGCTGTCTTCCTACAGTCCCACCTGTGACTTCCTAGAACTACAGCGACGTTACCGAGGCCTGTTGGTCCCCTCAGATTTTCTTTCCGTTCACTTGAGCTGGCTGTCAGCCTTCCCTCTGGGCCAGCCCTTTTCCCTCCACCACCCAAGTCGGATCCAGGTCTCTTCAGAGAAGGAGGCAGCTCCAGACACTGGTGCTGAGCCCAGCCCTGAGGACAGTGACCCCACTTACAGTTCCAAGGTCAGTTGACTGGGCTCTTGTGACTTGTCACCTTACTAGGACAGAATGTGGCTGAGCACCTTGTCCTCTACACAGGTGCTGCTGCTCTCCTCCCCTGGCCTGGAGGAGTTCTATCGCTGCTGCATGCTGTTTGTGGATGACATGGCTGAGCCAAGGGAGACACCAGAGCACCCTCTGAAGCAGCTAAAGGTAAGAGCTGCCTTACAGGAGGCAAGATGTGCTGCTGGTCAACCTGCCACATCTTCAGCAGCCAGGCTTCTGTGCATTAACATAGAAACTCAGTGTTCAGAGCTAAAGGCCCTCACTTTATACAGGAGGACAGTATAGAGATGCTTCCTCTGAAGAGGAGTCAGGTGGCTGGTTTGAGTGAATGGCCCTAGAGCCCTACCTAGGTGGTGGCCTTAACTACTTCTTGCTGCCTCACTTCTTGCTGGGCAGCAGCCTTGCCTCACTGTGGGAGACGCAGGCCATGTTTCGTTATTCCCAATCTCTCTGCAGTTTTTGCTGGGCCGGAAAGAAGAAGAGGCAGTGCTGGTTGGGGGTGAGTGGTCTCCTTCCCTGGATGGCCTCGACCCCCAGGCAGACCCGCAGGTGCTGGTGCGCACAGCCATCCGCTGTGCACAAGCCCAGACTGGCATTGACTTGAGCACCTGCACCAAATGGTGAGTGGCCTTCCCCATGTGGCCAGCTCGCTGTGGGGTGTCAGGAGCCTGGCTTCTGCCCTCTAGGTTCTCTCCTGCCACAGCTCAGGCCTGCCCACTCCTAACTGCTCATAGATGACTGAGCACCCATGGCTGTGAGCACTGATGGCAGCTGACCCCCAAGCCACACCCAGTACTCCTCAATGCCTTAGTGCTCCTATGTGCTATCTGCTTACTGCGTCTCCCTGTCACCTAACCACTGAGGCTTTGGTGTCTGGCTTTATGTCTGTACTCATGGCTTGGCATGCAGCATGTGTGCACGGAGTGCTGACTGGAAACAGAGGTATTTGTCTGTGAGAGCAATACCTGTAAATGTGTCACAGTTGAGGGCTTTCTTTTCATTTTGCTGTGACCAGGTGGCGCTTTGCTGAGTTTCAGTACTTGCAGCCGGGGCCGCCCCGGCAGTTACACACAGTTGTGGTGTACCTGCCAGACGTGTGGACCATCATGCCCACTTTGGAGGAGTGGGAGGCGTTGTGCCAACAGAAAGCCACAGAGACAGCTCCCCCACCACAAGAGGCATCCGGGGTAAGGCTGGGCCTTAAGAAAATGCAGGGAAGTGGGGCATGGTGACACAAGCCTGTAACTCCCACACCGGGGAGGTAGAGGCTGGAAGACCCAGAGTCCAGAGTTCAAAGTTGATTTCACCTTCATAGTGAATCTGAGGTTAGCCTTAGCTGCATGAGCCCCTATATCAAAAGTATGTGCCCCGATCTCAGAGGGTCACACCTGAGCTATTGTCATAGGAAGCAGAGGCTACCGAACAGGCTCCTGATGTGTCAGAACAAGCAGACACTTCTAAACAGAACACAGAGGCAACGGAGGCCACCACACAGCAAGATGTGGACACTGATCTCCCAGAGGCCCCTCCACCTCCTCTAGAACCTGCTGTGATGGCACGTCCTGGCTGTGTCAACCTGTCTCTCTATGGAATTGTGGAGGATCGGAGGCCAAAAGAAAGGATCTCTTTTGAGGCAAGTGCAGGAGAGAGCTCATGAGTGTGACGAAGGAAGAGTGTGGCACACTTGTCCTCTTGCCCGATTCCATGGTCCCCGAACCTCTTCCCACAGGTAGTGGTGCTGGCTGAGCTGTTTGTGGAGATGCTGCAGAGGGATTTTGGCTATAGAATTTATAAGATGCTGCTGAGCCTTCCAGAAAAAGTTGTGTCTCCTCCTGAGCCTGAGAAGGAGGAGGCAGCCAAGGAGGATGTGGTCAAGGAGGAGGAAGCTGTCAAAGAGGAGGCAGCGAAGGTGTCCAAGGATGAGGTACAGAATGAGGGCACAGCTGCCGAGTCAGACAGCCCACTGGTGAGTGCTGCTCTCAGCCCTGGGCTGGACTGAGGCCCACACATTGTCATGCTTAGTAGGATCCAAGTCCCTCACGTGTGTGAGGCACTGTTCTAGGCACTTTGCATGTCTAGTTGCATTGCTCCTTTATGTTACCCAGTCTTTGGGGGGATGGGCTGAGGCCCAGGAACATGAATCTCTGCATGTGGCCACACAGCTAGGAAGTGGTATGTTCAGGGTGAGGGAAGTGTGTCTGATAAGCCATGGCAGCATAGAAATGCCAGTCAGAATGCTCAGGAGTTAGGATTACCTGATGGTTAGGTGGACAAACTGGTTTTTAGCCATTTCTAAAACGTAACTTGGCTTTTTGTCCAAATATGTCATGTATACATAATTGCTTAATTATTTATACAACCAAGACTGACTCCTGAGAAATATCTCAGGGGTCTACAGGTGCCCTTGCTGATCTGAATTCTGGTATAGTTAAATACCCATGAGCACATGGTGGGTCACAGAGTACACGAGCGCCCAACTGATACTTGAGTGTTAGCAACTGTTAGCATTACAAGAGTCCTGCTCCTCCTCACCACCTTGGTCTGCTTCTCTAGAAGGAGGATGGGCTTCTGCCCAAACGGCCCTCTTCAGGGGGAGAAGAGGAGGAGAAGGCCCGGGGTGAGGCAGCTGAGGACCTCTGTGAGATGGCCTTGGACCCAGACCTGCTGCTTCTGAGGGATGACGGAGAGGAGGAGTTTGGTGAGTCTGGGGGTAGTGGCTCTCTGGGGCTGGCTGTGGTAGCTTCCTCTTAGGCAGTGGTTCTCAACTTTCCTAATACTGTGACTTTTAATATAGTTCCTCATGGTGTGACCCCGACCATAAAATGACTTCTGTTGCTACTTCATTACTGTAATTTTGCTGCTGTTAGGAACTGAAATGCATGCATCTGCTATGCGGGATATCTAAGATGCAACCCCTGTGAAAGGCTTGTCTGAGCCAACAGGTTCACAAAGCACAGGTTGAGAACCGCTGCTCTTAGGGGTGTAGACCATCATCCTTGCTAGATGCTGAGCCTGGGATTTCTGTAGCAGGAGCAAAGCTAGAGGAAACGGAGGTTCGTTCTGTTGCCTCAAACCAGTCAGAGATGGAATATTCTTCTCTTCAGGACATGGTGAGACCTTGTCTCCTTCTGTACCTGGTGGTGGGAAGCTTGGCCCTTCCTAGGTGAGAGGTGCCTACCAGTGACCTCTTCCCTAGACAAGAGACTAACTGTGGTTCTTGACTCATGGAGAAGACTCCGCTTTCCCTGTCAAGGTAGATCAGAGAGATCTGATCAGGGAACATATCATGTTCTCGGAATGTGCCCACAGAAGCCTGGAGCCCCAGCTCCGAGCCTCCGCTAATGAGGTGTACCTGTTGCCGTCAACCCAGCACCTGACTGTGTGTGTACCATGCCCTTTAGCCTTGAGACCTGTTTGGAAAGCCCATTTCTCTGCTTTCTTTGTAGCCTAAGGAGCTGGACCCCTCAGCTGTGCTCCCCCTGGACTGCCTTCTGGCTTTCGTGTTTTTTGATGCCAACTGGTGTGGCTACTTGCACAGGCGAGACTTGGAGAGGGTCCTCCTTACACTGGGGATCCGGCTCAGTGCGGAGCAGGTAGTTTCTCTTCTGCCTCACCTGTCCTTCTGAGGGCCTTCCCAGAGCTCTAGTGAGCTTCTGGTCTCCCTGACGCAAGTGTGTGGTCAGTAGGTGTCCTGTGTGTTTTCTCTAGGCCAAACAGCTGGTTAGTAGAGTGGTGGCACAGAGCATCTGCCAGTACCGGAGCCTTCAGTATAGCCGTGCTGAGGTGCTGGATGACGGGCTTCCCGAAGATGTGCTCTTTGGTATGTCTTGTGCTCTGTGGCCTGCAGGGAGTGGGGCCATTGTAGGCCATTCTCCTGAGATCATGCATGTCTTCTCTAGGAAACCTGGATTTACTGCCTCCTTCAGGGAAGAGCACAAAGCCAGGTGTTGCCCCCACAGAGCACAAAGGCCTGGTGCCCCACAATGGTAGCCTCATCAATGTGGGAAGCCTGTTACAGCGTGCAGAGCAGCAAGACAGTGGCCGCCTATACCTGGAGAACAAGATTCACACACTGGAACTGAAGCTTGGTGAGTGTGATGTCACAGCCACTACGGGGACACCACTCCTTAGGCCTCAGGCTTTTGTCCCAGTGCTCCAGTTGACTGAGCAGAGCCTTCTTGCCGTGTCCTCACCTACCTTTTAGAGGAGAGCCATAACCGCTTCTCAGCTACTGAAGTGACAAATAAGACACTGGCAGCAGAGATGCAGGAACTACGGGCCCGGCTGACTGAGGCGGAGGAGACAGCCCGGACAGCGGAACGACAGAAGAACCAGCTCCAGCGTCAGATGCAGGACTTCCGCAGGCGCCTGACCCCACTGCACCTTGAGATGCAGCGGATTGTTGAAAAGGTAGGATGGCTAAAGGGTGGCCATAGTTCCTTTTGGTGAAGCCACAAGAACTGCAGAGTGGAGCTAGCCTCTGTGGGAGATAGTGGGCCCCTCCTTGCTGTGCTGGTCCTCCATCCACTGAGTCCTCAGGAGACTCAGCTGCTCTTAATGGCTCTGCACTCTAGTGGCAGGACTTGGGAGAAGCCTTATCCTCACCGTTGCTACATGTGCTCACACAGGCTGACAGCTGGGTAGAAAAAGAGGAGCCGACACCTAGCAACTGAGTGGTTGCCTAGTGAGGTCTACGATGGAGCCTGATGACATTAGAGCCCTTTTGGTACCAGAAAGCAGCTGGAGCAGGGCCCGGGAGCCACAGCAGGATGGCTTGAGTTCTGTGCTCAGCCTCTGCGGGAGACATCAGATTATCAGTATGGGGTTTGTGCTATGTGGATGGATGTGTAAGGAACCCCAGTTCCAGCTACAACTAAATACAACATCTTTTGCACCCCTAGAATGTCATTTTGCCCTCAATCTTGGAATTTCTCCCAGGGCCCTTGTAGTCTTGTGCTGTCTCCTGTCCTCGTCCATTTTAGAGCAAGACGGGAGGAAAAGGCTTTTCCAGCCCAGAACAAGGTCTAATGCCAATAAATGGGAGGAATGGGCATAGAGTCGATGCAGCCAAGAATGTCTGTCCTCTGGGCGGCATGAGTCCCGCAGGCTCCAGTGTCTGTTAGGTGATGGAGCCTATTCAAGGAAGCACTTGGTGTTGGGTCACGGTTGCCAGTAGAACACTGTGTCCCAGCTGCCCCCAACTTGCCAGAAGAACCAGCACTTCTTTCTCTAGCTCTTATGTTCAGAATGTGGTATTGGCCCTGGCCTAGCCCTTTTCCACCTCCCATAATTCTTGCCTCTTCCCATAATCCATGGTTTCAGTTTGACTTTGTATATAAAGTTGTTTGTTGGTTTTTTTTTTTTTTTTTTGGCTTTTTGTTTTTTAAATAAACCAAAGTGAAAAACAAACCAACCAAGTGTGAGTCCTTGTAGCTCTTCTCTTCAAGCTGCCTGTGCCCTCTCTGTTTGCCAGTCCTCAGTTTTCTCTAGAAGGCAGGCAGGCAGTAAGTGCTACAGGTTGTGACTGAGTGAAGGCCCTGTGCCAAGTTGGCAGGGCTGTGGTGGCTCCCTCTTGGTATCAGTTAAAGTACACTATTGTTTTACTGGAAAACTTTACTTGAAAATAAAATTCCAATAACAAGTGAAAATAAAATTCCAGTAATACAGGTGAGACAGAAGCCTTGCTTTGAGGCTTTTAGTGTGACACATTTTCTAGTGGACAGCTAGAGAGAAAGTCCCAGTTCAAGGGAAAGCTAAACACCTGGGGTTTGTCCCTATGCTGGACCTGTAGGGGACCAGCTTTGGTTGTGTTGGCATGAAGGGCCCGTTGAGGCTGAGAGACCAGAGTTCTGCTACCCAGGGCACTCACCCAGCAATCTAAAGAGTCCTGAGGGGGTAGCTTTCCTAGATTAAGTCCTCTGGAGGTAGACAGCTAAGGCCCTTCTGAAGGCTCCCCCTGTTGACCAGACACTATAGCACACTCTGGACGGTTCTGGAAGAAAAAGGGCCCAGGGCTTTTCTACAGTGCTTATCAGCATTGGGCACAGGGAAACAGCAGCCTGTGAGGCTCCTAGTATCAGGCTCAAGGAAATGGAGAAATTTAAGTCAGAGAACTGGCAAGGTAGAATAGTGGCCACTTGTCTCCAGCTGCCTGTCCATTCGGAGGTCCATGAATCCATGCCTGCTAGGAGCACAGCCTATAGAGATGTCGTCTGTGTTCCACATAGTCTTAAGCACTCCTGAGGGACAGGGGTTCAATCATCAGCCACGATGGAGAGGGCTCGGAGCTCACTTAGTTTGGTCTCATTTTCCCGCTCTCGCTGCTCATCTGAGTGGCCTGGCTGGTCAAGCTGCTGGGTCAGGTCTCCAAAGATCTTATGCATTTCTGAGTAGTATATGACCTGGGCAGAAGGCAAGAGTGTTGGTAGGAACCAGACTCCATCCAGTTCTACATAACACCCATTCAGCAAAGCAGCCGAGAGGCACAAGCAGGGCCTGGTTCTGGGTCTGTGGGTTTCTCTGGCTGAGGGGGTGGGGTATATGTCTCTCACTTGCTCTGTCACTACCTCTCAGATCTCACCCTATCCCTCAGCGGCCTAGGGATGGGGGAGCCACAGCTGGGGCTTTTGGAAATATATACTGCAGAGAAAGGTTTGTCAAGACCAAAACAGCAGGGGGACTGCATTTGAAGGTGCCAGAGGGCAGTTTGTAGGCAAGGGTAGGCCTGGGGCTTACTGCCTTTTCTAAGCGAGGAGTCAGGGGCATTTTTGGTCATGGAAAAAGAGCATGGCAGACACTGGCTCCCCAAGTCTTAAGAGCTGGTTCTAGAAGTCCAGTTAAGGGAGGTATCAGGTCCCCAGACTCAACCCATTCCTAGTTTTGCTAATTATTGCATCCAGGTTAAGTTGCCTGGGTGAAAAGCAGCATGGATGCCTAAAAGTGCCTGTGATGTCATGAGAAGGGCAGGATGAGAGGCGGGAGGCAGGTCCAAGAGTGGAGGGAGTACTCTATATGATAGATAGATGGTGACTTATCCATAGAGGTCAGAGGCCATTTCTGCCTCAGTTTCCACTTCCTGACATGACAGCACATACTCATCAAGGTGTTCCACATTCTTCAAGCACCTCAACTTTGAGATGTCTCTAGGATTCTCCTTCCATCTGAGAAACCAGAAGATGGGGACTGGGAGGGTGGCTGCGCAGCAAGGGCCAGTGGGAAGTGGTATCCTAGGAAGTCTCTTTAGAACCCCCAGCTAGGTTGCACTGGGCCAAGTATTGGGGCCCCCAATTCCTTGCCTGGGACATAGTACCTGGTAAGTCACCAGGAATGCTCACTTCTCTAGTGACTAATAGCAGCAGCAGCCGGGTTAGAAGGAGGCTGGCACAGGGAGAGGTGGTAAACAACTCTGGCAACCCTGCTGCTTGGTTACAGGGTACCCCATAGCTTGGGCACCCTGCAGCTTCC
Source organism: Uromys caudimaculatus (assembly GCA_028551405.1). Lineage (NCBI taxonomy): Eukaryota > Metazoa > Chordata > Mammalia > Rodentia > Muridae > Uromys > Uromys caudimaculatus. The sequence goes on from CM052708.1 coordinate 49,162,523, forward strand.
TCTAAGGATCTGGGGGGTGGGGATGGTGTATGCAGCTCACTGAAAGCAGAGGCAGGTGTCAGCAAAAGAGAGCAGGCCAAGGCCTCTTCCCCTGTAAATCCACGCCTCATCCAAATAGTGCAGCGGCTGGAAGGCAGCCCTCACCTGCAGGGATGACAGGCAAGCATCCTCCCCTTCTGTTGTCTGTCTCACTCTCTACAGAGTACTGGACTGAAAACATGGGTCATTAGAAGTCCAGGCTCCAGTCCAAACCTTGCATTCTACTCCATGGCTTTGGGTGTCATTTCAAATGATGGCTGGAAAGTGGGAATCAGCCTTACCCATGGCCCCTTTGACTATAAAAGCAACAAGGAATGATGGTGTCCACTGGAGGGCAGCAGAGGTGCAGCTAAGACAAGAAGCAGGGCAGGCAGAACTTGGGGACAAGAAGCCTTAGCTTGGTGGCCAGTTAGTACTGGGGTCTGAGGTGGAAGCCAGCACCTGTGATCAGTGAGGAAGGAGGTCTGTGTGGAGAAGCCCTGCTCCTGGCTCCAGTACCATTGCCTCTCCCGCCTTGCCAGTGGGGAGAACAATCGTAGCTAAAAATTGCCTGAAGATGAATGGTGAGGAGAGGGCAGGAGCTGCATGCCATCCCAATCGGGCCCAGGAGCAGGAGCCATTGGGCTCCGACCTGTGTCCTCCCTTCCCTCTGGCTGCCACCTCCATAGCAGCCTGCACTCCTATTTGTCTTTCCACCAGGGGGCACTTCATATCCAGCATTTCAGAGCCTGCTCAGGACCCCGCCCTAGGAAACTCAAAGTTAAGACTCGTGTGGTCTCCAGCTAATGGAATTCTCCTGTTGGGTTCTCAGGCAGACACTCTCCTGGCCTCTCAACTACCTCTGCAAAAGACCTGCTCAGTTAAAGTGGCGGCTAAAGATGCAACCTAGGCTCTTGCTGCTTACCTAATTAAGCACGGGAGGAAGAACTCAAGGGGTAAAGAATTAAACAGAAAGGACCTCTGTCTAGCATGGGGTTGGGGTTACGTGGGTTGCCAATGGAGGATGCTCAACAGAAATCCCAGGACAGAATCAGTGCTAGGCACCAGGGCTGCCTGGGACACCACATGAATTTTCATAGTGCCTGGGGCAGGGAGGCACTGCTGTCTGTGGAACTATCTAATGGAAACTGGTTTCCTACTAAGGTGATTCCCCAAGGGAAGAACCTTGTCTCACCTGTGCCCGGATCAGAGACTCAAAGCTGGGCTGGAAATAGTCGAGTCGGCTGCCATAGAACCGTGGCATCTCATCCAGGAGTTGTTTGTTCTTGGCCTCAAAGTCTTCCCGTACAGGCCGCAGCTCTTCTCGGGCCTGGGGAACAAGACCTTGGAGTCAGGGCTGTCACTGGAAGGGGGAGGGTGTGGGTGGGAATAGCTAGTGTCCTGAAAGGAGGACCCCGTGGTAAGGGTCGTTCTGTTACCCTGTTGCTTCTGTTGCACCCCTAACACTCCCGACTCCCCCAGCACCTGGTGGAGCTTGGCCAACACGGGGCCGGTCTTCTCCTTTTCCTCGTACTTCTCCATCTTGGCCTGCAGCCTCCCGTAGTCCTGCAAGGCCTGCTCCCGCCGCTTCACTGCCATGTTGAGGCTTGGGAATATGCTGCTGAACCTGTTGGGCACAGCCTGGTTGGAAACAGGCTTGTCATGTGGGGGTGTATCTGACAGCCACTACTTACTCAAAAACATGGGTGACACACCTACTATGCGCCAGTCCTATAAGGCTCTGAGGCTTTGGGGCTTGTACAGGTGGGATGACATAGGGAGCAGCAGACAGTAGATCCAAATGGTAGGCTGTGACTGACAGTGCTCCTTGTCCTGCTGCTGTTTCCCTACACACCTGAGCCTCATCACCAGGTCAGCGGGGCTGGGATCTGCCTGTATATACTAAAGACCAAACCAAACCAAACCCAGGGGAAACCAGGGCCACAGCTAGGTAGTGATGGTCTGGAAAGGACTATGAACATCCAAGTTCGCCAACACCTTTTCTACTATGTCACAGTGCCACTGACAGGCGACAAAAAAAAAAAAAAAAAAAAAAAAAAAAAAAAAGAGAGATCCTGGCTAAGGGTTCCTTTACACTGTGAGGAAACACTAAAAGAACAAAGGGAAAAACATGTTTTAGAAAGATAGTCCTATCCCCTCCTACCCAGTATGACTGAAGAGGAGTATGGTACGGCCACTCAGATGACGCCCCTCCAAGAAGGCTGCATTTGAAATGTTTTGGCATTTGAATGTAACCATCATCAAGGCCACCTTTCCCCCATGAAAGGCCATTCTATCTTGGACAGGCCCAGGGGAGAGCCACTTTTGGGAGGCCCAGACAAGAAGAAATGTTCTTGGGAGTGAGAAAATGGAGCAACTCCCTTGACTGCAAAGCCGTGAAGACATGTAGTTGGTCTTAGTGCTGTACAAGGCTTTCCTACCACACCATGCGGCGCCCACTGCTCCAGCCAGGAGCTGACAGCCTGGTATGATAGAGACAAGCAACCCAGAGATTCAATGCCTATGCTCACTCAGGTGGAGAGACACAGCTGGTGACCTAGGACCACAAGAGTCAGTTTATCTAGACGGAGCCCAGAGAACATGACAAAGCAAGCAAATGGAAGTCAAGGGGTGAGCATCTTCTCACTGGGACGACAATCAGTGGCTGTGGCCAGCCTTTCACATGCGCCAGGGTTGAGAGAACATCTGAATGCTTAGGTTGTCTTCAGTAGGTTCACATACCACAGGAGGCACGATTCCCGACCTTTGCTTCTCTTAGGACATGATCATAAATTCGGTACTGAAAAGCCTCAACAAGTCAGGGACACACAGATGGGAGCAATGAATACTCCTACTAGAGAAGAGAGAATATAAACTTGGCCAGGCATCAGGTGAAGTGTGCAAAATAGATGTGGGGACAGGCACTAGCAGGTCACAGTGGGAGGAGCCAGTCACACTGCCTATGGCAAGACAGCTGTACCTAGTGATTCAGCGGCTCTGGAGCCGCTCTCCCTTCCTGGGCAGCTGGGCAGTGTGGCTCAAGGGAACAGGTGCCTCAAGCCTGAGAACCTACCACCCTGCCCTTCCCTCTATCCCAAGAGGACAAAGGACCCTACAGCCTGATCCTGCTCTCAGAAGCAGCCTCCTTTTTGGGTGGCCTCAGGGCCAGGGTCAGAGAAAGGGTAAGAATGAGAGACAGGCAGGAGGCAGAGGTGGAGTACTTTCCTGTCCAGGCCTCACAATCTCTCCTTTGCTCATTGGAATTCACCTATGGGGGTTGGGAGTGCATCCCAAGGAACAAAACAATATGTGAAGGGTATCCTGCAGGTGTGAAATGGCCTTGGTGCAATGTTAGTTGGGCATGCAGCCCTAGATACATGCTAGTCTCAGCAGAACTTAGACCTTAGCCATGGTCCCGGCCCCTTTCCAAGGATGTCATCTTCAAGACCAAGCCACACCTACCAGGAACACTAATACTATCATGACTTGGCCAGCTTATGAAGAGCACAGTGGTGCAAGTGCACGTGAAAGTGCAGAGCTGGAGACCAAGGCTGCCACAGACCAGGGGTTACAGCCTTGGGGAATGTGGTCTACACAGTGCTACTTAATCAAGACAGTACCCTCTGCAGGTGTAACCAGCTCTGCTGCACCGGCTAGTGGCACTGACTTGGGTACTTGCAGGTCTTCCTTAGATCTTGTCTCCTACAGTAGTACCTCTCAATCAAATTAAGATCTGATGGAGATCTGAGCAGTTAGTAGCTCAGGCTACTGTAGATCAATCACTAACAAAGGGGAATCTGGGTAGCTTTGGACCTGGGACTGGGAGTCCCTGAGACAAGGGACAAGTGTCATATTCTTTTCTTTTGGTTTTTCGAGACAGGGTTTCTCTGTATAGCCCTGGCTGTCCTGGAACTCACTCTGTAGACCAGGCTGGCCTCGAACTCCACCTGCCTCTGCCTCCCAAGTGCTGGGATTAAAGGTGTGTGCCACCACTGCCCGGCTATCATGTTCTTTTCATCTGAGGGCTATTGATGTTACTCTCAGGAAGAGTGCCTGTCTATCCTAAGGTGATAGGGGAAGGAATTCCTGCTTACTTTCTTATTTTCTACTTCTTAGCCATGGACAGATAGCAGGTACCTGATAGCAGGATCCACTCTACTAGCTAGGATTGGGTGCTGGTGGAGAAGGTACAGGCCGGTCCTGTGTGTCTGGAGCTTTCCCAGGTTCCTGCTGACCTCCAGCAAGGATGACATATGGGCCCAGCTCTCCTTATAGCACAAAGCTTGCATTTTCTACCAACCTCTCCAAAGGCACACGGAGGACAAGTTCAATCCTCTGCTAGTCTCAGCTGTCCCTTGATAATTAGTGGTAAGAGCTGGGCCACCCCCCCAAACCCCCCATTCCCTGGCCCTGCTCAAATCATACATCCGCACGCGTAATGCACACTTAGTTCACCTAGCCCTGCTTTTAGGTACCGACTCTACCACACCAAGGAATCAGCTTGGCTTTCTTTTTACAGAGGCTCAGGCCAGCGTGAGTGGCTGGGACACTCCCGCTCAATATGGCAGCACGCGTACCTGACCCACCTTCCCAAGTTCCAAGTCTGTAAGTGCCTAGATCTGATTCACACTGATTTTCAAAGATGGGAGGTGGGCCTAGGTCTATACCAGGGTTTCGGGGAGCCCAACCTAGGAGGCACCCGTTTCTTGCCTGGCATAGGACTGAACACCAAGCTTGATCCCCGGGGAGATAAAGCGTGGGGTGAAGAGAGAGTGGGGAGGGAAAGAGGCCGGCTGGGAGGTGGGTTGGGAGCAGCCGGCCTGGTGGGGGATGCCTGCCATTCCTCATCTGTGCCCACACAGCCGGGATCTTCCACCCACCAGGAAAGGGAAATTGAAAGCATCCCCATCCGACATGTGAACAACCAGGGCCGGGGGATTAGAGACCGAGCCCCCTTTGCGGGGGGGGGGGGGGAGAATACTGGGGGCGACAGGGTGGCCATGATCTTCATTAGAGGACAGGAAAGCTGCAGTTTCCTGTTTCCGGTGCTGGGGTCCCTGGGAGCTTCTCTCCTGGCACAAGGAAGCAAGTGGGGAGGAGGGAACAGGCAGTGGTGGTTTATGTGGTCATGGGGGATTGTATGCTGGCTGTGGGTTGTAGAAGCCAGCCAGGCAGCCAGGCCTGAGGCTCATACAGAGGTCAGCGGATCCATGGCGGAGATGGTAGCCGCCCCCTCTGCCACGCCCCCACCTTCCTGGCAGGTGGTGGGCTGCTAGCATGGTGGGAAGCAGCCGGGGTTTCTCTCTACTTGGCTGAAGAAGCCAGGGATCCGATTTCAATGCCGCCTCGTTGGTTGTGAAATCGAGAAGGTAGTCAACCCCCTAGTTCTCTGAGCTGGCAGTCCTGCCATATTCTGCCAACTCTGGGTGCCTGTGGCTGCCTCTGGGCCCCCTGCATCTCAAGCACACCAGAGTTATGTGTACAGAGGCACTTCCCTCTGAGATCCTTCCATTCAGCTCTGAGACCAGATCAAATGAACAGCTCCTTCTGCACTCAGGTCCCCATGTAGGGTTCTCTGGTTTGGAGATGAACTCTGACCAAGAGGCAGGGGTGCGAGAGCCCGAGCAGATGAGGCTAGGGTGGTGGGCATAGGTCAGTCCTGGCCTTCTGGCAGCTGCAGGTGCTCTGAGTGTCCAGTGTTGGGGAGAAGCATTGAGAAAGCTAGGAGGGCTTTTCCTAATCCCACCCCTGGACCTGAACAGGGAAGGAATAACTCAGCACTCCCCAACAACCAAAGACTGTAGGATCAAAAACTGTTTTCTTCATCTCCCTCCAGCTTGATCTTGGCCTAATGATAATGAAGTAGAGGCTCACTGCCCAGCCCTGGCAAGGCAACTGCCAGGGACCACCACGGGAGAGGTAATAAAGTGCAGCTGCTGGTGCAGAGCGGGAGCCTTCTAGGTCAGAGCAGGCTGGGAGAGGCCAGGAGAGAGGAAGCAGGAGAGAGGAGCTTCAAGGCAAGGCTTGGGCCAGCCTCCTCCCCTGGGGACCCACAGGACAAACCTGTCTGATCCTTGACCAGGGCCTGCAGGACCAAAAAATGAGTCTCACAGAATTCCTTGCTCTCACAGGTCATGAATGAGGGGACCTTCCCAAGCAGGCTGCGGCGGCTGCTGCTGTTGCGCCCTTCCCCATGTGCGGCCACCCCCACGTTTCCAACACAAAGTGCTGCAGGCAGCTGCATCCCAGGCCGGCCGGGAGATGAAAGGCCTTGCTCATGTCTGTTGAGTGCTGGCCAGAATCTCTACAAGTTGAAATCAGCCAGCACTGGGCTCCTGGGGCCCAACCAGAGGCAAAAGGGGAAGGGGCCAGACGACCACCAGGGCAGTGTCTGGCACCATAGAAATGAGCAGTTCCCTAGACTGTGACTAAGCAGGGCTGGTGCCCTGGAACAACCACGGGACAGGCGGTATAGTCGGTGTCCCTGTTGTTCCTTGTCATGGGAAGCTGTGGACACACCGCGAGACATGCTCCTTGCTTTCCCGGTGGCTTGCTGACCTGCTGCCCCACAAGCACCTTGAGGCTCATTCCTTGGATGACCTTACTCACGTTTTCAGGGGTTCAATCACTGTCTTTTGGATCTGGTTCACCTGTCAAAAGAAAAATACAGATTCAGACTCTTCCTAGAAGAGGAGGTCCCAGGTTCCTCAGAGGCCACACTGCTAGACATGCTCCTTGGTTTCCAAGTGGCTAACTGATCTGCTGTCCCCTGAGAGCTGGGAAAGAGGGAATGGAGTGGGATAGAAGGTATAGTACCCATATTCTGAGGAGGCAGAGAGGCCAACCAGGAATCCTGAGGGCCACACCTAGGGCTGCAGGTTTCAGGTTAACACATTTCCTATCAATGCTACTGGCAAAGGTCTGTAATGGCCTTGCTCAGTATGGAAGGATGGATGGGTGGGCAGAGCTGCCCTGCAGAGCAGAGCTGCTGTAAGCACAGGAGACATGGGCATCTGACCAGTATGGTTTGGGAAGACTGAGCTTGAGGCTCTCAGGCTTTGGAAGACTGAAGCCCAGCACCACTTCCAACCGATGCTCACTGCATGTAGCTAGGTCCAAGGGGAGAGAGGTGAGGAACATAGGACACTGGCAGCAAGACCTGGTCACCTTCTCCTGGTTGAAGGCATCCATCCGCTTCATGGCTGTGTCTAGGGCTGTCACCATGCGCAGAAAGTCCTGGTCCTGCTCACACAGTGGGTTGGAGAGTAGGTCCAGGGATATCTTCACAGCAGATTTGGACATGGCTAATAAGAAGTTAAAAGCTCTGTGAGCTCCCAGAGGGACAGGGTTGAAGGTCTCCTTAGTGTTCCTTGACCTCAGCACCTCTGCCTATGCTCTAGTTACCAGAACGAGGTTCCAAAAAGTCACATGACAAGGTCCTTAGTGTTTCCCACAACTCCTACGCATGCAGAACTGTATCCCTGGATAGCAGAACTCCTAGGTTGTTCTAGGACCAGGAGGATGGTAAGCTGTATGACACATGTCTGCTCCAAAGATGCTAACTCCATAACTCCAGAGTACAAGAACCTGTACTGTAGGTGGGCTGCCTGCCCACTTGGGACTCTCTATATTTTACTGTACACTAGGGCTGGCCCACTTATCACACCTGGATAGAGGATGAATACTTGAGGTGCTGTGGGCTGTCTGGAAGTCACAGGCAGCACCAAGGAGGATGGAGACCCAGGGGGAGCTTTGAGGTTCTTGATCCGGGGCTCTATTTTAGCACTCCATATTTGCACAAGAAAGAGTAGGCAGAGGGCTCAACATGGCACACACCAGTTTTCTGAACACATCTGGCTGAGTATCAGAGCAGAAGATAAGTTTTGCACATGATCTTTAGCCAAAAAGACTGAGAAGCAGTAGAAGACAGATGTTTTTTGTTATTATTGTTTTACATGACACTGGGCAATATAGTCTAGGCTGGCCTTGCTCTGTAGCCCAGATGGGCCTCCAGTCTGCAGTGATCTTCTGTCTCAGCCTCCTCAGTGGTGGCATTACAGGCATGTACTGCCATACTTAGCTGGGATTTATTTTGTTGATTATTATTTGAGTGTCACAGCATTTAAGATGCTATTGATTTGAAGGCACACTGTTAGTGTATAAACCACTGAGAAAGAAAAAAAAATGCTGACCATCAAACCACCATATTAGCAAGTGTGACCGAGCTGTGGATGCAAGAACACTAACTTGAAAAACTGTCTTAGAATGGATGCAGGGAGACCCACCTCCAGCTGTTACAGGTGGGGCCTTCCTTGCCATTCCATGAGTGGAACAGACAGCCCATGCCCAATGCCAGCTCCCTGAAAAAGGCCTTGTGGGAGAGGAGAAGCCCAGGCACTGCTAGAGGTCCCCATCATGGTAGGGGTTACAGTTACCAAGCAAAGAAAGCCTACTGGTGTGTGAGGGGACCAGAAAGGTAAACTTGTCAGAAATGTTGTAAGAAACAGTTATGAAATGATTACAAACAACATAGTCAAAAGAACATAAAAGTCTGCACAGAACTGCAAACATGTTTGAAAATGTCTATTATTATTCTTTCCCAAGTATTTAAAGAGAACAAAAACAAAACAAAACAAAACAAAAACAACAACCCAAAAACCAACCCAAAACCTTAAGGGTCACTGGCTGGAGGAAGGCTTTCTTCCCACCTGCACTTTCCTGTCCAACACTCTCACATTCTCAGGCCTCTGCCTGCTGGAACCACACGAAGTCAAGGTGCTGCAGTCACCTGGGCCACTTCCCTGGGCACAGCCAGGTCTGAAGGACAAGGCAGCACACTGTTCTGGATCCCAGCCCCAGGCCACAGCCTTTCTGCCCTGCAGGGACTGCATAGTGAGTCCATGGCCCTCATGGCCTACTACCTGGAACTGGCCATCTTTCAAACTTGGGGAAACTAAGGATCTTGGACCTGCCTTGCGTTTCTGCGATTCTCAATACAGCTTCCAGATGAAGCCCCAAAGCCTTCAGAAACTGCTCTCTAAAAACTCCCCAAGTCTCATCATTTTACCGAATGGAAGATCCTCTTTTCAGAGAACCAGGGAGGATTTTAGGGCCTGTCCTGCGAACCCGGGAGAATCTGAGGTCAGAAAAGGCATAGTTCACTTTCCTCAACTGTTAGGTCAGTGGCTCTCACTAATGTTCCTAGTCCCACTGTACCAGTATCACAATGTGTCACAGACATTCCAGGCCTTGTTCTGGACCTCAGAATGCTAAAGTCAGGCCTGGTATTCCATGCTATCACTAGTCCTCCAATGACCCTGCTGGCACCCATGAGGCAGACCCTGAATGCACACAGTGTGTGCTAGAGGAAGCTGCCCTTCAGAAGGATGCTCTGCTCTTTGCTCTGTACCCAATGACCTAGGCTTCAATAGTCACCCCTCGGTCCCAATTTTACTGCTAGACAACAGACTTCTCATTATGAAACAAAATCCTGCACTACGTTTCCTCTCTGACATCACAGCTATCTGGAGAGCAGGTCCCAGTGACTCCCTGATGAAAGGCAGTGGGGAGCGATGCAAAGGTCTTCCATGTAAGTCAGACCCAAAAGTCATTTAACAGATCAGTTCCCAAACGTGACCCCTGACTTAGGACATGCCTACTCTGCAGATAGGAGGGGCCAGAAGTGAGGTGGAAGTCATGTTCATATCCTTGGGGTTGGCAGGGAAGCTCAGGGGCACAGACAAGGGGGATGGCTTTCTGAACACTGGACAGTGGTTCCGCCAGGCCTTGGCAGTAGCTGCTTCCTGAAAAGGCATTTCTCTTTCTGATCAGAAGCTGTTCCAAGTGTCCACTGAAGGAATAAAGGTGTAATTAACCAGCCAAGTACTAGTACCTGGCAAAAATGGGGCAACCCCAAATCTGTGGGCCCTAGTCCCAGCATGGCAAATGGAATCATAACAGACTCCCAACCCATGCTGTATTGCCCATCAGCCTACGACCTTTCAGATGGCATCTGGATACCATGGAGCTACCCAAACCGGGACTCTACTCCTGGGGCAGCTGGTCAAACAATGAGACGGGCCTGCTTACTGCAGTGAAGACTCCCTTGGCTGCTTTCTAGCTTAGAGTAACCAGGAAAACAGGCAAGGCACCGGCAGGTGGACTGGAAAGATAGCTCAGTGGTTAAGAACACTTGCTGCTCTTCTAGAGGAGCCAAGTGTAGCTCCCAGGACCCAGAGAAAGTGGCCCACAATTGCCTATAATTCCAGCTCCAGGAGATCTGATGCTTTCTTCTGGCCTCCGTGGGTATCTGCACTCATGTGCATACATACCCACATGAACACACACATAATTTAAAAAAGAAAAAAAGAGGTTTAAAAACAAAACCAAAAAATCCTTCTGCCTCAAGACAGGTGACTGATAAAGCAAGTCCCTCCTTTTATAGATGGACATTTCACATGCTCTGCGAGTCTTGAGTTCAGAACACATGCAGAAGGTGGGATTCCTCTGAGGCTGTACAAGCACCATGGCCACCACAGACATCATTATGTGGAATGGCTGAAGGAACCATAGATGGGCCTCCGTTTGCCTTCGGGCCAGTGAGCACAACACTGGGGTAAGGCCAAATCCCACCTCAGGGCCTTTGCTGAAACTCTGCAGGCACACCTACACAGAATACTCCCTTCTCCCTTCAGGTACAGGGGCTTCTCTGGAGAGAGGCCTCCCTGTTCACCCCACTTAGAGCAGCACTCCATTACTCCCCATCCCTTATGTTCCTTCATTGCACTGGCCTTTGCATGGTGCCATAATGCATGTGTACTGATTTCTTACATGCCCTCTCTCCTCGGATGGAAGCTTGACTGACTACTGAATCCCTAGCACTGAGATGTGTGCCCGGAACAAGTTGGTTCTCAACTAGCATTTGTCAAATGAGAGATAGTGGTTCATTCACCGTGTCTCTCAAGTCCCTATTATAAAGTGACATGCAGATATATCCCTCTCTCTGGAATCTATGGAGAAGCTGTCGAGGTCCATTTGGCAGGAGCCTTGGTGTGGTGACTTCTGCTGTGGATCTTGGGTAGTACTGTTGCTCTTAATAGAAGCATGCTGGCGACCATGCTGCTTTCAGGGCTTTATACCAACACACACCTTTATCATTAGAGCAAGCCACAGGGCTGAGGACCAGCAAATGTGAGTACTTTTCAGACAAAGCATAGTGAGGTTTAAAGGGCAGTGTTGGGTTAGAGGCTGTTAGGGCAGTGCTTGGTGGGGACAGTATGGGAATGTTCTCTTCTGTTCTCTATCACTCAGTGACACAGCTTCTTGGTGTCCCCTGATCTGAGCTGCCTCAATCACTGGGCCCCTGGGCCTAGTTCTTCCTGAACAAGTCTCTTCAGCCAAGAGCCCTCCTTAGCCCTGGCTGTTTGCTGGCACCTGCAGGTTCCTCACCACCGTGTCCTCAGTAATGACAGAATGATTCTGAAGTTTTCCTGGCTCTACTTTAGCTGACTTTCCTGCTCAGCTGCATAGCCCCTTCAGCTGCTGTTGCCATGGGAAAGTCATGCTGACTTCTGTCCAGAAGTCCATGCTGTCATTTATCTCTGGCTCTGACCCTGAGGCAGAAAAGGCCCTTGCAATAGAGGCTTCTGCTGGCTGCAGTACTATCCTGACAGGAACCTGGGAGTATCTGTTTTCCTGCCTGGCTAAGTTGGAGAGTGGCAGGACCCTGTGGGAGGTGGTGATCTGATCAGAGAGAAATGATCCAGGCCTCCTCTTAGGGATAGCACTTGGTGTTTTCTGAGCACAGTGACTTCTGAGTTAGCCCTTGATGGTCTGAGGAACAGGGCATCCTATGCCTCCTGCTACCTTGATGGACACAGGGGGGGCACTCACCCAGGTCGGCGTCGGTGCTTTTCTTCATGTCCTTCTGCAGGCGCTTGGTCTGCTCTTCCAGCCTGAAAGCAAGGGGGCAGGGGATGGACATTCACCCTCCAGTACTTGGGGCTCACCCTCTTCTCTGCCTCAGGGAAGCCCAGCAGGGAGGAAAGCCCCTCACTGTGCAACGCCTGCCACAGACCTCTGTGCCACCTCAGGCTCCACAGGAGGCTGATCACCCAGAGACTGGGCAGTAATGACCTTCCCATAGCCAGTCACCTGTTAGTGCTGTCTTCAGTTCCTAACTGTAAATAGGCAAAGGCACAGGAAAGGCTCCCTGACTGATCCTGAGCTGACCAGGAGGAGGCAGGGCAGGGACTGAGATCTGGCAAGAAGCACACACCCTGGCTATCTCCCATCTCACCCTCTGGAGTTTGACACTCACTGCTGCAGTTTTCCATACTCCCTTTCAAAGTCTCTCTCCACCTGTAAGGCAAGAGATAGCTCAGTCAGTGGGGCAATGACAACACGGTGGAAAATATCTCCCCGCTTACTGAAACTCGCTCTGCACCCTCCCCCAGCCTGCAGCAACAGTGCTGTCCAGTCCCTACACGCTCCAGTAGATCGTTAACAACAGTGTCCCTGTGTTCCCAGACTAATGAAGTGTTTGACTTAGGGAGAAGGCCTCTCCTTCCAGAGAGGCCAACCAGGCAAGTTGGCAAGTCTCAGCAATTGTGCCTTGGCTCTGTCATTCCAGAATGAGGCACTGCTTAGTGTCCTTCCTCATCCCAACTCTGGTGGCAGCTAAGGTGATCTGATAGGACTGGACCCCACCTAGGAGTCAGCTGGGCACCAAGGAAGAGGCGGGTCTGAAGTAGGAGGGTTCTGCCATGTGCTAGCTGTGAGGCCTGAGCGAGTGACTTCCATTCTCAGCCATAGCCTCCTCACAGGCCCTATTCGTCTGTGGGGTCTGGGGTACATCAAAAAGGATCTTGTGTGGGATATCAGGTTGGAAACTTGCTATAGAATGAAGGATCCCTGCACCTGAGCCTTCAAGGTGTGCACTTCCAGGGCCATTCAACTTATAGCCTGCATGCAAGGATAGCTAAGAATATAGTTCAACACAAAATTGTAAGCTTATGAAATCATATTTTTGCAATTAAAAATTAATTTATTATTACTATCATTATTGTGTTTATGATGTATCTGCAAGGACAGGCATAGTGTATCCACAGAGGGCAGAGGACAACTTTCAGGAATTCGGTCTGCTGTGGGTTTGGTAATCAGAGGTTGTCAAGCCTGCATAGTAAGCTCTCTTACCCACCAAACCATCATACGGACCTGCACTTTTTTAGGGGAGAAGCAGGTAACTTAATTGTGTGGTTCTTGAAAGTGAACTCTGAAGATGACAGTGCCATCTTCAAAAGGTTGACTAGCCCAGTTACTCCTCCAACACGGGGTGCAGGAAGGCAGTCGAGAGGAGTGGACAGGACAGGCTCTCACATTAATAGCTTCTAGTATCTTTGAGCAGAGTGATCTCACTTGGTCATTGCTCCTAAAGGGAAGGTAGCAATGGCCAGGTGCCCAGCCCACTGCGGTGATTACAGAGTGTACATCCATGTTCCTTTCCTGCTTGCTGGGTACTGGAGGGCCACAGCGGCCTGGAGATGCAGACAGGATGCAGAGAGCAGCAGCCAGAACTACTTGGGAAATGGCAGCCATGTAAGCCCCGTGGCTAAGTGTGGAACCCCATGCTAGGCAGTATCACCGTGCTATGGCCTTCATAACCCAGAGGTTGTGGCTGCTGAGTGTCTTAGTTTTCTTCATATTTGCATTTATTTCCAAAAGGACAAAATGAAAACTAAGTATTTCTTGGGCCAATTCAAACTCTCCTGGAGACACACCTATGTTGCTTGCTCTTCTGGGGTGGGGGCTGAGCCCCTGTGCTGCTGCTTTTGGCTCCCAGCCTTCTCTTTTGCAATGCCTGAGTGTGCTGATGTGTGTGGGATGTCAGAGAGCACCTGGTCTGCTTGGCTGGGGACTGCTTGGACTTGTACAGAGGGGCCTTCGAGCTCCCAGCCAGGTACAGTTGTTCTGGGGGAGGAGAAGCTCACAGTCTCGTCCTGGGGTGGGCACATGCTCCTGCCTGATGCCACTCAAGGATGCCTCACAGGAACTTGGAAACACCACCTCCTCAGCTTCCAGGAGCCATGGTCAAGGGTCTTACATTTTTCTCCCCAGAAGACAGAGCCACTTGGGGGTAGGACCAGAATTCCAGGCCCTCAGATTATGGCTGATAGAATAAAGAGGCACATTGAAGGCACATTCCAAGGTACATGTCTTCTGAGGGAAAGGGCCAAGTGGAAAAGATCTGAACATTTCTGAATGCTTGATGCCTTTGCCAAAAGGCAGCTGGAGGCCAGTCAACAATGCAAGTGTAAACACATGTGCACACACTGTCAGGGGATTGGGCTGGGCCAGGCTGGAGGCAGCATGGGGAGAATCAAGCCCCAGATGAAGCTCCCTGCATTCTCCTGGGCCCACGGTGCAAGGGCAATGCCTAGGCCAGCCTGCCCAGCATGAGCTCGGCATTTGCCAAGTGAGTGAACAAGCTGAGTCCCTTCCAACCCCAAATTCCTGGTAAAGGGGAAAAGGAGGCCGCAGGCAGGGTTGGGGCTCTGATGCCAGGGCTAAGGTGTGTCAGGTCAAAGTGAAGGCATTCTGAGAGCCACCCTCCAAGGGTGGACTGCACCTCCCCTTCAGTATGCTCCAGGGCTAAGGAGGATTAGAGAGGCCAAAGTCTGACATTTACTTCTTTGGAGAGGCTCAATGTGGCCACTTGTCTTTGCCCTGGTTTTATAAGGAACCTACCTAGTTAGGAATCTAGGCTTGAGTTTTCCTATGTACACAAGACCTATGGAACCCATGCTTGGAGGGCATGGGAAACCATGTCTCCAAGAGCTCCAAGCCAGAGGATGTGTGTGTATGAGAGAGAAATAAGTAGGTGCATGTGGTATGTGTGTGTGTGGTGTATGTGTGGTACATGTATATGCATGTGTGATAAGTGTGTAGGTATGTGTGTGTCTATATATATGTGTGGTGTATATGTACGTGTGTCTTTATGTGATATGATGTGTGTTTCTATGACTATGTCTGTGTTCACTCCCCATGCTAAGATGCTCTGAGGCTCCAGAGGGGACTGACAAAAGTTGGGTCAGGAGGTGGAAGCTGTGGTCCTGGTCTCAGTGCCAATGGTCAGCCCCTGCAGAGAACATGTCATTGCTGCCACAGCCTCAACAGTCACAGAATGCATGTTGGTAACCTGAGCACAGGCAAGCAGTGAGAGCAAAGACAATGTTTTCTTTGTGGCTGGAAGCTGAGCACCCTGAGCCAAAATCCTCCTGAAAATCCATGAACATAACATGAACATTTCTTCCCATGACAGGGCTGCCATGACTTCTAATAACCTGGGCGACCACATCTGTTCCTATCCCAGAGTGTGTCACCAGTGTCCAGGGACAGTTGCCAGAGATCTGGAGACATCTGCATAGTCCAGGACTATGTTAGGGTAGAGAGGTAAGCAAGAACCCATCCAGAAAAGGCCGGGTCCTGCTACCTATGCTTAAACACCCCAGGGAACTGAAGGGAACAGGTTGTGCAGACAAAAACTCCATTCTAAGCCACCCCTCAGCTTTGAGTGCTGGTGAAAGATCAAAGGCCTAGCATACAACTTCACTGAACTGGGGGATGGAGCTGCTGGGACAGGCTGAGTTCTTGATGGCTTTGGAAGAAGCCAACCCAGCTGTCAATGAGGGCTTCTTATAGAGCAGACATGGACTAAGTGCCTGATATGCACTGGTTGGTGTGAGACTCTTCATGTGTGTGACATAGGTACTAGAGTTAGCCTTACCTCACACATGGGAAAACTAAGGCCTGAAGAGGCGAAGGCATGTGCCAAAAGTCTCAGATAACAGAGACAGAGCCAGGCGGGAGTTCAGGAAGTCAGCCTCTTATCTGGCTCCTTAACAACTACTGAATACTTGCTCAATTTGGGGGGAAGGGACACCACTGACTAATGGATGACAAATCACCAGCAAGGACTTAGACAGGTGTAGGGAGGGGACAAGGGAAGCTATGGGGCAGTGTGGGGGTGTAGGGAGATTTGATCTTCCCTGGAAATCTTTGCTATTCCTCAAGTAAAGGATTTAGGATCCTCTACCATGATGGATTGAGACCCCTGGAACCATAAGCCAAAATAAATAATTCCTCCTCTAAAAAAGTACCCCCAGGAACCAAGACCTTTCCACCAACAGACTCTGGCAAGGAGCTGGAAAGTGCACCGTAGCCCATCCTGCTCCGTGGGATCAAAGCTCCATCGGTGAAAGATGAAAGTCACGGTGGAGGGAGGGATTTCTGTCTTCTTGTTTGTGGTTGTGAACAAAGGGGAAAAAGACCCTTTTCAAAACCACTTTTCTTTTGGATCTGCTGAGATTACTCTCTGGAGGCTTAAAGCCACACCCTCCCACTTCTTTGAGCCCAGCATTTGTAGACCCAGACTTTCTGGGTCTTAGCAGAGAGGCTCCACAGATGGTCAACTGTGGAGGCGACACTGAGTCTGTTACAACCTGCCATTGCATGAGGCCTAGGGCAACTCTTTTAAGTTGAGTCCAGCTTTTTTTCCTGTGACCTAACTTTGGACTTCCTGAAGATGGAGACATTGGTCAGATGTGCTGAACTTCCTGCCAAGCCAAAACAGGATCTTCCCTCTAGCTCTGGTGGCTGAGCCAAGGAGAGAAGGGGGGAAATAGGGACCTCGGAGGATGGGCACTGGGGCCTCTACTGCATGGACAGTGCTGGAACTTGAGCTGCCACTATGGAGTTTGGTCTTTACATGTAGGATCACTCCTGTTAAAACTGGAAGTGTCATTTGTGTGTGCAGAGCTGAGGAGGCTACTCTGGACAGACAGGGCTACAGAGTGGAAACAGCACAAAGCAAAGATGGCGGAGTGAGCAGGGCCACAGACTAAGTGCTGACTCCAGCTCTCCAGGAGGGGATTGTCAGATCCAACAATGTCTCCACCACACTATGGAAAAACCAGATGGTGAGGCCAGATGAGGTCCATGGGCTCCAGCTCTAACGTTCTGGGATCTGTGGCTCTTCCTCTCCCACTTCAGACATAAAACAGGGATAAATATTATGGGTTCAAAGGTGTTACCATTGCACAGAGCGACTGGATCATGGCAGAGACTCACCTGTCTGTGTAAACAAAAAGAAGTAGGCCGCCTGGAGAACCTGCCTGGTCTTTTATGTTGCTGAGGTGGCCAGAAAGAAAAGCCTTCGGCACTACCGTGGGGTGTGTGTACAAGGGGAGGGGTATATATGCATATGCCACAAAGCTCTTCCAGGATAGGACTGCTTGGATGGAGAGGACCTACAGCTGTCCAAAGTTAGGGAAGCAACCAACAGGGCCCAGGACAGGAGGCCCCTGTAAACCCCAGGTTCTACAACCAGTGACTGGGAATAAGGCTCGGGGTTCTGATCTTCCAGCTCCCAAATGTGCTCTGTCAATGTTCAGGTTCTGCCCTGGGAAGGTAGCTCACTGACAGAGCACTTGTCTAGTATGTACAAGGATGTTCAGTCTCCAGCACTGAGAGAAAAAACCATAAGGCTGAGGTTCCATGCACAGGTCATAGGAGGCACAGTTGAGTCTCAGGGCACAAGAACTAGGTTACTCACTGCTTTGGAAACAATCTGTTTCTTGGGCTGTCCGATCTTAAATGGAATCCTGTAAGAGGAAGAGACAGAGAGATGCTGTGAGACATAGGGTAGGCTAGGCTGTAGGAATGGATGCACACAGTGGATCAGCACTTGGTCCCCTAGTCCTCATGGTCTGGGGACATGTGATCCAATAGCACCTAGTTGGGTTCTGGGACAGATCATGTGCCATGCAGGCTCTTGGTCACTCCTGCCTGCTGAAAACATCATTCCTATTAATGGTTTGTCACTTAAACACCTGGGAAAAGTGGGGGAAGGGAGACACCTTGAGGATCTGTAAATCTTGTTTGAGAAACTACTAAGTGTGAAATATGGCTCCCTATTCTTAAAAACACATCCTTGAAAAAGCCCACAACATATATAAGAGGTACTCAGTTTCCCCATAGGGGCTACAACATATCTTCTGAGGTTTCTGGGCATGCTAAGGGAGACGACATATTAAGGAACATTTATGACTAGTTAAAAACAGATGAGATCAAATGTGGCTTACTTGGGAAAGAATCTGCCCAAGCCTGTCTTGAACTTGCTAAGAAGCTCTGTTTACCAGGTTTCCATGCTCATCTGGAAGTAGGTGGACCTAACAGAATATCTTGGGGGTAGGGCTCAGAAGGGGAGCCCTAGTCCAGCTTCTACCTACTTTAGCAGGCTGCCCTAAGGGCCAAGAGGCTGCCCCTGGACCCTTTCCGGCTCTCAGGAGTGAGTGGATTGACTCAGGCAATTGAAAAAGGTCTTTCAGATCCTGACAACATGGAGCCTGTTAGTCCACGTTGGTGGTCAGGGGGGAGCATCAACACGGTTCATCCCAGTGGTAACAGAAATGGTAATGTGTCTCCCCTACCTTTCCTAGCTCCAGGTGGGAAGTGAATCTAGGGACCAGCTCTGGGAAGAAGCCCAAAGCCAGCCTCTCAATACTCCCCTCTAACAGACCAATGTGCCAATGCTGTTATATCACCAACCCTTAGGCTCCACTCCCATCCTTTCCTTTAGCCATTCTCCTGCACCCGCCTCCACCTGGCCCAAGCTGACCAACACTGTGCTAACCCCAACAGTATAATTAACCACCGATAATAACCCCCAGACAGCGATCTGGTTGAGGGGATGGGCTGGCCTGAGTCACAGCGGTTTAAATTTAATTTCTGGAGGACATCCTGTTTATTGTTAACCCAGCCCCATAATTTGGGAGAGTTAACCCTTTGGGGGCTGGCTGAAAACAAAGTGTCTTGAGCTGTGTCATCATCAGATGGAAAAAGGTATGCTGTGAGACTGAAAAGGGGAGAAAAAGGGAAGCTGTTGCTTCTTTCTCAGATCTAGAGAGGAAAAGGCCCAAGGAAGCTGGGTTTTCTGTCCCAGCCCCCATAATGCTTTCCCTGAGACTGGAGACTGGACTTGATGGTTGATGAACATGAACCCCCAAGGAACACTCTGGAGGCAGCTGAGGTGCTAGGGCCATATATCTGTGGGAAGGAAGCTACAGTGGGACAGGCTCTAACCAGGAAGCAGACCCAGTCTCTGCCTCACTGGTTTGGCCATTCATTGAAAACGTCAACCTCTCTGAAACCCAGTTTCTTCAACTATGAAGCCAGTGGGATGAGATGGCTCTCTTGCTCACCTACAAAAAAATTTACACCCCAAGAATGTGGGGGAGTGGGCTGAGGATCCTGAACAGCCCTCAGAGTGGTCTCAGTTTGGAATGCCAGACTATAGCCAAGAAAGCTAAAGTTGGCGGATGTTTACAGGCTCTTTAGAGCAGCCGGCATAAGGGAATAGTTTTGCCACTTTGACCCTCTCTATAACTCTGCAGGAAGGAAACGGAGGATCTTAAAGGAGTCAACCACAGGCTCAGGGTCACTGTGCTGCCCCTGACTTCTCTCTGCCACTCACTTCGGGGTTCTAGGTACTTGATACCTAGAGTCTGTGGGATCAGGAGGGACTAATGGCTGGGAGCCTGCAAATGAAGGTGAGCCTGTGTGGAACTGTGTGTTTTAGCACAAAGGGAAACCCATTACATGCAGGCAGCCAGGTCTCCACCGTAGTTACTGATAATCGGACAGGATTTTATCAGACTATTTGCACAGTTTTTCAACTTGCTCACTCCAAAGCCATGTCTACCTGCTACAACAACTTTTAAGTAAAATAAACATTTTATTCTAGACTTTCAGAAAAATTGTGAAGTATCATAATTACTATGCCTCCCTGCCCTGTTCCCTCTTATGAACACCTTACATTAGTATGGTGCATTAGACATGATTAATAAACCTGGAATGACATGATAAAATCTGTGGTTTATTCAGATTGTCTTAGTTTCCCTTCAGTGTCCCTTTCAGAACCAGGAACCCATGCAGTCTACCACACTCCATTTGGTCCCTAAGTGCCTCTTGGTGTGACAGTGTTAGACTTCCCTGGCTGTGATGACACTGACAATTTTAATGGGCACTGGTCAGATGGTTTACAGCTAGAATGCCTCCCCACACCCTTTGGGATTTAAGGGCTAGAGAGATGGCTCAGTGGGTTAAGAGTACTGGTTGCTCTTTCAGAGGACCAGAGTTCAGTTCCCATCACCCACAGGGGCAGCTCACAGCTACTTACAACCCCAGCTCCAGGGCATCTGGTGCCTTCCCCTGGCCTTGGTAGGTAGCTACATACACGTGCCGTACATTCACACAGACGCATAAGTAAAAATAAATCTTTAAAACAACAACAACAAAAAACCCGTTCTTGTCACGTCTCCTCACGGATATACTGCAGACGTGATACACCCCTGCTGTCCCCACTGAGCCACAGGCTGAGGAAGTGCTTCAAAAGTCCCCCCACCCCTGTGGTCCCTCCCATCCCCCTGCTCCTTTCCACTAGGGAATCACTATTTATTTTACTTATTTAGGCCATCATTCATATCTGAATGAACACATGGATATTTTATACTCTGGTTCATAATCCAATACTGCTTTATTCTGATTCTCAAAACCGCTTCAGTCGGGCCCCTGAGAGCGTTACAGTTGCTCACATGACCTTCAGACATATCCCCATCACTGCATGGGCACATGCCTGAGTTAAGTCGTACCTCCTTTAATACAAGACACTCCAGGTTCACTGTGAGCCTACCTCAGTCACATGGCCATTTCCTCCTTTCTCTGAATCTATACTCCTTATTTCCTGTCCCAGACTGAGGGATTTAAGTAGTCAGTACTACTGGGATCACACAGGGAACTGGGACATATAGCTACACCCGAGTGGAGCTTCCCACTTCCACCTTACTAGGAGCTGCTCTTAAGTCTAAAGCTTTGCTCACTTAGAATGGTTTCATTGAAAAACTTCAAAAAAAGGGTGAGAAAGAAGGGAAAAGACCCCCTGCCAGCCATTATCTCTGCCCAAGGTAGTATTAATTATGTATATTTTCACATGGGTTGAAAGAAAAAACAGCTGAGGTAAATCGTGCTGGCAGTGTCAGTCCTCGGTGAGAGAATGTGGCTACTCTTTGCACTTGCTGTAATTCTTCAAGTAAACCAAAAAAAACCAAAAACCAAAAAAAAAAAAAAAAAAAAAAAAAAAAAAAAAAAAAACCGGGAAACCAACCAACCAAAAATACAACCCTTCAGTTTTTTTTCTTAACTGCAAAAATAGCACCTGATTAGTGTTAGAAACTTAGAAGACATGGAAAAATACAAATGATGAAGAACACGACACTTGAACGCTCACACACTGCAGAGGCAAAAATAAGCAGTGAGATGCTGACTTACTGCATGGACACGCATCTGCACATGTGTATATATGCACACATGTTGAAATAACCTTTTAAAAGAAAATGTACATAACATGAATGTTTTGATATGTCTACATAATTTTTAAGTCTAATATTTAGAAATTGCTAGTTTAGCAGACAAAGGAATGGGTTTCCGTACAGCACTGTCACCCATCTGTGATGAGATACTTCGCCCCTCCTCTCGGCCATTCCCTGTCTCCTGTTAGGCTTGCTTCCGCTTTCCTGGGATGCGGATCCCAGCACTCCACTCCATTCCCACTCCCCTAAGTTCTCTTCCTTTCATGGTCCCTTTTCTAATTTTGTGATACATACACGCCCTTTTAAATTTAGCTTCTGCAAGAGGAAAAACACACACGGGATTTGTCTTTTGGAGTCTGGCTTATTTTGTTTAACATAATGGCTTCCAGTTGCAACCATTTTTCCACTACAAATGTCATGATTTCATTTTTCTTTATGACTGCAAAAAACTTCCCTTGTGTCTATGCTCCATGTTCTCATTCTCCATCTGTTTGTTGACAGAATCACAGGTTGCCTGCATGGCCTGGCTTTTGTGACTAGTACAGCTATTAACATGGATGTGCAGGTATAGTTCTGGTGCACTGACCCAAGAGGCGAGTAGCTGGCTCATGGTAGTTCTATTTTCAGTTTTCTGAGGAACCTCCATACTGATTTCCACAGTGGTGGTACAAGTTTACACTCCCACCAGCAGTGGATACAGGCTCCCTCCCCCCACATTCTCACCAGCATTTATTATATTCGTGCATATGTGTGAATGCTATGGTACATGTGTGGAGGTCAAAGGACAACTTGCCCAAATCAGCTCTTTCTACTTTGTGGGTCTCAGGGACGGAACTCGGGCTGTCAGACATGGCGGTAGGAGCCTTTGCCCTCTGAGCCATGCCATCGGTGCCTATTGTGCTGTCTGTTTTCTAAGACAGGGTTTCTCTGTGTAGCCCTGGCTGTCCTGAAACTCACTCTATAGACCAGGCTGGCCTCAAACTCACAGAGATCCACCTGCCTCTGCCTCTTGAGTGCTGGGATTTAAGGCGTGCACCACCACGCCTGGCTGCATAGTGTTTTGAGTCAGGGCTTCTCTATTTTCCCAGGTATGACCCTCTTGCCTCATCCTCAGAGTCTGGGATTACATCTGTGTCACATGCCTGGACAAAATTTCTTTTTGAATTTCAAAGGTTTTACTCTTTCATCTTCTAACACCCCAGTAAGTATGAAGTTCCCATGAAATCTGAAGCTGCCCTGACTTCTGC
Organism: Uromys caudimaculatus; assembly: GCA_028551405.1. Classification (NCBI taxonomy): domain Eukaryota; kingdom Metazoa; phylum Chordata; class Mammalia; order Rodentia; family Muridae; genus Uromys; species Uromys caudimaculatus. Next base: position 49,185,213 of record CM052708.1, read on the forward strand.
CCTTTTCATGTGGTCCATGTTTCATTTTCTTTGCAAGCCTCAAGGATGGTGGGTTTGTCATGGTGTTTCATAACTGTACATCCTGGCTGTGCTTTCATCTGCTGTGCTGGCTTCTCACTGGGGAGTTGGAAATCTCTAAGACTTGACTGGCGCTGACTTTCCCTCCCCTGTCTGGTACTTGCTGATCCCTCTCGGCCCCTGATTTCTCTGCTTTTCAACATTTTCTTAATTTTATTTTCTAATATTTATGCATTTCTGCTATCAGGTTTTACTTAATTTCATTACTTTAATCCCAGGGACATGGCTTTAATTCAGTGTGTTTTACAAAAAGAAATCCAATTGTTAATTATAATAACGTATAAAATGTCTGGCTACCACCACCACCACCTCAGTGATGAGGCTGAAGCCCAGGTTTTCTTCTGTATTTTCCCCACTAGCAATTTTTAATTTCCGAGTTTGACTTTTTGGGCTGTCCTTTGTGGTGGTGTTTGGATTTCGCAGTTGGCTCACTTCTCTGTAGATTGTAACAATAGCCTAAAGTTTCTTCTCCTCCTCTAGTCTCTTTCTCTCTCGTCTTTATGGATTGTCCTGACATGTCTTCCTTGGACACCTCACATAGATGACTTGGCACAAAAGAAAAGTCTGAGGCACATAGGATGTTGGTTGATCATGAAGAGCCATCTGACTAACATTTTTGTGGGGATCTTCTCCACATGTATTTTTTTTTTTTTTTTTCTCCTGGGAAGGAAAGAGCCCACTAGTCTCCTACACTGGGAATAAAGGCCACCCCGCTCAGCATTCTGGGAGCTGGTGGGTGGAGCAGGGTGTGTGCGCGCCCATGTATGCTGGCAGGGAGGGGCATGTCTTGGCACTTGGCTGTGGATACGCATTTCATCCTCCTGACTTCACTGTGGTCCTCTTTGCCTTGGCTATGTTCAATCTCTCAGAGATGGTTAGGGATTTGCCAATGCATACAGAATTTTGCATCCCTTTTTAAAGAAAAAAATATAAAAATAGGTGTGAAAGTGAAAATTTAAGTGTAGAAAAAAAGCTTCAAAAATAAAAATTTAAAGTAAACAAATGAAACAACAACAAAAAAAAGGATAACCTTGCAGTTTTATTAATCATCTGCTTGACATATTTCTGTATCTTTTGGCTGTTCGGTCTTTGTTTTTTCACGTGACAGAGTCAGTATCATTCGCTCAAAGAAAAAAGATAATTCAGGGTTTTTTTCTAGTAGAGTTGACTGAATTTGTTTTCTACTACTTACAATTTAGAAATAAATAGTTTTTTCCTGCTAACTAGTAATGCATAAATATAAATTTTAAAATTGCTGTAAAATTTAGGAAAATCCCACATTTCTTTTGTAAATAAACTGTAAGACTCCAGGGCATAGTGCAAGATTTCTTGTACAATGATTCATCTCATGCTCTTGGAGCTAGTGACAGTCATGGTTCTGTCACCGATGTCCTTGTAGGAGACACATCGTGAGTTCTTTTATCTTTGTTGTGTCTTTTACGATAAATCCAACAGAAATTCCCATGGCTTATCCATGTGTTCATGTGACTTGCTCCTGTTTACCAAATGGATTCTCAAACAATTATCATTAATATTTAAAATTGATTTTGTCTCCTTACTGATGACTAGTTTGGGGTACAAACTGAAAACACTGTTATATTATTTGATTTCCATTGATGTAATTGCTCACCTTACTTTTATCATTTCTGTCTGATTCATTGTTAAATCCAATTTCCTCTCATTTTTTTGTCATGCCGGGGATTGAAGCCAGACTCACAGGTAAGCATTCTACCAGTGAGTTATGGGCCTCTGTTTCTCCTTTAATTTAAAAATTGAAAGGCGACTTTAGAGGTACCTTTTGTATACTTCAAACTCAGAGCTAGTCATTTTTCATTTGTTTTATTAAAAATGTCCAAAAATGCCCTTACAAATGGCAGGTTAAACGGTATAATCTCAACTCAATCTCCCAGTCCCATCCGAATAAAGGCACAGGCTATGTCAAAGCTGAGTGACATGAGGGGTTAAAAAAAAAAGACAATGTGAGAAGACAGAGGTTTAAGCAAACAATAAAGATTAATTATGGTAGAAATGCTTTCAGTTTAGAAAAACAGGACCATATGACCACGAGGCTAGGGTTCTTTCTAAAGGGGCTGGACAGTGTTCGTGCATGTCAGGGTTCCTGAGGTGAGGTTGTCATTAGTTTCACAGAGTAAATCCACCTGTATGTACCCTAGTGTAGAGCTCTCTTGAGGAGGGACCATTCGTCCTTCTGCTAAGGGCAGAGCAGAGGCTTCTCTCAGTAAAGCAGAAGGGGGTTGATGGCTGGGCTCTATACCTTTTTTTTTTTTAGAAGCATCTTTCATCCAATCTTGGCCTTGGGGCCAGCTTCACCCAACTCTAGCGGTACTTAGAGCTGCCAGCCCCTGAGCTGCTGTGGTCTGGAATGGAAGCTTGGATGGTGGTTCTTGGGATTGCCCAATGCCAGTTTAGGGTCTAGCCCCCACTCCCCCCAAGGTGGTAAGTTCATTGTGGCTTGGATTTGCATCTCTCCCATGATGCTGAACATTTTTCCCTTTCAAGTGTTTATGGGTTACATGCGTACCACTGGAGAAACACACACTGGGCTTTCTTTCTTCCTGTTGAGTTGTGAGAGGCTAGTTTACACTCTTCCATTAGTCTACAGGCCAGTTCACCCCATCTTTCTTCCTGTGGCTTTGGAGTGAGCTTTAAGACTGGGAAGTTTCTTACGATTGATTTGATTATCCCGTGTCCCCTTTCTTTCCATATGGATTTTAGTAGTGTTTTTTTTTTTTTTTTTTTTAACTCTTAAATCTTGGATCCATTTAGAATTTATTTCAAGTGTGTGGCTAGAGAGTTGCTTTAACATGAATTAAAATTTATTGTTTTTTATAAAGCTAGGTGTGCTGGCACACACTTATAATTTATGATCCCAGAGCTGGGGACAGGCAAATCCCCAGGTCTTGCTAGTCTCCCAGCTCAGCCTACTTGGAGTTCCAGGCTGGTGAGATCCTACCTTAAAAGACAAGGTACATAGCTCCTGGGAATGACAGCTGAGGCTGTTCTGGCACTGTGGTCAGCACACACGTGAACATGGACTATACAATCTTTTTTTTTTTCGGTGTATGTCTATGTGATTTTTTTTAAAGATAGGTTCTTACTCTGTAGCCTACATTAGCCTGGAACTCCTTCCATAGTACAAACTGACATTAAATTCACAGCAATCCTCCTGCCTCAGCCTCCTTCCTAAGTGCTGAGATTACAGGTATGCACCACCAGGCATGACTTAAAAAATGTCTTTGAGAAAAATCATATATTGGTGTTAAATATTTCTATTGTTTCACAGATAAGTAAAAAACTTTAACATCCAGTGAAATTAATTCCTTTTCATTGCATGACTTTCCAGGTAATATTTAGGGCTATTTTTGTTTTATTATTCAAGATGAATCATCTGCTGTGTCCTCCCTCCACACTAAAGCCCTATAAATATATATTTAATATCGTTAGAGATGCATCATACTTTAAGTGTGTGAAGAACCTATATCCATACATAAGTTTACACCTAGGGTGGTAATATTCCATCTGCTCATTCAAGTCTTTTTCTTGGGTCCCTTAGTCATAAGACTTGATCTTCGTTTCTTTTCCTTTACCCTCTCTCTCACTCCGTCCCTCCCTTTCTTTCTTAAATAGGGCTTCTACATTTATTTTGTTGGCTATTAAGAGCCCAAAGTAATATTTAAATGTAAAATTTTTAGCTCTGTATGTCTTAGGCATGTTCCATAGTGGTTATTATTTTTTTTAATCCCATGAAATGGGATTTTTTCATTTTATCTTGCTGAATATCTTTACCTTGTGACCACCCACCACACTACCATACTTACATACTTAACTTGTATAGCTTAAGAGATTCAACTGCAGAAGGGAGACTAATTAGGATTTCCAAATAGAGGTAGAAAAATAATGATAAAATGTTCCTTGTCTTTACAAATCCTTGAACCTATGCATACTTTTTATCTGGTCACTGTGTTAACTAGAAACAGTCTTTTTTTTTTTTTTTTTTTTGTAAGAATAAGATGGCTTTGCATTTGCTCTTTCACTAAGAAATATGAAGGGATCCAGTGACTTCAGCCAGAAAGGCTGCGAACAGGAAGGAAGTAGCTTTCTGTTCCTAGATTACTAAAAGACACAAAGACTGCATTTTTGGCAAGTCAGTGTCTTGGCAGCATGCATCTGGGTGAGCCACTTACTCTCCTATGATGTACCACTGTGATAAAGCGAGCAGCTATGTTTCCTAACATTGAACTATCCTTCCATTACTGAAGTGTTCTGCTTGGTAAAGGGAGCGGGTTAATTCACTTCTATATGTCTACATCTTGCTTTCTGATCATGGTACATAGATCAAGGGCAGAGGCTGAATGTTTTTCTTCTTTGCAACCCTGGCAGCTACTGTTTTAGGCACAGTGCAATGTTCTCGGCCTTCCGGTAAATGTTTACTGCATCCTGACTAAGGCTGCCTTTTGTGCCAAGTGCTATGCTAAGGTCTGGAAACATTAGGACAAATAAGGAAAGCCTGTGCCATGATCTCACGGACCTTTTATGTCATCCCACAGTGATGAATGATTAAATGAACGGGCAAAAGGCATGTACTCTTCCCCACTCAGGCCCTGCAGAATACTATACTATGATTTAGGATTCCTGAAAAATATACAAGCAATTCCTCCCCCCACTCCCACCCCCACTCTTAGACAAAGGGCCTTTGGACTCCTAATCTGATGTGTGATCAAGGTAAATTGGCAAGGAATGCCAACAGCCAGCTGCAGATCACAGGTGGCCTTTGTCTGGAGAAGTTACCAGAGCTTGAGTCAGAAGAATATAAATTTTTAATGTATGTGTATGAATGTTATACCTGTGTGTGTGCATGTGTCTAGTGTGCCTGTAGGGACCAGAAGGCAGTGTCAGGTGTCTGGAAGCCATGTTACAGATGGTGGTTAGCATCATTCCAGGGCTGGGAAGTGAACTCAGTTCCTCTGCAAGAGCAGCAATTGCTCTTAATGACTGAGTCCTCTCTCTGGTCCCCAAGGCAATTTATGCTAAAGAGCTTTTGAGGATCCTATGAAGGGTTAATTTTTTATAGAACCCCGTTGTGCCCAGGAAATAAGTAGAAACCAGGGGCAGATGGGATGCTCCTTGGCACTGATATGGGACATACTCTCAGTGGGCAGAGGAAGGTGGCAAGGAGGAGACAAAAGGAAAGAAGCTGTAGCCTAGCTCTCAGCTTCTCTTTCCCTGTGTCACTCAGGCTAGGGGAGGCAGCGGCCAGCTGACCCAGCTTGTATCTTCCCCGGGGACTAGAGGGGCAAGCAGCAGCCCAGAAAGAAAGTAGGGTTTGCCACCCAGAAAACCTCTATGTCCTGGGAGCAATCAAGAGGCTTATAGTTCCCTCTCTCAAACAGCAGGTACTTCTCAGTTTTGCTGGTCACTCTATAAACATAAGCACCAGAGGGGAAGAGATATTTTGGTCTCGGTAACAAAATGGGTAAACAGCCCTCAATCTCCAACATGCCTCACCTCGGAAAGTAAGAAAACAAAAAACAAGTTCCGTGTGTGCAGAAGGGAAAGGATTCTTTTTTTTTTTTTTTTTTCATAATAAAGAAAAGTCAACAGGATGTTCTCCGAAGCTACAAATCTACTTCTTTCAAACAGTAAATATCTATTAGCAGCATGATGCCAGTTGGCTAATTCTGTCTGTCTCAGGAAAACCTTCCAAAAAAGTTCCTGCTCTTGTGTAACATCTATTTACAAATCAGCTATTTGCATTCTCTATGTGCTAGGTTTCTCAATCTTTTGTTTCCTCAGCAGCCCCACTGCAGGGACTGAGATAAGAGGCTGACCCAGATGGTGTTGGGTGGGGATCCCCTGAGTCACCCCGGCACATCACTGAATTCCTGCCTTCTTGGGAGCATCTCCTGCGCTCCTACGCAATGGCTGGGAGTCCAAACCTCTGTACGCTTCACCTGCCTTTCCGAAATTTGTTTCTAGTAAACAGGAATCTAGACCTGTGGGTAGAAAGAACCCCAGAATGATTCAGACTCCCCCCTTTCTGTGTCTTTGGATATCTCCAGCTGGGCAAGAGACTCACAGAGTTGGGGTGGGGGTGAGAAGAAAGGAGGGCTGAGCAAGAGTGGGCGGTGGTTGATAGTGGCTGAAACCCTGGCTCCCCAGGGAGTGGTCTGGGCCTGAGTCACTGTCTCGGCAAGAGAGGAAGGTGGGCGAGAGGCAGCAGCTTCTCCAGTGGACTAGGACTGGCCCTGCCCCCATCCTTCAGTCACTGTCTTTGGAGTCCTGCCTGCTCTGGTCTAAGGCCCACAAAGCCACTAAACTTTAACAATCATACAAGTAGAGGACCAAGGCCTGGGTCACGGCCAGGCAGGGTTTATAGAGTCATGTGGCACTGGTGAAACAGGTGCTCAATGGATCTCTTTTCTAGCTGCTATGCTGAAGGCCAGAGAAAGGTCAGCCTGAGAAAGGGAAGGACAGACATCCTTAGAGGGTAACAACCTAGGCTGAAATAATTCACCTCTGTTATGTCTGACCACTGCCTCCCGCCTTGGTTATGCTTGACATGAATTAACTGCATCCCAAACCAGAGAACTTGGCACATGACCCCTGACCTGCCATTCATCTGAAGAGGGTGTGTGCATATTAAAAATAAAAAGCACGGCTCTGTGACTTGGCTGACTTGTACGTGGGACCAGGACAATCCACCAGCTCATCTGTGATCCCTCCTTCCCGCTGCTCCCCAAGCTGTCCTCTGAAGGGGAAACAGAATGAAGCACATAGTGCTAGGTCATGTGAACAAGGACGCCACCGAATTAAAGTGAGCATTAATTAAGCATCTACTATGGCCAGATTCTGTGTGAGATGCTTCTGATATATCCACCAACTCACAGGAAGTGCTCTACTCCTGCTTTTCACAGGGATGGCATTGGGGGAGGCCTGTGTCAGAATGCTGGGGTTCAGATCCTGGCTGTGCCCACCACCAGCTGTGACATTAACACAAGTCCCCTCAATTTCCTCAGTTTCCTTACCTATAAAATAGGGAAAAGATCTGCTTATCCTATAGGGCTGCTGAGGGCGTTAAGTAAGTCTAATGCTTGAAACATCTCCTGACATGAGGTAAGTGGGCTGGAGAGTTTTGCTGTGACGGTGGTGACTGTGATGGTGGTGGCGGGAGCACTTTGCTGAAGACCAAACTGAGGCCTAGAGGGAGGGCTGCAAAGTGACAGAAGTAACATGGGAGGAGTGGACAGAAGATTTCTGTGCTGTTCTTGAAGCAAGTGGTTGTCCTGTAGCAGATAGTACCACATCCAGGGCCAAGCTACTCCCCAGCTTACAACCCAAAGGGGATTTCTCCCTAAACAGTGCGAGGATTCGCGCTAGCAGCTTGGACGCTGGCGTATGCTGAAAAGCCAAGAAATGACTAGATGGAAAATTCAAGGTGCTTGGTGATTGGTAACTGAGAAACTTCCAGTGCTTGACTGACAGGTCACCGGCTATTCTCATTCTAATCGATTGGCAAGACAGACAGGAGAGGGTGGGTGCCCAACTTTACAGTGCTGCTGGAGCTCCAAGCCTGAGTCTGGTCCTTTTTGTTATCCTAGGACTCCCCCCTCCCCCAGGGTTTCTCTATGTAGAGCTGGCTGTCCTGGAGCTTGCTCTGTGGACCAGGCTGGCCTCCAGCTCAGAGATCCACCTGTCTCTGCCTCCCGAGCGCTGGGATTAAAGGTGTGTGCCCCCCCCCCCCAAGCTGGTTTCTTATTCTCCCTCTCATATTTTCACTACATGTGTCCATAAGCAAACCCTAGTATCATTTTTCTGGTCTTGACTTTATGTAAGCAGCACAATGTCACTGAGATACCAGCTTTTACACTCTGCTGTATACTTCCGAGACTCATCCATGCCCACATACAGACTTATACTTCACTTAATTAATTTATTTTTTGAGACAGAATCTCATTCTGTAGTCCAGGCTGTCATCAAACTCATGATGCTCCTGCCTCAGTATTCCAAGTGTTGGGATTACAGGTTCGTGCCATTATGCCTGGCTATGTTCCTCATTTAACACACCTCTTCACTGTGTGTGTGTGTGTGTGTGTGTGTGTGTGTGTGTGTGTGTGTATCATGGTTGCTTCTGGTATGTGGTTCATATGGGGTCCAGGCTGCTGTGGCTCCTCTCTCTCAGGTCCACAGAGCCCAATTTGCCCCTTCAGCCTCCAACACCCGAGTGGGTTCCATAACTCCTCCCCCTCAGACACTTCTTGCTCTCATGATGGCTGTGAGATGGCATTGGTCTGTTTGCCTGAGATCTGTTGTCTCTGTCTCTCTTTTGGTATTGGGGATTGAACCTACAGACTTTGACATGCTAAGCAGGTGTTCTACCACTCACTGATTTATACCCCCAGCACCCAACCTTTAAGACATTTTATTTTTATCAACATAGTGAAACCAGCCAAATAAACACCATATTCACACTGCTGAAGTGACAAGAGCTAGTTTGTAGTTTGAATATTTGTGACCATATTTCTGTAATCCATGCAAAATACCTATCAAATTTCTTTTTGGGGTGCTGGGTTCTAACCCAGGGCATATAGATCAATTTAAATTGTGATACATTATATATACATATATATAATATACATGTATTCTGGGACCCTGTCTCAAAAAACAAGGTGGGGGCCACCTGAGAAACAAGATTGACCTCTGGTACATGTGCGCACGCATGTACACACACACACACACACACACACACACACACAAATTGCAATAAAACCACTGGGAAGATATCATCCTAGACGGTTTTCATGACTTTCTCCTTTCTGAGCTTTGCAGGCCACAGCCACAATAATTTAAATCACTGCTTTTGCTATACTACCTCTTTGCTTAAAAGCCCTCAATTTTCCAAAGGCCAGGCTCAGTTTCAGCAGGGCACTGACAGCAGTACAAAAAGTGGCTCCAAAGCAGAGTGCCAAGCCCTAACCTCTGAGCCTCTGCCCAACCGTATGTACTGTGCTGGCCTCCCTACTGACGGGCCATACAAACCCCTCCAAGAACCCTCTCCAACCACCTGCATCTTGTTCTCAGTTCTCCATGGAAACAGTAGGCACTTGCTAGGTCAAAGTTCAATTAATATCTGCTTGGAATTGTTCCTGACATCATCCCGACATATAATTTCTAGTACTTTCCAGGCACTTGCTAAAGGCAAGTGTTGACTCTAACAGCCTTCCAAATGTCCCTCAGCATTCAGCACCTTTGTAATGTTTAACAGCATTTAATCAACAGATACTGGTTGAGTATCATCTGTGTGTGTCACACTGCACAGCTCCATAAAACAATCAGAAAAAGGTTTTAAGAGGAAAAGGCATTTACTGACACCTAACTTACCAGACACCCTGCCTGTGGGATATCAGTTGTTCACCTTCCAAACACACTGCATACCAAGTCTGAGGAATATCAATAGCTAAGAAGGCTGTGAGTGGGAAGTCTAACTGTCAGAAAGGGGCACACAGTCTTCATGTGGACCAGCAGAGTCCTGTGGCAGAGTATCTTCTGGGATTATCTATTCCATGTTGCAGAGGGAGAAAACAAGACCTGGAAAGGCTGACCAGCCACCCCGGACTTGAATGATTGTACTCGGCTTCCTTGTACAAAATGATGTACAATCTCTTTCCTTCTCAAATGGCTTGACAACTCCAGCATTCCCGCCCACCCCGTCCTGTCATTTAAACCTCAGATTATCAAGGCACATGGATATTGGAGACAGCTAAGCTAGATTAAAGTCACTGTTCTGCTTTTTTTTTTTTGTTGTTTTTTTTTTTGAAACAGGGTTTCTCTGTATAGCCCTGGCTGTCTTGGAACTCACTCTGTAGACCAGGCTGGCCTCAAACTCAGAAATCCGCCTGTCTCTGCCTCCCAAGTGCTGGGATTAAAGGCGTGCGCCACCACTGCCCCGGCATCACTGTTCTTGTTCGTTTTTGATACAGGGTCTCACTGTGTATCTCTGATTAGCCTAGAACTTACTTTGTAGACCAGTTTGGCCTTGAACTCATGGAGATCCATCTGCCTTTGCTTCCCCAGTGCTAGTATTAAAGGTGTGTGCCACCACACCCGGCAATAACTCCTAGTTGTAGTTCATTTTCACTACATACCACACTGAACACACATTTATGCAGAAACAGAGCAGGGGTGAGGACAAATTGGGGGGGGCATTTGATTTGGGGCCAACAGGTGAGTTAGTGCTCTGAGAGGCGAATATCCAATGCTTCCTTCCAAATAGGACAGATTACTGAGTTGCCTTGCTGGAAGGCTAAGGGGTGGGTGGTAGTGCAGGTACTTACTAAATAAACAGGGCTTTTGCAGGCTGACTGCACAGTGAAAGAAACAAACAAAGACCATGAAGAGTCTTACTCTTCATGCAAAGTCCACAATGTGCAGAGGGCATCAATATTGGACATTTCTTACTGTGACATTTTGAAAGTACAGCCTAGCCCAGAACAATGGATACCCTTTGGGCACTGTGGGCCACGGCAGCATTAGGCCTTATTTAACTATGCTTGGCATAGTCCATGTACTTGGTGAACTTGACCCTGGGCATCAGCCTCCCATGTTGGCTCTACGTCACTCTGGTCTCTTCCCCTAGTGAAAATTCCAGTCTCAGATGAATGGATGGATTCATTCTGGGAGCAGGAAAAAACACACTGGGAGTGAATCAGAAGGACCCAACCCTCGTTCCCTTGCCAGCCATTGAGCTAGGAACTGAGTGCGATTGTGTGCCCAGGCACTGGTGTTGGTCCCCTCTCTGGGAGAGAGGGTCAGGGTCCACGCAAGAGATGACATAGAAGCCCTCGAAGCAGGAAGAGAAAAGAATCTCTTCCTTCAGGGACAAAGCCATGCTTTTGGTTGTGACCCTCAAAGAGGTATTAAGATGTTGCTTGTACTGGCAAATTAGTTCATGACAACCTCAGCCCTGTTAGTTTCTGCCAATTCCAAGTCTTTCCAACCTGATGAGCTTCGTTGGAAAACGGGTTTTTAAAAAAATGCTAGTTTTTCAAAAAAGGAGGAGGAAGTAGAGGAGGAAGAAGAGGAGGAAGAGGAGGAGGAGGAGGAGGGAATCTTTCTGAAAGACAGATGAAAACAATGTGCCTCAGCTCATCCAGAGAACCGACACCTCTAATGGTCTCTGTTCCCCTTATTCTTCTTTTTTTTTTTTAAAATTATAAATGTCAGTCTAAATGGAAAGCACATGTACTTTCTGATTTTTATTTAAAAAATTAGGCAAGAGAGATTCAAAGATTCAAGGTGCATAAACCAAGATGACTTCTAGCATCATGAAGCTGGAGGTACACAGACTGATACTTAGAAGAAACAATTCTGCTTTCGGAAATTTCCCTTTAGGAAAGGGAATTGAAGAAGTGCCCCTCGACCTGTCACTAGCTAAGCTACAAGACGGGGAAGTTAGCTTTTAGAGGTTCCAGCTTTCTGTTGGCCTCTTGGAGCAAGAGGCTGAGGGGAAATTATCTCCTGCTGGGGCTTATTAGAGCATCGCAGGGGGCTTCCCCTCACTGCTTCTGACATTTGTCCACCAATTAATCTCAGTCTGAGAAGCAGGTGGAGGAAGGGGCAGAAGTGGTTTACACTGTACATTAGAAAGCTATCCTTGACATTGACTGACATTAGCTGCTTGTGGCTAAAGCTTGGTCTCCACTGGTGGTCAAGCGTGAAAGCCTTCTCAAAGGGTGTCTAGCTAATTTCATTCATTCGTAGCTGATTATCATGCACTTATTTTGCATAACAGGCTGGGCTCTGAGCAAGTATGGTCCCTACATTAATGCACCTTGGGTTCTAAAGAGGGCTGATTAATCTCATACTTCTTTGGAGGCCAATTTATTCATACAGATGCATTGTAAACAGCTGGAGTTTGTGAGAACGGGGACTGTGAACACACAGGCTCTTGGGCCTAATGGTAAAGTCTTTGGCATGGGCAGCCTTTAAAGAAGCCCTAGGAAGATAGAAAGTCTATGATTTTTCCCCTCGTCACATAAAAAAAATCCAGAGTAACACATAAGGACTAGCTTTTGGGGAAAGAGGACCTTCCTCAATAAGCCAATCACAAACATTAGGAAACATCCACCATGAGTTCCCCACCACCTGCAGCGGTGATACTCCAGCTCTATGTTTCCTTGGTTTGATGATCCCCATAAAGTTTAAGCTATGTCTATCTTAGAGAGAGGGCAGTGGAAAGATTCAAACAGTCCAATCATACATTAAAAGGGTGTGTGTGGTGTAATTCTGATCCCTTCCAATGTGAGAATCAACTTTTAAATTTTTAAAAAGAATTTCGTCTTTTGAGGACGGTTAGGTGATGCTATTCCAGTTGTCTGAAAGCAGCTGGTTTTTGATCACAGAATTGTGCCTAGACTGCCTCGGTGAGAAACACAGTTCCGGAGCGGACAGGCGCGGTGTAAAGATGCCCACGGGAGCGAAGGAGGACACTAACTCCACCTCAATGGATAGAATTAGAGAAACAGGAAGAGGGACTCCTCACGCCAAGGAAATGCGACGGGAGAGGGGGCAGGTAACAGGATCAGATGCGGAGTCCCAGGCTAAGGGATCCTCGGGAGTTTGGCCGAGAGATGGAGCCTCCGGGAGGGTACCGAGGAGGCTCCCGGAACCGCTTAGGAGCAGTCGGGCCGCCCTGTCTCCAGTCGACGCCACCCGGCCTCACTCACCAGCTCATGGTCCTAAACCCACGCTGACTGCCGGGGTCCTCGGTAGAAAAGTAGGTTCTTCAGGATCACTTCCGGATTCGGCCAATCTCCAGGAAGTGATGTAGAACACGCCCCCTTTTGCCCGGAAGAGGCGGGAGGGAGGCGGACCCACGCGTTAACACTTTGTTCTCTTGTTTGAGGCGGAGTTTCCTTTGCGGGATGTGGTTGCGGTCCCGGGCCCGGCTGTGAGGATCTCTGCATAGAGCCCTTCATGGGCCGGTCACTGCAGTTTCTCTGTCTGATGTTGGGTTTCTAACTCAGAGACACAAGCAGTGACTGTAGTGGGGAAGGGGATAGAGGAGACACAGTGGACGTGAAGCTTGCTCTACACACTTTCCTATGGAAAATGTTGCATACTTCATATACATCACCTGTTACAACAAGGATCCCTTCCCCACTCTTCAAGATGGTTCGAGGTTCGAATGGAAGCAGAGTAAATGCTTTTCAGGGTGGAATATTCTGTGAAGCTATTCAGTGAGGGAAGACCGGTGTGATGACATGTACCTGTAATCTCAGCACTCTGGAGGTTGAGGCAGAGAGAGGTCATGAGTTCAAGGCTAGTCTAGACAACATGGCCCATCTGGGCTTCATAATCAATCCTGTCTCAAGAGAAATCAATACACCAAAGCCTACGAAACAAAACAACAGCAACAACAAAAGAGTAGAAGTCCACAGCAACGTTAGGAGAGATCCCAAGTTCTATTTATTCATTTAACAGAAATGTGCTAGGTACTGTAGTAACCTGGAAAGGGCTGGGGATACAGCCTTGAAAAAGAGTACTGATCTTGTCCCCGTGCCCTTCAAGAGCTACTGTCAAGAGCTACTTGCAGGGAGAGGTAACAACAATATTAATAATAATAGATGAGGCAGAACAAATTACTGGCCAGGTTGTTAGGGGCCCCTGGAGCTGTACATGGGGTTTGAGAAGAATAAGATCTAAGCAAACAACTTGTCTTTGGCCTCAGAATTCCAGAGTCCCAGTGTATCACAAACTACCTAGAGTTTTGCACTGAACTGAGTTTCCCTGCGTTTCTGTTTTAGAAGAGAGAAACGCAAGCAGTGAGAACCATTCCAATCCTATCCCCTGACCTTCTCTCTAGGAATTCTCTTTCTTCAAATGGCCCTTGAGAGTTGTAGGCACAGCTTGGAGAGCAGCTAAGTCCCTATGACCTAGAGCAGAGGTATATATAATGTGTCCCAAATTCCCAGGGCACAGGGGCTTAGAGAAGGAGGAACAAGGGATGGCTTTTGGTTTTAAAAGGCTTTCCAATAGGAGGTGGCTCCCTCAAGATATCTTACAGACCACCACCATGCTATGTCTTCAGGAAATAAGTAAGCAGGAGCACAGGAGCAGTCTTGAAGAGAATAGAAGACCCAGAATCTTTGAAGAACAGCTCAGGCAGAGAGCATGTGTCGGGGAAGGCTTGCAGCTTTGGATGGGGTGAGGTGAGTGGGAACGAGTGATATGTGACTGTAAGTCTCTTGCTGTCCCAGCACCTGTGGACGGCTCTGCCCCATCCCCCCTCCCCATACTCAGTCTCCCTCAGACATTGCCCATGGTGATAAACATTTTCAAAAGTTTTAGCCTAGGCCACTGTGTACATGGAGGGAAGTCTGTTTGGGGACTGTTAGTTGGAGTAGCAGACACAGTTTGCAGGACAAGAATGGATGAGATCCGGACTGAGAGAAGAACTCAGAGCTCTAGTCTCATATTTGACAGCATGACCAACTCCACAAAAATCGCATCCCTTCTCTGGGCCTTGACTCCTCATCTGTCAGAAGTGGGGACGGACAACACTGCTGCTGAAGTCCCCCTCAGTCAATTTCCAAGTGCACTGCTATATTGGTCCCCAACCTTCCTAATGCTTCAACTCTTTGATATAATTCCTCATGTTGTGGTAACCTCCAACCATAAAATGATTTTTGTTGCTATTTCAAAACTGTAATTTTGCTTCTGTTACGAATTATAATGTAAACATATGATGTGTAGGGCTTGAAAAGGGGTCATGACCCATAGCTTGACAACCACTGATCTAGAGGCTCTTGGGAAATGGGACAGAGGAGACAGGACCTGAACAGAGAGACAAGCCCAGAGGAATGAGCAGGTCTGAGCAATTGTTGATGTCTTAGGGTAAAGCTAAGTATGGCTCTTCAGGGAGAAAAGGACTCAGTCTGAGTCCTAACTGGGGCTGCTTGCTTATTGACCACCTCAGACTTTTAACATAATCAGCAAGACTGTCTAGCTTTCTAGGGAGAATGCTGGATTTCCAGGGTCTGTTTGGGAAGTGTCTGGAAGTCTCTGAGCTTAACATGGCCTTCCTTCCTTTCAGCAATCATGCTTAGGGTAGACAGTCAAGCATCTTCCTGTTCTGTACACCTTGAAGCTTTTCTCTGTGAACTTCTTCATGAGTGACATTCATCCCTAGGTAGCTGTGCACAGTAATGCATGCACATGTGCATCTAGCATGCATGGTCTACAGGACTAGAACCTATGTCTTGCCTTTCTATAACCGAAGGACAGTACAATACAGTTTTATCCTCCCTCTTCAGGGATGGAAAGGAGCAGGGTTGGTTTATAAGTAGAAGCCGAGAGTGGAAGGGCTTCTGGTAGAGGTGATGCTCTTGACTGCAAGCTTGGTAAATATTGCTTCTTCCACAGATGTCAGATGTCAGAGGTCTATGTAATGAACAAAGCTATAGAGAACTGATCTATTATTTCTCTGACCTCTCCCCAGAGTCTTTAACTCAGAAACTTATATACAAATGCTCCCTATGGGGCCTGTCTCAGAATATGCTACATCTTGCTTTGTCCCAGCCTTTCCCATATGAAGTTTAGGGCTGGTCCAACTCTTTCACACAGCCTCATGGAGGCTCCTGAAATAGACTAAGATCCAGGCCTTCAATGTTCTCCATGGATTCCTTGTCTTGCTTCACCATGCTTTTCACTTGCTTAGAAGGGTACCACCAAACCAGGCAAGGGCCCACAACATGGAATGGCAAGACAAAGTGGCAGAAGATGAAGGTGTCAGAGTAAAAATTTGTGGAGGATGGGAAGCCCACATTGACACTTAAAAGTCAGGGGGAAGGGTCATAACTGAAGCCAGACTGACAAACAGCAATCTGGACTAGGAATACCCACTAGACCTTGACTCTGCCTCCAAGGGGTTGAGAGCTACTTATTTCTTCCAATGGGTTTTATCTTCCTTGACCACAATGTGAAGAGTCTAGTCTAAATCAGGTTTGGCAAATGAGTGTCAATCCATATGCCAATTTTGACTGTTTATTATTAGCTGTCTAGAATACTATATTGAGGATTCTGGGGACTCAGACTCTGTGAGTCTGGTGAAGACACTCTGTGATGGATTAGTAATGTCTGCCATGAATGAGCAAAGGGGTTAAGATGGTATGAATGCCATCTTATTTTGCTATTTTGACAAATAGTTAATAATCAATTAGCTATGCATGCCATGCCATATACTATTCTAGGTAACCGATATTTAATCTTTTCAACAATGCTATGAGGTAGGTGATGCTATCACTGATGTCATCTTACAGGTATGAAGCAAAGCCATGAAGTAATGAAGGAGAATCCTAACCTGGGCTACCTAGCTCTGATTCTGCCTTTTTAGCCACTTGAGTATGTCACCTCTCTTTAATGACTTCCAAAGTTCTTGCCACCTCTGATTGTCGTTAGCTCTGTCAAGGTGCAGTAGGCTTTTTGGAGCCAGAAGGAGCATCAGTACTGCAGGGCCATTACCAAAGGCCCTAACAAAGAGCACTTTAATGTGCTTCCTGCCCTTCGGAAAGCTGGCACCAGCAGATGGCAGCACCTGGTAGGGTGAGAGCAAAGGGCACCTCCTGACTCAGCCTGGAAGACCTTCAGGGAGCCCATAACCCAGATGTCAAGGGAAGCCAGGGCAAACAAGGGTGCAGAGGAAGTTTAGCAAGGGCGCCGAGGAGTATGGTCCCTCAGACTTTAGATCTGCAGGGAGCCCTTCAGAGCCAATGCTTTGATTCCACCCAGCAGTGGAGCCTCTCAGCTTGCATTTCATGGTGCTTGCTGTGGGCTCTCCCCCCCTTCCTCCACTCTGGAAGAATGACTAAGTTTAAGGACTAAAAAAAAAGTGTTTTGATTACACTGCCTTTTCACCAACTGGGAGCATTAGTCACCCAGGATTGCTGCAGATAACGGGGAAGGCGAGCAGCGTCCCCCTCCTCCCCCTCCTTCTCCAATTAGCTCACAGGCCCAGGGAAGAGATGAGTGAGTGAGAGGAGAGAGGAGAGAGAGAGGAGTGGATATTAGGAGCAAAACAATCCCTTTGGATGATCCCTAGGCACTGGGCTGTGAGGTGCCAGATGAGGGCAGGGGAGACCCCCTGGGGTAGGGCTTGACCTTCAGCAGTAGGTTCTCACTGTAGATAACTATCAGGAGAGTATTAAGCCATGGCCAGCTGGTGCTGAGTGGCCTACATTCCCAGGTAGGTCCAGAGTACACTGGGAATGGGAGATGGAGGTAAACCATTAAAGACAGGGCTCCTGACCCTGGTGGGAATGTAGTTAAGGTGACACATAGTAAGTCTAACAACTGGCTGGGGCCCTGAGCTGGAATTCGCTGTCAGAAGAGGCAGCACTCACATACTATTCTCCAGAACAGCACCCTGTATCTGCTGGGTTTGGCTGATTTTACCTGAACTTTTTTTTGCCCCTAGCTTGTTGCTATGACGCTGTAGGGCTAGGACATTCTCCTGCCCTGGCCTATTGGTCCATGGGAGCAGCTGTGGGCCTTGTGGTAAGGGCCTTTCATCAGGGATTGGCTGACTTTGGAGATCTTGGCCTCTTGGCATAGATTTGTAGCCCATTCCTCCCATTCTGAAAAGAAGCAGTTCTGAGTGGCCTTTCACATAGGAGGGCTGTGGCTACTTGTGTGAAGAATTTTAAATACTTGGATACACATCATTTTAAATGCTAAAAATCCTGGAAAAGGCAGAAACAGGACATTTGTCCAACGTCTCCCAGGAGCAGGGGTTCGGCTTCACATTCATTGCAAATATGAATTCATTTTTGGACATTTAACACCCACAAATGTTATGTATACTCTGGCCTCCAGAGTTTACAAGGCACTGCTTTTGACTGAATAGGGTTGAAAGAGATGCAAGCAGGTTTTCTTAGAACAGTGGTTCTCAACTTTCCTAATGCTGCAACCCCCAGCCATAAAATTATCTTCGTTGCTACTTTATAACTGTAATTTTGCTACTGTTATGAATATAATGTAAATATCTGATATACAAGATACCTGATATGGGATCCCTGTGAAAGGGTTGTTTGACCTGCAAAGGCATTGTGACCCAGATCGAGAGCCACTGTGTTACCAGGCAGTGTCTAGGAATCTCTCCTGGTTTTGCTTTTCTGAGTATCTTTAGGCTGGTATACGGAAGTTTCCCACCCTTGCTGTGCCTTCTACAGTTCCCAGTAACCATAATTGCCATTGGGGAGTCTTGGTTGCACCAAGCAACGAAGTCATTCTATAGGTATTAGATAATATACCCTGCATAGCAGTTCAGCAAAGCAGTTCTTCTATCTTCGTTTTTTGTTTTTTGTTTTTTGCTTTTTTAAAAAAAATTTAGATGGAGAAACTGAGGTTAAACTAGTTATCTAAGGCTATAGTCTTGACCATGAGGGCATGCATTTAAACCTAGGCTGACTAAATTACCTTGGATTAAATAAAAAAAAAAAAAAAAAAAAACCAGTGGCATTTATGGAAGATTTACTCTTGAACACTAAGCTTCACTAAGCATCCTGATGAAGGTAGGCTGAAGTCAAGGTAAGTTCCTTTTGTTTGGTCGCTGTACCTCCCATTGACCAGCTTGCAGATGGAGTTCCCTGATATCAGAAGGCAGTTCATGTTTGGGGCTGATAATGCTAGAATGAATTAGTTCTGAGACTTTTGTCCCTGACTAGGGCCCCATTCCCCCTCAGATGAAGCCATTGGATGTTCTGGGTGAACCCAACTCCCATAGGTGTGTGGATTTCCTAGGGAATCCTTGCAAGTCCCCTGAGTGGCAAGCTGACCAGGGTGTGGGCAGGACTGCCCTAACCTGACCTTGCTCCAGGCCTGGCTGCCCCATGTCTGCCTGCTGTTGCTGTGGACGAGACAGCCCCCAGACACTGGCAGGACAGGTGGCAATTATCCCCGGGCACTGATTACACCACAGGGCCAACAGGGCCTCAAATAGCCCAGTAACCCAGCCTGGTGCTGGGAGTGGGGGAGGAGAAGGGTCCTGCTAGAGAGGAAGGGGCAGGACAATGTGGGGCATGGGTGTAGGTATGTCGGGAAGGGCTGTGGAGGCTGGGAAGTATTTCATCTCCAGACCTCTGTCTTTTGGATGCTCTAGAACTATCAGAGAAAGGGATGATTCAATGAAGCAGGCTGATTCTGAGTAACTGGACAGGGCACAAGCCACTCAGTCTGATCAAAATGGAAAAGTTGTGCCTTGGATGAGGGACATGTGGAAAAGGTCTCAATCCTTTAACTCAGTAGCCAGTAATATCACTGAGTCAGGCTGGGTGTTACCCCCATACCTGTACTTTTCTTCCCCATGTAGCTTGAAGGAAGAGAGTCTAAGCTAGGATGAGGAGGGTCCTGAGGACTCCCAGTCCTCCACTTTGGAGGACCAGGCCAAGAGACTCCAGTCCTCAAGCAGTCCTCTCTCTGTCTCAACCACCCTTGGGCTTGTGTGGGATTGCAACTGCCCAGCTCCAAGATGCCTTTCTTAACGTTCCTTTCAGACTGAGGCAAAGTCGATAAGCTACAGCCTTCAGGGACACCAGGGGATGGGGTGGTGGCTGTGGCCACAGAATGTTGGATAGAGCATCTTGCAGGAGGGTGCTTAAGGCAAGGAGGTCTGGCATGTCACCCTCTATTTTCATTTGGTCTACCCTCTGCAAAATGTGTCTGTTCCTGTCCTTATACTTCAGTTTCCCTAAGCTGTCAGAGAGGCCTGGAATTCTGCCCATTGGCATCTCTACATCAAGAACAGGGAGAGCCCAGTGAAGTTCAGGAGAATGGCCTTGGAGGCAGTTGGGTGAAGCTAGAGAGGTTCCTTTTGGGGACCCATCCTGAAGCTGGCTTCTTTTGAGACCTGCTTCTTGATTTCTAGCATGTTGATATACAGGAGACACTGGGACAGACAAAAAATGAAAAAGAGACGCTCCCCTGATATGCCCCCCCCACTTCTCCCTACATAAGCAGATTCCTACACATCAACCCCTCTAATTTGAAGAGTCTGCATCTGTGACAGTTTCCTGGCCTATATTCCAAGGGAGGGCCTCAATTGTTGGACCCCATGACCTCAAACCAGCTGCAGACAACCAGGTCAGGGGCTATCCTTATACTTGACAAGCTGGAGACCAGGCAGGACTGACTGTGCTTCCCCAAACACCACTGAGAAGGTAGCAGAGACCCATGGTGACTGGCAGCTCTTCCTCTTCCACTCCAAGGACTCGCCCCAACAGGTGCATCTCAAGTGCCACCTGTAAGTTTGGGAGACCAAGGCCAAAGCAGGAGGCTGTCAGTGGCTCCAAACCACTGACAAGCAGCCCTGCTAATCCAAATAGATAGGCAAAAGGCAGTGGGAGGAAATGATAGTTTCATGGTTATTTTCAGAAAGGAAAGAAAAAAATGCAAACAGGAGCACACCCTGCATTTTGGTACAAAATCTAGGAGTCTCGTGGAAAAGAACCCACAGTTCTTCCTTCCTCTTGTCCCTCTCACCAGATGCTGGGGAGAGGTGGCTGGGTTGTGGGGGCTTTAGGCTACTCCCCTCCCCCCACTCAAGGAAAGGGAGGTGAGGGGCTACCGTAGACAGGGATGGGACAAGCCTATAGGGGACGTCAGAGAAAGAGGCATGTTTGTTTTGTGGGTCTCCAGGGGCCCACCCTTTTGGGGGTGGAGGAAGCCAGTGCAGGTTCTGGAGCTGAGGCTTGTGAGAGAGCACAGTGGCAGAGGTGGGATTGGTGGGTTGGGAGGGTGTGTCTTGGAGGCACAGTGCAGAGAGAGGAGAGAGGGGGAGGAAGAGCAGGAGCTGCTGAGTGCATGTGTGTGCAGGGTGTGAGCAAAGATGGGGGCTGCGTAAGCCTGAGATGCACGCAGAGGGCACTGCTGAGGGCCCTGCCATCTCCAAGGCACTGTGTGAACAGACGGCAGAGCCTAGTCCCTTGTCCCCCAAAGGGATTTGGGCCTTTCTGTTTAATCTGTGTGTTTCCCTAGTCAGGACAGGGCTGGGTGGAGAAGGAAGCAGGGCCCAGGATATGTGGGAGCTTTGTTTGAAGGACTGTTTGGTGGGTGTCACATTTGCTGAGATTCCTACAGGGATCCTGAGAATAGGCTGTGAATGGAAAGGAGGGGCTTGCAGCATGGATAATAAAGATGTGTTGAAGCCTGGTGTAGTGGTGCACATCATTAATTCCAGCACTCAGGAGGAACAGGCAGGCAGTTCTTAGAGTTCGAGGCCAGCCTGGTCTACAGAATGAGTTCCAGGACAGTTGGGGATAAACAGAGAAATCCTGCCTCAAAACAAAACAAAACAAAACAAAACAAAACAAAACAAAACAAAACAAAACAAGCAAACAAAAAAGTTGCATTGAACTAGGACTCCTACATGTTCATGGATAAAGTATTCTTAGAGCAAGAGGGAAGGCTGCACAAACCAAGATTAGCAAGCATATGAGAGTGGAAAGAAGGTCCTGGGAACTAAGCTGACCCAGTGTCCTGCCCTGAGGCAGGACGATTATCCCCATTTTATAGATGTGTCATCCAAGGCTGGGGTTAGCTCCAAGTTTCCATGACTTGTCAAAGAAAAAGGTGACTGAGGAGACTGAGGGAGAACAAACTCAGGTGTGTTGTCAAGTGGTCTGAGTGGTGAAAGCAGCTGTTCCAGGAAAAACCAAATGAGACTGTCAGGAAGAGACTGGTCCTGGGAGACTCCCAGGCTTAGAAGCGGGAGACACAGAAGGTGGAAGCCTGCTGAACCAGCCCAACCCTGGGACCTGGGAGGGCTGGGAGAAGGAGGTAATGACTCAACCTGTCCGACACTGGCTTGACCTAGGGATGTTGAGTAACCCAGCAGACGCCACAGCAGAGTACAGATGGAATAAATGGCTGATGCTAGAGATAAGGGCGTAAGGGTGTGCCAGCAGGGAGGGACCACTGGCTCCTGGCAGCTGCCTTTGGGAGGAGCACACTTGGACTTTGGGGATGAGAAGTGTTGAGGTTCCCAGACCTTTGTGAGAGGCCTTGGTGGTTGGTTTGGAGTTAACAGCTAACTCAGAGGGCTTTCAGTGATGGCTCTGAGATAGAGGTTCTGAGCCTTCCAGGTCCCTGCTGTTCCCTCATTAGGGTAGAAGTTCCCTTTTGGGTCCTTCTGAGGCAGATTTGAACAGGGCATTGTTGAACATTTCTCGCCTGGGTTTGAATGCGACCTCAGATTAGAGATTATAACTCCATGTCAGTTTCTATATATTTTCAAGAAAATATAAGCGAAAATGGGGTTATAAACACATTCCAAGAAGCAAGTGCAGACTAGAATACTGCCTTAGGCCAAAAGGATCCAAAGTCAGGTAGCCGGGTGCCAGGACTCAGAGCCCTAGGAAGCCAGGGAAGCCCCCAAGACATCCACAGAGGACAGAGTGGTGTTTCAGAGCAGAGGAAAGAGGGCTATTGATTTTGAGTCTTGTTTGATGTTTCTGAGCCTGAGCTTATGAGATAGAAAGGGGGGGCCTTGTGTACGGTATGGCCGTCCTGGGACTTGCAGGTGGTAGTCAACGGGTCAATTGCTATGATAGCTTTTCCAATGAGGCCATCCCAGACGATTGTGACTCTGCAAATGTCATATATCTTTGCCCCAGTATCTGAGCCAGGAGGAGAAGCCAGGTTTTCTAACTCCTGAGGCAGTGGAGCTCAGAGGAACAGACCTATTATGTGAAACACCTTCTCATTGGATGGAAATTTCGGTGCCCTAACACCCAGAAGATGCATTTCCACAGAGAAGCAAGATTGTTCCCAGGTTTGTCACCTCTGAGCCATCTGGAGCCTATGTGGCTTGTTTACCTGACCTGCTTAAAGTTAGACCTGGCTTCTAGAGTATTCACCCACAGCCAGAGAAGTGTCCCTATTTGCCTCTCCCAATGATCTTCAGGCTTCTGGACCAGAATAGTTCTTTTTGTAATCTTACATTACAGCAGATCTTCTCTATCAACAACCAGCATTATGGATGGAGATCCTGGCTAAGCCAAGTGAAGAGACTAGGTTCCAAAGGGACAGTTTTGTCTTTTGATAGGGAGGCCTGATCTCACCACTAGCAGCAAAGAAAGAGTAAAAGAGAGGCTGGGCTGAGAAAGGGGAAAGGAGAAGTTTGTCCATCCCCCGAATGGTTGAGGAGCTCCCCTCGTTGGGTCCCACATGGTGGAGGCGTCCACATCCCAGAGAGATGTTCTACTTGTCCCAAGCAAATTTGAAGGCAGTGTGTCCTTCCTCAGCCCTCTCCTAGCTCTAGAAGTCTTCCCTGTAGCTAGAAGCAACAACCAGAATGTAGCACAGGGACATGTCATCTTGGTGGGACAACCTCCACGAGCCAGCTGTCCACCCTCTAGAGATGCCGAGCTGTGTATTGTCAACCTGGGGCCCAGAGCCACCGGGGCTTTTTTTTTTTTCCCCTTTGGGAAAAAAGGACAAAAGAATGAGCAACCCACAGGCCACCAAGGGAGGATCCTAGAAGTTTCTCGCTACCTGGAGCACAGTGGGATCATTCATGGCATCCTCAGCCCAGCACATGGCCTACAGAATGCTCTGTAGGATATGGTTTTGTACTATGGGAGACCTAGAGGACGACTTTCTGAGATCCTCTAGACATTCCTCTCCCCTTCACAGCTTCCCCACCAGCTGCCTTCCTACCTCCCCATTAGATTCTGACTTTCGCGTCGCCCTACTGGGGACCACCAGTCCCAATCTGTTGAAATCATCTGCTTATCTCTGTCTGCCTCCCCTCTGTCCCCAGTAAATCCTAGGGGGCAGAGACAATGTCTCAGTTATCTTTGTAATGCTGCTGCCTTCTTCTCCAAGAGCTGAGAACTCTATATGGTTTAATAAGTTTTTATAAGTGAAGAGCTGAATGAATGAACTGTGAAGCAGTTCTGATGGCACTGAATTGCCAGGGAAAGATGGAGACTTGAGGAAAGGCATAAAATAGAAGACCTCAAACAGCCAGGGATGAAACTATTATAAAAGCTGTAGAAATAAATCCACAGGACGGAGGTTTACAGGAATCCAGGGACATGGCAAGGGAATCCAGGGAGTACATGGTAGAGCAAGTTCTTTTAGGGATGTCCCACTTAACATTGTCAGGGGCGAGGGTATACAAGAATATGCCCATCCTTCAGAGCCTGGCCATCTGCCAGCTTTGGGCCAAGGCAGGAAAATGTTACTCCAGCCACAGACAAGTTGACTTTGCAGGACCCATTTATGACTGAGGTTCATTCCTTCTCCTAGGCTGGAGAGTAGGAAGAGGAGTTATCTATCCCACTAGGAACTTGGTACCCTGGCAAATGTCAACAGGAGGATGGACTTGTGGTTCTCAAGGGAGGCAGTTCTGATTCCCCTTAGCAACGCTGCAGTGTACAGATCACCAGGGGCCTATGACCTCTCAGACAGGAGAAGTAAACTAAGAAGGTCAGAATCAGAAAATCCAAAGATGAGAGAGGGGGGTGGGGTGGGAGACTAAGGCAGCTGCCATTTGGCTTAGCAGTCCAGGTGCATGTTGGGACTGTTCAGGGCTCTGGAGACTTTTTTCTCTTTCAATGTTTTTTTGGATGTATGATTTTCTTTTAAGAAGCTGCAATGATTTAGCCCCACCCTGCCACTCTGACTTCACTTCTTAGAATGTGGCTGACTTCCTTTCTCTAGGCACTCTGGCTCTGAGAATTCCTTTGAACATTCTAAGACATCATCTCCTCAGGACCCTTGCACTTGTGTATCCTGTTGTTGGCTCTGCCTGCTCACTCTATCACTTCTTGGGCCTGTGCTTACAGGCCCCTCCCTGTGAGGCAGTCCTAGACCACCCATCAAGCAGTAAATCCCCCCTCCAGCACTCTCCATTCTTTTTATAAGCCCGGCCGTTTTGACTCCCTATCTCATATCACCGTCAGCCACAACACATATTTGCTTGTTTGTGTTTTACCTGTCTCTGCCATGGAGGAGATGAGCTTTGAAAATTCAGAAACTTTTGCTTCACTATGAAAGCCTTGATGCCTAGAATGTGTTGCAAATATTTACTAGGTTAGAGAGGGCATGGATGCTGGTTCATTGGAACCCGCCACTGACCAGAAGAGGATCTGAAATGGCCTCTGCCCTTACTAGCTGCATCGGGCCAAATCTCAAACCTTTGTGACTTCTGTTTTCTCACCTAAGAAAAGAGCATGTTTGGTTAAATGATAACAAATGTAAGAGCACCTACCCCAAGAAGTAGGATTAGAGAAGGACCTTGATGTCTGTGGTTCTCTCAGAGGAAACCATGCCATCAAGTCTCAGGAATTTATTCTACTCCCATACTGGGGCTGGGTGAGGGGCAGACTTGTACCTGGAAGCTAAGAGCTGAGTTCAAGGCTGGATAACTAAGAACCCTGCTGGTATCAAGGGTGAGGGATGGACAGCACAGAACTGGACCAGCTGCGTTTTATTTAAATCCTTGATAAGAATCAGGAAGCAGGCAACAGCCCAATGACACATTAATTGACTTTGCAGGTGATACTGGATCAGGAAGGTGATGCATCCACCCATCTTGGTGAAAGAGAGGCCAATAGAACCAAGGAGGGGATCAAGAACCAGGCCAGGGAATGACAGTGGCGAACCTCACCTTTGGCCAAGAGGGAAAAGCACCTGTGCTCTCTCTGGATGGATGAAGGGTTTTGGGGAGTGCAGAGGACCTATTTCGGCAACCCCCACATGTGCAGCTGGCGAGGCCTACAGTCTTCTAGATGTGTTTGAAGTAATGTGATTCCAGGTAGACATAGAGTCACTTTACTCATAGTGATGTTTAGAAGGTTGGGGCATGGGACAGGACTCAGAGACAAGACTAAGGTTAAGAGTCAGAGGGGAGAGCAGAATAGCTGCAGGGTTGTCACGTGATGTCCTTATTTTTGAATTGAGATCTGAACAAGAGTGCCCCAGAGGAGACTTTTGTTGGGACTCCAAGATCCCGTGGGTCAACTGAGGTTTTGTTTCTTTTGTTGGGATGAACTGTTGGGATGGGGAGGAAGCAAGGAGTAATGAAAGACTGTGAGAATCCACAAAACCGAGAGGCAAAAATGCTAATTGTTGAGTGACCCAGAGCTCTTTTGAGAAGATGCCAAGGGCTTGGAATCTCAGTTCTACTCTGGTCACTAGTCTGACACTTTGGTAGGGACAAAGAACTAATGGATCTGGTCTGATGGACAGCACTTAATGGAGTGTGCCATTCAAAGGATACAGGCCCAGGGATAAGGGCAGTGTTCTCTGAGGAAGGATATGGAGCAACCCCACCCTCAAGAGCAACAGGCTTCTCTTTTCCTTTAGGGAGGTGAGAGATGCAAGACTTTCTAAGGCTACAGAGAACAACTCAGCGGATGTTGCAAAGGACAGTCACATTGGCAGTTGAGCAGTGTATGTCTGCATGGGTCATGATGCCAATAATGAAAAGTTCAAGTGAGCCTGGGCAAGCAGGACGAGAAAAGCCAGCCTGAAGGACTGGTGACTGTGTTCTTGTGAACAAGACCCTGAGAACACAGTGGATCAGTGAGAGAGGGGAGAGAATGGTGGACTAACAAGGGTTCCAGTTACAGAGTGAAGGAAGAGGTTGGGGGGGGGGTAAGGTCTGAGGAAGACATCTTTGAGACCTACAGAAAGAGCCTTTTCCACTAGATCATGTGTCCTGATCCTGAGAGAATGTTCCAAGGACCTCCTGAAGGGGTGGCCAGGAAGCAGGTTAGACTACTTAACGGGTCTGATTCCCACCCAGTCTAGCAGTTAAACTTTTGGGTGACCTCTCCTTGTTTGCAGCTCTGTGGCCATGTTTTGTTTGTATCAGTGCCTTGTTGAGATTGCTGACAAAACTTTGTTATATCTCTTGTTTGTTAGTAGGAAAGAGATGGTGTGTCTGCCCTAGAGTCAGGGGCTCCTAGTAGCAGGTAGGTGGCAGTGACTGTCTCAGGTCCAGACTAGAGAGAAACCAGGGCCTTGTCTAGGAGAGTAACATTCAGGAACACATTAGAGACATTATTGCTAATGGGGAGAAGCCTTATCACACTGCCTCCACCCTCTCCCACCCATTCTGTCACTGAACTGTAAAGATGACCAATTTGGAAACAGCAGAGTGAGGGAATCTTTAAACAAGAGGGAGGGGAAGCTTTAAGAGCTGGAATATAGAGAGAAGCTACCGGCCCAGATGTTCTCCTGGCCTCCATGTTTGATGGGTGGGTGAGACTATGTCCTCTGGGGCACCTAGGAACAGTCTGGCTGAGGCTCTCTGAACTATTTCTTTTCTTTGTGGGGCTCTTTCTCTTCTCTGTGCAGACTCAACTTTCTGAGACGACCCCTTGCGGGCGGGGGGCATGTCTAGGATGATATCCTAATTTTAAAACTCTATAGTACCTTTTAGAAGCCACATTTCCCCTGCTGGTCACTAGGTTTTGCCAGTATGATTGCTAGCCTTTGGAACACTCAGAGGTCTCTCATTTTCCTTATGCTTATCAGGAATACTAGGGAAGCTCATCCGGGCCAGCAGAGGCAGTTCACAATTCTCTCATCTATGCAGGCAAACCCTGATGTATCGAAGAGGGAACACTAGCAACTATCCAGAAGCTAATGCCTGTATCCAGCAAAATCCATCCTGTGGTTCCTTTTTACATACTTGTAAATGTGCACACGTGTGTGTGTGTGTGCGCACACACACGTCCACAAACACACCACGATCATCACTACCATACAAAAATATGCTTCTCACAGATTCTTTAAAAGTATCTCATTTATGCCCAATCACCAAGTAAAAATTTACACTGCTCACTCAGTAAACTTTTGCAGCTGTTGGTTCAGTGTGCCACACCAGATGTGGTACATGTGTGCATATGTATGCAATACCCCTTCATTCTCCTCCAGACACTTCAACCGTTGTTTGGAACTAGCCATGGCACTATTTGTCTATACCTTTATGCCTCATTATGTCCATTTTGCCTTTAAGTTTCAGGCTGGGAATCTCTTCACTACTTACAAAACCCAGGCAGGTTGGGTAGATAATTTGATGATATCTGGGGCAGCCTTATCTAGCTAGCTACAAAGTTTGAATCAGTGATTACACCACACTGGGTTGGTGCCAGCCAGGCGGGCTGCCATATTGCCAAGTAACCCAGTGGTTGAACTAGGTCGGCTTGAGTAATAGCCACCAATGGGAAGTGAGTATTAATCATGCAGCATAGTACACTGTTGATGAGCACACGACTTTGAAGGCCTGGTTTGGTTGGAGAAGGTACAGGTGGGGCAGAATGCTAACTGTGAAGACATCCAGTGATAATATCTTCAGCTCTGATAAAATTCACCTGAAAACCCACATGAATCTGGAAGGAAACATCTAGTTCAGCAAAGAGCTAGTCTATAGGTTCAATCACTGAGACTTTTCAGCCACCTTGGACTCCTTCTGTTAGGAGGATAGCTCCATGTATTTGTGTATAATGCTGGAGTTTGGAATTATTAGTTTCATAAAGGGAGAGAAAGGAATTCAAGATGGCAGCCAATGAATGATCTAGAATTGTGTGGGTGCAAGAATTTAAGACTACGTGTTGCATTCTCTGTATTCATCTCACTTCAGAAACATTCTTTTCTAAGACCACAGCCCACCACCCCCTCCACCCAGCTCTGGTCTTAGCTTACTGGTAACTATAGCCAACCTGAAATGACATTCTTATTCCTTAATGAGACAGGCCTGCATTAATAATTAATAGCAAGAATGGGTTCTCTGATGCTGGGCTGGCTCTGTGTGTGTGCGTGTGTGCGTGCGTGTGTGCGTGCGTGTGTGTGTGTGTGTGTGTGTGTGTAGCCAAGACCCCATTACAATCTGGTGCTGTGTTTCCATAACCTAGAGCAGATCATATGCCAGATACACAGAATTTTCTATAGGGTAGACAAGACAGGGAGGGAGAGGGGATTGAGTTTTCTAAAGACTGGTCTAGAATAAGAAAGGATCTTGAGGACAAGCAGAAAGGTAAAGGGAGATACAGATGAAAGCAAAAGACAAATATTTTCTTAAGAGCAATGGTAAAAACCCCAGGCTAGCCAGGGAAGTCGGTTATGGATGAGGGAGATAGCTTGCAGGGCATGGAAGCCACTGTTTTCACGGAGATAGAAATCAAGAGAGGCAGGGGTTGACAGCACACAAACTCTCCTTGTTCTCTGTGTGCTCTGAAGCTCAGAAGTCTTTTCTTCCATTAAAAGCATTAAAGCTTTGAATCCTTCATAAGACTTCCTAAGGACTTTCTTAGACATTGACAAGTAGTGAGGACTCTGGAAAGCCTGTGCAAGTGGGATTAGCTGGAGGACTTTAAAACCAGAGTCCCTTCTCCCCATTATCTGACCACAGAAAAGCTGCCAGTCTCCCTGGTTATCTTGCCAACCCCGAAAAACCCCTGTCAAGTCTCCACCTGTCTCTCAGGCTTCAAAAGCTTAAGCAAGAGGACTTCTGAGTGCTTTCCTAGAGGCCTTCCAGGGTCCTGTCCTAAGACCAACAAGAAATAGTTTACCAAGAAGGAGATTTACCCATGGAAACCATAGAGAAGGTTCTAGATTTAAGTCACTGCCCTGACTCCTGTGAATTTAGTTTATCCATCCTGTTCGCCTATCAGTTGGCTAGTCTGAGAATCCCAGAAGGGTAGGGTGGAATCCTCTCAGAATCAGGACTCAAACCAGGATTAGAAACACCAGAACCCACATAGAATTCTAAGCCCCATCCAGAGACATTAGTTCTGCTCTGAGAATTTTCAGAGCAAGAAGCATAAATCCAGGCATCAGAACCTATCAACCAGACCTCCAAAACCCCAAAGAAAACAAGACAAAAAGACCCAGGCCAAACCAAAACTTTATACCGTGAAAACAAGAAATGAAATGAGATTTAAAGCCCGGCTGATTGTCAGCAAACACAATATATTTACTGTATTAGCATTTGCTCACAGGGCAAATGGTACAACATTACACCGTTTCAATATTTGCTTTTAAAAATGCTGTTTTCATTAACTATATTATATTGGCATAACAATGTGACAAGAAGTAAATGAAATGTTGGTGAAGAATCTCACCTTTTCACAATATCAAGCATTTTTTAACCTTAGTATAAGGTACTATAAATCCAAGAAATAAAAACATCCACAAAATATATTACATCTGGTTTGTCTTTTTCTAAGTACTCAACTGTATACAAAAGTCTTTCAAAAAATATCATTCCCCATAGGTTTTCCTGTTTAAAACCTGATTTTTTTCTCTCAGTTCACATAAGTTAGAGTGCATTTTCTTTTGTTGTTTTTGTCTCTTTTTAAAACATGCAGACATATAAAAAAATCGGGATAGCACAACCTTTTGGCAACCAAGTTTTTTTTTCTTAGTTTAGCTTAAATGTCTGAGAACAGTTTTATTAAAACAAAGGAAAAGTCAGAGTTATCATGCAGTGACATGCATATTCCAGAAGGAGGAAGAAAAAATATTAAAGGATATTTGATTCCTCCTTCCAGCTTTGAACTGACCAAATTGTGTGTGTGTGTTTTTAAATAATCATCACATTATAAAAAGTATTCAGCAAAATACTGTCTCTGCAAAGAAAGATTTTACCCTTCAGCTGAAAAAATATGGGCCCTCCTGGCAAACTTCTCCTTCTACAAAAAGCCCGAGTACCTGGAAATTCACAATCCCCCACAATCCCCGCTCTCGAGTTTTTCCTCCCTTGCACTAGAGTCCGTTTAGTATTATTTATCCACCACCAAAAGACGGTGCTTTTTTAATTAAAAAAAAAAAGTGGGAAACGCATAAAGTGACTTTAAAAACAGACATTCTGTAAACTCCAGACCTTTGTCGCTTCTCTCTGGGCAGCTTACTGGCCACAGGAGAAGGGACACTAATAGGAAACAGTACATTCAGTCAAGACTGTGCTGGAAGCTGTGTCAGAGAGCACCCTTCTCTAAGTCTCCACTTCAAAAGGGCCACCCTGTGTGAGGAAGGACTGGGCAAGGACGGCTGGGGTAGAGGGCTCCTGAGAATAGGTGAGGTAGGGCGGGGAGGTGCGATGGGGCCATGAAACAGATGTGCCTCATTCACAACACAGATTAATGCAAAATCCCCATCTATTTTTGAGGAAAATTTGAACAGAATGTGTATGCATATATACACGTGTGCACATATAGCCACACACATAAACAGGTAGATATAATTTCATCAGTTAACATTTTCATAAAAATAAATCATTTAAGCTGTATATGCCTACAAATTCTCTTTATTCCAGTGCACTGCGCTGGATAACCAAATGCCTTAGATTTGATTTGCTAGGAATACAAGTGTGTGTTATGTAAACATATGTGTATAAAGAAACACACACATACATCTACATACACACGCCAACATCATATACATACACCTCACTTCTATCTGTTGTGTTGGTGATCAGAGAGGGCAAATGAATAGAGCCAGCCTTCCCAGGAATGGGGAATGGGTATGTGACAGAGACAAACTCTTGGGTGGTTGATTGAGGCCTGCCTTTCTGGGTAAAGATCTTGAGAGACCCAGGGCGAACCTGAGAGGGAAAAAGAAAAGATGGGAGAGAGAGGCAGAGGGCAAGCTCAAGAACACAGATTTTGAAAAGTGGGGCTGAGTAAAAGATCTCTTTCTTTAAAAGGTGGCTCTTTCTCCCCCAAAGATCAAACTGCCCTGAGGCCTAAGAGGGAAGCGCTCGGAAAGGGAGGGGGCTCTAAGGGGCCAAACCCGAGGCGGCGGCAGCAGCACCGCAGCAGCTGCATCCGAGGCATTTCTGTAAGAAACATTATTAAGGAGCAGATGGAAGACCATCTCCTCCGGTCACATGCAGGTCCTTAGCTTGGGACATCTCCCAACGGCTTGGGGACCCTATGTGAAGAAGAGTTTAGGGGTAGACACAGCCCAGTTCAGCTCAAGAGTCTCACACACGCGTGCGCGCGCGCACACACCACACTCACACACACACACACACATACACACGCACACTACACACTGGCGAGCACGCACACACTCGCGCGCATCACCGCACGCAAGCGCGCGTGCGTGCGGCGGGCAGCAAGCTCTGCGCTTTGGTGCGCTCCTTACCCCCTCCCCCCTCGCGGGTGTTCGAGGGGGAACACTGGGAGACACTGGAGGGGGAAACAGTGAGGTGCTTGGGTCTGGCGAAGGTTGGATGGGCCCCGCCTTCAGTCCTCCGCAGGTCCTTGGCGTGGCCCAACGGCCCCTGGATCAAGGCGATCCTAACTGAACAAAGCGGGCTAGACGCCACCTTTCCGCCCCCACGCCTTGGCTAAGAGGGGGCAGCAAGGAGAAAAGTGCCTCCAGCCCTAGCCCCCAACCGCCGGCCGGTGCGAAAGGGTGGAAATGGGGGGCGTCGAAGGGAAGGCAAGGGGACCGTACGTCCAGGGCGAGATCAGGGCGCGGCCCCTGCGCCTCGGTGACTGGTTTTCCCCCGCTGCTTTCAGGCGACCAGCCAGGAGGCACTGGAAGGGAAAAGAAGGGATCTGGGTGCCGGATCCTCAGGCGCAGGTGGTGACCACAGGGGCCAGGGACACGGTGGGCGCCGAGGATGCAGAGGGCGCACCCCCTTTCTCCGACTTCTTCTCCTTTTGCTTGAGGTGGATCTTGGCGTGGCGCTTGCGCTCGTCGCTGCGTGCAAACTTGCGCCCACAGAACTCACAGGCAAAGGGCTTCTCCCCGGTGTGCGTGCGGATGTGAGTGGTGAGGTGGTCGCTGCGGCTGAAGCTGCGCATGCAGATCCGACACTGGAAGGGCTTGTGGCCCGTGTGGATGCGCAGGTGCCGGGTCAGCTCGTCCGAGCGGCTGAAACGGCGGTCACAGCCTTCCGCGGGACACGCGTGGGGCCGCTCGTGGAGCGGGGTCTTGCTAGGCCGATTGGGGTACTTGCGGGGCCGGATGGGCTTGAGAGTGAGCGGCGGTTGGGGCAGGCTGCCGAAGCCCGGGTGGATCTGCTTGTCTTTGAAGGCCTTGATGGTCTCCAGAGGGGTAATAGGGGGTGGGTTGACCCGGATGGGGTCCATACCCTGGAAGGGCTTGTGTTCCGGAATGGAGCTCATGTCGTTGGGATGGTGGTACAGGTTGTAGTCAGGAATCATGGGGAAAAGATTGCTGTCCAAGGCTGGCTTGGCCGATTGGTAATCCTGGGGGGAATAGGCGAGCCCAGGGTTTCCCTGGGGGTCGTGAAAAGACACGGGCTCCGAGTAGAGATCGCCGCAGTTGGAATAAGGGGGCAGCGCCGGATACATGGCCTCCACGTCGCCCTGAGGAGGCTGCACCATGCTAGCCGTGGACGTCTGCGTACTGAGCGCCCCTGAGGCCGGGGGCACCCCCAAGATGCCGGCACTCATGAGGCTAATGATGTTGTCCTGGCACCAGTTGGAAGGAGAGTCGAAAGCGAACTTTCCCAAGTAGGTCACGGTCTTGTTGCCGGGGGCTGGCTGGAAAGAGCCCGAATAAGAGAGTTCCGGATTGGGCTTCTCGTTGGTCAGACCGATGTCCATCACATTCTCTGCGGAGAGCGGGGGAGAGAGGGGAGGGGTGAGTGAAGCCGAGCGGGCTCCGGGCCGCGGCGCCCAGGTCCTTGCCCAGGAGTAGAGGGTGCGGCCGGCTGGAGTGCGCAGCGCGTGGGGTAAGAGGAACGCCGAGCCCGGCGCAAAGCGGGCGGTGCCGCGCTCCCCGGCGCAACCTGGATACAGCAAAATACTACGGATCGGGGTGTGGAGTGGCTCCGGCACACACACCGCACACGCCGCGCACACACTCACGTACCACACACATACACGCACGCGCGCGAGAGAGCATTGTTGTTCTTCCCGAGGTGGGGCGGACAGGTAGCTGCAGCTACAGGTAGTTTCAGACCCGGAGCGCGCCTGGCTCTCGAGCACACACAACTCGGCCTCTTCCCCCGGCCCTGTCTACTCCGAGACGCCACGCCTTCATGCCCCAAGCGATGTCCCCCTACGCGCGCTGAGCCCGGGTGGCCGACCCAAAGAGCTTCGACGCTTTTGTCCTCGGAGCGCAGAAGGGTGCCGCCCGTAAAGGGACCTCTCCCGGCCCCAGTCTCCTCCCGGCCTGAAGGAGCTTTCTGCTCGGGCTGGAGGGGAAAAGCCTAAACCCAGCTAAGGAGAGTGGAGAGCGGCGGAAAACCGGCCGATGTCTCCACGGCGGGAGCGGCCGCCGTTCCCAAGCTCCCGGGTCCCAGGATCGCCCCCGGTGGCAAACCCTTTCCCCCGCCCCGTGGGTGAGCCCCCTCCCTCTACCCGCCGTCCCCACACCCCCAATGGCTTTGCTGAACGCCCCGGAAAGGCAGCGTCGCAGTACCTCTCCCACCGTGGGGACTCCACGCAGCACATGGCTCCATCCCGAGTGGGAGGCTGAGGGAGTAAGGGGGGAGAGCGCGGGTGAAAAAGACGCTGGGCTCCTCCCGAGAAAGGGGGCTACAGCACCACGCCTTGCGCGCAGCCCAGTGATCGGGCCCCCTGCGTGGGGAAGGAGAACCCCAGAGCTGCTCGCACCTACCTCCCTCCGGTCGGCGGCTGCCCCCACCCGGGAGAACCGAAGCCTCAACCGTGGCGTCTCCAACCAAGCCTTCCCGATCTCGGAGGGCGGGAGGAGTGGGTGGGAAAAGCAACTCGCCCCCCAGAAAATTCCCAGCGCGCCCCCCATCTTTCCATCCGTCTCTCCATCCATCCATTTCTGCATACACCGATCTATGCATCCATCGCTAGCTCGCTCCCTCCTCCTCGTCCTCCCCCTTTCCTTCCTTGCTTCCTCGCCGCCTCACCGCCACCCTTACCTGTAGCCATCTGATTGTAATGGGCTACCGAGTCGCTGCTGCCGGAGAAGAGGTTGAGCGCGCTGGGGATCTCCTCGGGGTACAGATTGTCAGGCAATTGATTTAGCAAACTGCTCATGGTCACCGGCAGCTTCTCGGCGAGTTTGCCGGTCATAGCACTCCCGAGCTACAGCCGCCACCGCCGCCACCGCCGCCACCGCCGCCGCCTGTTCCTAACGCAGCTTCCAGGCTAGCGGCATCCGAGAGGCGATCCGTGGTGCAGGGGAAAAGCATGCGAGAGGGAAAGTTCGGGGGGGGGAGGGGGGAGTGAAAAGGGGAAGGGGTGGGTCAGGGGAGGGGATCTATTCTTTTTTGGGGGGTGGGTGGGAGAGGGGCAAAGAGGGTAATCCTCTCGGGTGCCTCAGCTGGTGCGGTGCGACGCTGGGTCGTGGGGGTGGGGTGGGGCGTGTGCGGGGAGTGGGATGGGGGCTGGGCTGGGGGGGGATCTAGGCTCCAGGGGGTCAGACGCGGCTTCAGTATTGATCTTACAGACACGCGCCCGCCGACCCCCCCCCCGACCCCCGATCTGCCACAGCCGCCGCCGCCGCTGCCGCCGCCACCTCTTCTGCTGCTGCTGCTGCCGCCGCTGCTACCACCACCAACCAGCCCCGCCGCTTCCTAGCTAGCTCACTGCTGCCCAAAAGCTCCCAGCCAGGGAACTCCACCAGTCTATTTATCTGAGCCCCGGGAAAGCTCCGTGACGTAGCTGCCCATATATGGACAGACAAAGCCCAGCCGAAGGGGCGCGACGTCACAATGGAAGCTCCTCACAATGGAACATTAGAAAGCAGGAAGCGGGCCGCAGCCAACGTGCAGCGCCCGCACCGCTCGCCGTTCTTTAAAAAAAAAAAAAAAAAAAAAAAAAAAAAAAAAAAAAAAGTCAATTAGAAGATTAGAAAGAAAGAGAGCAAGAGGAGAAAAGAAAGAGGGACGAAGCCGAATGCAAAGCGCGCGAAGCGCAGTGCACAGTCAAAAACCCTGAAACTAAACATGTAGGTTTTTATTTGAGGACTGCATTAGAGACATTTCGGTTGAAGGAGTGGAGTTGTTTGCAGTTCGCCTCCAGCACTCCCAGCAAGAAGAAAGAGTTCAGTACACCAGGGGACAGGTCCCTCAGCAGTCTTGGAATTGTTGGGAAAGGGGGAGGTGACCGCTTCAAACCAGGTTCCCCAACACAACCCCTGCCTTTCCTTCAGCACCCTATCCTTGACTGGACTCAGATGGAGAGAGGAAGTATTTCCCTTGGGGAAGGGGTTCTAATGTCCCAAGGATCCTTAGTCTTGGACACCTAGAACTTTCGAGCCGACATCATTCTGATTCACCGCCCACAGCCCCGGCCCCTCCCTTGGGGCTCTTGACCCCGCGCTGACTCTCAGTTGAGCGCAGTGACCCGGGAGTGTGTAGTGGACTAGCTAGATGCTCAGTGGGCAGGAGCTCCGTACTCTTAGGGGACGAGAGCATGAGGTATTTTTGGTGGAGATTAGGAAAGAGTGAAGTTTAGGGGATAGAAAACACGTGCACCAAATACTTCCCAGATAAATTCTCTAACGGTTCTAAAGCAAACCCCTTTGGCCACAGGATGGCAGGAGGGCCCAGCAGGCTGGGACACAGTCGCAGCCGGCGAAGGCTTGCGGCTGAGTTACAGCAGGAAGATGCGAAACCCACAGCTTCTAAGCCATCACGGCGGTCTCCCCTAGTCTCTACCCTCTCTGTCTCCCGCAGGGTTGTCCTCATTACTGCCTGAGGGTGCCTTGCAATCAAGGGCGGCCCCCTGTGCCGACCCAGGGTGCTGTCACCTCGACAGCGGATCCCGGGGGTGGGTGATGTGTTCCCCGAGGCCTGCTCCTGAAGCGCGCAGCCTGGCTGAGAGCGAGGGGAAGTAGAGGGAGAGAGCATGGAGGCGCGACCCCGAATCACACCGGGTTGGCGGGGGAGGATTCCCTCCTCAGTGGCCGCGTGGGCGCGGTGAATCCCGCGTCCCCCGCTGGAGAGTCGGGGTTGGGGGAACTTGCATCTCTCAGGGGGAGTGGGAGTGTTGACAAGGAGGAAGAGAGGATCCCCGGGCCTCACGCCGTGGGAGGTCCATGCGGGGCCAGGGGACGCGTGGGAGGAGCTCCCGAGCTGCGCATTGTGATGGGGGGTGGATGACAACCTCACTCCCTCTTCCCTCCCCACAGTTTGGAGGAGAACATTGAGTGGGAAGGGCCCAGACTCCCCCGGATCTCCTCTAGCTCTTAGGAAAGGAGGGATTCCCGCCGCCCGTGAGCCCCCTCTCTGCCACCTCCGCCTCCTCTCCCTCCAGGCGACCCATTCCTGTGCTCTAGAGGCACTGCGCCCCCGGGTTCTCCTCCGCCCGCGCGGCGCGGGGAGACTGCGCGCAGCAGCGGTCCCGGGCTTCGGCCGGAATCAGGGCATGCAGCGCTTCCCGCCCCCGGCTCCATCCCTGGAGGGGGGAGCGGCTGGTCAGGGGCGTGGGCGGCGGTGTGAGCCTAGCTGGGTGCGGGAGGGGCCTCCGCGGCTGCAGGGAGGGTCGCGGGGCAGCGGGCCAAGCCGGGAAGAGCCATACAAGGAATGGATCCGGTGACGCGCCGGCCGCGCCCCTTCTCCTGCTCTATTTGGCTGCAGATTCCGGTCTCCGGATTTGCATATTTTGGCATCCAGTGGAAAAGGGAAGAACGGAACCCGCAGCCTTTAAAGGAACCGCACAGACTGTAGCGTCACCTAAGGAGGCGTTCTTGGGGGGGGGGGGGGAACGTGAAAAATTAGCCTCGAGCTCTGGCCTCTGGCCGGAGAGCCAGGCAGTTGGGGAGGGGAAGGGATGCCCAGGGTACCCGCAAGCTTTGGGCGCGCCTCTGCATTGCTTCCTGCTGCGCGTGCGAGGGGAGGCTGGCGGACTGCGGTGGGAGGGGCGGGGTGTCTCGGTAGGTTCCTGCCTTCTGCCTGGACTTGCTGCGAGGTCCTGGGCCCTGGCCCAAGCGGCAGGTCTAAGATTGACTGCAGTGCTCGTGTCTCCCCGCGTGAGGCAGAAATCAGTCTGAGGGGGTGGTAGAAAGGAAGTGGAAGGCCATCGGCAGCCCAGCTCAACTAGCAAGGACCCTAGATACCATCCACTTTCCACCTGTTGGGCTCTCTCCATAGAAGAGGTTGGGGGCCTTGTCCTTTTTCCATATGGGCCTATGGTGGAAGCATTTGGGATACTCAAGGCTTTCCGGTCCCAGTGTCAGCTATTGCTTCTTCAAGGACGACTGGGAATAGTTAGCTTGTTCTAAGAGGGAAAACAGGTATCTGGGCCTGCTGGCTTGCACCAGGACCTTGTTGCTTACCAGACAAGACCGGAAAGGCGATCAGCCTCTTTCCTCCTAGTTCTAATTCAATGGAAGTTTTCAGTTCACTTAATATATTTATTGGAGCTTCACTGTGACAAGGGAAACCACTGAGCTTCTCATCTATTGATTGAGGTAACAATACAGACCTCATAGGAAGAATGAAATCAGAGAATTTTCATAGAGTACCTATACCAGGCCTCTAGCAAGCTCTCAATAAACAGCAATGACTATTATTAAACTGCATTCTCTCCCATCCTGCTGCATGGGCGCACTCCTTGTGTGCCCCAGGGATGCATTTAGACAATGCAGCTGGTAAAAAGTGCCCAATGGGGGAAGCCGTCCCTTCCAGCTTGTCATGTAAAAGAAATAAACAGTAGTTTATTTACAGAGAAAAGGGAATTACTATTTGGGTGCCTGATACCTGTGTCAATCTAGGAGTGCTTAAGGAATGGTCCTCTTCCTGCCCAAGCCAAGACACGAATTAAGATCTCAACAGCTGGTGGTGACAGGAGGCAGGCTATAATGTTCCTGAATCATTTTTCTAACACTCTGGAGTGTCTGTGGCTCCCAGGATGGGGTGGAGGATTCTGGGGCCTTTTTGTTGCCATGAAGGGAGCCTACAAGCATAGGCCCTTAATGACTACTTTCTATTCAGGTTGTAGTGCCAGCAGATGCCCTCTGTCACCCTGGATGATAATGGTAGGTGGACACTATGGCTCTATGGCAGTAGACACAACCAGGAATTGGAGCAGCAGGGGGTGTTTACAGTGGCGGTTTTGTAGGTTTCTACAGTCCCTGGTTGTTAGGGATGGAATTCAGTGTAGAGAAGTTTTTCTTCTTTCCTATTTCCCCTTCTCTGAGTGTTTCCTTTTTATTTCCTGGAGAGGGGCTAAGGGTGTTTGTTTCAGGTTTATTGGCGGGCTCCAGAGTGATTGCCAAGAGCCTAATTACCTGAACCCTAAGCCCTGAAGTTGTAGGGAGCTAGTAGGCACAGGTTCAGGGAGTCCTCCCCTGGAGCTGGTGAAAGGTAGGCAGGCCATCCCTGTGTAGAAGAGCCAAGGCTGCTGTCTCCCATGGAGGGGGGAATGGCTATTTTTGTTTTGGTGAGGATAAAAAATATGTAGTCCTGGGACTTCACTGTAGTAACAGGCACAGTTCTGTCCTGGGCGTTTGTTCCAGGCGTCTGTGGCCTTCAGTTTTCCTTTTTATCAAACAGTCTTCTGTTTTCCAGGAGTTCCTTCTTTCCCTCATTAAAATAATTTCAACCTGGGATGTTAGCTATTTAATGCTTTATGGATCTTAGAGAGCATTTGCATTTCCTTTGAATTGTTTTTATGTGTGTCCGTGTTTCTTATGCCCTTCGGTGTGCAGATGCCTTAAGAAGCCATCAGGTCCCCCAGGAGTTACAGTTGTGAGCCTCCCTGTGGGAGCTGGGAGTCTGGTCCTCTGCAAGTGCAGCCAGTTCTCTGAACTGCTCAGCCATTGTTTAGGATTTGGGCAGTAGCTCAGCCCTGAGAGTACTTGTGTATTGTGTAGCCTGACCAAGGCCTGTTTTTTTTTTGTTTTTGTTTTTGTTTTTTTGTTTTGATGTATGTTATTTGTATGTACACACTGTGTGTGTGTGTGTGTGTGTGTGTGTGTTTCTCAATTGCTCTCCACATTATTTTTGAGATAGAGTCTTATTAAACCTGGATTTCACTGATTGGGCAAGACTAGCTGGAGAGTGAGCCCCAGAAATCCTCCTGTTTCTCAGTACTAGCATTTCAGCTGTGTGCCAACATGCCGCACTTTTTAAATAGGTGCTGGAGATCCAAACTCAGAACTCAGGTCTTCATGGCAGCACACAGTTTTCTAAGTCACTTCCCTATTCCTTTTTTTTTTTTTTTTTTTTAATGACCGTTTAAAATTTAGCTGAGAATGGCCTTGAATTCTTGCCTTTATCTCCCAAGTGCTGGGATTATCGATTTGTGGCTTCACTACCCAGCATTTGGAGAAAAAAAAAAAAAAAAACTTAACAAGGGTTACTAGTATATCCTGAAGGTATTAAGCACAATACTCAAGATGTCTCCTGGAGCATGGAGACATCACTAACACTGCTGGAATGGAAGTCTGGTTGTAGGACATCAGTAATGGGGTTGTTCAAATCACACCAAGAATCTGTGTAGAGGACCTGCCCTGGTGGCATTGTTCTTGAATGCCAGTTATCTTGAGGGTCTTCAGGTATTTTCCACTTTTGGGTGCCACCCGCAAGGGTCACTGGAGGCCTACTGCCTCAGTGAAATCTCTAGAAGTCACTGCTGATTCTTTGGTAATAGCAGCCAGCTTGAAGGAGAATCTAGGTAGAAATTTCCTGGAAGTTTGAAGAAGGAAAGTCTTGGTGCCCAGTAGGGTCAGTGGGCTTTACGGGCCCCTGATGCTGGTGCTTCTGGTGGACACTATATCTCAAGAAGATTAGGCTGCTTATATCAGAATTACAGATGTTAGCCACCACATGGGATTGGGGGTGGGGGTAGGGATGGGTGGAGTGTAGTGTGTAGGGGGACTGAATCCTCAGAATAATAAATGCTTTTTATCCACTAAACCATTTCTCCCCCCTTCCCCCAGTGAAGAAGATTTTAGGACCGTCTTCCTCAATGTTTACTATTAACAGAAGATGTGCGCTCCTGGGAGTCCTAGTGCCTTGCTGGGGGTTCATTGCTCTCAAAGTGGCTGATCTATTTGAACTCATCCCGTTGTACCTCCAAAAAGAATGCTTTTGACTCTAGCTGTTGTCCCTTTTGTGACTGTAACAGAGAGAAGAAATGAGGTGGCTGGTGTGGGTAGGAGGAAGGATGGAGCTACAGGCAGTTGTGAGCCACCACATGGGTGCTGGAAACAGAACTAGGTCCTCTGGAAGAGCAGTAAGCACTCCTAACCACTGAGGTATCTCTTCAGCTCCTCCATATTTATTTTCTGAAGATGAGCTCTCACTGAATCTGAAAACCTGGGGAGAAAGCAGTGAGGAATAGAAAGGAGGCTTGATTGTGGTATCCCAGCATCCTTTGGACCAAGCATGGAGGTAAAAGACGAGCCCAGAGGCCAGTGAAGGGGTGTAGCACTTACACTTCTCAGGAGTTCTGCCAGGAACCATTTATTAGTAGGCATAAGAGTAACTCTGTTATTGCAGCTCAAGTCTTATTTTCTAAAGCTGTTTCAATGGCCATGAGGTCCTCTCCAAGGGTGATCACATACTTTACTTTTATGTATTCTTAAATTTTGTATGTATGTATGTATGTGTGTGCATCTGTGCATGCGTGTGTGTGTGGAGGGGTTGGTTTGAAGTGTTCCCAATTGTTCCCTACCTTTACTTTTTAAAATATTCCCCCCCCCATTGTGTATGTGTGCATGTGTGCACTTGTGTGAGTTTGGCCCCTGCAGGTATCCTCGGTGATCAGGAGAGTGTAGGTCCTCTGGAATTGTAGCTACAGGTGATTCTAAGTCATATGGATACTGGGAAACAAGCCCTGGCCCTCTCTACTAGAGCATCCAGCACTGCTGAGACAGGCTCTCAAGTCTGTCTGTAGTTCATTGGTTTGGCAAGGCTGGCTAGTCAGCCAGGGAGCTCCATAGTTTGCCTGTCTCTGCATCTGTTTCTCTACATCTAGGTACATCCGCAGACATGCCCAGCTTTTTACATAGGTTCTAGTGATCTGAACTCAGACACTCTTATTTGCCTGGCAGGTACTTTATAACTGAGGCATCTTTCCAGCTGGACATACTTTCCTTCTAAAATCTATTGGTCTAAATTAAAATAAACGTATTCTAACCATGTAGAAACAGGATATTTGGGATCACACTTTAGGTAATTTTAGAGTGGCTGATAACCAAGGGGAAAATGTTTTGTTACAAAGTACCACTTGCTGGGAGCGTGGGAGTAGGCATCAAATTCTCAAGATTGTTGATCCTACAGAGCTCTCCCAAGACCTGAGTGAGTCCATAGAACTAATTAATTACCACGGGTAATCCAGAGGATGAGCATTCAGGACTGAGCTGGGGCAAGGAGGGAAGGGAAATATTAAAAGTCAGAATTGAGAAAAGTGTACATTGTGGGTAAATGTCAAACACTAGCCAAGGCGGGGCGATCAAGAGTTTGAATTTCTTTGATAAAACTACCTGTGTATGACTTTGGCTATGATTAGTCTTATTTGTGGGCTTCAAGAGAGTTGGACACACTTTTCTGTTAATTTCAGCTCCAAGTTTTGTCAGTTCATGGGTTCTAAAGGAATCTCTAAGGATGGGGGTTGGTTAGGGGAGAGGGAGAAAGAAGGAATGAATCAAGTCCTCTTTCCCAGCTCTCTGGGTTTCTGACAGTTAGAGGTTCTAGAGGGAGGGCTGAGTTCCTTAGTGTGTGTGTGTGTGTGTGCGTGTGTGTGTGTGTGTGTGTGTGTGTGTGTGTGTGTGTGTGTTAGGGTGAGTGGGTCAGGGGATGAGGGCTTGTAATGGGAACTTTGCTGTCTTAGCTCAGGGGCTCATAAAAGGTAAATGGAGTCATGTGCTCTAAGGGCCTGCCACTCCCCTGGGACCCACTGTGGGGTAACCCCTTCTCAAGAGGGATGGTGTCTGCGGAGAGGGCTCTCAGGGGATGGTGCTTTGGAAAGAGGAACTTCACGATTAGAACTGAAGCAGAAGAGGTGTATGTCGGGGGAGGGGCCGTGGAGAAGGCACTTAGGAAGAAGACTGAGCTAGACAAGAAAGTAGGAGGGACCATGGGTCAGTTCTGATCCACCTGGTTTGTGGTGTGCTTTTTTGCAACAAGCTTTATTCATAAGACAGGTGCTGATTCCTTTCCTTCACCCTCATAAGAAACACTAGGTTTTAGAGAGGGCCGTGGGCTTTGAACACTTGTCTTAGTCCCCCTTTGTCTCATCCACCCCAGAGAGGATTGAGAAGCTCCCCCTTTGTCTCATCCATACCAGAGAGGATTGAGAAGCATGCCTTCGGCTTTTTTTTTGCTGCTACGTGTACATCTAGTCAGACT
The DNA here is from genome assembly GCA_028551405.1 of Uromys caudimaculatus. Taxonomy (NCBI): domain Eukaryota; kingdom Metazoa; phylum Chordata; class Mammalia; order Rodentia; family Muridae; genus Uromys; species Uromys caudimaculatus. The sequence goes on from CM052708.1 coordinate 49,228,579, forward strand.
GGATTCAGGGAAGCCGTTAATGACTCCAGAGTTCTGAACTCTGACTCTTGGCATTAGTGTGCTACTCAGGAGGGGCTTCCTGCCTCTGTAGGGCTGGCTGAAATAAACCCTTGTGGAGTAGAGGGCTTGAGATAGGGTCTCACTGGGTAGCCTAAGTTGGGCTTGAGCTCTTTAATCCTCCTGCCTCAGCCTACTGAGTACTGTGGTTACAAGTGTGAGCTCACAACTGCCTGTAGCTCCATCCATCCTTACCCACACCAGCCACCTCATCAGAGACTCCATAAATCCTCCTTCAATCCTCCTTCAAGAGACTGGAGTATGCTAAATACTCTACCGGTTCTAATTTTGAAGGAGGGGTGCTAATTACCTGTGTGAAACCAGGGAGGGAGGAGGATGAGAGTGGGGGACCCAGAAACAGTGCAACAGGGAACCACTTTATGATCCCAGGTTGGGGGCAGGGGTGCAGTAGGAGTCATCCAACACGATCTCAAGAGGTAATAACCCCGTTAATTGAGAGGTAATGATCCTTGGCATTTTCATCTTCAAAGCCAGGAACAAACTGTAATTAATGCTCCCACCACCCGGGGGCAGGGTGGAGTGTAGGGAACCTTGAACTACTGCTACTCAGGGAAACTGAGGCACTGGCAGAAAGTCTTTAGGAAAAAGGATTGGAGCCAAGCACAGCTGGGATCTTTGGGGAGTTTGGAACACATCAGAGAATTGCCCTCTCCAAAACCTGACAGCCTGGCGAGAGTTGCGGGGAAGCCAAGATCGCTTGGAGGAGCATGGGACCTATATACAGGCCTCGCCACAGGTCGTAGCAGGATAACTGGGTTTGCTGGTGGCCCAACCTCAGGATATCCTGCTCAGGCTGTGCCTGGTTTCCCATAGCAGAGCCTAGGATGCTCCAGGGGTGGACTTGCAGCCCTCCTCCGCCCCCCTGCGTGCTGCCATCTCTGTAGAGTGCAGAGAGAGAGGACGCAGAAGTCCTTCGCGCCCAGAGGCCGGCGGACTCCCAGCACATTCAGAATGACTCATCGGGCGACTCCGAAATGCCTCCCGGTTTCTTCATCTCAGTCTGGCTGCCCTAAGCCCGGAGGGAGTTTTTCATTAGCGTGATTATACTGCTGTTGTTAAATGCTGGTAAATCTCACCCAGGGACCGAGGCCGGGAGCTGCTTCTGAACTGCAATCCGAGTTCATAGGTCCCCAGCTGTGGGCTGCCGGCACTAACTCCATCTCTCCTGTTCAAACCCAAATGTCCTGGGTACCAGGGGCAAGACCCATTGGCTTTATGCGGTCTCAGGGACTTGTCTGTCCCTTTGTAGTGGTGATGTCATGTAGTGCCCGTGGTATCTCCCCCCACAGCTACAGCCCCAGCCCCGGCCTCAGCGTGTGCCACACCACTGGCCAAGTGCTCACCAGCAGGGCATACAGCCAGGTTCTGTATACCACTCTCTAAAGGTCAGGGTGGGGCTTCACAGTTTTACACTTCAGTCAGCATCCTTCTTGGCGGGAATGTTGTAGAGATGCCTTGCCCACCCGCTTTCTTACTCCACCCCCACACTTGTGCAATCCTTTGATAAATGTGCCCCTTCAACAAGTGTAGAAGTGTAACTTTGATTTTGTGTAGATCACCACTGCACCCCTAATCTTCCTGGCCCCCACACGATCCCCAGCCACTTGGCACCAGCATCTGGGTTTAGTAGGCCTTTTCCTTGTTTGAATTAAGTCTTCAGGGAGTGATAGAACTGTTTAATGGCCTCTTGTCCCATCATTCCCTCCCCACCCCAGCATTTGGATGTTACTCATTGTGTACCCACTGCATGGGTCACACTGTGGGGAAAATGAACGTCCAGTGAGGTTTCAGAGTGGGCAGGGAGAGTAAACAAATATTGGTGATTTGGTGGTAAGGAGTATGGGCAAAAATAAATTAGGGAGAAGGAGGGGAAGAGTGGCGTGGCCTATCTTGGCAGCTATTCTCCCCCTGGCAGCTAGCTACTCTCCGTCCCCTTGCATTTGGAGATATGGTTTGGTCTGCTGGCTTGCCTATCAAAGTGCTGGATTCCAGTGTATGGGTCAGAGTTTTAGTCCAGTCTGTCCTGGCTCACTAGATGCTCTGAAAAATTTCACATGACTGGGATCTTTGTTTTGTTTTGTTTAAATCTCATTAGGGGTGAGTGAGACAGCTCCTCAGGCTGGGATGCTGCTAAACCCAACAACATAAGTTTGATCCAAGTGAACTGACACTGGAAGTAGTCCTCTGACTCCATGCTCCTACCACAGCACCAATCTATCCATGTGTGCACACACACACACACACAAATACACACATGCACACACATACAAATTACACAGAAGCACATTAGGACAGTCAGACTCTGAAAGCAATTGCCATTTGGTTCCTGCCCCAGGAATCAATCCCCTTTCCTCTGGATTAACTTCTTGCTCTCCTACCAGATGGCCTGAGAGAAAAAAATTCTGACAGTGTTGTGGTGGGGTTATTTTCACGGTTCTAGTCCTTCTTAGGCTGGTGTGTGTGTGTGTGTGTGTGTGTGTGTGTGTGTGTGTGTGTAAAGAGTAAGGGGGAATATATCAGGGCAGCAGATGACTGGTGATGGTGGCTTTGGGTGCTCCAGCCCCAAATCTTGGGATCTCTTGGGCTTTGGGGAGTGTGGGGGAGGGAGAATGTGGAGAATCTTCTTCTAGACCCCAAATGAAAGAAAAAGTAGTCATGATGGAAACTCAAACAAATTCTTCCCCATTACCCTACTTCCCTCCCGTGGTCACACTTCCGGCTGCCACCACAGGGTATTTTAGGCTCAAAAACAAAAAGCATCAGATCTATTTGAGCAACTTTTGTTCCACCAGAGTAAGAAGTCCAGGGGCCTGTGTGGCCGCCCTGGGCTAGGCCACTTCCCCAGGGAACTGACGCGTTTCCCCTTAGCTGCCAAGGTTCAATTTAGTAACTCAGTCTGGCCAATTTTGGCTTCTCCTTTCCCTAGCTGGGCACTACACAGGCGAGGGGCCAGATGCAGGGCTGCTAGAAGGATGGGTATGTGTTTGGAGGTCTTCCTCATGAACTTTAGGGGAAGGCCTGGTTCCCTTCTGCTAGCACCTCCCCTCTCCCCTTCCTTCCCCAATCACACACAAGAAACCTCCATTGTGTCATCAAAGCTCCACTTGCAGTGACAGGCAAAGTGAGATTTGTGGTTAGGTCGAGTCTGATCTGACGACGTCTCATACAAAGAGTGGTGTTTTTCTGCGTTAGTGGTAGGCTGGTGTGTGATCAGGCTGTGAGTGAGAGGGTACCGAGGTTCAACAAGGTATTCACAAATACAACTTGTCTAGCATGTCTAGAAAGAGGTTGGCAGAGCTGATACCCCTTAGTGTCTATCGGCTGCGTACGCCACGTGAGTTTGCGTGGGATGCTGTGTTGACAGTATGCATGTGCAGGTTGCATACAAGAGAGGTGTGTGTGTGTGTGTGTGTGTGTGTGTGTGTGTGTGTGTGTGTGAATGTGAACACTCTTGCTTGTTTTTGTATGGATGGGGGGGGCATGGCTGGTAAGAAGCTTGGCGCTCCTGACAACTGTGGCCAGGTTGCATGTGGGCAAAGCTTAAGTTGTAGATCAGGGTTCTCAATCCGTGGGTGGCTTCACAAGGGTCTCCTATCAACCATCCTTCTTATCAGATATTTACATTACGATTCATAACAGTAGCAAGGTTACAGTTATGAAAATAATTTTGTGGTTTAGGGAGGGGGTCACCACAACATGGGAACTGTATTAAAGGGCTGAAGCATTAGGAAGGCTGAGGAGCATTGCTGTAGGTGTGGTTTTTGTGTGGATCAGGGCTTGGGGGCAAGTTGACAAATTGCAGCTATGGCTTAGGTAAGCCTGCTTGTAGTCCCAGCCAGGCATGGGCAGCTATAGGTGCTCATAGGTGCTCATAGGTGCCTTGCTCTCCACCCTCTCTTCTGTCTCCTTTCCCACCCCTACGGACTACAGCTTCCCCTCTTGGCAGGGCAGCGTGCATGTCCCTCTCTTGTGAGCCTGTCTTTGGGCTTCTCTCTTCTGAGGCTCAACCCTGATAGGATTCACAATCACACAGTTGGGTTTTGGCACCTGAAATTCATAGGTCTGGGATGCACAGACAAACTTGTCTCTGTTTCTGTGGGTGGGAGGAAGTCTTGGGCAGCAGAGAGCCTGTGGGTTAGTAGGCTGCTACTCAGGCCCTACAGGAAGTATGCTTACTTGCCTTCACCATGAGACTGGATGTGAAAGTGGGAGCCCAGGGCAGCTGCATCCCTTTCTGACAGACTCTGTCTCTTTCCTTTTAGCTCATTACTCCTGACTCAGGATTCTAGTTCGTGATTCTGTGTGTTGCCCTGCGTCCCTGAAGTGAATATGAAGGTCCCTCTGCTTGAGTTTCGTCTGACTGGATTCTGAAATAGATGTTGCCTGTGGGAGATCCCAGGGTCCTCAGCTCCCTACATCTGCAAGCTCATCTTTAACCCGAGCACCCTACTAGAATTTTCCAGCTTCCATAGATAAATGCGCTTTGCTCCTTTTCATTCGTAATCATGAAAACGCTCATTCTACACTGTTGTGGTGCTTTCTCTACTGCTTTCCAAAAGAACCGTACAGAATTGTAGAATATGGAGGTGTAGGGGAACCTTCAGGGAAAAAGTACTTGGTTTATGAGGAAACTGAAGCCAAGAGAAGGTGGCTGACTTGCCTAGGCACAGAGAGCAGTGAATGGCAGAGATGAGCTGCCCATTGACAGCTTTATTTATTTATTTTACAGCAGCACATATGGCTGTGCCTTTTTCTATTTCCTTTTATTCCTGATTCTTTGCTGGCCTCAGAAGCAGAGGGCACGTGCGTGCATGTGTGTGTGTGTGTCTCTGTGTGTCTGTCTGTCTCTCTGTGTGTGTCTGTGTGTACATACACACTCATGTGTCCTTTTAGCAGTTACTAGGGGGCAGAGGCAAAGTTAACCACCAGGAGGAACTGTGTTCTGGAATTGTTACTATTAGTTTGGCTAAGACAGTGGGGTAAGGTCCTAGAGGTGATGACTGTGTGCTCCATTCCTGCAGAGCAGATCAGACACCTGGGGAGGCGGGGGGGGGAGTATTCTGAGCGAAGGGTCTTTGTCTTTACAGGAAAATGCTTGCTAGTTGCTAAGGAATTGGGTGTCTTTCCTGATCCAAGCCTCCCAATGTTTTGCTCAGTTTGGGAGGAGGGTTCAAGGCATTCTAGCCAGTCAGCCCTCTCCTGGGTCAGGTAGGAAGGACACTTCTCCGGAGGTGGTGGCTCCTTGGCCTGAGCCTCCTTGCTGATTTCAGCTGAGCTGGGTAGGACAGGTGACGTGGAGCAGGGGAGGAGAGGGAACCATGCATTTGCTGAACAGCCTGCATGCGGGCCACTGTGCTTGGAGATCTGCTCTATCTCATTTAACTGTTGTAACCCATCCTAGAAGGAAGTCACTTTATATTCTGTACTGCATTTGAAACTGAGGGCTGAAACACTTAAGTTGTTCAAGATCTCTAGGCTGTCAAGTGGCCGAAGTCTATGTGAAATAGGTTTTTGGAGGCAGGGTGGACTGAGCTTTCTATTTTATGGCTACTTAGCTCTAACGCCCAGATACACCACCATCACCATCACCAGCATCACCAGCATCACCATCACCAGCATCACCACCACCACCACCACCACCACCACCACCACCACCACCACCACCATCAGCAGCAGCAGCACCACCATCACCAGCATCACCATCACCATCACCACCACCAGCACCACCACCAGTACCACCAGCACCAGCACCAGCACCAGCACCACCACCATCACCAGCATCACCAGCACCAGCACCAGCACCAGCACCACCACCACGATTCCCAGCATTCTTGAGTCCTCCCTAGATAGCTTTCCCACCTTTTCCACCTTTTGCCTTTTCTAGGAGTAGCCATCACACGGTTGTGTGTGAGAAAAACAGAAGGGAGACTCAATTAACCGAAGTAGTGGAATAGTCTCCTTTGATGGGGGGGGGGGAAGCGGTGATGATGATCTTTTGCTGGGCTAGCCTGCTTACTTTAAGTACTCTGAGGCCCTAGCCTTCTCCACAAAGATCCCATGGAAACTTTAAACTATTGTGGTAGGAGCAGCTTTTCTCCTTTAGTTCTTGAGTGAATAAAAGACCTGGCCTTTAATTTTTTATTGTCCAGTGAGTAAAATTAGAGCGTTGTTTCTCTCCGAATAGTGCGGTGAGAGGCTTTAACTTAATACCATCTTCTGCCATTGCTTTTCATGAATCAGAGAGTCGGGACTCTGGTTCCCCGTCTATGAGTCCGCTAATACCTGCATCATCAGGTCGTTGTGGCATGTAAATGAGAGGACACGCACGAAGCCCCGAGTAGGCTGTGAGCCAGCGTGGGGACACGGTAAATGAACCGTTTACACGTTAAGTGTTTGGTGTATTGCATGGGTTGCAGAAAGTGTCCAGTAAGTGACATCTGACGACGAAGGCGACCGCAGTGATGATTAAAAAATAAATAAATAAAAGTCAGCTCTCTTCAGTGTGTAAAGGATCACATTGTAGTCCCTCATGTAGCTCTTGGCCGTTTACATGCCCTTGTTTTCTCCCGGAGGAGCTAATGAAACGGGTGTGAGGCCCGCAGAGTTCTGCAGGTAAAACCCGAGAGGAGCAAGGGTGGGCGCCCCACTGCTGGCTTCCGGACTCCAGGTTTCCTCTCTACCCCAGACTTCACTGTGGTTATGGCTGGGCTGGCTGGAGCCTAGGGCCTGGCCAGCTGCTTTTTTTTTTCACTTTTTAGGATCTGAAGAATAGAGGACCCTCATGGGGCTGAACTCAAAGCCTAGAAAACGCTAGGGCAAAAGAAAGGAGGGGTGAAAAAAAAGGGAAAGAAAGCAAGCCGATAATTTCCTCGAAGGGTAAACATCCGATTTTTCCCCTTACCCCAAAATAAACATGCTAGCCACAAGGAATTAAAAGCAGAAGAGGGAGGATGTCTCAATTTGGGGTTGTTCTAGCAAGCTGACCTTCTATTTATCCTAGTCCTGGGCACCAGTTGGAGCTGCCAATTACACTCTGCCCCTGGCATGGTGAGGGTTATGGAGAGATGGTTCCAGGGAACATGGGACCCAAAAAGTCCCTTCTTGTGGCTGTCTTCCATGACACTGCAAATGGAAACTTCCTTTTGTTTCTTATTTTAGCTCTGCTCACAGGCTTGCCTGGTGGGGTGGGGGAGGTTCCTTTCGCCCTGGGCTGGCATCAGATTTGCTGCAAGAATGTAAGCATTTGTTCCTCTTCTTTTGGGTAAGGATCTAAACCTAGCAATGGAAGGGGGCAGCATCCCCGTGTCACAGACTCAGTACCCCGCCTCGCTGCATTCTTTAGATCCAGTCGTGAAAATTGACTAATTTTCACATTGAGTGTGTTTTACAGGGTGAAGGGTCAACTATGGCCCCTCTACCTTGTAGCCATCATGGGACATGCCTCTAAAAAGGTAATAATCTCATGCCTAGCTCCGTCCTGCCTCTTTCATCTGTCGATCTCGAAGCGCACTGTAGATGAGACACCAGTGTGGCTGTGTCTCAGCCGAGGTCTCCAGGTCTTATTAAATCATGGAGGGAAATAGATCTAGGGGATCTTGAGTAGAAAGGACTATGGGGGCATGGTGTCTGAGGAGCTATGGTTCATGCTGCGCATGAGAGCAGCAGAGATGCATTTTCAGGGGGTCCTGGGCAGCAAAGCCAAGAAGCACCCAAGGAAACTTAAGGACCTCAAGTGATGAAAATCCTTTCCCCACATACGCCAAGGAGCTGCCTCATAAATTCTTAAAAGCACACATCTGATTATGATACCAGTCTTTCTCCAGTTCCCATTTCCATTCTTTCTCCAATTCATCATTCCATAAGTTGTTTTTTTTTTGTATAGATTCGATTAAAAACTAAGGCGTGGTTATGAGGCTTGGCCTTGGCCTACCTCTCCAGCCGATACTCATCCTCCTTCCAGCTCCTTTCTTGGCCTTTCATTTTCAGGAAGATGCTGCATTTGCTCCTGCCAGCGCTCTGCGAAGCTTTAAGGAAGTCTGTCTCCGCTGCTAGTCACCGAATTAATCTCTACCCAGCATTCCAGCCCAACTTCAAATACCACTTTTCCAAGAGGCCTTGCCTCTTCCACTCCTGCCAGGAACCAGGCCGCCTTTGCGGCCTCAGAACCCTCATCGAAGTTTGTCAAAACTTGATGTGACTCTCTGATGATGAACGCCTCCACCACAGACTGTTAAGCTCCGCTGGAATAGCACCTCTCTCTGTCTGCCCTGTATCTGACGTGGAGCAGATGCCAGCTGAACTCACTGGAGGAAGGTTGTCTGTTGGAGCCGGAAAGGTCCATGGTCAAAAACCCAATTTCTGCTGCCATCCCTTCCTTCCCAACTGCCATGGCTGGGGAGGAGGGCTTGGGGATGAATGATTTGGCAACTCGGGGCCCTGGGACCTGGTCTCCTGCCTGTCTATCCAGCTCCCAGCCTGACTCGATTGCATTTGTAAGAATCCTCAAATCTAGGTCTAGACCTCAAATCTGGTTCATTCTTCATTATTGCTTTTCTTTTCTCTCTTCTCTTCCTCTGCTTCCTCTTTCTTCTTTCTCTTCTTTCTGACTGTGCATGTTCATGTGAGTGTGTCTGCATACACACGTGTTTACACATGGAGCTTGACATCAGAGGAGATCCTCAACCATTGCTGTTTTCAGGCACATTCAACATGTTTAAGGCAGAGTATGTGTCTCCCTGCTCCCCCTTTCTCTTTCATTTTTTGAGACAGGGTTTTTGTTTGTTTGTTTTTTCTGTGTAGCTCTGGCTGTCCTAGAACTCACCCTACTCCAGTCTGGTCTTGAACTCAGAGATCTGCCTGCCTCTGCCTCTTAAGTGCTGGGATCAAAGGTATGCACCGACATTGCCTGGCTAAGACAGAGTTTCTTATTGGCCCAGTTATTGAAGTAGCCTAGACTACTGGCCAGTGAGCTTTGGAAATCTGCTTGCTTCTGATTCTCATTTTCCCATAACTGGGTTTTTGACATAGGTTCTGGATGTCCTACCTCAGTTCCTAATGCTTGCAAGGCAAGCTCTTTATTGACTGAGCCATCTCCTCAGCCTTTCCCTTGCTTTTTTTCAAAGTAATATACAGGTTAGAAAGCAAATTGCTAAGCCCTGGGTAAATGGGTTTTTTGTTTTTGTTTTTTTGTTGCTTTGTTTTTTGTTTTATTTATTTATTTATTTTTTATTTGGAAGATGCCAAGAGGAGATTCCATCCCCAGACCATCTGTAGTAGATTACATGACATGAACGCACACCTGGAAGGTAAAAGTTTCAGCTCAGTGGATAGTTATTTTTGATTGGCCTAGTCTCTGCCGTTGTTAATTCTACCAAACTCTGGTGGCAGTTCCCCATCAAACTGAGTCATGAACTGGGTGCTTGTGTCAGGATCTTTCAGCCCGTATTGCTGCAGAAATTTGTCCAGTTTCCAAGCACCTAGAAATCAGACAGACCACAGAGAAACAGTAAGAGATAACCATTGACTTGAGTTGGCCTGGCAGGGAGAGGTCATCTCTGAGTGGGTATCATCAGGCTAGGCAGTAGATACACTTTAGGAGGGTCTGGATGCTTGGAGAGCCCCTAACACATGGCAAAGTTAAGTGGCTGCTTGCTAGAGGATGATGGGACATGGCTCAGTGAGTTAAAGCCACGTTGAGCTTCTTTCCCCAGGATCTTTTAGTCAATATACATTACTGCCTTCTCACCACATAGCCAGCATCATCAGATGGGTGCTGACTCTTCCCATGCCCTCTTCTTGAAGGTCTTCAGACTTCTGACATGATAGAGTCTTGGATACTTCCTCTCTTCACATCTGCTTACCCTAGCTGTTGGGGCTAAGATTGGTGGGAGCCTTTTGCTGTTCTTACAGTCTGCCCCCCTCGGGACCCAAACACCCCATGAAACATGAGTTCTCTTTGAGAGAAGAGAGAAGGGTTGCACTTAGATCCTCAATTGGGATGAAATATGGGAGACATTTTCCCTGTCTGGTGCTGGAGAATCCTAGTCAGTGCCTAGGCCAGAGGGGTCCCTTCTCGGGGAGACAACCCAACAAGGTGTACCTTCTGTGATGAGAGGGACCGGGTCTCATGACAGGGAATTAAGTGTATAATATAGTCCTAGGCACTGGAGAAAGTTGAAGGAAGTGGTTGGAGGTACATTCCCATGTTCCTTTCCAAAATCCTAAGCTTTGAGCACCTTGGGCTGTCAGGAAAACTCTGGAAGAACTGGTAGGTCTGGATTTCAGATAACAAATAATTTGCTGTATACCTTCCCCACCTACTTCATGGAGTATACTTATACTAATTCTTTTCTTTTCCTGTTTATTTCAATAACTGTAATTCGCATATGTTCTGTGGTATTTGATTCTTTTAGGGGTGGCTAACTCTAGCAGTCTTCCTTCGGTGGGAGAGCACCCGGGGAAGGCCTTGCCCAGAGCACAGAGTAGCACTGGCCAATGTGCTATGGCTTGTGGAGACCAGTCATTGCTGGGATCCAGATGGAAGAATGCCAACATGAGGCTGTCAGCCTGGAAGTCTCAGCAGAGCCTCACCTTAGAGTCCTAGGTTGCTGGTGGCCCCCAGTTACAGCCACAGCTGCTTTTATAAGAAGGATGAGATGAAGTCCACATTTCTTTTCCAACTTACCTCACCTCCCCACCACATAAGGCTCATGTGTCAATGATCTTCTCAGAGATCGGACAATTTTTTAATACCAGCTCCCAAAAGCTATAGCGATGATGCGGATTCAGTAAGAAGAACAGCGAAGGCACACCCCTGTAGTGTGTCCTAGCAGCCAGCTGTTGTCACAGGAGTGTTGTCACTATGTCACTTCTAATATGGAGGACTGTGGGATGGGCTGGGGGGGGGTACCCAGCTGGGGATACAAGGCATTTCCAGGTCTCTCCCACCCCATCTGACCCAGTAACTGTGTGTCTCACCTAGCCTCAAGGGCTGTTAGAGTTAAAATTTATGGGACCGTCTTGGGAAGGCTGTTGAGATGCTGACCACTCGGCCCATAGGTAGGTGCTGACTACACTGGGCAAGTCCATGGTGCAGCTTTGTGTCACTGTCCTTTTGTGGCCATTGCGCCTAGCTAGAACCCCTGAGACTCAGGGGGCCAGGCTGGCTGAAAAAAAAAAAGTTGGTAATCTGACTCTTGGAAAGCATGTGCAGGCATGTCCCCTGTATGGGTGTGCATGCATGCCCTCACCCCCACCAGTGTGTGTGCACAGGTATATATGTGTGTGTGCGTGCCTGTGTGTTGTGTACATGTGTGCGTGCGTATGTGTATTTGTGTGCATGCTATGTGTGTCTAAGACAGGATCTTGGGTGAAGTATGTGGCAGGTATGAGGGGACAAGGTGGCTTTCTCCTTTCCTCACTGAGTTTGACAGGAAGGAACTTTGGTGTCAATGAGGGAATTGAAACCCATCACGAGATCAGAGCAAGCTGGCAGAAAGAAATCCCCTATGTCCCGAGAGAGGCCTGGCTCCCCTCACGAAGGGCTGACCATCCCCAACTCCTTTGTGTGATCTCAGAGTGTCCTGAGGTACTTAGGCTCTTCTAGCTACATTTCTAAAAACCCCACGGTTTCAGCAATTTGGGCAGCAGCTCCACAAAGCCAGGACCTGGGTTGGCTAGTCTCCTGCTGCCTCTTCCTTTGGCTCAGCAGGGACTCCTTACACACCCCCACTTGTTTCCTGCCACAGAGGGCAGGAGGAACTGACCCAGAGCAAGCTCTAGAAGGAAGAGGGGTGAGTCAGGCCCTCAGGGCCATGTGGGGAGAAATGGAGAGCTGTGGCTTCTGTGGTCACTGCTAGGAGGAAAGCCCCTTCCTGTATGGCTCTGCTCTGTCTCTGCACTGCAGGAAGAGGGCGGGACCACTACCCTGGTAGCCATCAGGGTGGAAAGGGGTATTTATACTCTGGTGTTTATACCCTGAACAGCCCTGAGGGAGCAACACAGAGGCTGGTGCTCCTGCAGCAGGGCCACACAGATCATATGCAGTCTGGTGGTCTCCACACAACCTAGGGACACTCCTTTCATCCCACAGAAGCAGCTGTGGCTTCCTTGCCAAGAGGCCACTGTTTCTATGAGCTAATGGGGAAGAGGTTGACCAAAGTGCTGATGTTAATTCGGTTGTGGAAGGGGGTGAAGGGCACATGAGGAACACTACCTAAAAGCCTGGAGGAAATTTGAACCCCACTGCGTGCCTAACCACACGTTAGGCACCAGGTGTATGAAAGATGAAGGATCCCCTCTTCGGCATCCAGGAAAGGGACTACCTCTCTTGAGTTTCACTCCATGTGAATGTCGTGGCTAGCAGCAGGTTTGGAATGGCCTTGGTAGTAGATGTTGATGGTCACTGTTTCCGTTCTGGGCCTTGAGTCCACGGTCAGCTTTTGCAATTTGGAAGTGACAGTTGTATGTGTGCATATCATTTGCTGGCCTCAGACGGGGACGAGATGGACAGTTCCTTTCCTAGAATGTGTGCACTCTGAGCTTGAGCAGATCTCTGTGCTTGTGCCTTTTATGTAACCCTGGCAGGGCCTCCCTAGGCCTCTCTTAGGCACAAGTGGTGGTAGCTGCTTTCCTTCCTGACCTCAGTGAGTTTCATATATTACCCAACTTACACTGAAGAAAAATCCACCAGTGTTGGTCAGGGGCAGCCTTGTCCAATAGCACAGCTTTGTTGCTGGCTCCTGACTGACTCTCACAGACCCTTCAGTAAGCCCACTTTCAGATTTCCAGCCAGCATAGCTCGGTGCTGCCTGGCCCTGCTCCCGTGAAAGCCAGTTTTCATCAGTCTTTCCATTTGGTCCTTGACTTAGGGATGTGGGGTCCGGAGGCAAGTGCCATTCAGATAAGATGGGAGGTTCTTAGCTATTGACTTTGGCCTCCTGCCTGAGGCAGTCCATGCAGGGACCTAGGCACCTGGCTCTTAGCTGCCTGAGCCTCAAGGTGAGGGACTTGAATCTAGCCAAGGTATCCTGCCTCTTCCCTGGCCTTGACTTTTTGGGAAAGCAGGGGATGGTACCTCTGAAGAAAACAACACAAATTCAAGTCCAGCCTAATAACCACCCCATGGAGAGCTCAGCTCAGGTCTGTAATTTGTTTGGCTCACCAGGGCTGGACAAGGTGATAGAAGCGCTGATGCCTCTCTGCAGAGATTAATGATGTCCTGGCAGTGGTAGGCGGGAGGCCTGAGCCTTTTATTTTTTGTGCCATTAAATGACATCCAGAGACTTTCACTCAGGAGCTGAAAAGCCCTCGTTCCATCACATCCAATTACTTCTGGAGAGTATTTGCTGAGTGGCTGATCCTGCTGGCTTGAGAAGCTTGGGACAGAGGGCCATTGGGACCTAGGACTTTGGCCCAAATGGACAGTGGGGGAGACAGGCCCATAGTGGTGAGGAGCTGTCTCTGCCCTCTGTAGAAAAGAACCCAGGAGAGGTGGAGAATGAGAGGGGATTTCTAATTGTTCACCCTGGGGGCACTGGGGCCTCCTTCCATCTTGTAACTGAGAGCAGTGATGGAGAAGTCCCCACCTGTTCCTGTATTTGGTAGCAGCAGTGGCTGGCTGGAACTTGGAAGTTATCTGTGGGTTCTCCATGATCTACGAGTCGTCTTTTGCTTCGAATGATCCGTGTTTAGCCTGGCTGAGGCACATTTCTTCAAAAGACCTACCCATCAGCCTACAGAAATTTCAGGTAGTTCCTGGACAGGGTGCCTGACTGTGTGCTGCCTAGGATCTTCCCAGCTGGGTGCCTGCCAGGAACCCAGTGGTACCAAGTTCTGTCAGGTGGGTGGGGCCCTGTGGAGGCAAAAGAGAGCTATCTGCCACATAAGCCTACAGTAGGATGTGATCAGGGGCTAGGCCCTAAGGGATTCTGGGACCAGGCCAGATGAACCACTGTGGGAGGTCATGGGGGGTTGGGTTGAGCTGTTGTACAGCAGGCCCTGGGTGTGTTTGTGTCTGTCTGTCTGTCTGTCTGTCTGTCTGTCTGTCTGTCTCTCTCTCTCTCTCTCTCTCTCTCTTTCTCTCTCTCTCTGAGTGCTGGAGGGTGGTAGTTTGAGGGTTAAGCTGTTCTTCAGATAGGCCCTCCTTTCTTTTTGAGCCTCTTCCCTGTACACTCCCTGACTTTCTCTGAGCTTTAGCTTTTGCCCACGGGCCTATGGGGTCCCTCTTAGCCTTGTTCCTGAATGTCACCACAGTTTTTGCTTTAGGGCTTGATTGCTTTCATGCCAGTGGCCCCACAATGGCCCTGTCCCACTCACCCAAAGAGCCTTGCAGGTGTTCAGATCCATGAGCAAGACTTAGAAGCCATTGTGTGGCAGGCCCATGCCTGTTCCTCATCTTTGACCCTGGACTCCAGATGTCTGTGTTCTGGGGAGACTTACAGCTGTCTAGTTTCAAACCCTCACCATCCCTCTTTGCTATTTTCTTTTTTCTTTATTTTTGGTTTTTTGAGACAGGGTTTCTCTGTGTAGCCTTGGCTGTCTTGGAACACACTTTGTAGACCAGGCTGGCCTCGAACTCAGAAATCCGCCTACCTCTGCCTCCCAAGTGCTGGGGTTAAAGGCGTGCACCACCACTGCCCAGCTCCTCCTTGCTATTTTCATCCTGTTTTACAACAAGCAAACTTTCCCACTGAAGGTCCCTGAGGTGGTGACTGTCACAATGGCCCCATCCTGGACTTGTGGCCTTTGAGTGGTTTCTGGAGGAACTGGTAGCATGTCACCATCTGTCATCTCAGAGGACATAGATCATGGAGAACCCTACAGATATTCCACAAATTCCAGCCAGCCATTGCTGCTACCAAATGACAGCCAAGCCCTTCCTCCTGCTCTCTTCCATCCCCACACAAGAGGAGCATGAGACTGACTTGTGAAGTGAGGGCCAGTGGCTTAGATGCGGCATGGTGTAGACTATAGCTGTCTAGGAGCTTGAGGCTTAGTCAAAGACAAGAAGGGATTATTGCATAAGATGATCACCTTAAGACAAGATACAGTTGCTTCTTGCCTGTCCTTGCACCAGAACCCTGAGACCCTGGTCTGGAGGAGAGAGAGGTGTTGAGTGTGTTGGTTCCAGCACTAAGATCCCTTTGCCAGGAGGTTGGCCTGCTGTTACCTGTGGATCTCTGTTTCATCATGGACTTCAGTTTCCCTTACTCATACAAGGGATGTCAGCCACTCTCCTGCCTCCTGACATGGCGGAACAAAGGAAAATACCATGGAATATAGGGTAGCTGGCAGAAAGAGAGAGAGAGAGAGAGCGAGCCCTGCTGGCCGGGGATTGGACAGGGATGATGTGGACACAGAGACTGTCATTTGAGGACATAAGTACTCATAGGGGCGGCTGCCTCTTCAGGTGTTGAAGGATGTTGACGTGGTGTGTATGGGAACCTGGGGGTGTGAGAATGTGCAGATCTGTGTGTGAGTGGCTTGCAAATGTGTGTCTGTGGGTGTATCCCATATATACATATTTGGTGACTGACAGGCCACAGTAGGCTGGGCGCAATGACAGATACTCAAAGGAAGGACCTCTTCTCTCATGGTCTCATGATGGAAGCAGGGTGGGTGTGAATGGAGCAGTATATATGAACACTGAAGGGACCCAGGCAGATGCCTGAGCACAACAGAACATTAGGAGAGCTGGCACAGTGGTAGGGACACTAATAGGAGCATGTGGGGCAAGGCAGAGCTGAGAGGGGACAGCCCGGATGACTGTGAGGCACACTTGGGAACAGTCCAGACTGGGGGAGGGGAACAGTTGACAGTTTTAGATTGTCAGACAGGGATGGGTGAATCAGTTGTTCTGTGAGGCTCCTAGGAATCAATCTCTCTCTCTCTCTGTCTCTCTCTCTGTCTCTCTGTCTCTCTGTCTCTCTGTCTCTCTCTCTCTCTCTCTCTCTCTCTCTCTCTCTCTCTCTGTGTGGTGGTATGGAGTCAGCTGTTTCCTCTAGAATACAGAAGTGGAAATGCCAAGATCAAGGCTACTGCTAGGAAAAGGACAGAGAAACCATGGAGAATCACAGATTAGCTGAGGCTATGTCTCAGGCTTCAGGTGCGTGTGTGTGTGTGTGTGTGTGTGTGTGTGTGTGTGTGTGTGTGTGTGTGTGTGTGTGTCTAGGACAGGACAGGAATAATCCATTGGGAGGCAGAGAGTAAAAATCCACTACATCCTAAGCCAGATCACCTCTGGCCCCGAGTCTGGGCAAAGCATGGCCTTTGCGGTGATATCTGTGAACTATGACCGGCCCTTGTCAGGGATAGTGGCTTCAGGGGTCCTAAGGATACTTCATATATTTGGATACCTTCTCCAAAGTAGTCTGCGTGTTCCAGTTCTCATTATCCAGCAGGGCGGCACACACATCCGAGGGAACGGAGACTTGCAGTTCTCTTTTGTCCCGCCAGTCCTGGGCATGGTGTTGTGCACATCTTAGCATGTGGCATTGTCCCAGGGAGTGCAGGGCACACTGGGCAGTCATGATAAGAGAGGAAGGGGCTGTGGCTTGGGAGTGGTATAGTGGCACCACAGGACTTCCTAACTAGATCAGGCTAGCTTGAGCCCCTCTGGGTCCTTACCACTTAGAAATGTCTAGGGTTGGCCCTTTCAGGCAAGCCTTGTCACTGCTCATTCACACGGTGGAACTCAGGAAAGAAGAGTGCAGGAAGTGAACTGAGGGTCGTTTCACTACAGCAGGGCATCCCACTGTAGAATACATTCCATTTTGATGAGATAGAAGTCAAGGTGCCGGGGTGTGAGGTGGTTTCTCCAAGGTCACACAGTGATTGAAAGTGTGAATGTCAAGATGTCCTTATTCTCTGAGCACATGTATTTATCCCAAGTCACAGGACAGAGCAGGATCCTAAGGAGGGTTTTATCCTCGTGGCTTTGAACAATGCCACCTGACAGTCATGGCAGGTTCAATGGCGATTCAGCCTGTCACATACATACGAGTCCCAAAGAGGACAAGGTCCTGAAGAGGAGGTGCAATCAGACACAATTGGTTCTACATTATTTTCTTTTAAATGGACTGTATCCTGTGTCACACTGGAGACCTTTAGATTACTTTAGTTTCAAAACCACCTCACAAACATTTCTTATAATTGTCTAGCTCATTGGCTCAGCCAGCTGTCTTTTTGGATGTCCCTTTGCCTAACTCCCGGAGCTTCACCTTTCCCCTTCAGCCTCTGGAAGCTGTCCTTGCCTGTTCACCCTGGGGGGTTACAGCAACTGGTGCTAGCATACCTGCATCTCTCATGGCTCTAATCCTATGGACAGAAAACTAGATCACGGCATGTCCTGGGGCTTGTGTTCGTTGGCAGGGACCTATGCCCTGACCTGAGTGTTGGTTTGGCCTAGGGCTCCATGAGTTCCTAAGCACAGTGTACCAAGCTCTCAACACTCCGGTGTTATGCAAGGACCGTGGCAGTTTCTGCTTTTGCAATTGCCCTGGGTCCATCTCTGCTAGCCTCTCACCCCCTCTCATCAGCACGCCTCTGGCGGCCTTCTGCCCCTCTCTCTGATTATTCAGATTGCTTGTCTCTAACAAGGTGCTTTCATGTGCTGCCTCTCCTACATACAATCTCTACTGGCTCCTTATGGTTTACCCACTAGTGCCATACTTCTGGTGGGCCTTTGAGAATGTCCATGAGCTTTCTTCTGCTTATTCCCTATTTTCTCTCTCTCTCTCTCTTTCTTTCCTTCCTTCCTTCCCTCCCTCCCTCCCTCCCTCCCTCCCTCCCTCCCTCCCTCCCTCCCTCCCTCCTTCCTTCCTTCCTTCCTTCCTTCCTTCCTTTTCTTTCTTTCTTTCTTTTTTTTTTTTTCCAGATAGGGTTTCTCTGTGCAGCTCTGGCTATCCTGAAATTTGCCCTGTAGACTAGACTAGCCTTGAAGTCACAGAAGTCTGTCTGCCTCTGCCTCCTGAGTCCTGGGATTAAAGGTGTTCACCCCCACCACCCAGCTTGCTTTCTATTTTCTTACTTGAAAACAAACAACCAAACAAATAAATAAACTTTGGATCTCTAGTTTCTAGAGCCAAGAGCCCACTCATTCAGGCATTCAGATTGTCTTCCTCTGTAGGCCCCAATCTATATGCCACTCCTTCATAAAGCTCCAGGGCAAGACACCTATAGGTTGGCTGCTAAACCTCATCTATCAGGAGAGGAAACTGAGGCCCCCCAGAGGATTATCGCTAGCTAGAAAGTGGAAGCAAGATTTTCTAACCCCCAGAAAGAGACCCCAAGAAGGTAAGAGATATATCCCCTGTCTACTTGATTCTATTGTGTCCTTGCAGTCAGAACAACGCAATTAAGGACTTAATTATAAGCTGGTCTGCACTGTTATTTAATCAGTTCCAAACTAGAGTGTCGGCTCCTTGAGGGCAGAGAAAATCCTGTGAGCTCCGGGACTGCTTCCTCTTAGCACAAGCTGGGCACATGGAAGGTACCTCCTGGTACGGCCAGAACCTTTGGCAGCAGAGAAAGCTATAGGAGCCTTACTCTGCTTAGATGCATGCAAGGTGCACGTGTGAGTGTGTAAAGAATGATGGTTCTGGTGAAGATCCAAAGTGCTTAACAATGGTTCCAGGCCCCATAGTCCTGCAGTTTTCTTGCCTTGCTGTCTGTCCTAAGAGGGGAGGCAGCCTCGGTTGAGTACTTGAGCCAGTCAGTGTGCTTCATGACTGTGAGGCTATGGCTATCTATCAGGAACCCTGTCTCAGCAGAGAAAGGCAATGTCATGGGCATACACGCTGCCCCCTTCCTCTCCTGCCCCAGTTGCTGTTCTTCCTGGCACCCTCTAATGCTCCCTTTCACATCTATCCTGTTGTAAGAAAGCCAGCTTCTTAGCATGAGCCCATTCGGAGCATTTCCCTACTCAAGGCACTGGTGTTTTAAGATCCTGGGGTCTGAGCTAGCGTGCTGAGCTACTGCCTTATTCTATAAGAATCTCATAGAATGGGTGGGAACTATGGGTAGGAAGGCTTCAGTTCCTGGTACCTGGCAGCTACTGAGCCTCGGCAGCTTCCTGTCATTTTGGTGGGAGTGGTACCCAGAAAGCTAGGGGAAACAGAAGACTTGTTTCGAGCTGGTTAAGGTGAATTCTTTTTCCCTTTCTTCACACTTGATGTCCAGATTTAAAAGTGTGTCCTTGGCAGAGCTGTTTAAACAAACTTGTATGTTGGCAAGGTGCTGAAGGCACCTGGGAGGATTCATGGGTGGAAAGGTGGCACAGTCTTGGCTCCAGGGGCTGAGTCTTTTGTGACTGATGCACCCCACCTCCAACTCCACCTTCGCTTGGCACACATCTAAAGGACACCACAGGCATGTCAGTCCTTTTCTGGGCTTCAGCTCCTTACTTCTGGAGCCTCAGGCACAGGGGATGTGACAATATCTGTGCTGGCTTCCCAGTGGGTGGAAGTTAGTTGGGATCACTGGGGGAGAGGAAATGGCTGCTCATATCTGTCCTTGCCACTCACCTCTGCACAGCCTGGGGCATGTGTGTTTTTGTACTCTTACATGGACACTTGTGACTTCTGCGGGACCTTCCCTTTCTAAACCTGGGAGGTGACAGAGTACATGGGGACCACTGTATTCCAAAGAGAAATCTAAGGCTTATATAGTGAGTTACCTGCAGCCTGTCTGGGAGTCAGTCTCATCTGGTACCCCAGCCCTGCCAGTATGATGACTGAGGCCAAGCAGGCTAGGTTGGCAATGAGAAGGCTGTGGAAATGTGCCCTCTCCAGTGTCTGAGGAGAAGTGCTCAGAGAAGCTGGGGAGGGGCTGGGGACATCTTTTGCCCCATCACTGAGATGGCAAGGCAGACCAAGCAATTAACCACCAATGAAGACAGACCAGCAGGGTGGCATTCCAGGGTACTCTTGCCCAGATTAGCCTCAATTATAGGGCACAATTACTTGCTGAGGTGTTGTAGGGTAGTTGCCTGTACATGCCATGCAAAGTTTTGGGGGTGCTCCTTGGCTGATGTGTTTACTTCTGGGAGACCACATCTGAAGCCAAAACCTCCTTTAGAACATTCATCCCAGTCACTCAGAAGGAATACTGCCCTTTGGCC
This sequence comes from Uromys caudimaculatus, assembly GCA_028551405.1. Classification (NCBI taxonomy): domain Eukaryota; kingdom Metazoa; phylum Chordata; class Mammalia; order Rodentia; family Muridae; genus Uromys; species Uromys caudimaculatus. The sequence goes on from CM052708.1 coordinate 49,248,776, forward strand.
CCCGCCTCCACAGCGGGGTGGAAGTCAAAGTTCTGCTTTCTCCAGTGAAGACACACAACTTTGGTCCTGCCCCAGAATCTACCCTAGCTTCAGTGTGAAGGTCTGGAAGGCCTCACCTCGGTCTTCGTTTTCTCCTTCTGGGATAGAAATGTCTCTGTCTCCTTGAAGGTAGACGAAGAACTGGTAGCGATGTAGACCAGTGCTTGGCGGTGGGGTAGGAGGCGCGTACTCTGTAGGAAAAAAGACAAGAGACAACAGGTGGGCTCACCACCATGCTTACAGCATTTCCTGGCAGTTCTTAAAAAAAAAAAAAAAAAAATCACCTTTGTTTTTCCATCCCTGTGACCTTCCTCAGGTCATCCAAATGAAGTCACACCCATTGTACCCCTCCCCGCCTGTAGGACTTATGCTTGGTGGGACCTCACTTTCAGTGTTTTATGCTTGGGATAAGCAGGGGTGCTGTTGTTGGGAGCGGGGCTCCAGTTTGGCATAAAGGGTTGAGGTTCCCAGGCCTTTCTGGGCCAGTAGATGGGTGTTGGTGGTGTCCTGTTTTGGTTTTAGTCTCTCCAGATGGGTTTTCTGCCTCAAGAGAAAACCCATCTTCCCCTATGAGCGTGCTTGGCTGTGGGTTTTCATTTTTTTTCTTCAGCATTTCCTTATGAAGTCAATTCCTAAAGAGGCCAGTTTCTTGGCTGGTTTGGGAGGTTCTGGAAGTGGTTACCAGGGTGGGTGGGACTGGGTTCAAAAGGCTTCATGGTAGGCTCTGTAGAAGCTGGGAATCTCAGGGCACTGAGGAGAAGACTCCCTCTCTTTCATTCTCCTTCTTGGAGGCTGGCTGTTTTGGAGGGTAAGGTCATAGGGTGAAGATAGCCATCTGCCTTGCCCCTTGCCTGTGCAGCACCTAGGGACTTGACTGGCCAGGCCTGGGTCTTCTAGGCTGGAGCTCCTTCCAGTGTTGCTTTGCTCTCTCTCCATTCCCCTTCTCAGGGAGGATACACAAGCTGGAGCCAAGAGTCCTCCTGGGTTGTGGGGGTGTGGTAGGGTGGGGAGGAAGGGGGGTGGTCGGGGAAGGGAAGGGATGATGCAAGGAGAACGCTAGTGGGTGGGAACCATGGTTGACCATGGCCCTCCTTTTCTTTTCCTCTCTTAACCATGAGACAAAAGAGGGAGCGACCATTTGGCACTGTTGGAAGTGTTTCTCATAGAGTGCTCCCAGCCACTGGCCACCAGCATACCAAGAGCCAGGGGATTTCCTGCCTGTTCATCTTTCCTATCACAGATCAGATGTGTGTGTGTGTGTGTGTGTGTGTGTGTGTGTATGTGTGTGCGCGCGCGCTGAGGGAATGGAAGAAAAGGGTGTGCCAAGAACCACGTGCATTTGTGTGGTTCTGGGTCTACAATGGAGTAGGTGATGGCATGCCAATATTCTGAGGCTATTTTGGAGCATCTGAATTTAGGTAAATCAGGGGATTCCTCTCAAACACTTCTAGGGCAAAAAAGACTTCTGAGCATGGGGTGTAAAAAGACTGTCACTTCTTATAAATGGATGTGTGGAAGGCAGATGAATCTGGTGACTTCTGGTCAGACTGGTGGGTTCAGGGTATATTCCTCATGGCCAAAGACAGGTGGCCAGAATTCTCCATGGACAAGACTGAAATTAGAATTAAGGATTTAATCTCAGGGGAGATGGGGAGTTTACCCTCTGACTAGGAATTTCCTGAAGAGCCCCCCATTCAAAACCTCCAGAAATGAAGATTTAGGAGTGGGGATTGAGTACTCCACATGTTAGCTAGGTATACAATGGACAAATTCTTTCCACCCAGGTCCATTTTTTTATGATGAGAAAACAGAAACTGAAGAGTGAGACTGGGCCTATAAGAAGTGGGACTAGGGTGGATCTGCATGATGCCGGCCCATGCTGCTTCCCAGACTGTGTATTTGTATTCAGTCTCTTGTCTGTGACCAACTCACCACCTGAGCATCCAGGGCACACCTTTGGGGTGGGGACCTCAGAGGGAAGGGCACTGGGGTCTGGGGGTCTGGGGGATTTGGTCATGAGTGCCCTACTAGCCAGCTAGACCCTTGGCTGGCCTCTTGTTTTCCCAGTTACATGATAAAGGGAAGCTCTCCCTCCACCCCTGACCCCACTTCAGCTTCTTTAGAATTAGACCCTGGGGCTGGAGGTGTGGCTCAGTTGGTAGAGCACTTGCCTAGCATGCTTGAAGCCCTGGGTTCCATCACCTGCTTGGCATAAACCAAGCATGATGGTACATACCTGTAATCCCAGAACTCAGAAGACAGAGGCAGGAGGATCAGAAGTTCAGGATCATTCTCAAATTATGTCAAATTTGTCGGGCAGTGGTGGCACATGCCTTTAATCCCAGCACTTGAGAGGCAGAGGCAGGTGGATTTCTGAGTTCGAGGTCAGCCTGGTCTACAGAGTAAGTTCCAGGACAGCCAGGGCTACACAGAGAAACCCTGCCTCGAAAAACCAAATAAAAAAAAATTATGTCAAATTTGAAGCCAGCTTGGAATACATGAAACCCTGAGTACAAAAAAAAAAAAAAAAAAAAAAAAAAGGATCTGGTAGTTGTAATGCAATGACATCAGAACCTATAGGGGACCTCTATAGCTGGTATTTGCACACTGTGAATCAGTGTTATGATCACTCTTGCATCTGTCATTAATGTCCTGTCTAGAGAAGGGGTGCTGGAGGAACCCACTCACCTGTTATTACATTGCCATGAATATTCCCACTTCTCATATCAGCACCCTGAAAGGAGAGACAGGAAAGACTGTGGATTACTTCCTGGGCAGTGAGGGTTAAAGGCTGACGCTGGCTTCAGCAACTTCCCTGGGTCCTTAGCAGCTGACCTTTCTTTGGGAGCACGATGGAAGAGGGTGTGGCTGCCTCTAGGAGAGGACTTTGGAGATGGAAAATGGTGCTTCCGGGAGCCCAGGGGAGAGGAGACGGATGCAGGGGGTCAGGGGGTGGGAGGTGTCCTGGAGGCAAAGAACAGATACCTGATCTCTGAGGGATCCTGAATGGAACCTTCCCCAAGGACTGCCTTAGGACCCCCATGTGCATCTGAGATTGGGTGCAGGGTGTGACTGTGGGGCCAGCACTTGACCTGGCTGTCTTTAGCAGCTGGCTAGTTAACTCGGTTTTGTAGGAGGGAGAACTATGCTCCCTCTGGACCTTTTAGGCCTATGAGGCAAGAAGTAAGGGGAGATCAGAGGGGAGAGTGGACTGTCTGAACTAGACTCAGCCACAGCTTTGGGCAGTCTTTCTAGCCTCAGTTTCTCTCCATTTCCCTCTGCCCTCCTTCCTTCCACTCCGTGTCTGTGGGATAATGAGTTGCCCCTGGAGGCAGGTAACTAATTATTGTTTTTGCAGGACTGGTGGATGCTTAGATGAAAGAAACTGGAACCAGGCCCCTGGGTCTGTGCCACAGCTCAGGGCCCCAGGCCATGCCTGGGAGCCCTGCGGGCCCCTAGGTGTGGGGTTTTATAGCCTTAATGATGGTGATTAGTGTGGTTCTTAATTGATTCTGCCAACACCTAACTGTGCCCTGGCCCCCTTTCCACCCAGTCCTTCCTGGGGCAGTCTATGCCTCTCATTCTCTGAAAGTGGAGGCAGGATTGAGGAGTGGTGGGGAGGGGAGGGCTGTACCCTGGTTAACTGAGTGTCCATTCTAGGACCAAGAAGGGACACTGATGGGGGTGGGGTGGGACCTAATGTCTTCTGCTTAGGCTATGCTTGTCCACTGTTCACTGTGGGTCTCCTTGCCCATGCCCCTTCTTTAGGCTCAACTATAAGGGTCTAGGTCATCTTTAGTTGGGAGAAGGGGCAGCAGGCTAGAAGGACAGAATCCTCCACCATGAGTCCACTGCATCTGATTTTCTCCATCCTCTTCTTTCTCTTCCTATCCTTCCTCTCTCTCTCTCTCTCTCTCTCTCTCTCTCTCTCTCTCTCTCTCTCTCTCTCTCTCTCTCTGTGTGTGTGTGTGTGTGTGCGCGCGCGCATGCACACATGCGCGCATGCATGTATCTCCCTTCCTCCTTCCTTCTCTCCCTTCCCCTTCCTCCCTTCCTTTCCACCCACCTCCCTCCTCTATTCCCCGAAGATTCTCTGCCCATAGGTAGCCTTGCATTGGTGCCCATGGCAGCCTGCCTGGAGCTTTTCTCTGTCCAATCTCTTAGCTCTTCCACTTTGGGCTGGCATCAGACCCAGATGTGACCAGAAGCTGAGAGGCCGAGGTTGAGGTGGGAGAGGGTGAAGGTAGGAGGTTTGGAGCCTGGAGGCTTTTCTCTTCAATGCCTGGCCCTTCCAGAAGGGGAGGTCAGGACCCAACAGAAGCCTAGAAGCACTCTCCTAAAATAGCTCTCTTGACTCCCCATAACAAGGCGGGGAGGAGGCAGGGAAGCCTGGTCCTGCAGCCTGCTCTCTTTTCTCTGGCCTCCCCCTCATTCCTCTTCAAGGCAGCCCAGCCAGTAGTTTGTTTAAACCAAACAATAGCAACCTGGGCCTGCCATTTCTTTTCAGTTTCCTATGGGCTTGGGTCCCACCCAGAGCAATAAACAGGCTTCTCTCCTCCAGAGAGGGCAAGGAGGCAGTGAGGGTGGGGGCTGAGCCTTCTGGGCCAGGAAGCTGCTGTTGTGGAATCAGAGCTGAGCCCAAGTGGAAAGTCTGACTTGAAGCCTTGCTCAGACCCTGGGAGTATCTTCTCACTCGCTAGGGCTTCTTGGCAAAAACTGGATGCAAACCCTTGGGTTGGGCTTACAGAGTCATGCCTTCTGCCCTTCCTGCCCGCCTCCCTTGTTGCCGCTCTGCACCTGTGCTGCTCTAGGTGTTAAGGACGCAACATAAGTTGGTCCTGCAGACAGAAGCCACTCTTGCTGGCAGGAAGGGTAGAACATGAGAGTGGGGAACCAAGTTCAGTGAGTGGAGTGAGTGACTTACTTGGGTTAGGTGAGCATGGTTAAGTATCTTTAGGCTGTAATCCCTCCTCAGGTTAGTCCTGGAGGGACTGACATCCCTACCTTGGGATCAACACCCGTAGGGGAAGCCAAACTCCAAAATCTGAGAAAATTAGAGCCCAAAGAGGCTAAATTAACAGTCCCAAGCCATTTGAGTAATGGATGGGAGAGCATCAGAATGATTGGGGATGGCAGGACCCTGGGACTCCAAGTGTGCGTCTGTCTGTCTGTCTGTCTGTCTGTCTGTCTCTAGCCTCCAGGGCAGGGACTGTCTCCTGCCACTTCAGCTTCAGATGCCCCCCTGTGATATATTGCACACAGTGGGTGGGCAGGGATGTTGCCCCTCTGCCCTTTGCTACCCTAGTCAGGTCTACTTCTCATCTGCACCCCCTGTTTCCTCTTCTTATGGGGACACTTGTGTGCTATCCTCTCTGAGGCCAGTCACTTTACCTCACCTCAGAAAGTCTACCAGATAAAGACGCAGGCTCTTGATTTGGTTCATGAATGGGTGGGTGTGGAAGGGCGCCTGGCTGTTGCTGGTCCCGGCAGGCTTGCTGGCCTGCTGGCCTCATTCTGCTGCAATTACCTGCAGGCAACTAGCCACCCACTTGGGACCCTTTCAAAAAGCTCCAGGTCCTGGGGCTACCTGACCTCCAGGGAGAGGGTCATGCACATTCCCGATATCACTCAGGAGATGATTTAATCTCTTCACCCACCTCTTCCCATTTACACGGAGGATTCAATCACTTCTGCCTCACTAGGACTCCCTCTGGCAGAGAGGGAAGTTTTGGTTTTTTTTTCCATTTCAGGGAGAGTGGAGGGCCTCAAAAGAGCCCCAAATTTGAAAGGCAAGGCACCAGGAAGTGTAGTGAGAGAAAAGGGATACTTGGGTAGAAAATGAAGAAAGACAAGCTCTCCAAACAAATAAACAAAACAAAAACAAAAACAGAAAAACAAAACAAACACATAAACAGACAAAATACCAAACAAACAAACAAATACACCAAAAAACAAAACAAAACAAAACAAAACAAAACAAAACAAAACAAAACAAAACAAAACAAAACAAACCAGAAAAAGGAAACTAGAAACGGAGTCCAGATTCCCTGACACTGGAACGGAGTGAGAAAGCTCCTTGCTGTTTTGCACAGCTGCCTGCAAGCTGCCAAGTGGCAAAGGAGCCAGGAAAAGGCACAACACTGGGAAGTGCTACCCAGCAATCTGTGTATTCTGCAATTAACAAGGGCTAAGTGAGTGGAAGGCATTGACAGCTCCCAGGCTCTGAGATCCCCAGGGGCTGTGGCTGCCAGGCCACCAAATGGCATCCTGGAGGAGACCCAGCTCTAGAGATGGTGCCTACTCTAAGGGAAAGCCTTCCAGTCAATTAACCCCATGGCCTGATCTTGCCCTGGGGCTTGGTCACTGGGGCAGGTGGAATGAAGCCCATGGGAAATGGTAGGATGCAGGCACACAGATCTGAGGCCTCCTGTCAACTGAGCGCTTCTAGACCCCAGGGTGTACGATGACCAATTATTTTGCACACCTGTTTCCTTCAACATATGCCAAGATCAAAGACTTGTCAGGTCTTTCGCCCCTGCCCTCATAAGCAGTAGAGACAGGATGGTGAGTACCCTGTTTAGAACAGACCAATGGATGGACAGCAGATCCTGGTACCTTGACACCAATTGACAATAGGATCCCTGGGTTTTGATTCTGAGCTAGCTGAGTTTCAAATCTAGGTCTTCAGATACTATGGCAGGCTGGGTGGGTGTAGCTGAAGAGGAACGATTTACTTCTTCCAGGATGTAGTATGGGAGGATCAGGGGAACATCCCCCAAAGCTTAACCACCCTTTATCACACTGGGTTAATATGCAAATTTCCCAAGGCCAAGGTCAAAGTTGTCTGTGCCTTGAAAAGGGTAGGTAGCCCCAGCCCTTTGTTTCAGGCCATGAGAGGTGTCAGTGGTGTCTCAGCAAGTCTTGCTCACTTGATACTGACTGTGCATGGAGTTGGGACTGTGGGATGATGGCTGGAGAGATGGGGAAAAATGAATGGATAAATGAGATGTTCTGGGTTGGACACAAGACACAGTCCCTGGTGTTCTGGAGCCCGTGGTCCAGAGGAGGAGATGAATTAATAAAGAAACAGCTATGGTAGTTGAGGCCTGAGGCAGTGCTCAGATGATAGAAGATACAAATAGTAGGAGGAGAACAGAGCATAATCCGAGAAAGCTACAGTGAGGAGACTAGTCTTTGGGCATCGAAGGCTGTGTGGTAGTGCTTTGTCAGTGGCTAAAACAAGGGAGGGAAGGACAGATCATGTTGAGAAATCTGCCTGCTATTTTTCAAATCTGCAATGTCCCCCACAGGCTGTGTGCTTGAACATTCGGTCCCTGAATGGTGGTGCTCCTTTGGGAGTTTGTGGAGCCCTTGGGGCATGGTACCTAGCTGGTGCCCATGGGCCACTGGGGGCCAGCCTTGAAACTTCTATTCTCTTCACTTCTGGTCTGTTTTCTCTGCTTCTTAAGTCACCAAAATCTGAGGACCTGTAGCCTCATTTGGAGCTTCCCTGACCACCATGCCTCCCCTACCATGACGGACTATTCCCTCTGAAACCAACAGCTAAGACAAATCCCTCCCTGAAGTTGTTTCTGTGTCAGCGATGAGAAGAGTTAGTAACAAACTACTTGAGCCGTGTGGGAGCATGGAAGGGAGAGGGAAGATGGAATTAGACCGGGTTACCAGTTGGAACCAGCCATCAGTATACATGCCTGAAAGAGACTCAAGAGGAGGCAGGACAAGCAAAGGAGACACCGGGCTCCAATAGTAGGAAATACTTCAGGTTGTGGAAAGCCAAAGGCATCAGCATACTGAACCTTGAGTTCACAGATCCTAGGCAAAGCCTTTCTGTTTTCCAGAGATTCAGCTGCCATCCCAGGAGGGTTATGGGAGCTAGCTGGCTAAGTTGCCTCTCAGGTCAAGAAAGGATATGGGTTAGGCTGGGTTTTGGTTCCCAGCCTTGCCAAAGGTCAAAAGGGAAGCATTTGGATTCCATTACCAGTGGCTTCCTCCAAGCATGTGAACTTGGGACCTGAGACCCCTAACACCTCTCTTCTACAAACAGGTACATTTTTTGTTGTTGTTGAAGGCTACAAAGGGACTCAACATTTATTTTATTTTAACTCTGTGTGTGTGTGTGTGTGTGTGTGTGTGTGTGTGTGTGTGTGTGTGTGTGTGTGTGTGTGTGTGTGTGTTTGGTTGGATATATGTTATGTGTATGCATAGAGGCTAAGGGACAGCCTCATCAAGGGCAGACTTCTCATCAGGGCTTTTGCATAAGTTAATTCACTTCAGCTCCCAATTTCCAGGAGCTTCTCTCCCTGAAGTGCAGTGAGGTTGTGACAGTGTCTGCTTGGAGGGTAAAGACCTGACACTATGCTTAGGGAGCCATGCTCTCTGCTCTGGCTTCTGGAAGTCACAAGACGGAAAAAATAGAGACATTCAGTTGACGGGTGACTCAGGCATCCAACATGACTGCTTCAGGGCCAGCCAGACTTCTGCCTAACATCATGACCAATTAGCTATATGACTCTGAGGAGCCACTCAATTTTCCAAAGGTCTCAGTCTTTGTACCTCTAAGTAGTGATGGTAATGTATAGCTGGGGCTTCTCACAGAGTTTGCTGTGTAGTTGTAATTAGAAAATGGAGCCCCTGAAGCCCTACAGTGCCGCCCAAGTGTAAGGGTCATTACTGAGCTGGCTCTCTACTGAAGCTTCCTGAAAGGCTAGTGGGGGGGGGGGGGGCTCTGTGGCTGCCTGTGCTCCTTGATTGTGACAGGCCCAAGAAGTGTTTGGGTCAGGTCAGGCTCACAAGGCTAATGGCTGTGCCTAGGGCTCAGAGGTTACCCAACTGTGACTGTGGCCTGTCCTGCTGGGCCTGTGCTTCCCCCAGGCATGTGGAGCAAGCAGTATATGATGTTTATTAATAGGCCTTGATGAGGGGCATTAGTATCTTTTAATGACACCATCTGAGCCTGGTGTCTTTTCTTCTCTTACTCCTTGATCCTTCGGCCCATGCCCACCCCCCCATTCCACAGAGCCGCACACTGTAACATACAAGAGAACACAGAGGTGCAGTCAGGCAGTCAGGTCTGGAGGAGGTTCATGCCAGAGGGCCAAGGCAGGAGCCATTGTCTGAGGAAGAGAGAGCTTTGTTATTAGAGGATGGGTAGGAGGTCCAGCTTCAGGGACCAGAGGGAGGGTCCCAGTAGGCAAGAGAGGCAGAAATGGCTCAGTGACTGAAGGGAAGCAGAACAGTGACTTTTTAAAGAGCCTGTAGAAAAGGGTTTGGCTGTGGGATAGTGGAAGCCACAAAGAGTGGGCTTCCTTGAAGGGAGCAGCTGGGGGCAGGCTGGGTGGGGGTAGGGCTGAGGAGGCTATCAGGTCCCACTGGGACTGAGTCTAATAGAGATAAGTGATAGAGGAGAGACAGTCACAGGCAAAGAGAATGGTGACAGATACACACACACACACACACACACACACACACACACACACACACACACACAGTATGCTCATCACATAAGCACATGTGCTCACATAGACACACATACACACACTTATACCTTCCATGTACACATATGCACTCACTTTTATGCATACCCATACACACATACAAATGCTCACCCAACAGGCCCACTTACAACTTACTAACATATTTAACATGCATACAACACTCATATGTACTGTCTGTTTGCATTGACTATACACATTCTTACGTACACATACACAGACACACACATACACAGACACACACACAGAGACACACACATACACATATACAGAGAGACAAATAATCACACTTATCCACTATTGCTTACCTCCCACATACTCACAAATATAATATTCAGAAACATGCACATTTAATATGCTCATTTCATACACATTACTGAGGTGCTCACATACATACATGTTCATAGACCTTAACACAACAAATAGAATATGTTCACATGTACAATATGTTCATACATCTACATATGTTTATACACGACCCCACGACACACAATGTCTCATACACTTGCCTCTAAATTTACATACATGCAGACACATGGACAGGAAAATAGATATGTGCAAACACGCACATTCACACATACACACATGCTCACACACACTAGCATGCTCACACTCAGAATCCTAGGCTTCCATTCTTTCTAGTACACAGATATGCAGCCTTCTCTCACACACACCCCTCTCCCAGGCAGCTTGTCACTGGTACAGTAAGAGTTTCTGCATGATGGAAGGGGCTGCGCAGGGGTCTAGGCTACAGCCTGGACGGTGGGAATAAGGAAAGTGCCAGGGAGTACGGACAAACAGAGCACTGGCTGATACAGAGCTCTGTGGGTAGGCCCAGAGCTCGCCTGTTGCTCTGGGGTCTAAGGGCTGGGAAGCCTTGGTTGGGAGGTGCAGAGAGTGTAGAGGGGTAGTCTGCTGGGAGGTGGGCCCATAAGTCTAGCCCTCCTACCTGGATGCTTGCAGGAGGCTGCAGGGATACTGGCTCCAGCAGTAATTAGGAAAGGGGTGCAGTTAATCCTAAAATAAACAGGGCTTGAGAAATGGCAGCCCAGCCAAATGGGAGGGAGGGAGCTGCAGGGCTCATTCAGACCTTTCTTATCAGGCTTCATCTCTCACCTGTAGAACCCTGTCTTTCTGGATGCCAACTGCACCCCATACCTGTCACCCCCTCCCTGCCCTGAATTGTGTAGAGAGATGAGCTAAGGGGGAACCCATATGCTGGGAGGAGGTGACCCTACCAGATTTTTGCTTCCTATTTCATAGCAGACCCCTCAGGAGTGACACCTAGCAGGGTTAATGTCTAGAATGCCATGCCCCAACTTGGGAGGCTCCTGCAGCCGTTGTGATTGCTTCCCATGAAGCAGAAGCTCCACAGATGCAAGCTTCTGACCCCATAGTCTCTCTCTGTCTGCAATCCCTGCTAATCTTCTGTCCTCCCTAGCTTGATTGAGGTATTCTCCATTCCTCACCCCAATCCATCTATTTTCTTTCAGATGTCAACCATCTCTGGGCTACTTTGCCCTCCCCTTTCTCATCTAAGAGCCGAGGGACCCTCCTGAAGTTGGGTCACACAGGTTGGGTTAGGGTATAGTGCTGGGTGAAGAATCTTACAGTCAAGAGCCATCTACTGTGGCCTCAGAGATAGGGGAACCAGAGCAGTAGGAAGCAGACTCTTGGGTTCCTATCACTGCTTTATCTGCCTTCTTTGGCCCATTTGATGAGCCCACGCTCAGCATTTACTTCCTAGTTGGCAAAAGAGAGCAAATGTGTGAGGGTAGAGGGCCAAGCGACAAAAGGACCAGAAGCAGGAGGACATGCAGGGCCAGGTACTGCTCTGCAACTCTGGTGGGAGGAGAAAGTGTAACCTGGTCTTTTGAGGCTCCTCCCATCAATGGAGCCAGGCCTGGGTCTGCCCTGTGAGCAGGGAAGGAAGGAAGGAAGGAAGGAAGGAAGGAAGGAAGGAAGGAAGGAAGGAAGGAAGGAAGGAAGGAAGGAAGGAAGGAAGGACAGAAAGGGGGCACTCAGGGAAGAAAGATCAAGAGCTTTTTGAAGGAGAAGATGTAGGCAAGAGTCAGAGGCTCTGGGAAAGGGGTGTTCATGAGAACGTGTGACAGTGAGCAGAGACAGTCTAAGTCCCACTGAAGTCTCAGCCTTTCTCATTCCCAAAGACTGACAGCGAGCAGTGGTCTCTAGCAGCCTGCCTGGGGTGGGAACTCTTTAGAAAAATGCAGCATCTGGGGTTCCACTCTAGGCCTAGTAAATCCCGGAGCTTCCCTGAATAAGAACCCGAGGTGAGAGCTGGTCCCAGCGATGCAGGCTTGTAAATGCAGCTGGCTGACAGTAGCAGAATCACAAGTTGAAGATTAGACTGAGTTCAGAGCCAGGCTGGGCAACTTAGTGTGACTTGTTTCAAAAGTTTTAAAAGTGGAAAAAGTGAAATGGGTTGCTATGGGTGTATGTAACTCAGCGATAGGATGCTTGCCTGGCATAGGCAGGACCTTAGGCTCAATTTCCAGTGTGGTCAAAAGGAACAATCCCTCAACAACCTGAGTTGATTCTCATAATACATGTCAACCTGGATACTACCTGCTACAGAGTCCTGATTCCCTAAGCGTCCCTGGACCCAGGAAGGGGGGCTGATTCTTCAGCAGATGTCTGGGGGCAGCAATGGGAACCCTCTATGTTCTGGTCCTGGGTGGGTTCCACTTTCCTGTCTTTTCCTGGCTCTGGCTCCTTGGAAGCCTTTTCTTGATAGGCCCTGGTTGGCCTTCAGATCTTAAGGCACCTGGCTTTCAACTAAGGCTGTTTAAACAGGGTGGGAGAGCGAGCCAGTAGAGGGTCAGTCACCTCACTTAGAAACACGGGGCTTTGAGTCTTTTAAGCCTTGAGGGTGAGGTGGTCACCCCATTTGGTAGGTACATGAAGGTATCTGTGGGCTTCTGATCCCTACAGATAACCCTTCCTCAGTACTCTCTACAACTCTATGTGATGGATGTGGGTGTTTCTGTTCTCCAAGTGGGTAGGGACCTCAGAGACCAACGTGGAAGGGAAGCCATGGGAAAGTGGGGACCTATAGACTGGAGGAGCTATAGGTGCAGGTGTTCAGGAAGTTGCTTGGCCCTGAGGACCGTGATCCCCTCTGGGGCTCTGATGGCAATAGGAGGACTGTTACCCCCTTCCTTGTTCAGTTCTCACTCCCCCCACATGTCCACGGTGCCATCCCTGACCAGATACCACAGTACCCTCCCATTCCTTGGCTGTGCTGGGACCTGTGTGGTGGGCCTTCATGTCTCTGCCTGCCTATGACAAACCAGATGTTTGTTAGACCCTGGGGATTATGAATGGGGCCCACCAGAGCCCAGCCAGGGGCTGGGGCCATGCAGTCTCCTGTCAGGCCCTGGGCTTGCTCTCACTCCATTGTGTCATCTCTTAACAGTGCCCAGCGGGCAAATGCCAACCTCAGGAGCTTGGCAATTACAATGAGAAAAACAACTCAGGCTAAGGTAGCAAGCAAACTCCACCCTGACCTCAGAGTTGGTCCTGTAGGTCTCTGGAATGGTTGGGGACTGACATGACCTCAGGGAGAGGGGCGCTCCTGTGAGAACCTAGGGGGACATTTCTTAAGGGCCACTCAGTGTCAGTGGTCCCTGGTAAGGTGCATATGAAGAGGTCCCGGGCTGCTTTCTGGCAGGCAGTAGAGTGGGGGGCAGGGCAGCTTGTGGGGTTTGGCAACCAGCCTCTGTGTGGAGCATCCTCAGTCTCAATGTGTTGAAATGAATCTTTGCACAACTTTGAGGATGGCCTGGCCTTTCCAGGTGATGGTGCCCAGGGCCATAAGGAGATGGGAGGAAAGGGGACCAGGTGACAGCAAAGAACTCCAAAGGGGGTCAAGGGACATCTGCTGACTCCTTAACCTACCTCCTGCTAATAAAAGCCCATTGTAATGAGTCCAGAGCATGCCCCACCTCTGCAGAGTAGCCTGGGAGTTTGAATGCCTAGGCCACAGAGAAGTGAGACAAAAACCTCCGCAGTGACTGTCACATTGTCTGAGGCTGCTGTGCACAAAGGCAGAGGGGTCTTTAATGAATGCAAATGACAACTGATTAATCTTCGGGCTCTTCTCTGTGGGCTGTGGCTACGCTTCATCCAGTCTGAATGGCTTGCGCCAGTGGGGTAGGCTTCAATGTACTGTTACTGGCTTTCCATCTCCTCCAGTCCCTTAGGACTGAGGTGCCATGGAACATCTCTAGAAGGTGGGTCTTCGCCCTCTCAGACTTTCTTATCAGGTGTTCCCTTACAGTGGTATGGGTTCTGGTGCAAAGTTTCTGGATTCAGTTGCAAAGGGAAGGCCAACTATCTACTCGACGGGACTTATAGAAAAGGGGTTAAATTTAGCAGGTGAGCAGGGCACTTCCTAGGTTGGGCAGGCAGCTTGCTTTCAGCCACCTGCTAGCTAAGGCCTTGAAAAGGCAGTCAGGCCACTAGACCTTTCTTGTGACAAAAGGCAGCAAGAGGAATTGGAGCTAGGGTAGTGTCCTCTTTCTGGCTAGGCCCACATGCCCTGTCCTGGCTTCTGGCTCGTGACGATCCAACTCTAAGGTACTGCTAGGTGCTGGATACAGTGCCTAGTTGGAAATAGCTCACAGTGTAATAGGGACTTGAGGATACAGAGATGTAACTGTGACCAGAACTAAGAAGAGGACATACAGAGGACCTGGTGGGGATAAGGAAGCTTTCTGGGGGGAGGAAGCCATGTAGGTCAGTTTGTGGTGCCTGGTACATGAAGGTGGACAGGGTTGTATACTGGGATGGCAATGCTCTCTTGTGCCAGACTGCAGCTGTCGCTCCTCAGCCCTCAACAGGACCTCTACAAGAGACCACAGGTCCTTCTGATGCTCTCCACATGCATCTGGAGGTTGGAGAGTTGGAGGGGCATTAACAGGCAGACCTGAGACCGAGGTTTACAGCCCTCCCTTCCCCTTGGCTGGACATCTTCCTCAGAGGGAGAAGTGGTACTCCCTTTGGGGGAGAAACCCCCTCAGTTTCTACTGCCATAAAGAATGGGCCAGAGCTCTCACTGTGGCTTCTAATGATGGGGTTGGGGTGTAATGAATATTTCTGTCCTCATAAAACAGGCTAATGACGGCCCTCATTTCGTGGACCCCTTTTATCCTCACTGTTCCCAAACTAGAAGGGACTGGGGGGGGGGAGGCTGCTGACTGGCCCTGAGCCTGAAGGCAGCCACAGACCACAGATAGAATTGGGGGCTGAGGAGGACTGTTGGTCTGGGAGGTTGCCTGTCTCCTCCATCTCTTACCTGGTACAAGCAGCCTGAGGAATTTGGGTTGGTGGCTGAGAATGCTCAACCTGAGGAACTGGGCAGGGGTTATGAAAGGAGAACAGAACTTACACCCTGATTCCTAAGAACAGAGCCCGTGGACCCAACAGAGACCCGGAAAGCACGTGAGTGCCCAGAGGTGGCACCACACCCCCTTCCTCTGACTGGGTACTGATAGGGGTTTACTGAATCATGCCAGTCTCCGTCCAACACCTGAGAAGCACTAGACTCCAGGAGGGAGGAGGGGCTGGCCTGCTGAATCACCAGCAACACCTGTGTTTTGCTTGGGAGGTCTCCTGCTCCTGGACCTGCCAAGCCTGACCCTGTTTGGCTTCCTGGAGTTTGGTGAGATCACAGCCTAGGGTGTTATGGCTCCAGGCCAGTGTGACCTGCTATGCAGGGAGGATTTTTAAAGAGATACTTGCCTCTGTGTTCCCAGGACTAGTTCAATGAGAGAGAGAGAGAGAGAGAGAGAGAGAGAGAGAGAGAGAGAGAGAGAGAGAGAGAGAGAGAGAGAGAGAGAGAGAGAGAGAGAGAGAGAGAGACTGTTCTGCAAGTCCATGCCCCCATGAGGTAGTAGGAATTGATTATTGAACATAAAATCTCCCAGAATATACCATGAAGTAGGAAGCCATCCCACTCACTTACTACAGATAAATACCTAGGGGTACACAGGGGATCTTGATAAGCCGTAGCCCCTGAGGGAGATAGGATAGGCATCATCAAAGCCCCCATAGCCTCCGAGGATGGAAAGAAGATTCTGGGACTGCCTAACTGGGGTTTTCTGGTCACAGTCTGGAAAAGGTCTACAGGCCGCCATGGCAGAGTCTACAGCAAGTAACAAGGGTCATTTCTGACTCAGTCAGCAGCCTCAATGTTACCATGCAGGCACTAGCCTAGCCCTGCTTCCAGGTGACCTGCAGATAAATGGAGTCAGCAGAGGGCAGAGGATCACAGGAATTCAACTTTCTTGTGCCCTATGCCAACCTTCCCTTTCTATGCCCTCTTCCTTCTAAAGGGGGGCTGACAAAGCACCTGTAGGTCTCACTCAGCCTCTGCAGGGCACAGAGACTCTCTACCCCAAGGGATCCAGTCCCTGTGTGTCACTGTGTCATATGTCCCTCTTCAGGAAGCTATCGACCACAATTTGCTGCTGGCTCATAGTCCCAATGGGCAGTAGAGCTGGGAGTGGAATCCAAGTATTCTGGCTCATGTTTGCCTCCTGAGTCATGGCCCAAGGTGCTTCTATCTTGGATTGTCTCCCCCCTTATTGGGAAGGTCTTTATGAAGAGAAGCAGTTCTGAGGGGAGGCCTGGTTTCTCCTCTCTTTGTTGGAATCTCTCTGGCAACCTTGGGAGGAAAGGTGGTGGTGGGTCAGAGCTTCCTACACCTCTCCTGTATCATACCAGGCCCAGGGACAGAAAGGGGTTCCAAACAGGGAATGGTCATTTTTTTTGTAATGGTTGTTTAATTTAGGGGTCTCTGGTACCATGGGCTGAAAGGGGTGCGGATATACTGAATCAGCTGCTCTCTACCCCTGTAATCTGACTGGAGACAGAGTCAGGTGGAGATATGGGTCAGACTTGGTGAGTGAACAGGGGTAGGGTAGGGCTCAGTAGTGGAGGTTTCTCCATGCAAGCCTGAGTGAGCATCCTTCGTCTGACTCGACCAGGAAGAGCTAGTGAGTTACTGTTCGGCTTGGTGTGTGGGTTCTCTGGCTTGAGTGTCCTTTCTCTTTCCATTCCACACAGCTTCTTCTAGAAAGCCCTTCCTAAATTGTCCTTCATCCTGTGTTGTCTCTACCGACACCTGGCTGTCCCTTCTCCTGCCTTTCTTCTATGATGAACTGCCAGGGCATCACCCCATTGTCAAGCTTCCACCTCTTGTGGAACTCGTGGGCTGGAGGGCTTGCTTTACCCGGGAGTTCTATGTGCATCGGAGCCATTCGTAATCATCACAGTCCTACTTACTAGTGAGGGAGGCTAAGGCCGGCGAGGACAGGGCCTGTACAAGTCCTTAGGTAGGAAACTGAGTGAGAGCTAGGCATCTCTGATCGCATGGATGACGCTGTGTCCAGCCAGGTGGTGTCTTTCAAATGTTTACTTGGAAGAATGCCCAAACAAGTGACAAAGTGGGCTGCTGGCGTGTCCATGTGATGGAGCCACGGTGCTCTCTGCTTTGGGAAGAGTGGTCAGTTTGTAGCGAGAGAAGTGTTTTAAACTTTCACGCAAACACACATACGTTCCATAGTCAGTGGGAGATAACGTGAGTCACTCCGGGGCCAGGGCCAGTTGGTGTGGTCATGGATGGCAGCTCTTCAGAGTGGTCTCCCCAGCTCTTCCTGGTCTGTCTCTGCTTTCATTTTCCCTTACTCTGCCACCCTCTACCTCTCTTGGTCTTCCCTTTCTCCTTCTCTTTTCTGCCACATCCTCCTGTCCTTCTTTTATGGAGCCCAGAGCCCATCCGGATCATCCCCCACAGCCTTCAGACCCTTCAGGCAGCTAGGTTCCCCACTCACCTCCCTCCAGGTCAGCTTTGCCCTTGGCAGTGTTAAATCATGGTGAGAATGTGTTCCTTTGTGCCTTCCTACAATGCAGCTTTGGCCCTGTGTTCTCATCCAGCACTGTACAGGGAGCTAGTGCTACCCAGGAAGAGACTTAGAGCAATGATGACTTCATTTTACTTCATCTACACGGAAAGAGTCACTTGGAGCAGGTGGTTACTACATTAGGCATCAGAACTCGGTGTGTGTGTGTGTGTGTGTGTGTGTGTGTGTGTGTGTGTGTGTGTGTGTTGCTGGTACCAAGCATTAGACTCCAGAGACATCTGGGAAGGCTCTCTGCACTGTCCAGGCTATACCTCACCCCAGTGACTTTGTCCAGCTCTCCCTCTGAACCCAGGACTCATGAGAGGGTGCAGAGGTCTAGGTGCTGGCCTTGGTAATGGATGACCTTGACTCAGTCACTTGGTCTGTGTGTTTACACGTGGTTTTCTATCCAGGCCTTCCTCACCAAGCAGCATGAGTCTAGGAAATGGACTGAAGTCTACAGAGCTAGTGAGAGGCTTGCAACCTGACTCTGCTCCTGGCAGGCATCTGCAGGTTCCCTGGCCTGGGTTGTTTACTTCACAGTGCTCAGACTTCCTCTTAAACCATAAATGTCTCCTGGAAAGTCTTCCCACAAGGGCCTCAGGGGCTTTCTCAGGGAATGTGTGAGTGTGTGTACACAGTCATTGAGTATGCTATCCCAAAGAGCCATGGCCTAGTGCACACAGACACACAGACACACAGACATACATACACAGACACAGATACAGACACAGACACACACACAGACACACACAGACACAGACAGACACAGACACAGACACAGACACACAGACACACAGACACACAGACACACAGACACACACACAGACACACACACAGACACACACACACACACACACACTTGAGCGCTTCCTAGTTTGGGTTCTGATACATGAGGCCCTGGCTTTATGAAATACTTAAGTCCCTAGTCAAATTGAACAACCAAGAACAAGCATACATGAGCTCCTACAGATATGCATGCACTTTATGTGGAGAGTTATAGGGAAGGAAGGTAATTATCTTTTGCTGCTATATCTTCTTTTTGCAAAGCCTCTGCCCATAGGTTCTCTCAGATCCAGAGGAAGAATGGTGGTCCCTGAGCTGCTGTCAGGCTGCTTGGGTGTGGGGCATGTTCCCAGTCTAGGGCTGAGGCCTGACGAATCATTGAGGGGAGGGTCCTATGTTAGGGGAGAAAGGTTCAGAAGTCAGCATTCATGGAGCATGGCCAAAGTCTGGACAGCAACAGAGGCCTCTCTCTTCCTCCCAGAGATGGTGTCTAGGCCTCCGGTTTCCTATGTCATAGAACCTGCCTGTCAGAGTGTTGCATCAGAGTGAAACTGAGCTGGATGCCTCAGGGGAAAAGGCAGTGAGGGCTTGTGAGCCCAATTTTCCAACCTTGAGGTGCTCAGGGTCAAGTCTTTGGCCTCAACCAGCTCTTTTCCGAACTTCCAACGATACTCCCCTAGACCTTACATAGATGGAAGTGGTCTCTAGGGGCATGTGGAGAGTTGGGGTATGAGTCAGAAATGACCAGGCTTTCATCAGCCCTGAATCAGAGGGAAGGCAGGGGGAAGGGTGGGAGTGGCTGTAGATAGTCTTGTGGTTCCCTAGGAACAAAAGCATCCTGAGGTAACCAAGGCCTTCTGGAAGGTCCAAGGTTCCTGATGTGCCCAGATATACAGGCCATTCCCACGCACCCTGGAACAGGACAGGCCACCAAAAGCTTGAGTGGCTTAGGAAAAGGGCTGCCTGGGGATAGGGAAAGGAAGGTAGATCCCTAGAGTTCCTTGAACGCTGTGATTCTATGTATTGGCTTCACAGTATCAAAGCTTCTTTGCCCCATGGACCCAGACTGAGAGTTGACATAGTTTCTTGTTGTGACTAGGGGAATAACAGGCTGTGGTCAGGCGACCAAGATGGGTAAGTGCATCTTCCAGAATCCTCTTACAGTGTATTTATTTGCCCCATTTTTTCCCCTTCCTTGTAAGTAGAAAGGCGCCAGAATGGTTTGGGGTTATGTAAGGTATATTTATAAGAAAGCTATGGGGCATGGTTCTTTTTTCAAAACTAGCAGTCTTGATATCATCTGATACAGTGAAGTTGAGGTCTGGCTAGTTGGTACCTCCTTCTAGGTCTCTATAGCCCCTTCTGTTACTCTTCCTGCTTTCCATCCAAATGGGAGAAGTTCCCATCTGTGTCATGGCGGCACAAACATCACAGCTACCTGTTGGAACTGGAGAGCCTTGTCTGCCACAGGCCTTAACTCTACCTGTCTCCCTACCCAGAAGTGTCATCACTCAGGGTTGCAGCCATTCATTTAGCATAGTGTGTAGATTAACTTTTCCAGGTGGGTTCTATTTATAGTCTGTCTGAACACTGCCTCCCCTTCCCTCTCCTCCCCTCCCCTCCCCTCTAGTAGGCCCTCTATCTAGGTAGGTTGCTGTAGGCAGCTGTACAGGCACAGATGAGTAGTGAACAACAGGCCTATGATGCTCTAGGGACATAACTGATGATCTAGGGACACCCCTGCATTCAACAAAGGGACACATTCATGCCTCAGGCATCTAAGGACCAGGTGCCCATAGCAGAAAGGGTCTAGAACCTCGATCTCCTGACCTCTCCACTCTGTTTGATCATCGTTAATAAGACAATGCTGTCTTCTTCCAAAGCCACTGGGCACAAGGCTGCTGTTTAGTAAATGCTTGCCAATGGACTTGCATCTCTTGGGGGACTCCTGTGTCATTGTGGTTGTTCTCATCCTCGTCACTGCCACTCTTGAGGGCAGTTAGCTAGAAATGAGGATAGCAAGCAAACCACTCCTACATCTCTTGGGTCACAAACCCTGTCTTAGCTGCACTTGGTCCTGAGACCTAAGGGAAAGAGTGGGTCTGTGTAGTGTAGCCACCCTGACTAACTGTTGAAGAAATAAACAAGATACTATTGTGCCAAAAAGAGGAGTTACATCAAAAGTATCTCAGAAAGGAAGAAAGCCAATTTTTTTTTGCATGTGTGTGTGTGTGTGTGTGTGTGTGCGCGCCTTATGTGAGATGCATGGGTAGGGGGAGAGAGGGAAAAATGCCTGGGTAATTAACTTAATAGGTTTCTTAAAGAATGCCCTTGTGAGTGATGTTCAACACATTCAAGTGTTGACAAGAAGGCATTGAACTTGACGCCCACGCAGCGGGCAGAAGCATGCTCTCGGCTCCGACACACCTATCATCTGAAACGTGTAGTAAACTCGGTGCTGGGTTGTGAAATTAGTCCCAGGGAATCCATGCTGTGGGGGCTCTGAGGCCAAAGTCCCTGCTCCCAGGTGGGTCAAGGTGGCCACCTTGGACCGAGATCCTATGAGAGGTGGAGAATCTTGCTCAGAAGCCTCGAGATGCCACTGTACCTGCTTGAGGCTGTGCTCTAGGGGAAGAGCCAGAATTGAAGCCCTGTCCCTGCCTTCCCAGCCCCAGTTGCCTTGAAATGCAGGAGTCTGACACCCAGGAACACCCTTGAGACCCTAAGACTTTGCTATCTTGAAGAATTATTAGAAGAATCCAGGTGGATGTGTGCCTATGGATTTTCCTTTTCTATGAAATATTGAGTGGAGAGAAAGACTGCCAACCATGACAACCAATGGTGGGCTGGCAGAATAAGAATGTTGCCTTGGAAGAGGTGTGCATGTGTGTGTGTGTGTGTGTGCGTGCGTGCGTGTGTGTGTAACAAACACTGGTTGATCTTAGTTGAAGCTATAGGGGGGCCATAAGACATCTGATCCCTCAAATTTGCCAGGCAGCCTGCTTCCAAGGCTGTAGATGAGGCTGAGCCTGGGCCTTTGTGCCTACTTAGTACCTGTCAGCTACCTGTCTGTCATCTGGCCCTCCTGTCATCTATGATCATTTTTTTTTTCTGTGACAGGAGACTACGACTTATCAGATTAAACTTTTCAGGCTCAGACCTGAGTGGCAAGGGACTCCATCACAATGATGGTGGCCAAATTTGTAAAGTGGGGAAAAGGTGACATGAACACCCCGTGTGAAAGAACTCCTTTTCTCCCCTCTCTCTTTTCCTTTGTCCCTCGTTCTCTCTCTTCCTCTACCCTCCTTTCCCCTTCCTTCTCCTTCTTTCACGAGACAGGGACTCCTATGGTCAGAATGCTTACATTATTTGTGTAGCTGAGGATGACTTTGGACTTCTAACTCTTCTCTACCTCATGGGTGTTGGCATTACCGGCATGTGCCTGCCACCACACCCAGTTTATGTGATGCTGGGAATCGAACCAAGGGCCTTTGTATAGAGCATGCACACATTCTATTAACTGAGTCACACCCCCAGCCCCCAAGAACTTCTGTTTCTTAGATACTTAAGAAAATGGTTTAAAACAAAACAAAAGCCACTGCTACCTAGGTCTACAGTTGGCTGGTTGTTCAGATGCAGTTCCTATCAATGACACCATCTAAAAACTCAAATTGAGTCCCATGATTCATGTTTTTTTGGGGCACCTGGCAGAAAGATCAGCAACTGCCTTTACCTAAAGTCATGTGTGCCTCTGTAAGCTGGGAGAGTGGGGTGAATTGAAATTATGTCTTATTTACAGATAGTAGCTTAAGAAGTGAGCCCCACCTTCTAACTGCTGTTCGAATTAGCGCATTGCTTTGCTCCTGGACATCTTCTGGAGAAGCCAGTTCTCATGCAAGTTACATCCTTTCTCCAGAAAAGGCAGGATTCTGGTTTGTTTTTTTCCCCCTCCACACTCCTAATATACTTCTAGAAAAAGAAAATGACTGTCCATCTTTCTGTTCACTCTTGAAAGATTAGGCCATGGCATCCAAGAAAAGGTTGTGTCTTCGAAGAGGGTACAGTTAATCTCAGTCCTTCTCCATGCCCTTCTCCACCATGGAGACGTGTGCTTCTGCCTGTCCTTTTCCTGACTGCCTGATCTGGGTTTCCCAAAGGCAAATCGAAAGGGGTTTATCAGATTCCCCATTTGCCTTCTGATGCTGATGGGTGCCGGAGAAGTGAGCTGGCAGCCCAGCTCAGCACACTCTTACTAAGCAAGCACCTTTTATGTCTAGAGTCAAGGCTGGCTGTCGCAGGGTATACAGTCATAGTCCTCCAGGTCCTGGTCTTAAGGAGGAGTTATCACAGAGCCTACCAAACCATTCTGAAATCCAGTGAGATGAATGAATGGCACCCAGTGCTCAGGAGTCAGCACAGAGCTCTGGAAACCCTAGAAACAAGCTGTGTTCCAGAGATGCTGCTTCCTTTCAGTCAAGCAGACCCTACCTCACAGCAGCAAGGCTAGAAGGTGCCACATGGGTTTTTGCAGGAGTCATGATGGTGACAGTTGTTTTTGTGCACCAGCCACACATGTGTGTTCATTAGTGTGCATGTGTGTGGAGGTAGAGGACAACCTTGAGTGTCATTTCATTTTAGTTTCTTTTAGAGTGTGAATGTTATGTAGTTTATGTCTCTGTGTGTGTGTGTGTTCACATGCATGTGTAGATGTGTAGATGTACGTGCAAGTGTGTGCACCCACGTGTGTGGAAGTTGACATCTCTGGTCTACCTTGACATCACTTTTATTTATTGAAGCAGAATCTCTCCTTGAACTCAGAGCTCACCAGTTCTGGTGAGTATGGCTAGTCAGCTCACCCCAGGGATTACCTATTTCTGCCTCCCAAGTGCTGTAACTACAAGCAGCCACTAGGCCTGCCTGCTTTTATCTGGGTTCTGGGGATCCAAACTCCAGTCCTCACACTTTACAAGCTGAGCCATCTAGTTTCTAGTTTGTATTCTGAGACAGGGTCTCTCACTCGGACCTGGGACTTGCTGGTTAGAGTAGGCTAGTTGACAAGAGAGCTCCAGGGACCTGCCTGTCGCCGCCTCCCTGTGCAGGGATTACAAGGAGATTCCACGACATCCAGATGATACATGCAGCCTGGGGAATCAAAGACAGGTCTTCACGTTTGTGCAGTAAGCACTTTGCCAATGGATCCACCTCCTCAGACCTCAAGCTCTTTTAGAAAGTAATGTTTACCTCTCTTAGGTGCCTGCCAGAAGCGGACTTCTTAGGCTTGAGAAAATAATGAAATCCTATCTGTATCAATATTGGTGTGTTTCATGTGAACAAAGAATGCTGGGGGGGGGGGGGAAGACTTTAGAGCCAGGTGGGTCCTGAGCAGCTGTCAGGGATTTGAAGCAGAAGTTTAAGTTCAGGGAAGATGCAGACTTGCTGGAGTCTCCTAGGCCATTGCTCCTCCTGGAGGCCTGGGGAGGGCAGGAACCAAGGTTCTCGGTGACGCTGCTGGCCACTTGACAGCTTTTGGATTGGGAAGAAGAAAATCTGGACTAGACTTTCCCACCCTGGCGTGGGAAGTGTGAGGGGCTGGAGCAGGGAGGCAGGAAGTGAGCACAGATGGACAGGCCTGGACAGCTGTGCAGGGAACAGAGCACATCTGTCTGGGAGTAAGTTTGGCAGGGCCCCTCCCACAGCCTCTCTGCTGAGTGTGGGCTGGGTTTGGGTCCCAGATGGGGAGAATGATGGAAAAGAAAAGAGGCCAAGAGAGAGGCTGGGGCTGGAAGCTGGGGAGTGTGTGTGTGTGTGTGTGTGTGTGTGTGTGTGTGTGTGTGTGTGTGTGTGTGTCTTCAGATGGAAACTAAGAACATTGCTGAGCAATGGGGAGAGGGAAGAGACAAGGGGCAAAGCAGAAGTTCGTTGAATGAATAAATGGTTTCATGGCCTAAACTACCATGAAATTTCCTCTAATTAGCTTCAAATACTGCCAGGAAGCTTATCCCAAATAGACACCTGGGAGAGATCTTTGAGAGATAGAAGCAGGATCAGACTTCTCCTGGGGAATTTACCCCCAGGGTTAGGGGGTAAGTTAGCCTTTTTGCTATGTTCTCAGGAGCAGGGCAGGGAGGAAAGGCTCATTGTTCTAGAAACTGTAGCTACTGGCTTGTCATCATGGCCATCTGTGGGGCCTCCATGGGACGGTTGTCCGTTCTTCTGTTCAAAGCTGTCGTCTGTCTGGTTTGGAGCTGGAGAGGCAGGGTGTCACACAGACCTCAGCAGTCTTGGTAGCTGATAGATTACCCTGCATCTATCTTCTGCCACCTTCTCTGGTTTTCACTGTGTGAATGGAGCCAGATGGTAGCTTGCACCGCAGCCCTGCTGGGGCTATTTCTGCTGGGCACTCATGTTTCTTTAAGCCTCAGCATTTTCATCTGTACAATGGGAGGCTGGCCAAGCAGACCCCTAAGACCCCCTCCAAACTCTTCCATCTTGGAATCTGGTAGGGTAGCTGGTGGGAATGTGGCCTTTGAAGGTTGTTTCTGTCTCCTGTGTGTTTGGGCTGGGCACTTTGCCTTCACTCAGGCTTGAGAAAAAGGAGGAAGACTCAAGAGGTGCTGACGTCACTTGCCGAGTGCTCGACTCATCCACTTGTGTAATGGTGACTCCTCTTTCTGGACCGATGGAGCCTAGTCCTGTGTGGGGTCAGGAGGTCAGTGTGATTCCTACAGTTTCTCAGACTCTTGCTTCCAGTTCTCAGTTGTCTAGTGAGTGCAACCTAAGCACCAATAGGCAGTCAGGAAGAGCTGAAGCCCCCAGAGCTTGGGGCTAAACAGGACACTCATTCCCCTTCCTAATATCACCACGGGCATCACATCATCATCCCCCATTATTAATATTGTTAAACATTTATTGTTCTTTATTCAGCCCTGTGCAGGGGATGAGTAAATCCACAGGAAGATCCGGTCACAGACACTGGCCCCATCCTAGGCATCTCTTAGAAACCAATGAATTGGTTTCTACCTAGAGGCCAAAACTCACTCATGACAGCACATGGAGCCAGAGGCTTGAGCTCCTGTGTTTGCCAGGTTTGCTCTTCTGGAGAAGATAAGCATTTGAATTCCAGGCTGCTGCTGTTGCTGCACAGGTGTGTCTTCTAGTGCCCCCTACCCCTGCAGTCTCTCCAGGATACAGCAAACAGCGCTGGCTCAGCACCGATTGGTATTCATTTTTGTAATGATGAATCATGATACATTTGGCAGGGGAAGGGGGCCTGGAATAACCCAGGGGCCCGGGAGCTGCTGGCAACTGAGAAATCTCTACCTCCTTGTTTGGGGCATCTTTCAGACTAACACCTAGAGCTTGAGAGCCACAGGTTGCAAGACTAGTGTGGGATTGCTTTGGAGGCAGGGTGGCCAGCTGCAGACAGGAGGTGAACTGCGGGCGCCTCCTTCTGGCCCTGTGGGGCTGGAGCAGGCCTGGGGAGGGTTCCTGCCTGAACCTTAGCTCCTAGGCTCTGGTATGTGACCCTCCCTGTCCCTGAGCCCCTTCATGGCCTCTGGAGGGAGGGAGGGAGAGAGAGAGAGAGAGAGAGAGAGAGAGAGAGAGAGAGAGAGAGGCTGTTATGTAATCGGTTTTACCTCCTCATCAAAACTGGTGACTAATTCAGACAGTCTCTGCCAGATTGGCTCTGCAGTCTTGTTGTTAGCTTCAGAGGGCTCAGCCAGTCCGTGACAGGTCCTCACACCCTCTGCTGGATAGATTTCCTCTTCACTGGTCTCAGCTCCCCAAATGTAAACGCTGTCTGGAAGTTACCTAGATCTGGGTAGTTAGGAAGACAAGCCTTTCCTCTGCATCCAGCCCCTCTCCCACTTGTGTGTTTTCCTGCATCTACAAAGGAGGTCACAGAAAGAGAGCTCACCTATCTGTCTGGAGACCTGCCTGCGAGCTCATTGAGGTCTGTCATCTGTTCCTGAGTGACAGTGACCAAGAAAAGCAGTCATCCTGGCTGAGAGCTTTGGCTTGCAAAGATTGAGAGTGTTGGGCTCAGAACTCAGTGGTCAGTCTCACCATGACTCAGGGTGGAAGGGCCACCGCAAGACTTCTGACCTTGGACTCCTGGATGTGTAGGTTACAGGCTGCCTGGACAATGCCAGGGTGTACACTCACCACTTATTCTTTCTTGATCCAAAGCAGGTGTGTGGAGCACTCAGCCCCTTTCTACTGCAGAAGGCTGTCCTTCAGAAAACTGCGGCACGTGTTGGCATATATGTGGCGACGGCTCATGGAGAGACATAGGCAGGTTATTCTCTGTGACAGTCCCAGGGTACTTGACACAGTAAGTATGCCTACGGCATGCCAGGGCTCATTTTATCTACTCCCCTACCGAAGAATCATCCGGGACTTGGGTTATTCTTATTTTATAGGTGAGGAAGTCAAGCCTGAAAGAGATTGTGTGGTTTCCCAAGGCTGTTGAGCGACTGAGCTGGGATTTGATCTTACATCTCGGAGCCCAGGAAAGCTGGATCTGGCATGACACACCATTTCCCTGTGGCATTCCCAGGACTGCTTCTGAGGCCCTTGAGACATTCCCCGTCCCGCAACTTCACAGCATTGCTCTGCCAACTCCAGAAGATAATGCAGCCTTGTGTTAGTCCTTCCACTTCCTTCCGTCAGGCGGCTTATAGACATGACCTCATTCGCTCTCCCAGATCCCTTAAGACCTGGGAGTGGTGAAGATTCTGACTTCTGATTCCCAGGGAATCAAAGGCAGGCACAGAGAAGCACAGAGACCCACCCTCAGTCACACAGCTAGTCAGGACTGAAGTTGGTCTTTCCGGTCCTTTAGGACAGTCATGTAGCTTGATGGATAGGAATCAAAATCACCCCCAAGATCTTGAATACTGGGGAGTGCTCCTCGTGTGTGTGTGTGTGTGTGTGTGTGTGTGTGTGTGTGTGTGTGTGTATGATTCAGAGACTGAAACAACTCCAGGAGAGTTGGAGTGGTGTTGGAAAGGGAAATCTGAAATGCACAGAAATTCAAGTGTTATGGAAAGCAGGGGTGACCTGGGACCTTCCCACCTGCCTGCCTGCCCGAGGTTCTGGGGGTGATGGGCAGAAGCTGGTCTTTGGGTCATTGAACCCTGTCTCTCAGTTACTCATTTGCCCCTGCTTTTTCACACAGAGTGGGAATGCTAACTCACAAAGAAGACTGTGTGAACTGTTTCATCCTTCACCACAAAGCCTGCACAGAGGGACACAGCTGCTGTCGCCCCACCCCACCTCCCCCAGTCCCATTTCCTCTGCTAGACACCGTGTGTGTGTGTGTGTGTGTGTGTGTGTGTGTGTGTGTGTGTGTGTGTGTAAATGACTTTGAAGTGAGTGAGCTACTGCTCAAGTTGATGTCTCAGGTCCCATGTCTGGCTTTCCCTCTGTGCCCTTTGTACTGTGTATGTATTGTACACAGTGCCTGATTCTCAATGTGTGAGCATCCCGGAGCAGCCTCCCTCACGGCAAACTCTCTAGAAAGGCCTAGGTAGAGTATGCCTGAGCTTTGGTGGGCTACTCATGGTCGCTCACATCTTCTCTCTGTGTCTGTGTCTTTGCTTATCACCCCATAAAAACACCAAAGCCATTAACTCCCAGGCCCTGCGAAAGCAGGCTGATGTGTCCTGTGGGTTGCGGTTTAACTGGAGGAAAGGTAGGTGGGAAACCGGAAAGAGGAAATGCCTGACGACTGGCCTCGCAGAGCCATGTGCCCTGAACACTCCACTTAACCTCTTGCAGAGGTGCTGGCCAACTCCATGCTTTTCACTAATGTCCGAGGGGAACATGCACTGAGCACCACTTGAGTACCAGGTGCTGTGTGAGAGCTGGGCTTACTCGGGCACCCCTCCTCCCAACCCGCCTGTGCCACACTGATGGGCCAGGACCCTCGGTTCATGTCTGTGAGAGAGCAGGCAAGAGCAGGGGGCCTTTCTCCTTCATTGCTTGGGGTCAGGCGAAAGCTTGAGACTCTGGGAATTTTGATATTAAATTTTATATTCTTTCTCTCTCTCTCTCTCTCTCTCTCTCTCTCTCTCTCTCTCTCTCTCCTTTCTCTCTCTCTCCCACCTTCTCTCAGAAATACAGGAAGAAATGGCTGCCTCCCTAATTGTCAGGACACCCCTCCATTGCTCAGTCTGTGCCATCTCACGGCTCCTTCTGAAGGGCTCGGCAGGGACCCGCCTCCCAAGATGTCACTCGCCAGTGTCCAGAACCCTTGCTCACTTCTTCGCCCCTGGCACTTGGGCCCGCTTCCCCCTCCCTAGGCACTTCATTGTATTATCTCAGTTAATCCTTACAAACCTATGAGGCATATGTTCTCACTCCCATTACAGAGGCCAAGGGGCAGCCAAATAACTTGCCCAGAGTCACTTAACTGGTAAGTAGTCTAAAGTCTGAGTCCAAGCAGTTCAATTCCAGCCCTCCCTCCTAGTTACAAAATTACATTGCCTCTCTTCATTACTTATAATTGCCCCAAACAGTAATTAGAAGTTTATGGGTCTGTAAGCATCTCATGAGCAGAGACTGTGACTTACTTGTTTCGGCTGCCCTGGAATGTAGTACATAGAATAATGCACACAGTAGGTGCCTAATGGATGTTCATGGCGTGAGTGTTGAAACTGTAGGGCTGAGGCCACTGAGGAAGGTGACAAATCTTTAACAGGCATGAGAGGCAGACATATGGATACAGTCCCTGGCCTTCTGGAGCCCTACAGGGGAAGGAGGCACTTGGGGAGCCCATGTCATATCCTCTCGAAATTGCCACCCATTTCTTAATGTCTTGACCTACTACTTGGCAAGCATCCCTTTCAAGATCTAGGATGCTTGCATAGAGGTGCTCTAAATCCAGAATAAAGAAGGACTATTCAAATCCTTAGACGACATACACAGAAAGAGCCAGCACTCACCCTTGGAGGTTGGACTTGGGCCAAAGCAACCCTTGAAGGTAAGGCCTAGATCATGTGACCTTAAACAGAGCTTTGAACATGGCTGCCATTCTTTGTGTCCGTGGCAGCCAAGGAAGCTCCTGTGTGTAAATGCCCATGTGTATTAGTCTCTCTCATTTAGAGTGAGCAGAAAGACGAGTATGAGACCTTTATTTTCTGTCTGGCCCTTGCCTATGAAGGGTGGGACCTATCCCACTCAATACTTATAGAGCCTCCTAGCATGCTCAGATGGCCTGTGAGGTCATGCACCCTGGGCTGTAAAAGCAGCTGTCTTATCTTGCAGGTGGGTCTGTTCAGGGTGGTGGTGGTGGTGGTGGTGGTGGTGGTGTGTGTGTGTGTGTGTGTGTGTGTGTGTGTGTGTGTGTGTGTGTGAACACTTCGCTGTGGTGACTGGCAGTGCCCCCTGAAGTCAACTGGAAAGCACTTTGCTTGCCTGGAAGAGGCCCAAGGCGTGTGTGGTTGCAGGCGTGGCAAGGCGAGGCTCTGGGGGAGGAGGGAGGCTGGTGAGTGAGAAGACACTCCCCTGCAACCCGCGTTCATACAAAATGCATTTCCCAACGTATCCCTCTGGCCTGTCGAGGCCCTTCTGCTCACTGCTCTGTTTATACATGATAGACAACTAATTAACAGCAGAACCTCTTGAAAGGTCTTTTCAGAGGTAATGTTCTGACAGATTATGTCAGCAAGGAGCACTGATTTGTCTAAGCAAGGATCACATTGTTTCAGACTGAATGAGGTGAATATTAAATTGCTTTAAATGTACTCTTCATAAAGTACTAATTACACACTCCCAAGGGAGAACAGCCAAGGAATACTAAACAGCCGAGAAGTCAACAGAGGGGTCTTTTTATAGTATGTTGCTGGGCTCTGTGTTTTTCTGTCTTCTCTCTCTCTCTCTCTCTCTCTCTCTCTCTCTCTCTCTCTCTCTCTCTCCTTTTTTTTACAGTAGTAAAATCACAGCACGCTAAAGAATACACATTTATAGCACAATGCTTCTCATCTAATTATATGGCAATCATTAGTTTTAAGCTGGATGCATTATATTTTCTTTGATATATTATGCCTGAGGCACAACTCCGTATTTATTGCTGCTAGTGGCAGATTTTAGTCCCCTACCCCCCCTTCGAAGCCCCCAACTCCACTCTCTCTACCACCCCTTAACAAATTATTTAACCCCTACTATTAATTTGCTTATTGTCTCAAAGGAGGAAAAAACCCTCCACAATTTAAATTGGCAAAGGAGGGGTGTGTGTGGCGGTTAACAATACAGCCTTGGTTAACTTAAAGAAAATGAAGAAAGGAAATCTTGTGTGTTCAGGGAGTGTGCGTTTGGTTTATTAACCAGGTGGTGTCCTGAATATACAATTTTTCTCCCCGCCCCAGTAAAATTCCTTTGCAACCAATCTTACCAGATCACGCTGAATTCCCACTTGGCTGAGTTTCATTGTCCCTCAGGGAAGAAGATATTTATATGTGTATAAATATATTATCTGTAGAGCAACTCAGAGTTGGAAAGCCATGGGGGGGAGTGTTGCAGGACTGGACCATTCCTTTAGAAACTCCTGTCCACAGATGCTGCCAGCACCCTGCTCCTATAGCCTTTATCCCCTTGTCCATAGTTAGAGAGAAGCAGGGGCCAGGCTGAGGTGCCCTGGAGTCTCAGAAGTCTGGAAAGGAGGAAAAGGCCAAGACCCAACAAGATGGATGTCCTGATGTTGCCTCTTCTCGGCCAGGCCTCCAGTAGCTGGTGGTGCTACAACTAGAAGAGACTGCATGTCTGGGAGGTAGGTCCACTTGACCATTGAGTCACTAAACCCAATCATGCTTGTAATCCCAGAACTTGAGAGGTAGAGGCAGAAAGACCAGGAGTTCAAGGTTTTATTTGGTTCTATGGGGAACATGAAACTAGCCTAGGCTAACCTGAGGTCAGGCCTGAAATGACAACAACAAAGAAAACTCTCAGAATGTATTTCTTCTATGACCATCCATTTGTGCTGGACACTGAACCTTGGATCCAGCTGAAAAAGATTAGAATTGTCTTTGCTCTTTGTTTTATATCTGGATGACCTTGGTCGAATGGCACAGGGCACACCATTCACTATCCCATGGCCACACGGTTAGTCACAGCTGGGCCCTGACTAATCCACCTCAGAAAGAGTAGTTCCAAGCAACTGATTTGGACAAGCTTGGCCAAGGGCAAAGAATGGAGTGACAGCTATGTCTGAGAGCTGGAAGTCATTGACTCTACCACCTCTCTTGATGCTGATGGGCCATCTCTCCAATACCTCTACCTATGGATGTATTCTTGGCTCTGGGTCTTCTCCTATGGTGCCCAGCTCAATGCTGTATAGCTCTGCTGCCTGGAAGGTGTTCCAGGGCAGTGACAGCTAGAGCTGCCATTCCTGCTTTCAAATCTTGCAAGGCCACCCATGACTCAGTAGCCCTTGGGTAAGTGACAGTGTTTCCTTTTTTGCTTTTTTCCCCTCCTTGCCTGTACACTGGTGATTGGAGTGCCTGCCTTGCAGGGTTTCGTGAGGAGGAAGGAGATCATACATGTTACTTCCAGCTTGCTGGGCCAACTCAAGTTCACTATTAGCATTAGAAAACTCAGCTAAGCACTATCACTGTGGACAATGACCGGAAAGAACTAGCTGGGCCTGGTGGTGCAGGCCCTTAATCCCAACTCCTTGGGAGGCTGATGCAGGGAGATTGGAAGTTCAAGTCCTGCCTGGGCTACAGAGTGAGTTCAGGTCTGGTCTTGGCAAATTTGCAAGACCGCCCCACCACCCTGTCTCATACTGGAAAATAGAAGGAGGGGTAGGGACTGGGGGGCTGGCTTATCGAGGAAGAATGCTTGCCATGCAGGCTTTGATGAGGAGGGTTTTGATCCCCCAAACCCATCTAAAACCTGGATGTAGCCATTGTAAATCTAGGACTCCTATGACAAGATGGTAGGCAGATATAGGACAATCTTCTGGAAAGCTCAAGGGCCAGCTAGGTATAGTACATGGCACAGTGGCAAATACACAGAACCATGCTTCAAAACAATGTAGTTTTGGTGGGGACACAAATTAGTACAGTCATTATGAAAATCATCTTGGAGACTCCCCCTCCCCCAAATCTAAAAATAAAACTGCTACCCAGTTTACTTCTGGGCAGATATCCAGAGAATTCCACATTCTACCTGAGAAGTATCTGACCCCCATAGGAGCTTTATTGCTGCTTTATTTACTACAGCAGGGACCTAGTTGTCTAAGCAGGCAGAGCTGTAGTGAAATCTGGTACTGACACCGAGTGGAATACTAGTCAGCTCTAAAGAAAAACGAAATCACAAAACTTACAAGAAAGTGGATTTGGAAAAGATAATATTAAGCAAGGTCATGCAATCTCAGAATGAAAAAAGAAACCCTCACGTTCTCCCTCATAAGGGGATCCCAGGCCCCATATGTGTATGGATGTGTCTGTATGCAAAGAATGCACATAGGGTTACCGCACAACATATAGAAAGGAGAGCAAGAGAGGCTGAATGTTCGGTGGCAAGGAAGGAAGGAATGTAGGCAAAGGACTTGAGTCATAAAAGAGGAAATGAAATTAATTGTTTTTCCAGTTTTAACTGTCATTGGTTTTTTTTTTTTTTTTTTTTTTTTTTTGGTACCTGCTCATGAAAATACAGTTAAGCAAAGGTGTAAGATCCACTGTGAAGCTCCACAGCTTCGGGATGGCCATTCTAATTGTGTAGAAGTTCATGGAGAGGGCTAGACTTTGGGTCTGGCTAATTCTGCTGTGTGCTTTTTATTGGACAGTTCTTTAGAATAAAGTTTTAATCAACAACAATAATAATAAAAAGCAAGAAAGGTGAATACTGACACCAGTGGTTATCCTGTGACCTCACACACTGTGCCACACACACACACACACACACACACACACACACACACACACACACACCAACAAAAACAAAATCTATATCTTTCCAAGGACGACTTGGTCATGATTCTACTTTTGGCCCCACAGACTGAGATCAACTTTTCCCCAACCAAGCTGCCTTCAAATGTTTCATTAACTCACAAGCACTGCTTTAACCAGGTGACCCCTGCCGGGAAGGGACACCTGATCTCTGATCTCTGCTTTCAAAGACCTCAAGCTCAGAGCCTGTCTTTCTCAGAAGGGCTCCTCAGAGCCTTGGCCTGATGCTCTCTTGGCATGATATCGTAGTAGTTGTCCTACCCTTTTTCCTTGAGGGAGACCTCAAGGAACTAGAACTAGATCAAGGATGAAGGAAAGCAGTGGCAAATTTGAGCTCTTTTTCCCCAAACTGCAGAGTACTTGAAACTCTTGGACACAGGGTGCTCCTTAAGCTAGAGGGCCCAAGTCTGTCTGTCTGTCTGTCTGTCCATCCATCCGTCTTTCTCTGTCACTCTCTCACATGCTGGTTAAACTGAAGAGGGTGACTTTGTATCTGCCAGTTCTCTGAGAATATATATTTTTTTCTGTCTCAAACCCCGTGATGAGTTGTCACTGGGTGTGCTAGAAACTAGCTGATGATGGGTGAATCTTCTAAAGTGCTGAGCTAGACAGATCCCAAAACCAAGGACGAGGATGTCTTCCTCTGAATATGACCAGTGTAGGCCCTTGACCCCAAAGGGGCAGAACTCCCTGTGGTCCATGTCTTTGTGTTTCTAATGACTTCATCTTTGAAACTGTGTTGTGCATGAGGCCTGATGGGACAGCACATGCTGGGGCTTTGAAGTC
Organism: Uromys caudimaculatus; assembly: GCA_028551405.1. Classification (NCBI taxonomy): domain Eukaryota; kingdom Metazoa; phylum Chordata; class Mammalia; order Rodentia; family Muridae; genus Uromys; species Uromys caudimaculatus. The sequence continues at coordinate 49,282,778 of CM052708.1, forward strand.
TCTCTGGCTGAAGTGTGTGTCCACCCATCCTATGACTCAGTAGGGCCCTGAGGAAGGGGCGGAGTGGAGATCAGAGACACCTCCCACTATATATTGAGTTGGGATGAAACGGGACAAAAAGTGGTCACCCTGGACCCTGCCTGGCAGCATTTGGTACCTTTTTCCTACCCCTACTCTGGATACCAACCAACTCATGGCACAGATGCCACAATCCTTGGGGTTTCCCCTGGCAGTGGGGGTAGGCAGGTCAATGGGAAGAGGACCCTGCCTATTTCCACTGAAGGTAGGCCCAATTCCCTTGTCATGTCAATCCTACAGTCATGTCATCACACGCCAGGGATCTAGCTGGAGACTCCCTCTGCATTCCCTTCCCTTCCAGTAGTCCCGTCGAGCTCTCAGTTCTTAGGAGCATCTCTCAGAAACAAGTGCAGCTCCACAGGAGCCCAATTCAAGACTACTGGGACTACCCATGTGCAACGCCCCCCCCCCCCCCAGATTCTGCTTTCTCATCTCCCATGGCTGACTGTGCAAAGTTGGCACCTGGAAAAGATGGATTTCTTTTGGTTACTCTCCAGCTAAAGCCCTTTCTACAATGTTCCCTGTTGAATCGAGGATAACATACAAACTCTTTGGCACACGGACATATGGAAAGATGCACATATCTACGAACTTGTGTACACTGGCTCCACATGCTGGGTGGGTTCCCTCTGCAGCCCACTGACTGCCATGTTTGGTTTTTGTTTGTTTGTTTGTTTTGATTTTTTTGAGACAGGGTTTCTCTGTGTAGTCCTGGCTGTCCTGAAACTCATCTGTAGACCAGAACGGCCTCAAACTCACAAAGATCTGTCTGTCTCTGCCTCCTGAGTGCTGGGATTAAGGGTGGGTGCCACCAGGATCCAGCTCTGGAATGCCTCTCTCTCTCTTTCTTTCTTTCTTTCTTTCTTTCTTTCTTTCTTTCTTTCTTTCTTTCTTTCTTTCTTTCTTTCTTTCTTTCTTCCTTCCTTCCTTCCTTCCTTCCTTCTTCCTTCCTTTTTCTTCTTCTTCTTTTTCTTCTTCTTCTTCTTCTTCTTCTTCTTCTTCTTCTTCTTCTTCTTCTTCTTCTTCTTCTTCTTCTTCTTCTTCTTCTTCAGAATCTTACCTCTTGTTTTATAGAACTAAAAGACACGACTGTGTTCTATCTGGTTTGTCATCTCCCAGCCTAACTCAATCCAGGCATTGACTGCATCTTGAGTGCAAATTTTGTAAATCATGCGATCATAATTCTCTACAGGTAGGACCCTAACGAATAAATACACCCTGGTAGAATCGGGGGCGGAGTGGGTGCTATTTAAAGGGAGAGCCCTTGCCTCATACCAGCAGATCCAGCTGCCAGCTCTCTGGCCTACTTGTATGGCCCCTACTTCTCCGAAAAGCTCATTGTTGCTTCCTCTCTCTCATATTGCATCTCTGGGCAGTTCTATTGTGGTGAGGCCTTCTGGTGATGGGGACATGGTGGGAAGGAAAGGGTCTGACAGACCTGGCCATAGGGGTTCATGTGACTTTGGGCTGTGAAGCCCACAGAGTCAACGAGCACTTCCACAAGTCTGTATGTAGTAGAGAGAGGCTGGCAGTAGGTGACTATCATATTGGTCACTAGCCTCACTTTCATAGAGCTTTCGGCCTCCAGTAATTATTTAGCTGCCTGAGCACAGGCTTTCTCATTTACAAAAAGGAGCCCAGGAGGAGCCCTGTTCCACGGGGTTACTATAGTGGAGACGTTTGATGAGGAGTAAATGCTCCACAAGGTTTTCACGTGGGCATTCCTCTCTATCCTGGGAGTACAGGCAGAAACGGGCTCTTCTTGGACAGGAGTTAAGGATGTGACTTGATATCTTTTTTTTTTTTTTTTTTTTTTCAAGGCAGGGTTTCTCTGTGTAGCCCTGGCTGTCCTGGAACTCACTCTGTAGACCAGGCTGGCCTCGAACTCAGAAATCCGCCTGTCTCTGTCTCCCAAGTGCTGGGATTAAAGGCGTGCACCACCACTGCCTGGCTGTGACTTAATATCTTGATAGATCCCTGTCCCTGGTCTTGACGGCAACCAAGAATGGGGCAGGTGTTAGCAAACATGGAGGGTATCTATGCCTCTGGTGTAAAAGAAGCCTGTCTCGGTAATGTGCTATAAGGCATGAAAATGCTTCCCCCAAACCCCTGAAAAAACACTCTCCATATGTCCTAAAGGTATCATTTCCTCCTGGGTGCAGGCTTCTTTGTTCGGGTTCACAGATGCTCAAGATCTTCTGTTCCACTTGTGTGTCAAAAACCTTTGGAAGAGACCAAACTGGGTTGGGATGATTGCCTACAGGCTGATAGTTATGTACCTGCCCAGTGCCTCAGTTTCCTCTTGTGAGAAGTGGGGACAGCATACTATCCTTATCTTGTGGAGAGGATGGACAAAGTGGCACATGGGTACGAGGGCATAGCACATGGGTTTCTGGGTCCTCTGTAAGTCTCACTAAAGGCTACTGTGGCCTTAATGGATTCTCTCCCCTCAGGAGTCCTCACACTTTAAAAGAAGATGCTGGGCTGTTTAACACAGTGCAATAGATCGACTGGGGCGAGACTTCAGGGGAGAGCGGTAGGGTAGAGACAGGAGATATTTTGGGGGCAGGAAGTGGCCCTCCTTTAACTTCTGAAATCACACTACTTAGACTAGCAGTTCTCAGCCTCAAAGCTGTGACACGCTGGTGTGGGACCAGCAGTTGTGAGATGCATCGCAGACAAATACGTTACTAATAATAAAGTGTTACAGTTTTCGAATAATTTCCCCCTGTTTTTTCTTTTGTGTAAATTAGAGGGAATTCAAGGTTATCTCCCTCGTGTTGTCAGACCCAGCCTCACACCCATATGAAGAGGGAGTGCCTGGGAATTGGGCCTGGATTTACAAGGATATGTTTACTTGAACACTGAGGCAGGGATGCCCTAGATGTCATGGGCTCAAGCCCCTGCCTGGGAGACTGAGAAACCCAGACGTGAAAATCTTCGAGAAACAGAGACACACTAGGTGTATGCCACACAGGCAAGGAAACAAACACCTGCTGTCTGCATCTGCACAGGTGACACAAACCACCAGCACCTGCCACACGATGCCAATCAACGATGCTTAAATATATGCCAGTTGGTGGTGACAGCACAGTCTCCAAAGCGGGGATGTAAATAACAGTCAATGTAGCGGCGGGCCTCTCAGGGTGCTAAAAAGAGTCTATGGTATGGGTGTGCTGACAGAGCCACAGCTAAAACAAACGCCTCAAAGGTATTTCGTTAAGGTCTGCGTCCTTGGCCTGGGTATGACGCGCATGCCTTCAATCCCAGCACCTGGGAGACAGAAGAAGAGTTTGAGTTCAGCTTGGTCCGCACAGTGAGTTGTAGGCCAGCCAGGACTATGACACCCCCTCCCCCAATAAAAGGTCCATGTCCTTGTTCTATGTGTTTGTGCCTTCACAGGAAAATGTCTGCGCATCTCCATGGGGTCACACATGCCCAAGAGGCCTTCCTAGATCACCTGCTGGGAGCTCCCTAAATGCTCTGAGGTCTTGGGAGGTGACAGTGGGATGATCACATTAACTTGGGGGCTCTGGGAGCCTTTGGGTCTCCAGCAGGCCCCATTCCCCCGAAGGTTCTGCCCATGAGTTGTGTTTACACCCCATCTTCCTGCTCCATTTAGTAGCTTGGTGTCTGCTCTGAGCTACCTACCCCCGGGGAGATGACTGGCTCTCCTTGTCTCATTAACACCGCTGCTTATCCAGACGGATCTTCATCAGAGATCTAATTTCTGGTGACAGCTAAGCGGGCACAGTGAGAGCATTCGTGAGGCTCACAGAATGTTGGGAAGGGTTCTTCGCCCACCCAGGGTTTCCCTGAGCAATCTCGGTAAAAGGGGCTGGACAACCTCCTTTAAAATCTGAGGCTCCAGGATGCTGAGGTGCCTGTTTGCAGGCCACCCATTTTGGAGCTCATTTTATTTGCTTTGTGTGTTACTTTTCAACCCACCCCCTCAGTTGCCAAGGAAACAGTGGTGCATCCCAGGGTGGGGCCTGAGCTGGTCAAGAGAATCTTCTGAGGCCACATTCAGGGAGGTGGGCCTGGGGCAGGTGTTGGTACTAAGGAAGAATTGGAGCATCCTGGGATGAGGGGTGGCAGTGGTGGGCTGTTCAGCCGCCTGCAGATCTCAGCCTTACACCGTCTCTAGAGACGTATTCTTCACCATGCCACCAGCGAATATAGGGCAGTGGTAACAGTTCGTTCTGCCTTGGTTTTTGCGAGGCTTTACCAGGTCCAAAGCTTCTACAGACTACAGCACAGTCAGGAGCCAGGGAGAATAGATTTCTGATCATGGACAGCTTGGGAGGGGCATGGCTAGTGCTCAACGCAGGCAGATCCTCTGTGAAAAGTGTTCTCTGTCTCTCCGAGAGGAGCTTCTTGGCTTCCCAGCTTTTCTTACCACCTGCATAGGTATCAGGATCCTCGGGACCTCACAGCAGTATGCTTGTCTCCCAGCCTTGGGCCTCCTGTACACCTTTCTCAACCCCCTTCCTCTAGGGCCATCCTTCCCTTTGTATTCTCACAACTCAGCCTGGAAAGATGGCCTGATCCTCAGGGGTCTTGTTCTGGACACATATATCGGGCATTGTGTTTGGGTCTTTCTCACAGCTCTGGCTTGTGTAAGGATATTCTGAGTTCTGTCTTTAGCCCTAGGTTGTTCTTCTACCTGGTGAGTTGACAAAGAAGCCTCCACAGGGAATCTGGAGCCTCTTTTCCAAGACCCTCTCCTCTGGGCTGTGTGGGTGCCCTCAGTGGTCTTGGCAACAGCTGGAAAAATTACACCTTGACATTGTGCCAATCTTGTCCCCACTACAGAGCCCCCTCATCCGTGCCCTGCCTGCCTGCGTGCCGTCACCCCCCGTCATCCAGTCTCAAAGCCTATGAGTTATTTTTGATTCATCTGTCTCCTTTATCACCCTTATTTAGTTGCTTATCAAATTCCGTCAGTTCTTCCTTCAAAATGTCTCTAGCATATGTCCCTTCCTTCCTTAAAAATAAATTTCATTGTTTTTCTTTGTATAAAGGAGAAATATGTTCAGTGTGAAATGTTTAGAAAATACGGTACCCGTGACCAAAGAAGACGATAAATAATAAATAAATAAGAAAGAAAGAAATAAGAGGAAAATCGCCAACAATTCTTGCTATGATGGCTAACTAGTCTTATTGTTTGTCTATCTGCCAAGTCCCCTGTCCCTACTAATGTGCCTGTACCTTTCAACCTTGTCTTTCCTCCCATTGTTTCCCGTTCCTACCCCCACCCTCCCTTCAAGGTCTTGAGCTCTCTTCATGTATCCCTCCCACTCTCTTCTGCTCTGGCCAGTCTAAGCTCCTCAAACATGTCTTCAAAACTTCCTGTCCCCAGCCTGTTGAATTCAGAGACACTGAGAGTCCACAAGAAGCAAGTGGCCCACCCCGGGGAGAAGCTTACAGCTTGGCAAGCCTATGGCGAGTTCCTTTATGGGAATTAGAAAGAGGCTTGTCTTACTTAGGGTGGAAGTTCATGCTATGTTTGAATGTGTCCCCCAAAGTCCATAGAGTAAAGACTTTATCCCCACATTGGTGTGCTGATGGTATTTGGAAGTGATGGTATTTGGCTTGGTTGAGGCCGTGACCAGACGGTGTTAATGGTAAGGTGAAGAGATACTCAGGTGTGCATGCTTGCCCTGCTTCTCACCATGTGAGGCCTACACGCTGGCCAGATGCCAGGGCCATGCTCTGTCGGAACCAAGACTGTGCACATCTGTTATTGTTCCCCCTCCTTTTTCGTATGTGCGTATGTGTGATCCTGTGCAGGTGGGTGCATGTGTGTGCTAGGCACACATGTGCAGAGAGGTCAGAGGACACCTTGTGTGGTTGTTCCTCAGGAATGTCATCTACTTTTTGAGTTAGGGATTCTCAATGGACTTGGGATTCACTAAATAGGCTAGGCAAATTGGCCACCAAGTCCCAAAGATCTTCTTGCCTCTATTTCTCCAGTGCTAGGATCACATGTGTGCATTAGGCGCCTGGATGTTTTAAAATGTGGATTCTGGGGATTGACCTCCAGTCCTTATGCTTACATAGCATCCACTTGACTGACTGAACCATCTCTCCAGTCCTAAGCCCCTGTTCTTTGTAAATCACCCATTTCTTAGGTATTTGGTTATAGCATTAGACACCAAGGATAAATGACCTGGTAGGTGGAGAACAAATTCCTCATGGGAGCAGTGAACAGCTCTAGGAGTGGCCCTGGTTAAATGTCCTCTGCCATGTGGTTGGCAAAAGCCTAACTTACCAGCCTCAGCTTCTGGCTTTCTGGCACTAAACATCCACACTTGAGGTGAGCTATACTCTGCTTCTCAAAAAGAATGTTCTACCCCTTCCTAGGCTCCTGCTGCAGCTCTACCCTTCTCCAGCATCCTCCTTCTTATTACTCTTCTGTACCCACTTCTGTGACTCAGGGTCAGCCCTGAAATGCCTATAGAGGCCAGGCAGTTTCCATGAACGCATCAGTGGGTAGGAAGGATGGGGCTCTGTGCTGAGGCCCTGGGCCTACCAGATCTCCCTCTCTGCTATTAAAACCACCTCATAACTTTTCAGTGTTGCTTGCTAGAAATGCTTCTCAATTATGGCCGGGCATAACCCAGACTCACCAAATGGCTGTCGGTGCATTTCATCCACCTAACTCATGATACGCCACACATTAAAACACATCACACTTTAAAGGGTTAGTTGTCTTCACTTGTGTTTGTGGGACTGACTGGGAGCTGATGCTCTTCCCAGAACTACAGGTTTCATAGTGTGTCTATTGCTAGCCTGGGAGGAGATCAAAATTCCAAATTCCAAGTCTGGGTGGGGGTGATGGCCAAAGCTGTAATCCCTACATTTGGGAGGATCAGGTAGGAGGATCTCCAGGACTTTAAGGCCAGTCCTGGCTATGTAGTAAGTTCCTGGCCAACCTGGGCACATTACAAGATTATATCTCAAAACAAAACAATCAAACCCATGCATGGTTTCTACTGAATGTACAATCAGGGTCACATCAGCCTAATGTTGAAAATTACAAGTTGAACCATTGTCAACTCGAGACTTTAAAGGCATAGTCCGGGTTGAACGAAGCTCTCCAATTCTCCACCAACTTATTTCTCCTGTAAAGAGTTCTGGTCCTCCACAATATCTCTTTGTGGTCAACTCCATTGCTGAAGAAGGACCACACCCACTTTGGCAGGCCAGGCTGCCTGATGCAGTGGTGAACATTCCTGTTTATTCATCTACTTGACAAGGACATATTGAGTGTCCTTTGCAGATTTCACAGTCCTTGGCTTTGGCTTCTGATCCCAGAACGTTCTGGAGTAGGTCACTTTTACTTTCCAACCCTTACTTCCTGACCTGCGAAATGGGTATTAAAGCAACTCTCCGTCCACTCTCTTGCACTTGTGCAAATCATCTATGTGAAAGCGCAAACCGTGGTGCTCTGGGAAGAGCTGTTAGCCTCCCATCTTCCTTTGTTCGAGGTGTGCTAGTCTTACATTTCTGAGAAGTAGTGGTTGCCCTCCCTGACAGTCCCAAGGGTGGACTGGGCTTTTGATAAAATATATGTGTTGGTAGAATGCATTTATAGCACTATGTCTACCTCCTTTGATGGAGGATTTACATAGACTCCAACACGACCAGGCACAGTGAAATAACAACATAATGACATTGGCAGCGACAAGTAACACTGACAGAGCTCCTATGGCATGCTTGACCCCTGGCTAAGAGCCTTTCGATCGCTGCTTCATACAATCTTCATAGTAAGTCCTCAAGGAAGGTACCATTGTTACCCTACCTGTGGAGATGAGGAATTGAGCCATGCGGTTGGTGAGAGGTCCACCATAGGGAGTGGGGAAGTTGAGGACATGATGAGCCACAAGATTGAAACCACCAGATATCACACTTACAAAGGCACCTAGAAGAGCCTTGGGCAAACTACGGGCATGTAGTAACACGTACACATTGCTGTTTGGTACCAGGTCTAGGGAAGTCTGGCTTTAATTTAAATCAATCTTTACAATAACCTGTGAGGATATTATTTGTCTTAGTTTCTTTTTTCTGTGATCAAATACCCTGGCAAAGGAAACATAAGGGAGAAAGGACAGCTCAAGGCACAGTCCATCATGGTGGGGAAGTCAAGACAAAAGTTGAGCACATCACATTCACAATCAGGAAGCACAAAGGGATTAATATGTGCTTGAGGCTGCTCATCACCTTCTCGCTACTTAGATACAAAACTAGGTTCCGGCCAGGAAATGGCACCACCCATAGTGGACAGGTCTTTCTACCTCAATTAACTTAGTCAAGATAAATCACTCACAGGTACACCCAAAGGCCCATTTTCTAAGTGTTTCTACATCATCAAGTGACAGTTAACACTATCTGAGCACTCTTGTTCATTTTACATGGGAGAAAAGCAGAAACCACAGAGCTCCAGTGCCTCTGCCAGGCCCTGCAGCTAGCAAATAAGAGGCTGACTTGGGGGTCCAGGCGTTGCTGTCCACTTAACCTTATCAGGAGTGGGGCTCCCGAGCCTCCTTCTAGACACACAGGAAAAGAATGCTTACCATGACATTGTTGATGGTTCTCCATGGGCCTGTTAGTGGGAAGGTCAATGTCCCTTCCACCTGAACCCACCTGGCTCAGGAATATCTTGCTGTCTTGGGATGCTCAGGGCTGGGCACTCACAGGCCCTCCAGGTAAACGTCAAGACAACAAAGACTTACAGTAATACTGTCTTGGCCTTCCCTGCCCCCTACCCATTTTCTCCCCCCAAAGAAAAATGAAAGAATCTGATAATTACTTCTATCTACCACCCAACTGTACTAATTACCAACCTATTTCTTCACAGTGTGACAGACACCAGCTCTGGAAAACACATAGAGATAAATTAGCACTAATTGGTTTTCCTCTGGCTGTTTGAATTAGTATTTAAAGCTCCAATTACAAAGCAGAATAATTGCTATTAATGTCCTATCGCAGTACAAAAGGCAGTTCTCTCGAGAACCAGCCCAGGTGTATGATTACTCTGATTACAGCGTATTTAACCTGGCTCGTTAAGAGAGAGAGGAGCAGACGGTTTCAAAATGGCCGACAGGCCACTTCCTGCAGGGCTATGGCTGGAGGGAAGGAAAGGCAAGCAGAGAAGGTGGAAAGGGAGTAGAGGATGCCAGGGCATAGGAGCTTGAGCCTGCCTGCTCCTGCCAGTCAGCTAAGAAGACCCTCTAGCAGAGACTCTTGAAGCGTCATCTGAAGGATGTCATAGGGGGATGTGGTAGGGTGGTCTCCATGTTAGTGCCAGATTTGGTACCAGACAGTAAGTGAGTCTTTGCTTTCACCCACACCGCCTTCTACTTGACTAGATCTCCATTGACTGCATCAGGACCATAACCTTGCCCTCACTATACCTCCTTTGCCTACTTCAAGCCTCTCACTGCGTTTCTTCCTTGTCCCTCTTGTTTCTCTATCAGGGACCTTCCCCTCCCTGACAGGAGATGGATGCTGAGAGAGATGGAGGAAGGTGCTCTCTGAATGCATCCTGGGGCTCTGCAGACGTGCGTCAAGTGCAGTCCTGGCTTTCCAGCTCCTTGGCTAGATTGACAAGCCCTCCAACCTCCACAAGCTTCAGTAGTTTCTTCATCTCTTAAATGGGGTACACAGTCTCCCCAGCCTGCGAGGATCAGATGAGGACAGCTGTGTACCTGTGAGTCTGAGCCCACGGTGAATCTGAGCATCAATGAAGTTGGTTTCTACATTTACTGTAGGACTGCCATGGCTCGAGCTGGACCCATCTCTTCTCTTCCTTTCTCTTCCTTTTCAATAAACTTCCTCCTTTTCGTCCTTTCCGCACCTTCCTCTGGGCTGTCTCCCAGATCTCTAGTCTCCCCATTCACACTGGGATGCTGAGATCTCAATGAGTTCTCCTTTCCCAAAGCAGCTGCATTGGAGAAGGGAGGGCTATGTTTAACCCAAAGAAATGAGTCACTAATGGTGAACTTTCAGGCAAACCGAGATGATATTTTGTGGGGGAGCGAGGATGTCACAGTGCTTTTCAGAGCCCCCTAGGCAGCTGTCTACTCGCTGACACACACCGGTTTGGCGCACAGGCCTGTGCCAGGCTGAGTCTGAGCCAGGGAAGGAAGAAAGAGGCCCACGGGGACAAGACAGCAAGATAGGAAGCCCTCTGCAGGCACCCAGGCTGCAAAGCCAGCCGAGGCTGTTGGTCTGAATGGTGAGGTCCCATGAGGCTTGGTGGTGGCAGGGTCCCATTCTGGAACTTCTGTAGGGAGTAGCATCTCTCATCTGTTTATCCCTGCTAAGATCTTCAGTTGTGTTTCTGGCTGGGTATCCCTGAGGCTGCACTGAGGAGCTCAGCCTATCTCAAGTCTTTTATCTTCTGATGGCCTGCTTTGTGTTCCTAGACCTCTGTCTTGTCTCATGGGAACAGACCACTATAACTTCCCTCTACAGGTCTGCTAGGGGCCCTTGTCTTTCTGAGCCTTCCCACCTTTTCTCTGCTTTCCTTCATGATTCTCCCTCACCCCCACCCCCATGACTCTTTCTGTCTCTGGGTGCTACTTCCCTTTTGCATTTTGGGAGAGACTTCGCAAAGCAAGGGGCTATAGCAGTACCCTGGGATGGTGGCCGAGGTTCAGTTCAGCTCTGTCTTGTTAGCCATACGCTTTGTTTTGTCTCCCCAGCCTCAGTTTCCCACCTGTACCATGAGAGACTGGCTCCAAGGGCTGCCTATTCAAAGGGAATTTTCTAGCTTTGGAAGCTCTCCACATCTCTCCTCCTCCCACCTGGTCTCTTATACCAAGTAGCCTGAATATCTAGGCAGCATCCATCAGTAACTCTGGGGCCTTAAGAGCTTTGGTTAAGGGGGTCCTGAGGTTGGTAGTCAGAAGGTCGCCGGGGTCTGTCTACTGCAGAGAAGCTCCTGGGTGGTCTTTGTTGGGTGGGCCCGGCTGTAGCAGCCCAGGCAAGAAGCAGCATTGCCAACCAATCCCTCCTTTACAACCATGCTGGGAGGGACTTGCAAGGGCCTGTGGGTGGTGTTCACGTAAGGGGGGGGGGGTTCTTTTTAAGAGACAAGGTGGGTGGAATGGGGGAAGCCAGCTGGCTGTGGGCTCTATTTCTACTGACAAGGCTTTACCCTGTAGGTGTGAGGAATTCCAATTAAATATGCAGCCTATTTGTCTGTGTGTGGGAGAGGGTTTGCTGGAGGGAGGGGGATGGAGGCAGCGTCTCTGCGGCATACCAGCAAACCAGAAATTAGCTCCGTTCATCACAGGCACACGGGGCTTCCCTCAACCCTCCTGTGCACTCGCAGGAGTCGCAAGAAGGAGACAGACAGAGGAAGCTAGAGAGAGGTTGGGGAGGCGGGTTCCCGGCTGGAAGGGCTTCCGGAATTTCTGAGTGGGCAGGAAGGATTGCCCGATTCCTTGGCTCTTGGGGGGTTTTTCCGGATGCTGGCAGTGAGTTCTACTGGGGCATCTGTCCCCACTAGGATGGCCAGGGTGGTCTGTGCTCACTCCTAGGAGGGTCTCTGATATATGTGGAGGAGAGTCTGCTACTTCTATTCTAGACAACCTACCTCCTTTCTACTATTCTACAGGAGGAGCATGTGGGTATCCTCAGTTGGGGCAGTGATTTCTCTGTTTTAAAAAAAACCCTAAGATGCTGGTTTTGAGGATCATGCAGAGGCACTTTGGGGTTACACAGGTCCCCAGAAACTGTTACCAACCTTTTCCCTGTCCCTGGGTTCTCTTATTACTCATAGATGAAATGGAGCGAATAGAAATATTTTCTAGATGACAAAGACCAATCTACATTGACCCAGATAGAGTCAGTCTGTCTTTTGATAGTAAGATCATGTGGCTCTGGGGAGGTTTGAGTGAGTGCCCGCATGTGGGACATTTGATGGTCGGTAAGCATGGCCACTGGGATGTTTGGCCAACCTGACCATTGCCTTCTTAGTCTTAGCTATCAAAACACTGGTCTTCTATGCAGACTGCTACCCCACCTACCCATTGGTCAGTCCCCTGCACTTAAGGTTGCTTCTCTCTTTATTTGTTCCACCACCATCACCTCACATTCACCCTGCTAAAGGATGACAACACAACCCCCTGGCCACTTAAGAAGCAAAGTATCTGGGCTGATACGGAAGGGGGGAAGGAGATTGTCAGATGGGTATTTTTCTGATCAAGGCACCCAAGATGTTGGTTGAGTCATCCCGTGCTAGCAAGCGCCTCCTCTTCCGAGCAGCCCCAGTGTGAAGCCCGCTGAATATGGAGGGGGTTGGCAAGTGGCTTCATGCCTGCCTGAAGGGTGGCACGTGGGCACAACTGGGATAGCTGGTAACGGGTACCAGGGAAGCAAGCCTGGTACAGCGATGGGATGAATGTTGGGCAGAATGGGGAATGGCACCATTGAGGTCTGGTCTAGAAAGAGAAGGCTACAGAGGAAGCCACTGTGCTGAGAAGCGGGCTGGACCAGAGGCACCCGTGGGCAGCTGGGAAGGAAGTCCCGTTCTAGTCACCCAAGGAAGAACACAAATGACAACCTCTGCCCTGCCTTCTCTGTTTGCTCCCTTCTTTCTATTTCATCTCTGCCACATCCTTCCTCTACTCCATCATTCTCTCCATACCCCACATTTATAAGGTAAGAAAGAGGGGTGTGGCTGCCTGAGAGGAGCCTCCTGGAGTAGAGAAGACAAGACCATCTCTGAGGATGCCCTGCCAGGGTCCTGAGTTCAATGCCCCCAAAGATAAGAAGCCTGGGTCACACAGAGAAGGAGGACCTGTACTAAGCACGGCATCCTCTTTGTCCCTTGCCCCTCGCTTGATCGGAAGGTGAAGTATGGGTAGTGGCTTAGAGGAGAGGGTTAAAGCAGAGGCAGAGAGCAAGTAGAGGTGGAGGGGACCAGAGGAGGCCAAGAGCAAAGGCTCTGGAGAGGGTGAGACAGGTCTACTTTGAGAATATTAAATTGGTAACATCAGGTTATATGAAAGTATCTTTAAGGAGAGACACAACCCTTCCTCAGATCAGATGTTTGTGAGATATGTTGGGGAGACAATACTGGGCTGTATCTAGACACAGGCCAAGGACCCCGAGAACTCAGCTGGAGTCCTCATCTATGGTTGTGAGGGACACGCTGTGGGCTGTGAGGTGGAGGGACAGTGCTGTGACACCTCCTACTCTCCTTTTGCAGAGCACCGGTGACATGTGATGTTATGTGTTATATGGAACTCACAGATGACATCAGCACCTCCTCTAGGAACTTGCCGATGGAGGAAAGCATCTCTGGGAGGAACACATACCTCTTCATCACTTTTTGCTGCCCAAGACGTGAGCCAAATGGTCCCTGCCCTTGTTTTAAGGGAGGAAGAATTTATTTTTAGCTTGTACTTAAGAGGGTACAGCCCCATTGTGGCAGGGAAGGCCTGTCCATGGTAGGAGTCGGTGGGGTGGGTCTTTCACATCTTGGTGGATCAGGAAGCAGAGAACTCTGGTTCAAGTGGAACTAGGTTAGGCCTAAAACAATCTGCACCCAGGGGCCATCTAGGCCATCCACATCTCCTGCCCCAAACAGGTGTTCAAACAGGAACTCGTGGTAGGGAGATGTTTTCCCTTCGAACGATAATATCCCCCCTGACCCTCAGGACTAGAACAGATAGCCTTCCACGACTGAGACTTTTCTCTAAGCCTAGCCTCAAGCATGACAGAAATGGGGCAGCAGGATGGGCAGGGAGGAGGCTGGCTGTACAACCCCAAGACCCTCAGGGAGGGGTCACATCTTGAGGAAGATGGTCAGGCATCTGCTGGGTCTGCATTGGACAGGGTCTCCCTGTAACAGCCAGCAGACGACTGGGAGGCTCATTCTTTGGCTCCACTGTGTCCAGCCATGCTGCTCTAAGGTTCCTCCTACACTGCTGCTACAACATGCCTGTCACCCGAGAGCCAGGGGTGACTGGGCACAGGGGAAATATGAAGGTCAGAACTCCTTGGAGCCCCCAGCCTCTCTCTTGAGCAAGAGGAGAGAACCTGACCATAAGGTATTTTCCATGCACTAGGATAACCTTGGAGGAGGAAGAGAGACTCCAATTAGACATGCAAGGCTGGGAGCTGTGTGGTGGGTGGGCAAAGCTTGCTCCTCGCTTTCTGGCTGGCCCTCAGTGGGATGTGACAGCTCGGCTCCATCATGGCTCCCCTTGTGTTCCATTTTCCTCACTGTGCTCTGGCCACCACACCATCTAACTTAGTGTAGGGCAGTCCCTACAAGTGAAGCCCCACAGATGGACCGGCCACCACGGTTCCTTTCTCTTTAGCTGCCTCTAAGTTTGGGGAGGGTGCTGTCTCCTGCTCCCCTGGGAGTTGGGTACCCACTCTTCCCTTCTCCAGTTCTCCTGAGCATATCTGAAGGCTGCAGCAAGCACCTGTTTCATCTTGCTCTCCTGGGGCGTGGCACAAGTAGTGACAAGTGACCTCGCTCCTTCTAGAGCCTTCATACCCAACTGTTCCTAGCAGTCAGATGAGGTACTCTCTGAGTCTCCATCTTCCTGCCTCCAAGTTATCCTCATCAAGGGTCATCCATGGGTGGACACCTAAGCACATTGGTAGAAAGTGGCTTGTTGTAACCCTGTCAGACCCTGGACAGGCCCCTGGCCTCCTCAAGTCTTCAGCTGCTGCCTCCTCCCTTTAAGCACCCCAGGAGGGGAAGAGGCTGTTGGTGGAGGCGGGCCTTTCTACTGAGATGGATGGGTCTGACTGGCAATGGCCCACCCTCACACCCTGGCCCCCTGGGTAGAAGGTTCTGGAAGTATCCTTTGGTGTATGCTGAGTACCCAGGCCATTTTCAAGTCTCTTGATGTTTTACCCTTCTCTTCCAGTTCTGCCGTGCCCATTGGAAGAGGGGACATTTTTAGGGAAGGCGAGCTCCTTGGTCAGCCTTTAGCACTCCTCTTCCCCCCAGAATCAGAGCCTGCCACTGCCCAGGCACTGATTCCTCTGTTGCTTCATTACAGGCTGTCCTTAGAGGTGTGGGGAACTCCAATTAAGCATTCAGCCAGTCTGCCTGTGTGGGGGCCTGAGTTGTGGGGGAGGCTCCTAGCGCTGGTGAGGTGACTAATCCTCACAACGCCAATTATGAGCCTCTAGGGAGGAGGTGTGGGAAGGTGAGGGGGATGGGGAAGGCGTGGAGGTGGGAGGAGGGGATTTCCTCACCCAGTTAGCTGCTGCTGGGCAAGCGGTGTGGTGCCTTTGGTGGTGGCCAGAGGAGTGTGTGCGCGGTCCTGTCCTCAGACGTCAGAGCCATGGGGACTCAGTCCCCTCACAGAAAGGACCATACCCTGCGAAGGAGTGGGTCCAAGGCACCTCGTGTTTGGATTCCCTTAATGCTTTCTGAGGAGCAGGCACTCCTCCTTGCAACTCCAAGAAGGCCTCAATTTACCAAAAACAAACAAACAACAAGAACAAAACCTGAGCTATAGAGAAGTAAGTGTCATATCAAAAGTAGCTGAGAGGCGACAGGCTGGATGAATGTGTGACTCTGAGGCTAGTGGGTTTCATGGTGTCACAGCAGCTGCAAGTCAAGAGCTCTGAGGGTCTCAACAGAAGACCTGAGTCAGGGGTCACACGTGCCTCCTGTCCCCTATTCTACGGAGAGACTAGACACTCAGGGAGAGAGCTGAGCCAGCTGGCTAGGGTGGGTCTCTAGATCTTTTCCCCCAACTCTGCTTGTCCACTGATGAGGTAGAATTCACGGGACTATGGGCATTCTAAGCATTCTACTGGAATGTTTATCCATTTTACTTAAACATCTGTGGATGAAGAAGGCTACATTCCCAGGCCTGGGCTTCACACTGGAGAGGGCCAGGAAGGCCAAGTTTCTGAGAAAAGAGATTCAGCCTGTACTTGAAGCTCAGTAGCAAATGTAAGAGGTACCGAGGGGCCCAAAAGAAAACTGAATTGTAGCACCAGGCCTGGCAGAGGCTGGATTTGAACCCTCATCTGGAGCAGAGTAAAAAGAGATACGCTCTTAGGGAAGGACTCAGTGTCAGGGAAGCCAGCTGGACCAAGGCTCTGAAAAGCCAACTCAGCCTTTCTCCCTTAGTCTCTGCTAAGAGCTCAGACCAGCTGGAGACAATCCCAGGGCACCCTGTGGATCCAAGAGAAGTGCAGGGATCAGAACTTTAAAAAGCAGCAGCAGACCCAGAAAATGGGAGGTGGTGGTCTCCATGCCTTCCTGCTAATTTCCTTCCTGCATTTGTTGCTTGAAATGGAAAGCTGCTGCTTCCCCTTCCTAAGGAGGGCAAATGAGAGGGACCAAGACTTAAACTGGCCCAAAGGGGACACATAGAAGATGAACCCTTAAAGAACTCTGGTTGGCACTGCACAGGGGCAGATGTCCCGGATGCCAGAGTTATTGAATCCCTTGGTCCTAGAGTCACAGGCTTGTTTTGTTTTGTTTTGTTTGTATTTTTTGTATTTTTTTTGTATTTTTTTTTTACCTGAAAGTAAGAAATAGATTATAGTCTCTTTCCTTGTGGTCAGGTTCACTGAGGCAGAAGCCTTTGTTTTCCAGACTTTTCCTGTAGCTTTGTGGAACCAAAGGTAACTCATGCCCTTGAAATCCATTTGTCCAAGGCTAGAGAGATGGCTCCATGCTCTTCCAGAGGACCAGAGTTTGATTTCCAACACCCACATCAGGCAGCTTACAAACTGACTGTAACTCTAGGACCATGGGATACAATAGCTCCAGCTTCCTGGGACATCTGTATTCATAGTAACATACCCCTCCCCCACCTCCACATACACATGATCAAAAATAAAATAAATCTTAAACAAAAATCTGCTTGTCCAGAGGAGTTTGCCTTCATAAGATGGCAAAATACATAGAATGGGGAACAGGGTTACTTGTGATCCTGCCTGAAGCCCAGGTGAGGGCTTTGGGGAGTCCTACATAACATTTCATCAGCCTTTTAAAGTTTCACAGTTCTCCTTAGATGCTCTTGAGAAGTGAGGCAGCTCCCCAGGGTGGATATTATTGGTCTCGAAGGCACAGGTCTACCCTGTTGTATGTCTACTGGGTGGTTGGGAACCTTCAGATAGAGAAACACTGATGGAGGATGCTGAAGGGTTGAGTACACTTCTCAGGTTCCAAGCACGATTCACATTCTCTGTGATTCTTCCACTGGCATAGAGCAAGCATCTTTCTCATGGCATTCTGCCCTTACGTCCTGTCCTCTCAGTGAGCTACTCTAACAGCCAAACAGGGTAGATATCTACCTATGTCCCCAGGTAAAGGAACCGACCATCTCTGAGAACTATCTTCCCCCTCTCGGAACCCCCCTCCCCGCAAAGTCTCACAGCTATCAAACAGGTTTGCTGGGGTTCAAATCTGTATTTCTGTCTTCTGAGGGGGCAGCCCTTGACCCTGGAATGGTAAATAAATAAACCCTTGCCCCTGTTGGGCTGACCTTGGGTGCCCTGTGAAATGGCGTTCCCAGAACTTGGGGGAGGGGAACGCGCGGGGGAGGGGCGTGACAATCCCTCTTCCGTTCTTTGCCTAGCCCACCACGTTGGGCTGCCCTCGGCAGGTAGGCGGCCTCCCTTGTCAGTCCTGTGGAGGAGTTGGGAGTTCCGGGAGAATAGGAGGGGGCCGGGGCTGGTGGAAACTCCCAGGCACGGGGCTGGGAGTGGGGAGGAGGGACACGGGGGTGGGTCCCAGGCTTTTCCCCACACTTCCTCAGGGATCGCTTTACATAACCAGGCCTGCTTAGTCACTGCTTTTTACTTTTTTTTGGAAACAATTTTCTCAGCATCACAGCTCCCCGTCTCCATCCCTTACTAGTCACCGGTGCTAGGGAAGTCCCTTTTCTCCTGTTCCCTAGGCAACCCAGCACATTTGCCTTTCAAATGCTCCAAGGCCTGGGCGGGGGTAGGAGTTCCCTCCCCCTGTACCCAGGCCTCCCACACAGCCACTCCTGCCTCAGTTGGCATGTCAGGTGGCCCAGCTGCCAGAGACATCTGGGGAGACCAAACTCTTGTACCCGACCCCGGACCTCATTCTGGACCCTCTGGCTTAGGCCCACAGCCCCCAACACATGTCTGGAAATGCCCATATGGGCTTTTGGATTTGGTTGGCTCTCATCCTTCTTTTGGGGAAAGAAAGCAGGCCAAGAATCCCAGTGAAGTGACAAAGCTGGGACTCTCTCAACAAGGCCCAGGGGACTTGAGGACGGTAGAGGCCATTCTGCTGCTGTACCTCAGGTGAAGAGCCTGGCATCTTGGCTCCTTTACTCTCAGTGTAGGGAGCATATATAGAGTGTGGTCTATTTCCTTCCTTCTCTATGGCTTTCTTGAAACTGCCCACAGCAGCCTTGGTTACAGGGCTTATAGGGCAGCGCCCAGTGGTTTGGGAAGACTAGATTTGAGGTACCTGAGGTGGCAGTGGGTCTCTCTTGGGGTAAGAAACACAGGACATAGAATTCAGAAGGCCTGACCTTTTGTGCTTCCCCCACTTCCTTATAAAAGACTGAAGTAATTTTTACAGTATCTCTCTGTCTCTGCTGCTGTCTCTTGCTGTGAGTGTGTGGGTGTGTGTGTGCATGTGTGTGTAACTGCAGGCTCATGCACGTCACGGTACGTATGTGGAGGTCAGAGGAAAACTGTGGGAGTTGGTTCTCTCCTATCACTGGGTCCTAATCTTACTTCCCTGGGCTCATTGACAAGCACCTTTGCCCACTGAAACATCTCACGGACCCCTTTAATGCTGGCTGTAATGATACAAGGCACTTGGTGTTATGAATAAGGGCAGTTGTACAAACTGAACAAGAGTAGTGCAGTATCGCAGAATGCATAGAATCCTTTCACTCCTTCATTCAACACACATTTGTGGAATACCTCCTCCGGGCTGAGTGTTGTCCAAGTCCATAAGAACTATCAGATCTAGACCTCACCCTCTAGCAGTGTGAAACTGCCCAAGTTATCCATCCAAGAGTGTTGGAGAACAGCAGTTTTCACCCAGGGCCCGTGGACCACATGGGGAAAGTCTCACACACTCTTAGAGAGATAGCAATTAGGGGAAAGGTCTTGAGAATGTGTAGGAACCGTGAACAGATTTCAAAAGGTTGGCAGATGAGCAGGAATTAGAAAATTCTACACCTTTGAGTAAGCTTGAATGTGTGTTTCTCTAGGGCAGTGGTTCTCAACCTTTGTAATGCTCTGACCCCTTAATTCAGTTCCTCATGTTGTGGTGACCCCAAACCATAAATCATTTTTTGACTACTTCATAACTGTAATTTTACTACTATTATGAATTGTAATGTAAATATTGTATTTTCTGATGGCCTTAGGTGACCTCTGTGAAAGGGTCATTCGACCCCCCAAAGGGGGCGTGACCCACAGGTTGAGAACCACTGCTCTGAGGAGAAGCCACCACTTGTTTCCAACTGGGAATGCTAATACTCAAGAAGGTTCTCTAGAGGCTGGCTCAGTTTCAGAAGCAGCAATGCTTCAGGGTATCATAGAAAGGAAATCTACATCTGCACACATCTGGAGCTTAGCGTCCACGGTGACATCTTAGTAACTAGCCTTCCAGACCTCTGCCATTATCATAGGAAGGGCCTGTGGCAATGAGAGTCCCAGATGCCAGCTATCTTAGGTCCAGCCTCTGTCAGGCGGTCGTAGTAGGCACCAGCCTCATGTAGGGGCACACTAGCTTCTCTACTGAGAAGGGCACCACACACCATTGGGGAAGGCCAAGTGAGCAGGGCTCCCGCTGCTCTGGAATTATGTTTGGGCAGCCAGATTCTCAGGCCCAAACCTCACTTCGTTTCTTTTTTATATTTTGTTGTTTCCCAGTCTTTCTTGAGAATAAGCAGGCACATACAGCTATTTTCTTGTCATTTCTTATTATTTCTTTCATGCTGCTGTCCCTCAGGAAAGGTGGGTGTGGCTATCCTGTCAAGTTGGAAGGTATCTATAGCACACAATTCCTCTGATTTCCACATGGCCAGTTAGTTCTTCCTGGCTTATGGCTTCTGTACTGATACTTGGGGTT
The DNA here is from genome assembly GCA_028551405.1 of Uromys caudimaculatus. Classification (NCBI taxonomy): domain Eukaryota; kingdom Metazoa; phylum Chordata; class Mammalia; order Rodentia; family Muridae; genus Uromys; species Uromys caudimaculatus. The sequence goes on from CM052708.1 coordinate 49,302,933, forward strand.
GCTTTGTTAACCCTCACAAAAGCCAGGGCCTCCAACAACAGCCTCTTAGATACCCTCAGAGGCCCCCAGCAGCATTCTTGGGGCTGGTGGTCAGGTGTTCAGTGAGAGGCCTCCAACCTCCAAGGAGAACCAGAATCTATGGTTCAGACATCATTCAACCCGGCTCATGTTCTATAAGCAGGATCTCAGCATGGTGAGCATCAAGCTAACAAGCTAATAATGTCCTTATAACAAGTGATGGTTTCCAAGTGCCTCTTGGAATCAGGGTTACAGAAAAGCCCAGAGTGATGCTCGCCAGCCCCGTGTAACCTCTCCAGGTCTCAATGCCTACATTTATAGCAGGTTGAGGGCAGCATCAGTTCTAGGTTGTCATGAGGGCTACAGAGATAGTCTCTGGCATGCAGCAGTACCCTGTGTTGATTAGTTCTCTTTTGTTCCTGGCACCCCTGTCCCCAGAACTGAACACATAGTGATGTTCAGGGGAGAATGATGCCAGAGAGGAGTAAGGGAACGTAGGATAGCTCAGTGGAGGACGAGGAGATGCAGGAGAAGAACCACAATGCTAAACAGAAACTACAACCTGGATGGGAGGATGGGCTCAGAAGCCAGAGTCGGAGAAAACACTAGAAATAAGCGGGGAGAGGCAGTGTAGGTCTCTTGTGGCTGTTTAAAAAACACCTAACAGGCACCTTGATTTTAGGGAAACTGAGGCAAAGGAGTGGCCTGGACAGCTCTCCTCGCTTTGAATTTTGACCCTATTGCCAACGTCCCGACCTCCCGTCCTGGGAGCAGTGCCAGGCTTGGGTGCTGCTAGCCGGGAGCTTGATTTAGCACAAGCCTTGTTAAGAGAAGCTAATTAACAAACCTGCATTTAAATAAGCAGCTGCCTGGGTGTTTGTAACCACCGCCTTATTGAATTGTGACAAGTTATTAGCCCTTGCATGTTAAATGAAACAGAAGCATCCAGGAAAAACCCCTAAATCCAATCTGCATAAAGCAGATTCCTGCGGAGAAAATGACGGCGGCAGCAAAAAAATCTGATTCACTCTGCTGCTCTGGGGAGAGCTCCAGGCCTTCACTCTGGGTTACATAACCCTCTGTCAATGGTGAGGACACCAGGAGAGGAAGCATGGGTGCTGTGAAGGGGACCGTCAGAGATGCTCCGGCTCCATCCACAGGATGCCTGCAGATGCTCCTCGAACATGTGGCTGTCCCTATGCCCATTCCTCCCTCGGCACCATCGTGTCTCCACCTTTGCTACTTAGTTTGACTCTGCTTGCCCCAAATCTACAAGTTGCAGTGGGATTGCAAAGCAGCTGAGCATAAAGCCCAGGGCCTGGCCTCAGGTAACCTCACCTAGGAAGTGTCTCTCTGCATTGCTGGGGAATGGGGGGGGAGGGGGCACTGGCTTTCAATGGCTTCTAATCAAGGATACTTAAAGATGAGGACTGGGAATTCCTTGTCCCTATGAGACAACTTTAGGAATCTGGCCCAGGGCCTTCCCTGTCCTGTCCAAAGCTGGGGTCAAAACTGAGGTCTTATCAAAATTCCAGACTGAAGATGATAGCTCTGGGGGAAGGTGGAAGGGGTGGGGTATTTTGGAACATGTCTGTCTGGCCACAGATCCTGTTCTTTAGGGGAGGAGAGCAGAAAGGAGTGCTAGGGGGTGGAGGCAAGGTGATCGAAAGTGCAGCTGACTGGGCTGGCCCGAACTCTGTCCCTTGGTAGAAGAAACATGAACCCAGAAACCCAGGTTGCCAGCTTCCTCCTTGAAAATAAAGACACTAGGGAGAAGGTCCTGGGAGTTTGGCATGGAGGATGTTACCACTGAGTGCTAACAGAGGAGAAGGAGATGGGACCGATAGAGAACAGGGCTTCCTTGGGCTTCATGGATGCCTAGAAATGGAGTCTGGAGGCAACGGTTGTACCAGAAAGAGGGCAGACGCTGGAGTCAAGAGAAGCTAGGTTTAAACCTCTGCCCCAGTTCTTACCAGGAAGTGACTTCTCCGAACCGCCGTTTCCCCGAATTCAAGTGGAGCTTAGGATGGTCTTGTAGTATGGTGAGAAGGAAAAGATCCTAAACAATAGGTGTTTAGGATGTGTCCAGTACACGGTAGAAATGAAACCTACCCTGCCCCCATCATTGGTCTTTTTTGTTTCCCAGCAAGAGAAGTGCTAATCTTTCCACTCCGGAAGGTTCTGGATTAGTGACACCAGGATGGAGCCCCCAAAGACACTGTTGTATCCTGTGCATGTTTCTCCTAGAAAGAAGTTGGGGTGTACAAAGGGAAGGAAGCAGTCCCCTTGGATTGGATCCTGATGTTTGGGAGCAAAATCTTCACTAGTGGTCCCCTCCGAGAGCACCCCCAAGCTGCCTCTCTTGGAGGGTGATGAGATTCACATGTCGGATGAAGAAATGGTGCTATAGAAGAACGGATGAGATACAGTGAGAAGAGTTGAGAGCTGAAGGCCTGCTCTAGACACAGAAGTCAGGCTGTGGCTTAGTTTACACTGCAGAAGTGGTCAGAAGACAAGAATTAGAGCAGGTCCTAAATTTCTAAATGTCCTTTCCTAATGGATGCTGTTGTTCACACTTGGGAATTGGTAGAAGCAGAGGAAGCAGGAGAGGGTAGCATCCTCTGACAGATAAGCTTGGTTTCCGTGGTACCCGTGCCCTCTCACTGAAGTCAGAAACAATTCTTGGTCTAGATTCCAGTTGGTTGGGGATGGCAGAGATAAGAGGATTTAATAGGTCAGGATAATATTTGCTCTTCAGGCCTCAAACGCAAGCAAGAGTTAAGTTCTCCAAGTGCTTGAGCCTGGGTGAAGAGTCAGAGAAACAAACCGCAGTGACCTCTGAATGCGCTCTAAGGGCATTTAGGCTGGGGGGACTGTGTACACTCTGTGAGGTACCTGACTTCCTAAAGGGAACACATCACAGGACTGCCTTAGAAGATGAGATGTTTATATTCAACCTTAAGGATGCTCTAGGCAGGTCAATGGGGGAGGTGTGGCTGAGTCAGGCAAAACTGAGCTAATATTCTGCCTCATGCACGGTGAATGCCCTTGCACGGTGTACAGGGAGAAATAGGTCACGGGTCTAGCCAAGGAACCCTGGACAGAGGCAAGGGGTGTGTGGCTGAAGCCTTTGGGAGTAGAGCCACTTTTGGGGGGGGGTGCCCTGGGAAAACTAATTAAGAGAGGGCAGTGGGAGGTACCTGGGAAGGATAATGAGGGGGCCAGGGGTGGAAGGAAAGCCCTGGCAGCTCATGGGAACAGGAAACATCTCCTCAATCTCCTGGAGATGCCCCTGGGATAAGAACCCATTGAGAGGGGTTCTTACTGAGACATTGAGAGGGCTGAAGGAGGAACAGTTTACTGGGGGGAAAGATGTGTAAGGAGTGGTGAAAGAGTCCTTTGCGGGCCAGTAGGTCTCACAGTTAGCATGGCTGTGAAAGGCAGAGGAAGATTCCAGAAGCCTGGGTTATGGCAATTGCAGCTGAGGTGAGCAGGCTGGGCAGTTGGAGAACACAAACAGGGTTTGTTGCTTCCTAGCTGTGTTATATCTCACACACTTGTGAGGACTGCCCAGGACAATTACTTGACCATATCTTGACCTGTCCTCAGTTTTCCCATGTGTAGGATGGGGGTGGGGGGTTAGAGTCATAGTCTTGCTTATTTCCCTTCAGCCCCCAAATATGGTTGGCAGAATTCTAAATAGATAGAAATTCTAAATACTGGAGGGTATTTTGGTGACATGTACCATCAAGTCTTTGGACACATGAGGCTTCTGAACTCTGAGGTTCCTCCTAAGAAAGTTACCACAGAGGTGAATGAAGAGTTATCTGCTCACGTGTTCGTTGTAGCCTTGGTGATAATTATATATATTTGAGGGAAAAAAGAGACACAGCCTAATGTCCAACAGTAAAGGATTGGCTGAGGAAATTATAGTACACCCATATGGTAAACTACTTCTGCAGTAAAAATCATGGTTCGGAAGATTATGTGTTGACATAGGAAAATGTTAATGATATATTGCTAAGTAAAAAAGCCGACTACATTACGGAACGTACAGTATGATACATTCATTTTCAAAATTTTTGATTAGGACACAGACCAAATCTTTAATTAATGTCATTTTTTTTTCTTCTTCTCTTGGCAAGCAAGAGGAGTATTATCTGGAATAATGTAACCAGAAAAATGAAATAGAGAGACAGAGTCCCACACTAAGTGTGTCACGTGGATTCTGAAAATCACTGGGATGGAGACTAGGCTGTTGGCAAGGTAAAAACGTGGAGAAGCTGAGAAACTGGGGCTTCAGAAGTAGAAGCCACCCTGAGTTCAGGAGACTCAAACCCTTCACTTTGCAAACTGTGTTAAGCTTGTCTGGATCTTCAGGGCAGCTAGTTAGAATGAAGGCAGATGCCATGCGAAGACCTACAGTCTCTCAACTTCTAGTTTATGCCAATACGTTGCCCACCAAAGACTGTGCTGTTATTTATGGAGGACCCTGTGTCTAAGCTTCCTGAAATGAGACTGTGCTTCCTTCATCCCTACCACTGGACATCTGTGCAGGTCAGAAGGTGGCAGGGTGGTGCCTGAGACTATAGCACAGTTTTCGGGTGACTTCTCTAGGAATATTGGATCCTCTGGAGCTGATCTTATGCCCCAAGGGGAAACTGGTGTCTGGGTGCTCCTGAGCTGGGCATCTCTGGTTTCCCAAAGAACATGCCTTCAGTTTGTCGGGCACTTACTTGAAGTGATTCTCTTTCCTTAAAATGGGTTTCCTCTCCTGTTCCGAGCTGGCTAACTTCCCAACTCAAGGTAACATGCCATCTCTGCTGAGCTTAGCTTCAAGACAAGGTGCAACTGAAGATGGCTTTGGCTCTTGTCAGCCTACTGACTTGTGGCTTCCTTTCTCAGTCACCTGGACTGTTACACAGTAGTTCCCGACATCTTCTTGCTTCTACCTTGAGACCTAAAGCAGCCAGAGGCATCCTGCCAGAGCCTCTGTAAGTGTGTCCTACATCTGCTTCCTGCCCCAGTAGCTCCTGACAGACTCAAGGGACGAGCAGAACTTGGATAGGCCTGCCTGTGATCTCAACTCTCTTATCTCATAGCACCTTACCCTGGTCTGAGCTTACTCTCCTGAAGCCAGAGCCTTCTAGCTCCACTTTGGATACCCAGGGATATTCTTGCTATAAGCCCGTTGCATTGGTTGGGTCTCCTCAGAGTTCTCCCAGATTTCTGTAAGCCTGCTCCCTCCAAAATCACCTTCTCAGAGAGGCCTGGCACACACTGTAGATCTCACCTCACTCTGCAGCCCTGTTCCTGAGTACAGGGTACCTGGTGATCCACCATAGTTTGCATTACTTTTTATTTTTAATTTTGGTCATGGTATTTGGAATTGGGCCTGGGGTCTTGTGCATGCCAGCCAAACATTCTACTACTGGGCTGTGTTCTCAGCTCTCTGTACTTTTTATTTTGAAACAGGGTCGAATTAGGTTGTCTGGGTTGACCTTGAACTCAGTCTAGAGGCCATATCGGCCTCTTCCTGTCTTAGCCTTCTGACTAATTGGAACTACAGGCCTGTGCCACTAGATCAAGCTGCATTGAATGTGTGTGATGTATGCACGTGTGTGCAGATGTGCATGCTCATGAGGGCACAGAGGGGCCAGGTGAGGACACTGGATGGCCTATCTGTCACCTCCTACCTTACTTCCTTGAGACAGGGTCTGTCACTAATCCTGAAACTTGTTGCTTTGTAGCATGCCAGTAAGCTTCTGGGAGCTTTCTGTATCAGACCAGCTACCAACAAAAATTGTTTAATGATTAAAAAAAAAAAAAAAAGATAAAAATGAAGAGCTTGGGAACCTTTCCCCAATCAGGAGAGCATTCAGAGAGGGTTTAGGTCATGCTCAGTGTTCATGGGTAATTATGACAGTAGAAAGATAGGTACAAGTTCAGTTCCCACTCCAGACTCCATCTCTCTCTCTCAGCCCTAGACCCCAGTCTCTGTTGCATATACCTCAAAGGCTTCTTTTGTTACTCCCCATTACTGTAAGTGCTGACTAAGTCACCCACTCACCTTCTCCTGCATTTATCCATCACAGCCACTGGCCCAGACCTAGACACAGTTTCTCCTTGAAAAGACCCCAGGTCAATAGAGCACAGAGCCTTTGAGACTGACCATGACCATAGCAAGTGGAAGGTCCTTCTGAGAGGCAGAAGGTAGAGGAAATCAGGGGAGAGGGTCAGGGAAGGGGTGGACCAGAAGATGTTCTCAGTGTTGGGGGAGATATAAAAGGAAATACCAAGACTATTCTTGGGTTGTTATGCTGTCTGAGATTTTGGGGTACTTGGGGTTATAGAGGACATAGCTGAGCTGGAGCCTGTCTTTGGAGGGTCTTGAGCTATCTCTGCAGGCTTGCTGGTACAGTCCCCGCTTTGTACATTTTACAGGCTTCTGGAGAAAGGGGGAGTTGGCTCCTCTCAGCAAACAGACGGGGTTTAATTGCTGTTACTGTCAGTGTAGTTGCAAATACCATATAAAAAGGGCTTTTTGGCTAATTGTTTTTAGGATAAAAATTCAAGAACTATGTATAGATATTATGCATCCAGGGTTCTTTAAAGATCAAACTGTTTATATTACCCTTAAACACAGTCTTTAGCACGAGGCACTTAGATCTGCAAGTGCCTGGGACATGCAATGATCCCCCAGGGCTTTGAGATGCTGGATCAGTGTGACAGAAATCACTTTCTTTGGCTGTGGTTCGGGGAGGACATAAAGACAGCCAGCACCCTTTGGTTGGCCAGAGGCCCAAAAGAGTTAAGTCAGCTAAGCTGGTAATTCACAGGCACCCTTAGCCTCAGGCACTGGGTTCCTGCAGATTCCCCCTTTCCACCCCAGCCCATGCACACCCAAGGAGAAGCTGAATTGTGTGGACTTCTGGGTTGGGATAGTGCAATGGGCTATGGTGTCCACTGGGCTTCTGGACAGACCCAGGAATGTAGGTTGCGACAGGAGGCAGCCTGAGCAAGCGAGCTTCCGGCGGCTTGCTTCCCTCACCTCGGCTTTTCTTCCCTCTCCCTGAAATGGTACAGTGAGATTTTCATGCTGCACAAATGAAGCAAATTCATATCTATTCATTGCCACCCGTCCTCATGCTCAAGACTCTCAAATTTTAATTTGGGAGCTTTTAGAAAGGCAAATTTATTTGTGACACCGTCCAAATTCTATTTTATTGGAATTCTATTCTCAAAGGATGCAGTTGACTCCTGAGAAAGCTGTGGGCTTCTCCTTTTGATATTTTCCCAAATGGCACACGTGTGTGTGTGTGTGTGTGTGTGTGTGTGTGTGTGTGTGTGTGTGTGTACATGCATGCACGTTCACTTTTGGATTCTCTGCATATCTTATGTACAAATACATAATGCATATTCACAAGACAGCTACAGAACTGTGTATACATACGTATGTATTTGTCACATATACATGCAATACGGTGTAGACTCCCGTAAGCCAATATTTAAGTTCTATTTAATTTATATAACAAACATTTAATAAGTACTTACAATTCATCCTAGGCCCTAGGCGTAAAGCAGTGAGCAAGTCAGATAAAAAAATAAAAAAGCCTCAGTCTTGGGGGAACTGGCGTTTAATTGTATGGGATTCCTAATAAAGGATTACCAGCAAATGTAAGGAAATATGTGTGAAGGTCATTGAGCTGTGGGTGACATCACAGACCAGTGGTCCCTATATACAGACTGGCCCTTCTGAGTGCCACAGCAGTATTAGGGCTTCTTGCCGTAGATGGCCTTGGAAGGCTGCTAGGGCTTGGTCCAGTGTCTGTGAAAGAGCTGGGGGCAGGGTTGGTGGGATATTTCTATGGTGACCTGTGTTTTGTGTGTGTGTGTATGTACACATGCTTTTGTGTGCATGTGGGGGGGGGGCAGGAGACAATCTTAGGCGCGAATCTTGGGCACTGTTTCTCAGGTGCCATCTACCTTGTCTTTTCAGACAGTCCCTCACTGGCCTGAAACTGTTAAACTAGATTGGCTGGCCACAAGCCCCAGGGATCTGCAGGGATCTGCAGAAGGATGTGCTGTCACACATAGTCTTTTAAACATGGATTCTGGGTTAAACTCGGTTCCTCACGCTTGTAAAACAAGGGCTTTACTGACTGAGCCCTCTCCCCCAGATCCCTTGGGGACCTTTCATCTTTTTAGCCTACAATGATACTGGATTGTGACTTAGGTTCTGTTCCACCTATGCTGTCAGGCTTCCTCATCTGTAAAGCCTTCCTTGCTCTTACCAGTTAGAACCAACAGTTCTGACTTAGACACTCTATGTCTGTATGATTCATCCAGTACCTGACATGCCTGTATTTAAGTATCAGTAACCCTTTCAAAGAGCAGTCAGGATTTCAGGATTCTGGCTCTGCCTGTAGAGCACTCTCAGCCCTGAGTCCTAGGACAGACATGCCACCTGTAATTGCAAATGGAGTCGCAGGTGGAAGGTAGAGGCTCGCTTAGGATGTAAGAAGGGAGGTGGGGGCAGGGAGGTGGGGGCAGGGTGCTCTCAGGGCCGGTGCCTCCTAAAGGAAGCCTCAGGGACCTTTCCTAGTCCTCCCCATCACCCCTGTAGCTGTGATGGTCATATGCTCTGCTCTGCAGTTTAATTTTTTTTAGACAGCACTTAAAATATGGTGATAAAAATACATATTATATAATATTTGGAAAAACATCTAAGCCCAAAGAAGAACATAAAAACCACTTCCAATTCTACAGCTGCTGCCTGGATTTGACTCTTCAGAACATGTTGGTGGGTATACTTTCCAGTTTCTTCTCTCGTGCATATTTTCCCATACACCCAAATGGGGTAGGTTCCATCTAATTATTTTTACTGAGCTGAAGTCACCCTGTGGGACAGAAACAGTGTCCTTTACAAATGTACCTGTAGATCTGACTGCCCGTTGATTAATTATGGATCAATTAATTCATTCTTTTTTTCTTCCGATGGTGTCTCGATATGTAGCCCAGGCTAGCCTTGAGTTTAGAATCCTCCTGTCTCAGCTTCCCACATGCTGGGAATACACATATGCACAACCAGGTACAATATCTGTCTAATAACTTGTACTGCTTTTGTTTTGAAGGCCAGACTTGAACATCTCCGGTTGGCCTCTGACTTGCTATGCAGCTACTGCTGATCCTGAGTGTCTGATTCCCTGTCCCCCTGTCCCCAGCATCAAGGTCAGAGGCACACACTGTCACATTTAGCTCAGGTAACACTGGAAACAGAAACCAGGGCTTTGTGTGTGCTAGGACGAACTGTATCATCCGAGCTGCACCCCAGCCCCATAGCTTAACAACTTCTCTTTCCTTTCACATGGCAATGTGGCATAAATACCTTGGCGAGGTCCTTTTTACATTGTGTTTATTTTAGTAGCTGCATACTATTCCATAAGCCACTATTAGCTGCCAGTCCTCTCACTGGGTAAATAGGTCGTGGCAATTTTTGACTTTTTATTGTGGTATTGGGACATTCTACTTTGTAACTAGTATAAGCCACCTGGCAGTGCACTGTACTATGGATAATATACGTTGTTCACATCCTCTATAATTTACTGTACTTAACATGTCTGATTTTACTTTGATAGATATCACTTTTTTAAATATAATTTTCGTGCAGGTTTCTAAAAGGAGCCTTGGGTCAAAGCCTGTATACATTGTAAAGGCATTTGGCATTTGATGCATCTGTAGCATTACTTTACAAGAGGGTTCTCGGCAATTCATACTCCACTCCCACTGGCAACAAATGAGAGGATCTGGGTATCAGCTAATTTTAAAACAAAGCCACATTCAAGCTCTGCCAGTTCGATGGCCATAGTCACCGTGGGCCGTGAAGGCAGACGATCTCTCGTTTGGTCTGCATTTCTCACTGCCTGTGCAGAGATGTTCATTTCTCATAGGTTTATGAAGCTTTTCTTTAAACAGAATTTTCTGGGCTGTGCGTGTGGTTCAGCATCAGGGTGCTTGTGAAATATTCATAAGGCTCTGGGTTCTATCCCCAAGCCCACCCAAATTATCCTATTTATGGCCTTTTCTGATTTTTTTTTAATCTAATGTTTTTCTATTGAGTGCTAAAGTAGATTGATAACTGCTAAAATGTGTTGAGTGCCTGCGGTGCCAGACACTGTCCTGAGCATTTAACCTGCTGCCCGTTTCCACCTTCCCACAGCCCTGCTAGGTCTGTGTGTTATTAACCCACTGTGACGGCTGTGTATGTTCATGACAGTGGCATTTTGTCATCTGTACATCGCGTTTGTCCGAAGTGCTTTTTTTTTTTTTTTTAAATCGGCCCTTGAAGGTTTTTATATTTACAGTTTCAAGGTTCTACACAGCTGTGTAAAAAGTGTCAGTGCATTTTATTCTTTTATGATTTAACACTAAAAATTAACATTTCACAAAGTTAATTTTGAATCTCTTGTGATTCCGGGTTGAGAAAGAACTTTAATACCATTGTTGTTGCATGGGGAAGTGAACCCAGGGCCTTCCATATGCTGGACCAGTGCTCCAAAACCAACCTACAAAAAAAGCTCCTCTCAATGCTTTGTTTTGAGACATAGTCCCAGTAAGTTGACCAGAATGGCCTGAAGCTCATGATGTAGCCAAGGCTAGACTCAAACATGTCATTTTCCTGATTCAGCTTCCTGAGTGGCTGGGAAGGGGGAACTTGTCAGTCCTTCTTCACGCTGGACTGTGTATTCTAGTTAGCTCCAAATCTTACTGTTCCATCTCAAGGACATACCTGTGATTCTTCTATCACAGCTACACATTACATATTGTATTTCCCAATATGCATCAATGTCAGCCAAACAGCTCCATCTGACTCCCAGCCCCCCTCCCGTGACTCCTCTTTACAAAATTTTCTTGAATAGTCCTTATGAGTCTTTTCCTCCTCCTCTTCCTCCTCCTTCTCCTCCTCCTCCTCTTCCTCCTCCTCCTCTTTTTCTTCCTCTTCCTCTTCCTCCTCTTCCTCTTCTTCCTTCTCCTCCTCTTCTTGGTAATATTGGATACCATAAGCTCCAATAAAACATTATAAAATTTTTATTTATCTTTATTGTATGTATATGGGTGTTTTGCCTACATGTCTGTCTGTGCACCATGTGTCCATGTTTGGTGTCCATAGAGGCCAGAAAGGAGTGTTAGGTTCCCTTGAACTGGAGTTACTGATGGCTGTTAGCCACTAGGTGGGTACTGGGAATTAAACCTAGGTCCTCTGGAAGAATAGCCAATACTCTCAACTTCTGAGCTTTCTCTCCAGTCTATAAAAATTTATATTGCATTCCAATAAAATCAATACTTATCAAACAAATTAATTTAGAGACTATCAACGTATGAACTCTATCAATCAATCAATCTATCTGCAGTCTGTATCTACCTATGTATATATATGCATATCTATCTACCTACTTACATAATCATGTATCTTAACATCTATCGACCCCTTCAAGCCTTTCATTTATTTTCTGAAACATTTCATAAAAATCTTCATATTTATTGGATATTATTTCATTGCTGTTTCATACTGTTTTAGTATAACATATAAGTGAGTCTACCATGCTTTCTGGAGCAAACAACAGTACCAACTTGATGGTTTCATGTTTCTAGGAATCAAGGACATTTTAAGATGCGCACCTTAGATGTGGAGGCAGTGGTTTCAGAGCCTTTCTGTGGTTAAGAGGACCGCGATACGGAATGCTCACAGTGGTGACAGCACCAGGCAAATCCCACCCAGCCCCAAGTTTACAGCACAGTTCTTTCGAGGTGGTAGACACTGAGTAGCCATATATGACTTCACATTGTGTGTGGCCAGAGACTGAGAGTCAGATATCAGCAAATCCAGAGGAGGGATTACAAGCAGCAACCCAGACTGGTGAGAGTACCAGAGTAGACATTGTCTACTTTTCCTCAGCAGTTCTCAGATGGAATGCTGGGTCTGTGTGTATATTTATTTAATTTCTCCGTGGGGTTTTGAGTTTCTTGAGAATATTTAATACTAGCCTTCTACAGCTTCCCACAACGCCTAATGGAAAGACGAGAAAGGAAGGGGATGGAGATGTCTGCCTGGCCAGTCTTGGGTGGGTTGAGTTATCTTTTGCTACTGAAACTATCAATGGCATGGTCAATAGTACAGAATGGAAAGAAGGCTTCTTTACTCAGCATATGGTGCTGGCTCTGGGGAGTGGGTATGTCAGCCATTACAGTTCCTATATCTGCCCCTGTGTTATCTAAGGAGACATTCTTGCCTAGGCCAAGAAAGAGCTATATAGTAACTGTCAATACTCCAGATAGTGATGCCCAAAGGGGCCCTAGTGGTCATGTAGCCAACTCTTCATCCAAGCTGGCAGGATACTGAGGCTAGTAAGATGAGCAATCTCAGCCAAGATCAATAAACTCATGATAGGCAAGTTCATGCTCTCTCTGGAAGACATCTTGTGGCCTAACCCAGTTTGGAAACTACAGAGCACTTTGCTGTGGGAGAGAAGAAGAAAGAGGCTATCCGATGAAGGGGAAGGCAGTGGAGGAGGCACGGGGGGGGGGGGGTTTCTGTGGATGGTGAGTAGTGGTGTGTGGTCAATGCTGGAGGGCGTTTATTATTGGAAGAAGCAGTGAGAAGACCTCTGCTATGCCTGTGCAGTTAGAAGGTCCTTGGGAAGAGAGTAGTCCTTGAGAGGGACAATGCAGGCCATGATGTCAGTCTGGCTACCCATTCTAAATGTGTCAAAGGCAATGTGATTAGAAGTGGTACTCTAGACAGGAAGACTGTTTATGCCAATGCACACGGTGGAGCTCAGGGTACAGGGTTGGACATGCACCAGTGCAGGAAGGAGGCGAGCAGAGCCTTCCCAGGGGGACTGGGAAACTGGGGCAAGCACCCTGGAATGGCTAGGGAACAAGATAGCGTGGAATTGGGTGCTAAATTGTGCGGACAGCTTTCTCGAAATGGGAGGCAGCCGGTGGTTGTGGGGCCGGTCCTAGAGTCCCAAAGAAGGTACCTGAACAAGAGGATTTTGAATGATTCCAAAAGAGCAGTGTTCAGAGAGACAGGGTGCAGGGTGGATTGGTCATGCTTTTTATCTTCTGTAGTTTGTGTTGATGATTTGATAACCCAACGGGTGTTTGTTCTGGAAAGATGTTCCTGCCAAGGCTGCCTACTTCCTAGAGACTGCCGGCAAGCACACCTGTCACGTACACACTAACCAGCCCCAAGCCCATCTCTTCGATCACGTCCTTCCTCTCATCCTCTCATACCTAGCCAACATTCCCTGCCCCACACCACCCTCAGGCAGGTACCAGGCAGCTGGGACATACCCTGATCGCCCCAGAGCCCACTGATACTATGCCAGCTCATCAGGGGTAAGCTTGCTAGGGCTTGCTTGCCCTCACTCTGCTCTTTTCCTGCAGAAACCACAGCGAAGGCTTCAGGCCACGCTCTCCTCTGCCACCTCTGCTTCCCGACACACCCCGGGACCTCCCCATGTGACCTTGTGTGGCACAGCTTGGCAAGTCTCCTTCTCTTAAAACTGAGTAATAAAAACTCTCAGTGGCGTTGATATCTTCACGCCATGCCTATAAATTATGACCTGGATGCCCTAGGAAGGAAGGAAGGAAGGAAGGAAGGAAGGAAGGAAGGAAGGAAGGAAGGAAGGAAGGAAGGAAGGAAGGCAGACTACTAATACTTCTAGAGGCCACTGTTATAGAGGAAGAAGAAGATTTTGCTGGGAGAAAACTAGGGTGAAATTCTGCTATCTGCTTTGTGACCAGAGTCTCCATATTTGCTCTTTAAGTGGCTCATGAAATATTCCCATTTTGTCTATTGCCAAGTTGAGTCTGGGGCTCAAGTCAGCTCGTAGCTTCTCTCTATGAGTGGCCCTTTCAGCCAAGCCGTCAACTGTGTGTAACTAAGCAGCTCTAAAGCCAATGGGGAAGAAGATTCCAGAGCTATAGATGAGTAGATTGGGATATATATATCTCCATCCTTAAAGTTGCATCCCTTGCCTGGGGCCAAGCGAAACTCCCAAGTGCCAGGTTTTGATTTCTAAATGGAGAGGAGGTGAGAGCTGAGTTACCTGGGGTGAATTTCCCCTTCCTTCTCCATCAGTAAGACACAAAAGATGGGTGTCTTGGCACCTCTAGTGATCTAGCCAACCATCCACTAACCTCTGGTGGCCCACCAAACATGAGCTGGAAGGTGGCTTCTCTCGTTTCAGCAATATTGGGGCACTAGAGACTAGACCCTAGGACCCTTCCTCCATTGTGGTCCACACTACACTTATAGGTTGTATGGCCTTGGGTCTCAGTGTCTTCATGGGTATGATCAACTGAGCCTGAGGCATCTACCAGCTCTGGAGATCCAGAAAGCCATGAGGCAGGGAAGAGCCAATCTGTGGTGGCAACCTTGTCTCCGTTTCAAGGCTTGTGTTAGAGCGCTCTCTCTCTCTCTCTCTCTCTCTCTCTCTCTCTCTCTGTGTGTGTGTGTGTGTGTGCGCGCGCGCGCGCGCGCACATGTATAGGGTGTCTTCCTCTACTCTCCACCTCATTTTTTGAGACAGGGTGTCTCACTGAACCTGGGACTTACCAATGAGCCAGACTAACAAGCTCTTTTGTTAGTCTGCCTCCTTGTGCTGGGGACTCAACTCAGGTTGTGCACACACACTTCATCCACACATATCTCCAACCCTGGGGAGCTTGACCCTTTGCAGCAAAGAAGGAAAAGATTTCCCGACTTCCCTGAGTCCTTGCAGGGCATGTGGTCTCTGCTAACCTGTCTCCCTTGGACTACAGAGGATGTACAGCCTGGTGTCAGAGTCCCTGAGGCAGCAGTTAGATTTATACTAGGGAGGGGAGCCAGACTGGGGCAGCTGGCATGCTAGCTGGAGTCGTGGAGTGTCCTGCCCAAGGAGGGGCTGCAGAGGGCAGCAGATGTGTGTCTTGGAACCAACACTCACAGCTCAGGGATCCCGAGGGAGAAGGCCTATTTCTTAACACTAAGAGCAGAATGTATGGCCCCTTTCTATCTGCCCATCCCAGTCCTACCTGACTTCAAACCCCACCCAATCTTACCTCTTCTAGGCCTACCTGTCTACCATAGCTTCTCTGAGGGCCAGGCTTTCTGTCCTGATCTTTCCTTTAGCCACACACACACAGGTCCCATCCCTGCCTCCAAAGCACAGAATGGGGCAGACATCCCAGGCAAATCTGTTGACCGATGAAACCATACTGAGGAAATATTAATGTTAAATTAATATCAATATTAATATTAAAGCCCCTCCCTTTTCTCCCCAGAAAGGAGGCAGGTCACTGTGGGGATTGCTGAGGATATACATTCTATGTGAACTTAGGTGATCTCATGGGAACCTGGCTTCAGCCCTGCGAGGTGCCTGGTGTATCTGCGCTTTACAGATGGGGGCTCACTGAGGGACATAAGCAGTCAGTTATGGGCCAGTTATATGGACCCAAGACTACTAGATGCCTGTATTCCCGCTCATGCTACTGAACTAAACTGCCGCCTAGAGCAAAAGGGGCCCTACTTCCTGGCTATTCTCTCCAGAAACACCAGTTTCTAATGGCCGCAAGCGGGGGGGGGGGGGGGGGCGGCACAAGCAAGGGGACATGAAAGCAGAAGAAGAAGGAAGAGGGTCATGGTTGGAGCTCTGGACACCTGAAGCCTTAAGGCTACTTTCTAGGAGACAAAGGTTTTGTAGCAGAGGGAGGGGACTAGGGAGGATGCTTATTTCTTAGGGAAGGGGGATGGGGCAGGACCCGAGCTTACCTCCTCCCAGAAGCAGTTTTGCACAACACGTATAGATGGGCACCCACACGCGCAGTGCACACACATGCACACATATGCAACACATGCCTCCCCACCCGGAGCAACACAGCTTCCCAGCCACCTCGACCCTCCCCCCACCAAACCCCGGCTCCCTCCTACCCTATATGTGCAATCTTGTGAAAACTCCACCACTCTTAAGGTTAATAAGGCTCATTTGCTTAAGATAGCACCTGTTTCTATGGTGACTCCTGCCACCCAGAATCTGTTCATCAACGGAGACAAGAGAACAGTGACTTCCACCCTCTTTGAAAGGAAAGAGCTGGTTCTTACTGAAAGGCTCCATAGGCCAGCAGCCCATAGAGCTCTGTGCTCTGTGCTCTTCCACCCCTGGAGGGGGAAGTCCATCGAGTGCCCCTCCCCACCGTTCTGAAGATCTGCTGATTCCTCCCCAGGAGTACTGAGGAACTCTGGACTGGCCTCCTCCTTCTCTTT
Organism: Uromys caudimaculatus; assembly: GCA_028551405.1. NCBI lineage: Eukaryota > Metazoa > Chordata > Mammalia > Rodentia > Muridae > Uromys > Uromys caudimaculatus. The sequence continues at coordinate 49,319,260 of CM052708.1, forward strand.
CCTCATCTTCTTCTTCTTCATCTTCTTCCTTCTTCCCACCCCCTCCTCTCTGAGAAACAAAAACCCCAGTGAAAGAGGGCACTGAACTCAGGGTCGCTTGTTCTTCATTCTCTGACCACCACACTGGCTCCATTGGGATTTTTTTGTGGGGGGTGCAGGCTAACTGGTGAGTCCTAGTATGCTCCTGAGTCTCTCACCTCAGCCTCATTGTCACAACCTAAGCCCCACCTCCATCCCCACTCCCCACTTCTCCCAGATGAGAGATGTTCAGGCCCCACCCTTCTCTGTGGCCCATCCTGGTCTTTTGGTTACCAGCTGAGGTTTGCAGCACTGGCTGGCAGTAGTACCAGCCACCAGTTGCAGATCATTGGAGAAGTAGGTTCTCAGGCAGGCGTGGCTAACCATAAAGTTCCCCTGAGGAGTGGCTCACCTTTTACAATAGGTGAGAGTGGCTTCCCTGTTCTCCCTCTAACAATGCCACTCCCCCTGGTATGTAGAAATACTCTAAAGATGGGGACAAAAAGCATGGGGGGAATGGCTTGGAACTCACAGCTTGCTTTGTGTGTTCTGAGACCCAGGAGAGCAGGCTGTGTGTATGAACAATGCTTCTGCAGAAAGATTAAGGGCTGCCTTGTAGAGGATCAGGCCCAGAGTTCTTTACTATGGGAGCTTGGTACCAGCACCAAAGTCCACCTGTCTGTTTCAGTTTTTAAGGGGGGGGGGCCATAGGAGATCCACCCAAGAGCAGAATCTATAGTAATGTCACCCAACTGGCAAGTGGCCTGGCAGACAAGCCTTCTGAACACTGCTCCCAAACTCTGAAGTACCACCCGGTACCCTTCAAGACAGAGCTGACTTGTCATAGCTTCCGGGGCCCTGCATACCCCAGCCTTTCTGCCTGTTTCATCTCCTCTGGTATAGCTTCCACTAGGGCTATCCTTCACCCTCATTTTCATATCCATCAGCAGGTCCTGATGGATCCAGACCTCAGGGAAGGTCCTGAGGCTGGTCCCTCCATGTCTTCGACTCTTGTCTCAGGAAAGACCACTGTCATCTCTCCTGAAAGAACAAAATTGTCTCTTGGGGCTACCTGCTGGCATGGCAGACATAGAAAACTTTTAGAAATGCAAGCCAGCATTTTTATGATATTTATTTATTTAGTGATTGATTGATTGACTAAAGGTCTGCTATGCTGCCTTGGCTGGTCTCAGACCCTGGGCTCAAGTGATCTTCCTGTCTCCTATTGAAAGAACTGCAGGAGTCTGGCTTTGTGCCTAGCTCCAAGGCAGGTTATGTGTTTTTTCTTTCTTTTCAATTATATTTGTATTTATGTGTATGACTGCTTTGTTTGAATGTTTATCTGTGTACCACATGTGTGTCTGGTGCCTGAGGAGCTCAGAAGAAGGTGTCCGATCCCTTGTAATTGGTTCTATGGACCATTTGTGAGCTGTCGTGTAGGTGCCAGGAATTGAACTAAGGTCCTCTATAAAAGCAACAAGTGCTCTTAACCATGGAGAACTTCCCTCCAGCCTCCTCGGGGAGTTTTTAATCTCTGGTCAAAGACCCTCCTGCAGTCCATGTGCTAAAATCCTTGCCAGGTCTCGGTGAAGGTCCTGTGTTAATGTTTCTCGATTCTGGTGCACCTATTTTGTTTTAGTTCCTTTCCCTCTATTGTGGTAAGAACACTTCATATGAGTTCTGAGTGTCTAACATGGCATTGTTAACTAGGTGCTGGAACTTAATCGTCCCGCATAAGCCAACACTTCTCCCCCACCCGTCACCTCTCATGTACTTTAACCTTACCTGGGGAACCTTAAAATAAGTGGATACCCGAGTTCTACCCTACCCCCCCCCCAGCCCCAAGACTGTGATGTAACTGGTCTGGGTGTGGTTTCCAGGGGGGCTCTAATGGGTAGTAAGGGACATTAGGACCTCCGTTGTTCATGGCCTCTCTCATCATCTCACTGATTCTGTCTCCTGAGCACTTGCCCTGGACCACCAGCCCCAGCCACGGTGACTGGATAGTGTTCTCTTTACCTGGTGACCTGGTGAGCATCTACTTGGCTCACAGGTCCAAACCTCTGGGGAGTCTTCTTCCAGTCCTCTTTCTCATTCCCCAGGGTTCTTAAGACTCTACTCTCTCCCCCAACACTTCCCACTCCGCACCAGTCATTGTTTTTCTTCTGTGGTCTCTGTCGCCAGACATGAAGTCCTTTAAAAAGAAGGGATCTGCCTGCATTAGCTTTCAGATGACTGAATGGAACCTACTGCCCAGGATGTGCTGAGCTCATGCTGAATGAGTGAGTGAATGAATGAATGAAGGGGCATGGTTTGACCAGTTCAGAGAAAGACCACGAGCATCTTCAGTGATCTAAAGACTTTTCTTCTGATGCGGCCTAAGATTATCTTAACTGTCTTAATGCCTGCATTAGGTTTGACGTTCTATTATTATCTGAAAATTCAGATTTAAATTAGCTTAGGAATTAACAACAACTCTTCTTGATCGTTCTCTTCATGAACCTCTGACATGCCAGATCTTCCCCATTCTCAACGAGCAAAACTGATTTGAATTTAAATATAGAACTTTACAGCATTCCCAATTAAATCCATTTTTTTTTTTTGCAATGAGGGCCCCTACTTCCTGTTTGTCAAAATCAACCGTTTTATGTCTCTTATCATATTAACTACTTCTTGAAACGTTGTGTCACCTACAAATACAGTGGCATATTATCCCTAAAAACACAGAACAAGACAAGGCTCATACCGAGACTGTATGGCTTGACACCAGAGACCTACTTCACAGCCAATGCTCTTCAGAACTGGTTTGTCAATGAGCCACACACAAACCCACATCATGCTGCAGCCATTGAAGCCAAGTGCCCACTCCTTTCCCACAGGCTCCAAGGATTGATATGGCTTAAGCCTTCTCCAGTCAAGATGTGTTATGCTTGCTTATGGTTTCCTTCTGTCCAAGGGACCAATGCATATGCCAGTGAGGACATCCGAGTAGTCTGGAGTGACTGGCTTTTAGTGAACCCATGTGGATTCCTCTTGTTGAGTTTCTCCGACTGTCTGCTTGTTAAATGCTTTTTGAATTTTGATGAAGATTGGCTAGAGTGGCGGACAGCTCAGTGGCTAAGAAAGATTGCTTGTTGTTCTCCTAGAGGAAGCTGGGCTCAGTTCCCAGCACCCACATCAGGTAGCTCACAACCACCTATAATTCCAGTTCACAGAGCTTTGCCCTTCTTTTTTGGCCTCTGAAGGCACCTGGGCTCATGTGCCTTCCTGAGGCACATATCCTCAGGAACACACACATACGTGTAAAATGAAGTAAATAGAGATGTTTTTAAAGTTTTAACAAAGACTGCAATGACAGCAGTTTGAGTTCAGGAGACCGTGCCTTCCTTTCCCGTTCCTGGAGAAGGTTTTATGATCACACATCTTAGCTCCTCCTGGACCCCGAAGGTGGAATCTGGCTGGGGGTCCTGGGGAACTTAAAGCACCTTGTATTTGTAGATTACAGAAGAGCTTGTAGGATGAAGGGACAAAGCAGTGATGGTTCGCAGAGGCTGTGACCACAGAAAGGCTTGGGGACACCATGGACAGATCAGCAGGAGGCTGTATAATCTTTAGGAGCAGGCATGGCCCTGGGAGAGGGTAGAACATGGCTTCCAGCAGTAGAGCAGTCTGGTCAAGTTTAGATTTTTAGAAAAGTTTAGTGCCTGCCCCGATCCCATAGCCTAACATCCTGCTACTGTGAATCTTAGAATTGTGTTCATCTTCTGAGCCACTAGCTCCTCCTCCTTATGCAAGGGGTTGGTTTCCTGGGTCACCCATGTACTCTGTTTTAGTGACAAGGACCTCACTCTCTCTTGCAGTAGACATTAAATTTTTGGATAGTTTAAGTTCTTAGAAAATTCCTCCTGGTATCAAGCATTGCTTCCTGTCAAATATCACCCTTTGGTGCTTCCGTTGCCCAGTGGGGGCTGCAGGAGATATCCCCGCCTCCTGGGGAGGTCTCCACACGTCTTTAAAGACAGCTACCCTGACTGCTTTCCAGGGTCACACTAGAAGGCTGAAATGAGACGGTCTCTAGACAGCCTTGTGGTGGTGTTGGCTGGTTTCTAGGGGGCTGGTGACCTAGCATCTTAGGGAAGGGTGGCCAGGGCAAAGGCCCCTCATTCTGGATTTGGCATCTACCTTAATGCTTTTCTTATCAGATCCTGGAAGCATTCAGAGAGTCTACCTATCATAGCCCCACTCACCCCCCCAACCCTAAGAAGCACTTGCCACTGGATATTGGTTAGAGCTCCCCACCCCCAACCCCACCAGTTTGACACAAATTAGGAGCGTGCAGAAGAGAACTTAACTGAGAAGATGCTGCTATCAGATTGGCCTGTAAACAAGTCTCTGGGGACATTTTCTTGATTAATGATTGATGGAGGAGGGCCAGGCCCACTGTAAGTGGTATCATCCCTGGGCAGGTGGTGCTGGGTGATATAAGAAAGCATGCTGAGCTAGCTATGGTGAGCAAGCCAGTAAGTTGCATTCCTTCATGATCTCTACTCTGCCCTGAATTCCCTTGATGACAGGACCGTGACCTGTAAGTCGAGTAGACCCTTTCATTCCTTCACAAGTGGCTTTTGGTCATGGTCTTTATCGCAGCAATTGAAAGGAAACTAGAACACGTAGGCTAGGTGACTGAAGCCCAGGGGACAGTGACAAGCACAGGTCCCTTACATTAGAACAGGAATAGACTGGGACCGTGAGTGAAGAGCTGGGTCCATTGCACACTTCTGTCCAAGAAGTAGAGCTGAGCCCCTGCCCTCAGAGCCACTGGAGCTGGAGAAGAGCAAGTGTAGCTCTCTCTCTCTCTCTCTCTCTCTCTCTCTCTCTCTCTCTCTCTCTCTCTGTGTGTGTGTGTGTGTGTGTGCATGTGTGTGCGCATGCGCGTGTGCAAGAGAGAGAGAGAGAAAGAGAGAGAGAGAGAGAATGTTTTCTGCCTGCTCCAGGAATTCTCCTGGATGGCAGAATTGGTTTCCATAACGACTTTCTGATATAAACATATTTGATAAAAATAAGTTAACAGTGGAGCTGTGGTAGAGCAGATTCTCGGAATGCAGAGAGAGAGAGAGAGAGAGAGAGAGAGAGAGAGAGAGAGAGAGAGAGAGAGATATCTTTGAAGAACTGAAGAACAGTGTTTTTGTCCCCCCTCCCTCCCCTACTTACCAGAAACCCACTGAAAACCGTTCTCATATCCTCATGTGTACAAGCCCCTTTCTCCTGGTGTGCCTTGCATTCTCTCTCTCTCTCTCTCTCTCTCTCTCTCTCTCTCTCTCTCCTCACTCCCTCCCTCCCTCCCTCCCTTTCTCCCTCCTTCTCCTTAGTTACCTGAAGCACTGCAGTATGTATGGGATAATATGATAAATTCATTTCCAATTCACTGCATTATCCCTTGAATATTTTAATGACTCACTGAATGGAGTAAAAAAAGCCATTTCAAATGAACAATTATGCTGCATTAGTCTAAGGGCTGATTATATTTAAACACTGCTCACATGGATAACAGGACACAGCGACCTCAGCATAGGAGAGCTAATTTGGCTCTTATCTCCAAATAATTTTACACCGCAAATTACCGTGAAAACCTAAAGGGCTTTAAAAACATTCATCAAAAGATAATATTCCACTTTGTAGCAACATTTTATTTAAATTATTTTGAATGGGAGTGAAGGCATCTCTGGGGTAGGACAATGACAGCCGAGTGGGGGACTTAGAGTGATAAGAGCCTGGCGAAGGGTTAAAAACAGAAGTGGAAAGTGATGGGGAGGAAGGGCCGGCAGCCTGGCCCAAAGAGTACAGGAAGGCTGACCGGGAGCCTGCACGCTGCCCTAACGCTGGGCTGGGAGAGGCCTCATCAGGTCCAGAGGTCAGATGGCAATCATCAGAGACTGTGATGGGACTGACTGCTCCCACACCGGCATGGTGGCACATGCCTGTAGTCCAGCACTCTGGGAGGCAGAGGTCGGAAAACTGCGATTGTAAGCTTTAGGGTAGCCTGGACTACAGAGTCTCTCTCTCTCTGTCTCTCTGTCTCTCTCTCTCACGCACACACACTCACACATACACCATAATAATAAAACAACCCCCAACACATTAATAAATAAACAAACAACAAAAAGGAACTACTTATCAATCCCATCTCTTCTGGTTTCCCTCATCATCTCAATTGGTGGTCCTGATAAAGCTAATTTATTCTGCTTTTTGTTGTTAGCTAGGCTCTGGTTATAAAGAAAAAAAAACAAAACACACTCCATAATTATTTATAGGTACATATGTAAATTTCTGTGGGGTCTGCTGCTTGGTTTATTAGAAATGAGGACAAAACACTACTTTCTGTGGGGCTCTTTCTAGGAAGGCTTCTCCTCTTCACAGATTTAATCTCCTTCTTCCTCACTCCTGCCCTGGGGAAGAACGACATGGGTCCATTTTCTGGTAGAGAAGCCAAATTCTCAGAGATGTCTGCGATCATTCATGAGCACATGGGAATATATATTTTAAAATTTTTATTTATTTGGTATGTGAGCATGCACGCGGAGGACAAAGGACAAGCCCGGCTGTCACTCTCAGAGGCTCTCTTTGAGAAAGGTTTCTCAATGGCCTGGAATGTAACCAAGTAGGTAGGCTAGAAGAGCCCCAGGGAGCTTTCTCTGCCTCCCCAATGCTGGGTTTACAAGTATATGCCCAGGTTTTTCTTAAGTCTATTTATTTTTCCAAACATGGGATCTGGGAATTGAACCCAGGCCCTCATGTTTCCAGGGCAAGTACTTTATGAACTGAGCTATCTCCCCAGCCCCAGCATGGCTCACACAAACACATGCTGACCACAGAAAGTCAAAAGCAGGGAGCGGTACTAATTCTGGTTCTGTTTGTTGGAGCTTCTATTCATCCTATTCATTGAACATAGTTAGAGGTCCTTTAAACACACACACACACACACACACACACACACACACACACACACACACACACACACTTATTACAGAAAAAAAATGCAACCCTATAGAAAAGTAGACAGAATAATGACCCCTTAGAGGTCCCTTTGATTCAAGTCAGAATTGGTTGCCATTTTATGGCTGCCAAAGGTTGAGGGCATGGAATGAAAGGAGAAGCATGAACTCGGAGGCTCCTTTTCTTTCTTAAAACAAAAAAGACATTCAGGACAAATTTTAGAATCATTGACTGTTTCTAGGAAGATTTTCTTTTTTGGAAGGAAAAAAAAAGGGTACTCTTGTCTCCTTAATTATTCTTCATATTCCTTGTCACCAATCATGATAGTCTTTGTGGAAAAGCATTTGAGTACCATCTTCCTGTGTTTAATATTCCCATTAACAACAAAAAAGAAGTCTAGGGAAAATATCTGCATGAAAAGCCCCGAGTGCTGATTTCTGAGACAAATAAGACAAGGAGCCAATAAAGTCTTCTCCTTTAGTGGGTGATGCCGGCTAATTGATGTCTCAATTGGGCTTCAGTGAAACTGAAAAGTATCTGTAGAGAAATCTGAGGACATGCCACCAGGTAGGAAGATGCCATCTCACTGTGTGCTGCTGGGATCCAGCATTCCTTTGTTTGTGTTTTAAGGTAGCATCTCAGTACTCAGGCCAAGCTAGCCTAGAACTCTGTCCAGGTCTTCCTGCTTTAGCTTCCGGGGTGCTGGGATCACAGGTGTGTGCCACCAAGTCTGGCTATGATTAGAAATCTCTTTTACTCAATGAGAGAATTTCAGATAGGTACCAGGGAGCACCCCGTGTGTGATGTCTGCATTCCTGCCTTCCTTGGCATGACTAGGTTGGGGGGCTTCCACCTGGTCCTGTTGCTGAGCTGATAGGAACTAACAGGTAAAGGAATTGCATTGACCCTGGACCCAGGCCTGCCCTGGACCCTCATGATTCCTCCCCCATGCAGGACAGCACCTCTCTGGGTTTCATTTGTGTTTGTCACATGAGAGGTACTTGTCTTGGAGCTAGGGCAGTAAGAGCATAGCTCCCAACTGTTTAAAGCTAGCTCTGTGCTGTGGGTTTTTACTTTAAGCATTTTACCTGAAGTAATATATATATAAATATTATTTCAGCAGTGTGAGTAGAGACTATAAATATTTCCACTTTACAGGTGAGTACATTGAGACCCAGAGAATCATACAGACAAAAATGGTGAATGAGGGATTCAGCCTAGAGCAGACTGACTCTAAGGTCATTGCTCTTAACCACTACACAAGGACTAATTCTGTTTCTGGACATCTTTCTGCTCCTGATCTTTAATTAAGATGCCCATATGCCTAGAATCTTATCCTATTCTATATAGACCTTGTGAGCCTATCTTTAGGGTGTGTGTGAGGAGGGAGGTACTACAGGTGTTCCCCATGTTCCTAAGAACTGATTTCTATACTCTTCTAGTCTGCATAACCTTTCAAAACATTAGCTCCACTGAACAGCTTCTGCGGCCATGCCCTGGCCCTGTGTATGATTATATCTGGCCACCTGATACCAAGGCCAGCTTAAATTCCTCCAGTTTTTTCCTCTGTGCCTACTGGGAACCACTGGGCCACCGTTGTTCTGTTTGCAGTGACTTTACCACATGCCTTTCTTGTGTGTTCGGGTGTAGTTGGGTGGACCTTAGTGGGGTGTAGGTGTATGGGGTCTGAAATACAGACCAGGCGTGCTTTATATGCCTAGGCAGCATTCCCTGGGCAGTGCGTCCTGGAAGCCTTCATCCATCCAGGAGTGAGCTGGAATCGTGGGAAATGAGGCACAGAGATTGTTTTCATCTTACAGAGGGGACACGGTGGTCCCTGGACATGATATGATTGATGGACATGGTGGGACCTCACAGCGGTGTAGCATGGTATGAATGGTTTAGAGTCTGGGATGCACTTCCAACACCTGCAGCTGCAGTCTACTACTGCTGCCATTGGAGGGTGCCTCTGAACCTCTCCAGCCCTGCTGCCATTGGAGGGTGCCTCTGAACCTCTCCAGCCCTGCTGCCATTGGAGGGTGTCTCTGAACCTCTCCAGTCCTGCTTTTATAAAGGGACACTTAGCATTTTAAAGGGAAAGTGCTTCTGCACAAAGCAATTGAGGTTTCAACAGTTTCCAAAGTGCTTTTACTTAAAAACTGCCCTACAAATGGCTGACGTCAGTCGGCCATTCCAGCCCGGGGCACTGCAGTCTTTCCAACCTGTGAATTACTCTGGACCACTTGGTCAAGGTGGAGACTATGTTATCTGTGAGTCTGCAAAGCTTCCACAGCACAGCCAGGGAACCATGTGGCACCATGGGGGCTGACTCGGTCCTTGCCCAAGAAACTTCAACTTCGTCAGGGCAATGTCCTGGCTGCCTCTGTTCCCTTGAGCTTCCAGTTGCCAGATAATAGGCCTCCCCCCACTCAAGTTTGTGGAGATCATACATTTTTGGACCCAAAAATGTCCATTTCTCCAAAGTATCAGCCTACCCTTCTGTGTGAACTCCAAGTTAGAGAACAGGCTCCTTGACTTGCCCAGAACCCCCACTCTCTACCACTCTTCTTTTGACAGAGCTCTGGGATCTGAGACCTGAACCCGCTTGGTTGATGCCATCTTTCTGGCTTGCAGAACATAAGGGCAGGTGGCAGAGCTGAGTAACTTCATGAGGGAAAGCCACAGCTTCCTGCCGGGCACCCAGAAGAGGGAAAGTGGGTGGTGATGTGACTGAAACCTGAACCTCCTCTGGGCGAAGGGGAAGTGAGGGCCATGCCCGGGCAGGTGGCTTTAGTTAAGCTCTGTGGCTTAGCAGCCTTGCCTGACAGCTGCCACCTGTCACCTGTCACCTGCTGTGTCTCTAAGCAGGGTATCTGGGGCTAAATCCTTGTTCACAGCACAGAGCTGGTGTAAAGGCTATGTCCTGAGTGCATATCGGGGTGATGGGGTGGGTGAAATGTGTCAGACATCAATGGAGGCTGTGTCACAGACGCAGGACTCCTCAGCTGGGAAACCATTCTGCCCAGATGGCTTTCCCTCTGGCCTGAGAATCCCTACTGGAACCCTCTCACAGGTGTGTGTGTGTGTGTGTGTGTGTGTGTGTGTCTGTCTGTCTGTCTGTCTGTCTGTCTGTCTGTCTGTGTATGGGGGGATGGCTATGAATGTGACCTTCTGGCAAAAATTCTTTAGCTTCCATGCTAAGAACATTACCCAAGTCTAGAACACAACAGTACTCCAGAGGGAGGTCAGTCTGACAAGTGTCCCAGCTTTTGGTGTCCCCTGCTGCAGTCCCTGCCATATACCAGGACCCTTCCTCAGCCATGTCTCTATGCTAATTGCTAAATTCTCCCACAGTCTGCTCAAGGAGAAGTGTACTACTGCTGTTTAGGAAGCTGCATTGGAGCTACAGCTATGCAGCTCCTAAGGAGGGCTATCCCCCTCCTACCAAGAGTTCTGGTGCTGGGACATGGTTGGTTGCCAGGGTATTGTCCCTTCCCCACCTGTTCTGGTGTGAGAATATTCTTCCCCTTGTCAGGAGTCAATAGCTACTTTAAAATGATGTCCCTGCTTCTGCCTCCGGCTCTAGCAGTCAAGACACTAGCCTTTCCAACTGTGGTTTTCTCTACATTTTCTAGAGTGTTCTTCATGGGATCATCAGGCTGACTACAGAAAGTCAAAGAGTACAATTCACACATTGCAGAGAAACAGCGGATGTCTGGTCTCTGAACTGGGAAACAGCTCTTAACTCACATTCAAATTTTATTTTACTAATTTCTATTATATTATAGAGCAGAGACCTTTCTACAGTCTTTGTAAAACCCTCTAGTAGATTGTCTGGGCACAGAGCCTGAAGAGTATGGGCTAGTGTGGATTTCTCCAAAGTATACTGCCAGGTCACTCATGAATACCAGATTCTAGAATTGAACAAAATTGGGAAACACGTGTGGATCATACACAGATGGACCTCTTGTCTGTGGGTTCCACATACTCAGATTCAATCAAAAGCCGATTAAGATAGAGAGATAGATAGACAGACAGACAGACAGACAGAATTGTATCTGTGAGCATGGGCAGGCATTATTTCCCTTTCATCAATTCCCTAAACAATACTGTACAGCTATTTCTGTAGCATTTACATTGTGTTAGATGTGACAATCATCTAGAGATGATTGGGAATGTGTGAGAAGATGCATATAGGCTCGATCCAAACACTATTTTATATAAGAGACTTTCGGGGGTTCCCTGAGGACATTGAAAGTTGACTGTAATGTCGATTAGGATAGCAATATCTTTAAAAGGCCACTTGATGAGACATGAGACCAAATGAGTTCAAGCCAGAGGATCTAACGCTCGTGTGCTGATATAGTCTGCTCCTCAGACATACCCTGAAAAGGGCAAACTAGGCTTCTCACCAGCTATCATGAAACAAACTTGAAGGCAGTTGCTTATTTCTGTATAAAGGCAACTCTTTCTGCATCCTTTGTCCCCCTGATGCAGCAGTGGGAAGGCCCATCACATGATCCTCCCTCCTGCCAACAAAACTAGGGACTCCTTCCCCCATCCCCCCCCCCCGAAAATCCACAGTGATGCGCTTGTGGACCTCCAGAAGTCTTATGGGTCAGTTCTTCAGTCATCAATACCTTGAAATTGGCATCGAAGAGGGGAGCTCTATCACAGAGAACAGCAACTGCACAGAAAACCAGAGTTCGCTGCTGCTCTCTCCCAGCCCACCACAGCTCACATTTAGATGTGTCTTTGAAGTTCTTAGGAACGTTGGGAACCTCACCCAGAAGGCTCCACTCATCCTCATCTCCAGCTCTCTTGGATGAGTGCTAAGAAACCATATAGGGCAATGACCTCCCAGCTACAGTTCCAAACAATTCCAATCAAGTTCGAATTGAAAACACCCCTTGGTCTCCTTACTGTGATGTTGGACACCAGCCAGTGTCTCCAGTATTTCATCCTGGGGTTAGACCTGCTGGGGGCATCTGGATCCACCATCACCAGCATGTACTGTGCACCCTGTAACACATGCATCAAGAAGTAATGTAACACTGTGCATGGCACTTGATAGGACAGCACCACAGGTGAAGACTTTATTCCCCCTTTCCAGCTGAGAATGCAGCCGGTGCCTACTGCATCCTACCCGCTCATGGGTTTTTCCTCCTGTTGCATGCTTATTCTCAAAAAACCCAAAGCCTATGAAGTAGTCGATAGGACTCTTGGCCTTGATGTATAAATAAATCCAATGAGATTTTACTAAGTACCTGGGGGTGGGGGTGGGAGTTGGGGTGGGGGTGGGGGAGTGAGCGTGCATGGCATCATACTAGGTAGCTGGGAGAAAACGGTGAAGCCTACGGCAGGGTGTCCGCCCTCCAGGAGCTTCCAGTACTCTCTCAGATACTGTCCACCCAACACACCAGTGAGAGGCTCCAGTGATAGAGCCACTCGAACGCATTCATCCCTTCAACATTTAGCTATTTCCTGTATGCTGGGAACTACTCCAGGTGCAGGAAAATGGCAGAGGAAAATCCACACGCCCAAGAAACTTTTGTTTTAAGACACAGGTAATAAGAATGAATACATAAGAAAGGACACACCCAGTTGTGACCAGTGCTCTGTTGAAAGTGCAATAGCACTGGTGGGCTGAGGAGGTATAGGCAGGAGAGAGAGAGAGAGAGAGAGAGAGAGAGAGAGAGAGAGAGAGAGAGAGAGAGAGAGAGAGACCGAGACACAAAGACAGAGAGGGACAGAGACAGAGCCTGAGCCCAAGGCTGTGCCCTAAGGATTTTCCTGGTGTATTTGTGGAAAGAACTCTGTGGCCTGACCAAGGGAAGACAAGGGGAGGAGTGGACATGTTGAGTGGAGGGTAGTAGTTGGGAGACACAGAAGGTCTTCTAGGCGTAAGTGAGGAGTGGGATTTGACTCTAAGCACAGCAGGATCACACAGAACAGTGTTACGCCTTGTCTTAGATGTTTTGGGAGATCAGGTGGGTTGCTGGTAAAGATGGCATGGAGCACAGTTGAGGCGTGGAGTGGCTTCCACTAGGGAAGACAGAGTCAAGAGATTTTTATTTTATTGATGGGTAATACATGGGCATGCTTGTAAAACAGTTGGGATCATCTAGTAGAAAGGGGGTACAGGTGGGAGGGAGGAGAAAGGGGGTCACTGTGGAAGCCAACTCTCTGCTAAGTCAGAGGATCCAGAACAAGGCCAGAAACGGGGTCTTGTTATGAGCAAGGACAAACACAGAAGCGGAAGATGCAACAGTAACAAACCCTGACTCTGTCTTCTGAATGCACGTGGCTTTTTTTGATTAGAGGCAAGGTTATTAGGAGGAAGGAATTATGAGTAATTTGGGGATAGGAAGAAGAATGAGATTTTATTCTATAGCAGCATGCTGGTTAACTGTGGTAATTAGGCTTAACTCAGATTGAGACTTAGGCTGGTGATCTCCTGGAAGAAAAGAGGAAGAAAGTAAGGATGGGAGAGGTTACAGGCATCTTGGCCCTCTTCTTGACCTGGACACACACATAATTGCTCCACATTGTTCTAAGCATCCTAGCAGAGGAGCGTTTATGGAGCTCTAAGGGAATGTGGAGGAGGGCAGCCTGACTTTTTCTCAATAGGCTTACAGGATTGAGTTTGATCTTGAAGGATAAGCAGGCAAACGGTCAGAAAAATCTCTTTTTAGGCAAAACAAACGGAGCGTGTGAAGACATGGGACTGCTTGGGGAAGGAGAAGCCCAGAGTGAGTCCATAATTTTCTCCTGGGCAAGATCATGCTCAGCTGAGGGGGAAGACAATGAACCAGCAAGCGAGGTGTTGGAAGAGACAGGCAGAAATGGCCTTTTCATGCATTTCCCAAGACTTGGAAAATTATCATGTATCTGGGGATGCTCAAGACCATACAGGGATAACTTGGGGAGAACCAAAGAAAAACCCCAGGAGCTCAAGCAAGTGTGGACACAAGACAGCAGAGAAGGGAGCTGGTTGAGAATTAGGGAGCCACAGAGCCATGGACTCCAGGAGGATGGATATGTGGTCCACAGAGACCATGGAGGAGGCCTTGGGGACCACTTGTTACTCTCCAGAGAAAGAGATAAAAACACAGTTTGCCAAGTGTTAAAACCCAAAAGCAACAGCGAGCCACATATTAGACACTATAGAAGCCTAAATCTGAGAATTCAAGGATAAGCTCAAACAAGTCTCCAAGGACTTGGGAAGGAAAGATATAAAGGGGAAGATTCCAGGTATGTGTGTGGTCCCCAAGGAGTTTCAGGAGGAGGAGCCTGCAGGTCTGATACACCCCAGAACTGGTTCTAGCTGAGCAGTAAGAAAAACAAACAACAACAAAACAAGGTACGACTACAGTGAAAGAAGAAATTAGGCCTCTAAACCTCCCATGCTTTTCTTTTTAGACATGATTGTCTATGTGAGAATCCCTTTTCAGAAACCCTGAAAACAACTAAGTCAACAGAAAAGTAAAGCAAGCTGATATTACATCATATAGAACTTTTCTACATACTAATAATAGTAATGAAATGTTCTTTTAAACCCCATTAAAACCCATTTAGAGTTGTAACAAAAATCTAAACTGTCTTAGAATAAACATGATTAAAAATGTAAGACTTATTAAAAAAAAAACCACAAAATTGCCTAGCTGGAGAGACACATTCTTCTTTTAAGCTGAAATATGTATTTTACAAAAACTTCAAGAAAAAGCTTTAATTAATTCATTAATATAATCATAATTTTAACTAAAATCTTAAGTAAATAGTTTGCAAACTTCACACATGATTCTAAGACTTATAATTAAGTTTAAGGAACAAGCAATTAAAAAGAAAATTATCAGAGGCAGCACTGAAAAAGATGCAATAGGGGATGGTATTGACTTTGAAGACATAAAAATATATTACAAAGCTAAAATAATTAGAACAGCATGGCACTGCAAGATAGGCACAGGAGACCCCATAGTGAGAAACTCCAGTTTCAGTGTATGTATATTTACTATATGATAGTGGTCTTTAATATATGGTATTCAATATATGTGTTAAGTCAGAAGGGTAAGGGTGGGTATTGTTATTAATGTGGTAGGGAGTCAGATGTGGTGGCCCACACCTTTAATCAGAGCAGATCTCTATGAGTTCAAGGCCAGCTTGGTCTTGGCCAAGGCTACATAGCAAGACTTTGTCTCAGAAAAAAAAATATAAACACTATGGCAATGTCAAAGTTTTATTTCTGTTGCTGTGATAGAACACCCTGACCAAAAGCAACATAAGGGAGGAGGGGATTTATTTGGCTCCCAGGTGACAGTCCATTGTCTTGGGGAACTTGGGGCTAAGGGACTCGAGCTTCTGACAAATCACACCCACAGCTACCCTTGCCTTCGACCTCTGCTAAGACAGCTTCTCGTTATCTTACACAGTTAAGGGCCAGGTCATGGAATGGCATCACCCACACTCACACTGGGTTCTTCCCCCTCAGTTATCAATCAAGACAACCTCCCACAGACATGCCTGCAGACCAGTGATTCCTCACTGAAACTCTCTTCTTGGGTGGCTCTATGTTGTGTTAGGTTGACAGCTAAAATTAGCCAGCACAGGGTTAATTGGCTCATTATGTGGACTAGATAAATTGAGGTCTCTGTTTCTTTCAGGCATCAGAAAACTGTCATATTTAAATATGAAAGTGAAAAAGACTACCTCTAAAAGCTGGTTTAATAACAGAACATTGAATCCATGGAACAGAACACACTATTGGAGTGAGATCTTTATATCACTAATGTGAAATAAGCAAGTTGCAGAGCAGTGAGCATGACATCTTAAATGTGCGGAAAACTTTATATATCTAGCTATATATATATATTTATAGATATATCTCCATATGCACAGAAAAATGTCTGGAGAAATACATACCAAACTGTTAACAGTAAATGGCATGAAAGAAAAGATTGATATCATCTGACTGGATATATTTTAAAGTCTTTTATATGGCAGAAAAAATGTTAAATAAAATTCAAAGACAACAAATTGAGGAGAGATAGTTACAAAATCTATAAAAAGGTACTTAATATATAAAGTATTTTTTTTGAATCAATAAGAAAAGGACTAGTAGCAGGTACAGTGGTGCCCACCTTTAAATCCAAGCACACAGGAGGCAGAGGCAGGTGGATGTCTGTGAATTCAAGGCCAGCCTGGACTACAAAGTGAGGTCCAGGACAGCCAGGATTGTTACACAGAGAAACGTGTCTCAAAAAGAAAAAAAAAAAAAAAAAGAAAAGAAAAGAAAGAAAGAAAGGACTAGTAATCCAGTAGAAGAATAGATAATACTAAGTCAACTTTAAAAATAAACACACATGATCCACACACGTAGGAACAATTTGTTGACTTTCACTAACAAGGAAATACAAACAAAATATAAAATCAAACTCTTTGTCTAATGCAAATACATATTTTTAATATTTTATCCCCAAGTTTTAAAACATGTAAGACCAAAGGATGAGTTAGAAAACCCAATGAACCCTGCAAGTTCATTGCCTTCTTAAAAAGGAAGGAAGGCACAGACCATTTATCACAAACGCACACATACTATCTTTAGTTACCCTCTGTGTTGCTTTTCTGTCACTGTGACAAATGCCTCACCAAAAAAACGACTCAAGGGAGGAAGGGCTTATTTGGGATTAGAATTTGGGGGGATACAGTCCATTGGGGCAAGTAGGAGCAGGAGGCAGCTGGTCACATGGCGTTCCTTAAGAGGAGGCACAGGAAACTGGGCCAGACTGTGAGCCCTCAGGGTGACCTCTTCCTCCTCAGGGTTCCACAGCCTTCCAAAACAGCGCCACCAGCTGGGCACCAAGTGTTCAAACGTGTAAAATAATGGTTGGCATTTCACATTCAAGCCACCACACAAGTCATGAAAAGGCTAGGAAACCAGGAAGTACATATGTATGTGACTGACAACTCTCTTAGGGGTGGAATAATTCAGAATCTTTCATCTTTATGCTTTTCTATATTTTCTAGAGTTTCTGAGCAAAAAAATTGCATGTTTTTTGTGCTTAAAATATTTAGGCTTAGGGGAAAAAATAAAGCTACTGTACAAAGTTCCAGAATCTTCCTTGTTGTTCAGACAGCATCCAGGAGCATTCTTGCCCATCATGGGCTTCCCTACAGTCTTCATCCCTGGCTTTCCTGGCAGCTCCTCCCTGCCCCTGCTGCAGCACTTCTAGGCTCCTGTTGGCCTCTCTGCCTTCTTACCACATTCTTAGTTAGGGATACTAGTGCTGGGATGAAGCTCCCGGGGCTTGCTCAGCCTGCTTGTTTATAGAACCCAGGGCCACCAGCCCAAGATGACATCACTTACAATGGGCTGGACACATTACATGTGACCTGGCCCAGCCCAGAGACTGCTAGAAACCTCTTGGGGAGGGGGTGGGTAGGATCAAAGGGACCTAGTAAGATGCTTGTTACACAGTGACCTGGGTCCAAGATCAGCCCTCCCTCTCTGGCTTCTTCCTAAAAACCAAAGATGCTGAGGGAGATGATCTTTGTTTGGGTTCTAACATTTAAATCCTGAGATGTCTAGGCACGGGAAAGGTGGGCCTGCTCATATAATCCAGCGATCCTGTTTGTGGGGTTTGTCCAAAGGAACTGGAATTGGGGTCTCTGAGAGATAACTATACTCCTATGTTCCCCCTAGCATGAGTCACAATAGCCAAGATACAGAGTCATCCAAATGTCCATAAAGAAACAATGGTCTATGCAGATGCTCCTTAGCGTGTAATAGGGTTATATCACAATAAATCATGGCAAGTAGATCAGGCTGAAAATTGAACATGCCTTTATCATATGTAGCCTGCCAATCAAAATAGCTTAGTTTAAATGTGTTCAGAAAATGTACGTTCACTTGTATTTGGGAATCACGAGATAGGATCATGCTATCACTAGCCTGGGAGAGGTAAAATGTCGGATTTCCATTCAACACATATTACTTTCATACTGCTGTAAAGCCAAAAAGTCCTTAGTCAAACCTTTGTAAGTCACTGGCCATCTATATACACAACAGACTCTCACTCAGCTTTTAAAAGGGAGTGACTGTACTATGCATGTTACATGAGTGGACGCTGAGGCTGTTACCCTTCATCAGAGAAACGATTATGAAATGCCAAATAACATAGGATTCCATCTGTGTGTGGCAACAGAAACAGACAGACGGGCAACAGAGGAGAGAGCAGAGGTTGCTTGGTAGGGAGGGCTTATAGATAATTGCTAATCGATACCTATAAACGTAATAAACTTTTACTGTAGCTTAAACATTAGTTGAGGGTGAATCATTGCAGAATGGGTAAGGTGTTAGTTACACAATGAAGTAGAATACAAAGAGGGTTGGTGAGAAGGCTCAGTTGGAGATGAGCTTGCTTTGTAAGCCTGGATATCTAAGTTAGGACCCCTAGCATCTACACTTTTAAAGGCGTCAGTGGTAGCAGTGTGCGCCTATCATCTCAGCACTGGGAAGGCAGGAATAGGAGGATCTCTGGGGCTCGACGGCCATCCTGACTAGCCTAATTGATGACTTCCTGGTTTCTTGGTAAACCTGTCTCAAGACATAATGTGGGGTGGGGTGGGAGGTGGAATTCCCTCCTAGAGGCGGGTTGGGGAGGGGACGGGGGGTATCTAAAGAGGAGACTCAGAAAAGGGGAAACATTGGAAATGTACATAAAGTATCAAAAATAAAAAAGGAGGGAAAAAAAAAGACATAATGTGAAGGACAATTGATGAGGATGCTCAGCATGGACCCCTGGCCACTACACACTTATGTGTGCCTGTGCACTGCCCACATGTCCCAAATGTGCAATGTCCTGTGTGTGCTTTGGGAAGATCTCCAGGACAGATTAAGTGGGGAAAGCAAGATGAGAGACTCTCCATCCAGTGTCTTACTTTTGTGTTAGAAAATAAAGTACTTCTTCAAATGTGCTTGCTTGCCTTTGAATAAACAAATCGTGACTCTTCTGTCGCTGTGATAAAATGCCACGACCAAGACCACTTATAGAAGGCAGGGTTTTTTTGTGGTTCCAGAGGGGTAAGGGGGCATCATGGAGCAGAGTTGTAGCAACAGGCATCAGGCAGGGTAGCAACAGCAGTCAACCGAGAACTCAAAAGTCTGCCCCAGAGACATACTTCCTCCAGCCAAGCGGTGCTCCATAAGTAGCGCCACCACCTGGGGAGTCAGATGTTCAAATGCCCAAGACTATGGGGGACATCCCTCATTGACAAACTGCAGGAATATGTTTGTAATGACCCAAGGGTGTGGATGGTGGTAGAGTGCTAGGGGTGGATGGGATGGAGGGACCGAGAGGCTTCTACATTGTCATTTGGCTTTTTTGAGCCCTGTGAACACAGGACCTGCTAAAACCAGACTTCAATTACAACGTAAGGTGGAAGACGTGGGGAGAGGCAGGTCTTCAGGCTTCTCCTCGCTCATGCAAAGAGTTTTCAAAAGATGGCCTCATGGCAGAGAGGTTGGTTATGTGTGCTACATTATCTTTTTAAAAATTGGAAAATAACTTTATTTGTTCTAGGGAGTTGGCCAGAATCCCCTCAGAACTTTTGAAACTGCTTGTTGGTGCCATCAGCCTTGGCGACCTTGAGCACATTGAAGCGAACGTTCTTGTTCAGGGGCCTGCACTCTCTCACAGTGACAATGTCACTGATCTATACATCTCTAAAACAGGGAGACAGGGTGCTAGACATGTTCTTGTGATGCTTCTCAAAGTGATTGCACTTTCGGATGTAATGGAGATAGTCCCAGCATATGACAGTACTCCTCTGCATCTTCATCTTGGTCACACCACCAGACAGGATCCGATCTCAGGTGGAGACGTTACCAGTGAAGGGGCGTTTCTTGTCTATGTAGGTGCCCTGGGTGGCCTCCTTGGGCATCTTGAAGCCTAGATCAATGTTTGTGTAGTACTGAGAGAGTTTTTCCTTGCCAGTTTCTCCCAGCAAAACACACTCCCTGCATTGAAAGATTGTAGGCTGCTTTTGGTAAGCAAGCTCCATCTGAATGTCCGCCATCTTTCCAGCAGCCTGAGAAAAAGAGAGGTCTTGCACTACATTTTTAAAGGATAAAATACTCAAGTCAAACCTTGTTATACATAAGATACTGGGGGCTGGGCTTATGAAGCCTGAGGTCATGCTGATGACTTAGAAGCAGAACTAAGCATCAACTTGGCCAGATGTGCTTTTTGTTGCTGTTTGATTGTTTGTTTGTTTGTTTGATTGATTGATTTTCTTGTTTCGATGCAGGGTCTAATGTAGCCTATCTTGACTCCACATTTTCTATGTAGCTGAAGATAACCGTGAACTTCTGTTCCTTCTGCCTCTGCCTCCAGAGAGCTGAGATTACAGGCGTGCTTTAACATATCCTGCTGGTGCAATGCTGGAGACTAGACCCAGGGCTTCATGCATGCTAGGCAAACCCTCTGTCCAATGAGCCACATCCCCAGCACTCAGATGAGTTCTTAAAATACGGTGACCCATTATAACTGACACATCACAAGACCACCTCTTTCAACATATTCTTCAGCAATTTTCTTGTAATTGAGCAAGGGCTGTAGAGCCATCTATAAGCCACACTGAGAACATTTCCGTCTCCCAGATGACCTTGTGCCTTTTTCTTTCCCCAGATCTATGCAATCACTAATTTGTCTTCTGTATTCCCAAATCTCCTTTTCCCTTTTCTGAGCATTCCATATGAATGGAACCATGTCACATGTGGTCTTGTGTGTGTAGCTTCTCTTCTTGGCATCATTCTCAGAAGTTCTTCCACATGGCACCACATAGCAATATGTGTCAGTTCTTTTCTCTCTCTCTCTCTCTCTCTCTCTCTCTCTCTCTCTCTCTTTCTTTCTTTCTTTCTTTCAGAAAAGCATCTTACTGCATGTGAAGACATTTTGCTTGTCTGGTTAAGAGAGACTTGGGTTGTTTTGTTTAGTACTAGTGATGCTGACATGAACACTTGTGCATGTCTTGGTAGGCATGCTTGCCTTTATTTCTCTTGGGGAGATGTGTGAAGAGGGATTAATGGTGTGATGGTTATCTCTGCTAAACTTGACACAACCTAGAATCATTCGGGAATAGACTCTAAATGAGGGACTGTCTGCATTAGGTTGGTCTGTGGATGATTATCTTAAGTTGATTGATGTGGGAAGACCCAGCCCATTGTGGGCAACACCATTCCCTAGGCAGGAGATCCTGGAGCATATACGAGAAGAGAAATCAAGCTGAGTACAAGCAAGCAAGTAAGCAAGTGAGCATGCAGGTATCCATTTCTCTTGGTTGTTCACTGCTAATGGGATGCGACTAGCTGTTTGAAGTTCCTTCCTTGACTTCTCCATAATGATGGACTATAATCTGGAATTGTAAGATGAAATATAGTCCTTCCCTGGGGAGTGGTATGATGAATCAAGATGACTTTGTACCTGAAGACCTAATCCACAGTGGATTGGTATTTGTACGTAATCACTTTTTAGGAGGTGGTTAGAGGGCAAGGTATGGTCCTGGTGGGGGAGATTATTATCCTTATAAGAAACACATAAAAGCTTACTCTTCAACCTTCCCTCTTTATCACGAGAGAGCTCCCTATAAATCAGAAAGTGGGCCTTCTCTAGACACCAAATCTGCATGTGACTTGAACTTAGATGTCTAGCCTACAGATCTATGAGAATAAATGTTTGCATCAGCTGTCCAGATGATAGAATTGTTGGTACAGAGGCCTAGTCAGACTCATGTGCAGAACAATTAGACTCTAGCTTGTGGCAATATTTTGGAAGGCTGTTGAGTCTATGAGAAGTGGGACCAGGCTAGCAGAAGGGTGGGTCTTTGATTTAATGCCTCTGCTTATTGATCTACCAAAATGCAAAGAGCCTCTGCCACATGCTGTCATTACCATGAATGGGAGCCTCTCTGTCCTGCCTTCTCAACATGGTGGGCTGAAACTGTGAGTCAAAATTACCCTTTCCTCCCTTGGGTCACTTCTACCAGGTCTTTTGGTCACAGTGGCACAGAATAATAGTACATAGTCCAAGCTAACTAAGACAGATGCCAAGGCTGAATCAATGTTGTCCCAGTATGGATATGAACATGAGAGTCTCCAGTGCCCCTTCCTTTTACCTGGCCTTTATACAGCCTTCTTCCCCAGTTAGAAGAAGGGATGAAAAAATAATTCAAGGATAGATTGTGACCATGTTCCAGTAGCCCTTAGGACAGTCATGAGTCCTAGAAATACTGAAAAGATGAAGCCTGTATTAATCCTGTCTTATTTTCTGGTGCTTCTGATGACCTGGAGAGACAGCTTCTGCTAGAGCTGGCCATTTCTCAGAGAGAACACACGTTCTTCAAAGGCAAACTGATTTTGTGAGGCTTACAACCTGAATCACCTCTCTTAGAAGGCTGAGCCACTCTCCCCAATGGAATCATTATTCTGGTTCGTATTTGGTTCCTGTGATAAAAATCAGCTTGGGGAGGAAAGGATTTATGTGGTTTACAGGTTAATGTCTATCACCGAGGGGAGCCAAGGCAGAGACTCAAGGCAGTAGCTCAAGCTGAAAAGCATGGAAGAACGCTGCTTATTGGCTTGTTCTGCTGCCTTTCTTCTGTAGCTCAGCTCCTCCTGCCAAGAGAGGACACCACCTACAGTGGGCTTGGCTCTCTTTTATCAATTAGCAAGTAAGAAAATACCCCTATGGGTGCTCACATGCCAATCTGATGGGGGAAGTGCATCCACGGAGAGGCCCTCTTCCCAGGGTGTCTATGTTTGTGTCCAGTTTACAAAGACAAACTATGACAAGCACAGCAGAGGGGTGGATTTGCCAGCATCCACCAGAACTGTCTAAGCCAGTCGAGTTTAACCCTGTCTGCATACTTGCCTTGTCTTCCCCTATCTGGAAGAACTGTAATGGAGAGGGCTGTCTCAAAATTTATGTGGTGGAAACTTAATGGAGTTTGGAGGTGGGGGCCTGTGGAGATACGGAGAGTTAGATGAGATCTGAGGGCAGGGCCCCTGTGATGACATTAATGGATTTATAAAAATAGTGTCATGGTGTGACGTGCTCTTACCATGTGTTCTCAGCCTCCAGAACCAAGAGCCAAAGAGATCTTTACCCTTCACAGCCACTGAGACTGTGGTATTTGGTTATAGCAACAGCAAGTACACCAAGACTCAATGCTTCTTCTGCCTTGTTTCCTCTGCCTCATGATCTGCCATCTGCTTCTTTGTGTGACCCTTCCTGGTATGCAGCACTTGAGATAAAAGCTTGCTCCTTGGTCACACTCCTTTCTGTTTGCCTGTCTTGCCACTCTCAAGTAAAACCAACCTCAGGTCAGTTTTTGAGCAGGGCTTGTCTTGTGCCAGCTGTCTATGAAGTCCACTGGAGACTTAGAGGGACATGGGTTATGTGTTCCCATTTTCCAAGGACCATGGATGTGGCTTGTTGCCTATAACATTTGTTCAATGGAATCTGGGCTGACAGGGCCAGGTCAGGTTCACAGTCAAGTCTAGTGTGTGTGTGTGTGTGTGTGTGTGTGTGTGTGTGTGTGTGTGTGCGCGCGTGCGCACGTGCGTCTGTCTGTCTGTCTCGCTCTCTCTGTGTTTATGTATAAAGGTATGGAATCCAGAGGTCTGTGATGAATCACTCTCTATTCTCTGAGACAAGGTCTCACCTTGATCCTGGAGCCCACCCGTGGACTAGACTGTGTCTTTAGTGAGCCCTAGGGATCCTGTTTCCACTTCGATGCAGCAGGATTATAGCCACACCTAGCTATTTGAGTGGACGCTGGGGATGCAAATTCAGGTCCTTATGCTTCCTAGACAGAAGCTTTACCCACTGAGCCCTGTGTCCAGCCTCTAAAGAGCCCTGCTCTCCAAGGTGATGTTTAATCCTGCCTGTGTCTGAGTATCACCGTGGTGATTTTCAGAGTGCCAGGGCTAGGCTCCACTTCCCTGGCAGAGGCTTGGATTTACAAACACCCAGTCATTGGCACTTAGTTGGCATCCTCCCAAGGGGGTTCTCATGCAGAGATAGGGACAAGAACTACAGCCCTAAAGTCTGGTTCTCTCAAAGTCCTCACCAAGTCCCCCATCATAACTGTGCAGGTTCTTTTCCTCCCATTCAGGGCACTTGGCCTGGGGCAGGGTGGGGTCAGGGTTGAAGGGGCTTGTCTCTTCTTCATAAGGAAGAGCACGTTGCATGGGCTCAACTGTGGTCCTTGGGAAAGGACTTGAGCACCCATGGAACAGCTGAAGTACAAACACAGTCGCCCTGGGCTCCCACGGCTCGTGATGATGATGGGTGGAACACAAATTTAGCCTGCAGTGGGTAGAGGCTTGAGCCGCCCCCACAGAGTTCTGCATGGGAAATCTAGTTAAGAACCTCCTTCCTGGGAGGCTGCAGGGAGCAGCTGATCCTCACTGGGAGGGTGAGCCCAACAGGATACCAGCTGGGTGCTGCCCTGAAGCCCAAAGCCTTTCATACCAGGACTGGCTCCTAGTCCATTAGACCGTCTCTTTGAACAATGCTGAGGAAGGAGTATCTATGGTGGGTGAACGGGGGAGACTCCACCCAGCATCTGGGACTCCCATCATGCGTTGTGGATTCATTGTTTCTCTTGGGACAGTGAACAAAGTAAGTTAATAGGCCTATCATAGCTCATGGTCTGAGGGGACGTAGTCCATCATGGTGGAGAAGACATAGTGGAGGAGAATGAGGTGGAAGTAAAGAGCTATGAATACCACTGCTCAGTTCATTTTCTCCTTTTTATTCTGTCCAGGACCCCAGGCCATGGAATGGGGCCGCCCATGTTTGAGGTGGATCTCTTTCACAGTGAAAACTTTCTGAGAGGACTCTCATAGATATGCCCTGAAGTGGGCTCCCAATAGTGATTCTAAATCCCATCAAGTTGGTAAGGAATAGTAACTGTCACACTTTGACATGTTGGGAAAAGGTGTTGTGTGTGTTAGTGACTTTTTATGTCAACATGACCTGGTAAATCCATGATAGAATCAACTGGCGGGAAGAAAGAGACATGTTGGGCATGACTTCTGAGGCAGGGTGGCATTCACCATGAAGGCAGGTGAGATTCACGGGGCAGCAGGAGCCTGTAGTAGAGCCTCCTCATGGGAGACAGATAAAAGGGGCTGGAACCAAGGGCCAGGCTCTAACCATCAAAGGTGAGCCCCCTACAGACTGCCAACCAGACCCCACCCACCTAGAGATTCTCCAATAACAGTGCTACCAGCTAGGAACAAATGAAGAAAGCATGAGCTTATGGGAGCCATTTCAGATCCAAACCATCACACTGTGGATCAGCTGTCCTTCCCCCTCCCTTTCTCTGTTCCAGAGGCAGGGGGATGAAGTATTAGGTTTCCTAGGATCTGTTGTAATGAAGTTATGCATCATGTGGTCAAGATGCCCAAGAAAGTCTCTGGGGAGGAGGTCTTTCCCCAAGTAAAAGGCAAAGTTACTAAGAGAAATCCTTGTTGTCTCTCATTCCTTTACCCATTCTCCTTCCTTCTGGGATGTAGATGTGATGTGTGTATGGTAACCAGCCTGTAACCAAACCCAAAGGGAACAAACACAAAGATGAAGTTCCTTGTACTGACAATGAAAAGCAAAAAGCTGTAAAGAGCTTGAATCTGTTTCAGGTGGCCAGCCCCTGGAGCAGTGTGGGTCTCAACCTCCTTAATGCTGGGACCCTTTAAGAAGAATTCCTCATGGTGTGCTGACCCCCAACTACAAAATTCTCTCATTGCTGTGTCATAGCTGTAATTTTGCTGCTGTTATGAATAATAATGTAAAATCCTAGATGCAGGATATCTGGTATGTGGCCCCTGTGAAAAGGTCATTCAATCCCCAAAGGGGGCTTCGACCCACAGGTTGAGAAATGCTGCCCTAGACTCCTAGTATGAACTAAACCCTTCAGCTTGGGTTGTACGGATTTACACATTCCTAGTGACATATGTCAGTTTCCCATGCCTGTTTGGACAAGTAGGGGCTACAGGCTGCCTTTCCGAAAGCCATACTGTTGTGTGGAGGTTGCCGGAGTCAATGCCAGGGGACCTGGCTTCTAACCCCAGTTCTTTATCAGAATGAAGGCCATTTACCCTCTCTAGGGCGTGTTCTACTAAGTTGAAAAATGGTCATAGTGTCTGCATCCCACCACACGATTACTCTTTTTTTTTTTTAAATTTCTTTATTATATGTAGTACACTGTAGCTGTCTTCAGACACCCCAGAAGAGGGCATCAGATCTCATTGGGGATGGTTGTGAGCCACCATGTGGTTGCTGGGATTTGAACTCACGACTTTTGGAAGAGCAGTCGGCACTCTTAGCCGCTGAGCCTTCTCTCCAGCCCACACACGATTACTCTTGATGTAGGGTTATAGGCATAAAATATTTTTTTAGCAATGTTTATGGGGCCAGATTAGGTTCTCATGAACAAGTGTCAGGGTGCCTGATCTCAGAGGTTCCTAGAACACTGGTGATCTTGATGTAACTTTCTCTAAATGTTTTGTTCTCAAAGCTAGTGTGGGAACACTAGTGAACACAGAGTTGTGACATACAGCTTCCTCTTCTCTCTCTCTCCATATCCCTAGGAGGACTAAGCTCTCTCAGAATGGATGGATTGTAGAATCCTGGAGTGCTAGATGACCAGGGCTGTGTGTCTCCATTGGGAACCTAACAAGGACTGTCCAGCATCTTCCACAGCCTCTGGGCCTTGGGTGCCCCTCAATGGCCTAGGAATGCCACTTTGCTTGGGCTCCTCTCAGATCTTTATAAATAGCCATGTCTCACAGAGGCAATAAAAGCTTTCTGGAAACATACACGTTCTTCAAGCATGATTGTAGAATAAGCCCTATCCTTCTCACACACAGTAGCCTCAGACTCTCAGAGTCAACACGTTCTCCACCTACCTTCTGTTCAAGCACAAGTTCCTAGTGTCTTTGATGGCTCCTTGTAGTATATCTGATACTTACTGTGGTGCTTTGAATAGGTGTGGCCCCCACAGACTAATGTGTTTGAATGCTTGGCCCATAGGGAGTGGCCCTGTTAGGAGGCCGTGTTGGAGGAAGTGTGTCGCTGTAGGAGCAGGCTTTGAGGTCTCCTATGCTCAAGCTACACCCAGTGTGGCACACAGTCTCCTTGCTGCCTGCAGATCAAGATGTAGAATTCTCTCTGTTCTGTCTCTAGTAACATGTCTGCCTGAATGCTGCCATGCTTCCCGCCATGATGATAATGAACTAAACCTCTGAATCTGTAAGCCAGCTCCAATGAAATGTTTGCCTTTATGAGAGTTGCTGTGATCATGATATCTCTTCACAACAATAAAACCCTAACTAAGACACCTGGCCTGACTGGTTCTCAAGTCACAGAGGAAGCAGTGTGTCAACAGCCACAATAGGAAGGGCCCCACCAGGTTCCAGTTTAAAGGTGCAAATAAATGGGTGTGTGCCCAGGAAAAGGTGGGATGGAAGTGTGAATCTTCAGAGAAAAGGTGTGTGTGTATGTGTGTGTGTGTGTGTGTGTGTGTTTGCAGTGATGGGGATAAATAGAGTCTAAGGATTCAATGACTAGACAAGCACTCTGTGACTGAGCTATATTCCCAGTATGAAAATGTAGTCAACCTCTCTCTCTCTCTCTCTCTCTCTCTCTCTCCCTCTCTCTCTCTCTCTCCCTCTCTCTCTCTCTCCCCCTCTCTCTCGTGCTGAAATTAAAGACGTGTCACATGCCCTGCCTGAGAAGTAATATGAGGGAGAATCAAGGGTTGACAGTGGATGACACAGGGTCAGGTCAGTCAGGCAAGTTGCCTGAACTCTCTGGGCACCATGTTCACTACCTATCAGGTGGGAATAATAATAATTCTTTTCTCTTAAGTCATTATGCATATTAAGTGAGTTAAGAAATGGCTCCGAATAGACCTGGTGCAGGTCAAGTGACCAAGAAAATTTCAGTCACGAGGAACAAAACAAATGACCTTCTCTGAAGTTCTAAACCATGTCTCTGGTCTCTAAATTCCACCCTCTTCTTTAACACAGAGGGACAGACAGACACAGCATGGGGAGTGGGGAGTAGAGGGACAGAGGGACAGATGGACAATGGGCAGATTTGAAGATCTTTTTTTTTTTTTGGACTAGAGCTGTAATCCAGGGCCTCACCTATGTTAAGCATGTGCACAGCCTTCGAGCTCCACCCTAGCAATCAGAGTTGACTTCCACTCACAACAGTATGGACCCCCAAGATATACTTGCTGGTGATGTGTTCTGGAGTCCCCACTTTTCAGCTGTGCCCCAATGCTCTGGAGACACTGGTCCCTGCTACAGCGTCTGCCCACTCAAGATGTCTAGGGGAAGGGATGTTTCCCCTAGGCTCATGTTACTGCAGGACAAAAGGCTGCTGGCATGCCTAGTGATGAGTTCAAATCCTGATCATTTCACTGTCTTGTCCTTTCCTTACAGCCAGATCCCTCTGGGACACTGAAACTTTTCTGTTAAGAAAGCCAAGTGATCTGTTTAAATGTCAATGTTTCATTAGCAGCTGATCAGACTGCAGCAATCACTACACGTTGATGGACAAATTGAGAAAGCATCCATACTGCCCTGGAGGCAGGAGCAGAGGAAAAAGAGAGAGAGGGAGAGAGTCCTTAAGGACAGAGATGGGCGGGGCATTTCTAGGATTGAAGCAGCAACTGTGCCATGTCCAGCTGCGCAGCCACATTTGTATCTCCACCCTGGCTTGTTCCTCCTTGTCCTCTGCCTTTTCTTATGAGCAACAATGTCACCATTAGTCACCAAGTGCTAATCTTTGGATTCTTCCTTCTGCTACTGTGGACTTCTAAGGCCTGGAATCCACCCTGGATCCTCTCCATTCTTTCTGACACATCTGTGAGGTTTCTGGAAGCTCACATCTCCACCACTTCCACAGCTTCCTGATGACCAGCTTCCCTTTTTCCCCTTCGAGAGGCCCTTGCTGGCTAGGGGAGTGGCCTAGTGGGATCTTGGTAAAGTTATTCTCGATAATAAGTGAATAAATCAACCCCGAGCTACACTGTAGCTCATTTACATGGGTAGGATCATATTGAAACCTTGGTGCCAACCTGAGGTCGCTGGACTTATAACTGAAAGGATGTCCAGGACTGGCTATGACAATGGCTGCCCGGGAATACCCTTAGAAAGCAACTGGCCACAGACCTCAGACTATGCACAGCTCTTGCCCCGGCATAGGAGACCTTGTTCAGCTAGTCCAGCGGTCTCCAGCATCCTTCATGCTGCTTTCTTCCTT
Organism: Uromys caudimaculatus; assembly: GCA_028551405.1. Classification (NCBI taxonomy): domain Eukaryota; kingdom Metazoa; phylum Chordata; class Mammalia; order Rodentia; family Muridae; genus Uromys; species Uromys caudimaculatus. The sequence continues at coordinate 49,348,605 of CM052708.1, forward strand.
TGGAGTCTTCTGTGTCCCTTGACCCAGAGAAATGAAGTCCAGTTGCATCCTGCTTGCCAGTTTGCTGGGCCTATGTAGGCATAGCATTGTCCCAGGATTTCTTATTCTGGCTAAATATCTGACCAGAAGCTACTCATGGAAGTAGAGGCTTTTCATTTTGATTTTAGGGGAGACAGTCCATCTTGGCAGGGAAGGGAGGCTGGCATGAACACGAGGCAGCTGGTCTCATTGCCTCTGGAGAGAGGAAGCAGAGAGCAGACAGGAAGTGGGACCGGGCACAAGACCCACCTCAAGACCCCACTTCCTCCAGTGAGATTCTACCTCCTGCAGGCTCCAACAGCCTGCCCAAATAATAGTGCCACCATCTAGGGACCAAATGTCATACACAGGAGCCTGTGGGAGACATTTCATGGTCAGTGTCCCTCTTACTAGGTGATGATTTTCTTCTATGCAGTGGGTGTTTAAAAAAAGTTTCTGAAATAAATTTGCCTGTATCCCCTGTTGTGGGTTAGGCATTGTTTCCCACAGATAAGGGTGAAGAGATGTTTCTGGTCCCAGAACTGGGTAAGGCCCTGCACTGGACCATTCACTGGGGAGCTTTGGTGCCATGTTTTCCTCCAGCCCCCAGGAAGTCAAGAGCAGTTTGGGAGTCCCCCTAAGCCCCAAGTATCCATTGACATCACTGGCCCTTTGGCTCCCATTAGCACCAGAACAGTAAACATTTGCCTGAAAACCAGGCCCATGACTCTGTCGGCCCAGGATGCTGTGATTGCCTAAATCCGAGCCTGGGCTATTCTGTGAGGCCTGGGCTGAGCTGTATGGCATGGCCTCCTCTGTGCCAGGCCTAAGCTGTGGTCACCAGGGCCCCTAGTGTGAAGGAATTTGAGTTCTAACTTTAGGTGGCTACGTGGCTGATGTCTGTTTGTGAATCTCTCATTCCTCCTTTGGGTGCCCAGCTGGTGGGAACAGAACGGTAGTCATGGGACTGTCATCGTGTGCTGTCCAGGTTAACATGTAGCGTTTCTATTACTATTAACAGACTTTCTGCTCCTCACTCCATCTGTTCCTGAAATAATTGCAGTTGCACAGACCATGCCTTCGCTACAGGCAAGCTCTGGGGAAGAGGATAGTGCTTCTCTGAGGAGGAAAAAAAAAGTGTTAAAAAATAACAGCAAACATGAGAAGAGAGTGGGAATAGAGAGAGCAGCCGCTTTCCAATTTCTTTCGGATTCCGGCCTGCAAAGGCGGCGTTTTTCACACTCATCGGGGTGACCAAGCCCAGCTCCGCGGGGTGAGTGAGTCGCTGGGCTGATGGCTCAGCCTTTTGGAGACATGGTTGTTTCTCCAAGGTTGGACAGATTGAGCTGGGGACACTTTGGTCTATGTGTCCAGTGGGAAGCACTAGGGAGGGCAGAACCCTCAGCAAGGGGCAGGGCATTGATTGAACACTAGATGTCCTGCTCAGGGCTCTAGAAGGTAACAGCGCCAGGAGGGGATGACAGAGGACCAGGCCAGGCTAGGGCAGGAGGAAGTTGCGAGCTTCAGAGCTGGCTCTGTTTGGGCATCTGTTCCTCCACACAGAATCAGTGAGGGGAACCTTAGAGAGACATTAGGGCAATGGATGGGCTACTACAAAATATCCAGGGCACGGGAACTAACACAAAGAACCTAGTGTGCAAAACATAGGCGTTATTAAACACACACAGCAAATCTTGGCAGGTGCCACTGTTGTATAAATAATTTTGCTGGTACGAGTCCGGCGTGTGCTGCGGTGGAGATGGCGGTACGTTCCAAAACCACACCAAGCCAAACAGTTCCACGTGGGGGTTTTATTGGGGGGACAAGGTAGCAGCGAGGAGAGAGAAGGGAAGAAGAGGGAGAAAGAGAGAGAGGGGGAGAGAGATCCTCCAATATATATGGAAAGTGACGTGGCATGACGTAGCCACAGGTAAAGGTGGGCGGTGGGTCAAGGTGAATTCTGGGA
>CM052708.1:49350688-49484390 GCA_028551405.1 Uromys caudimaculatus
ACATGCTTTGAACGTGAACCTGGTGTGGGGTTTTCTCCCCATGGAATGTAAAATTAGGTCTAACTGTGACTCCCAGTTAGGACTTGTTCTGACACCTTCTCTTTCTCTACCCAGATCCTAAATGTGAGCTACCCAACTCATAGCTCCTCCTCTCAGCTCTTGAGGCTGAAGACAGAGCTAATCCATGGCCCTAGCCCCTCTTGGGAGGGCGGAGGAGGAGGCACCTCTGGCTTCTTATAGAGGACGCAGCATATGGATGAAGCCAGCTATATGCTTTCTAAGTCGTTTTCCAATGTCAAGAGAGTGTTTCAAAGAAATTCACAGGATGTTATGAGATCATTGTAAATAAGACACTAGTTGGGGGGGGGGATTTTGTGTGTGTGTGTGTGTGTGTGTGTGTGTGTGTGTGTGTGTGTGTTGGGGAATGGGAATAAGACATACAGTTCTGCTCTCCAAATCCATCAAAACAGGGCCTGTGAGATGGCCCAGCGGGCAACCACATGTGCTGTGCAGGCCTAAGAACCTGGGTTTGATTCTTCAAACCTGTGGTGGAAAGACAGAAAACAGGAACTGACTCCCCAGAGTGGCCCTATGACCTTCACACACATGGTGACACACGTTCCCCTGCACCCCCTCCTACACAACAATAATAAGGAAAAAAATTTTTTAAAATAATTTAAATAACTATTTTGGAAGGATTCAGAGAATAGGTCAGAGAAGGGAGAGGCCTATTGGTGTTTACCACATTGCCAAAAACTTAGCACAAAATGTTGAGACAGATTCTGCCTATTTCTTGCCTGCTAGTGTGACCAGACTGCTCTCGGGCTTTATAATGGCTCTGAGGACCACAGGGACTTTATTGGAGGTGTGGTTGAAACCTGGACCCCATCAGGTAGTGGTCCCAGAACAACCTGCTTCTCTGAGTAAAGAGTTGGAAGTGGAGGACCTATCTCCTGTCTGGTGACACTTTGTCAAAGGTAGCAGGGCCTTAGGAAAGCCCACCTGCTCTTTTCACAGATCTGACTGAGGAGAGAGAGAATTGGTCCCTCCAGACAATGTCTATGCATGACATTTCTGCCATCAACAGACTGCACAGAGACATATAATCTCTTAATATAACGGGGGCTGAAAAACTCCTCTGGTGCTATTGCACTGGGGTGCATGCCTGTAATCCAGCACTTGGAGGCTGAGGTGGGGGTGGGGTGGGTGAGGATATCAGGTTTGAGGTTAGAATAAGACCCTGTTTCAAAGAAAAAAAAGTATATCATATAACCAAGGTGCTCACTTTAGTGGTGTGCAAGCAAAGCTGCTGTTATCACTCCTATGAAGATCGGTGTAGACAGTCACCTACTGTCCCTAATGATCCTAAAGAATCCTGTTTCTTCTTTGCATATCCATTATACTGCTCATTGGTTTGTTCAGGTATAGTCCTCCTTACCAAAGAACAAAACAAAACAAACACAAACACAAACAAGCAACAACAACAAAAAATCCCAGTGGGGCTAAGGAGGTGGCTCAGTCAGGGAAGCGGTTGTTATGTAAACACGAGAGCATGAGTTTAACCCCAGGACCCACATATAAAAGCCCATGTGGTGCCCATGCTTGCAGTCTCAGCACTGAGAAGATGGCAACAGGCAAATCTCTAGGGTTGTTGGCCAGTCAGCTTAGCATCCTTAGCAACCTCCAGATCAATAAGACACTCTTTCTCAAAGAATAGGGTGGATGGCATCCGAGGAATGACACCTAAAGTCGACCTCTGATCTCCCTACGTGTGTTTGTTCATGTGCATACTCAGTCACATACATATATATGCACCCCACACACACAATTGTAAACAGCACACGCTGTGAGGCCAGCAGAGCTCGCCACAGCTCCTTCTTCCTGTTTTCCTTCTCTCTTTTGTTTCTTTGTTTGAATCAGGGTCTCAAGTGTAGCCCTGGCTGCCCTGGAGCTTGGTGTGTAGATCAGGCTGGGCTTCAAACTTAATGAGATCCATCTGCCTCCGCCCCTCAAGTGCTGGGATTAAAGAAGCACACGCCACACCCAGCCCTTCTCTTGTCTCTTGATTGAGTGGAAAAGTCACAGGCTGTGTTTGCTTACACTAATCTAGTTTTGTGTGAGTGCACTCTAGGATGGTCACACCGTGACGGGGTTGCCTAGAGACCCTTTCCTCAGAGCATGGCCCTGTTACTAAGTGACACGTGGTACTTCCACATGGTTCCTGATGCACACAGGTGCAGAGTAAGCATGCAGTCTGAATGCAGGTATCAAACATGTACGCTATAGAACAAATAGTATACACTGCCAAGAAGCTGACTGAAAAGGAAAAACTTTTCCATAGACAGTCAACTCTAAGCAGGGTGTGGCGACATGGACTTGTAATCACAGTCATTTGAAAGGAGAGGAAAAGGTGAAAGCCAGCCTGGGCTGCATAGCAATACCCTGTCTCCAAAAGAAAAATAGACTTTCAAACACTGGCATTATAAGTTGACATAATCAGTCATAAAAGAGTCTTAGACAAATAACAGGTACCATGTGCAGCTCAGCACTTCCGTGACCTTTTTAAAGGTAAGAGCGCTCGTTGCCTCAGAGGGAGGCTGCCCAACTTGCCCACGAGCACATGGTCGCAAAGCAGAGGCAGAAAGCTAGCCACATTCTGCCTATGGCTCTGGATACCTGGGGCCTCCCCTCTGCTACAGTAGATGGGGGGAGGGGGATGCAGGGTCTCTGTCCGAGGTACCCATGCTTTCTTAACCCGTTGTGTTCTGTGGGAAGGGACATAGTCGCCAGTCTTACAAAGGCTTTTCACAAGCTGGCTTTTAAGTACTTTGCCACTGACAGAGAGCAGTTTAAAGATACCAACAAGCAAGCCTCCTTCTCTGTGCCACTAGCATGCTCCTCTGAGTTCAACTCTCCTTTATGTACATGGTGAGGAAAGGAACCTCGCATCAGGCCACCGGGAAATCGGATGCCACAGGAAATCCTTGGCCTGTGGGAATGTCACCTTATGAGTTTAAGTCTGGATTCACTGAGGGGTCAGAGAAGTTGAGTGGGTTAAAGCCAGGTGGGAGTGGCTACAGACAGTCCCCAGGAGACAGTGGCCCAAAGGTCTCCTGCATTCCAGGAGGACAAGGGAAGGTTGAGATCAACTGGTAAGTCACCAGTGCACCTCAGCCCAGAATCTGAAGGCTCGGTGCTCATTTGGGGCTCTGGGGCATGGACAGGGACATCCCCAGGGTCTTACAGACTGATACAAAGATGAAGTGAGACCCAGCCAACAGAAGTTAAGGTGTACCTGGGTCTCACATTACCAAGAAATAAGGGACAAGGTCTTGGTCCCTGGAACTCTGGGAGGTGGGGCTGGAAAGACTTAAAAAGAAGCAGCTAGCTGACAGATGAAAAGAACTGCTAATCTACACTGTGGGGGCCCAGTTCCTCTCATTGATGAACTCCAGAAGTGTGACAGGCTGGGAATACAAACCCCTCCGAAAGGTTTTGGGGGAACCTGTGGGTGATTCAGTAAGGTTGTATTTGAGGGGTAGATGGTGACTTTTTTTGAGGAGGTTCAGGAATATGCATACAGAGAAGAACAGTATCCACAGAAAACGTCTCTGGGTCATGTTAGCCAGAGGCAACACTCACAGACTTGACAGTCCAGGTCTGACAGGGATCTCGAGTTCCAATTAGATGCTCTTGTCAGGCTGAAGGAGACAGACAATATCCCGAGCAGATAAAATAAGGGTTATACAAAGCGGTTTCTGGTCTTTACAGACTCAGAAGCTCCACATTTAGGTGTTGTTAGAGAAAGCCTTTTAAAAAAAGAGTTAAACACAACTGTGATAAAATGGAAGGCGTACGCCTCTGTCACCAGGCCAGGATCCCAGTCAGTCTACAGAGACAAATGAAAGCTGTGCAGGGCCATTCTGACCACCTCAGAAGCAGGATGTGCCTCACAAGCACATAGCCTGTGCAACCTCACAGATCCCCCCCCACACACACACAAGAGGTCCAGTGCTTGTCTTAATGGTCTGTTATCTAGAAAACCTCAATCGGTTTTTTCATGGGGGACTATTTTATAGTGAACCCCACAAATTACATAGCTGGTCCTCGTTGGAAGCTATGCATTTGGCTTAATAATTGGGAGAAAGGGGGGGTCACAGAAAGGCTAAGGAAAAAGGCCAATCGAGGCAGTTGGATCCAAATGATACCAGGCAGCGAGGCATGTATAGAGGGACAGTTTCCTAGGTAACGGGTTGCTCCATTTAAGTGTCACACACATGCTTTGCTAAAAACAATTTCTAATAGCTGGTAATAAAACAGAGACCTGGCTCTAGGAACGTGGAGATGGTGCTCAAGGACTGACTGTATGCCCAACCTGTGTTTGGAATTATCTAGAAAAGAGAGAGACAGAGAGAGACAGAAAAGGGGGGTCATTGAGCTCCATCTCAAGTAGATGTTTTAGGGCTTGCAAGTGGCAGCCTCTCTGCAGAGAGTCACAGAATGCTTCTCAGACCCTCAAGTGGTGGCCTGAGCTTATGACAAGGGCCACTCCTGAGGTCGCTGGGAGGCTTGAAGAGCTTCTGGAGAGACTATTAAGGTTTGAATGTGAAACTCCCATTACCCATCCCCACCAGCTTGTGTGCTTGATACTTGGTCTTCAGGAGGTTGTGGAGGGACTGGTCTTCTTGGAAGAATGTGGTAAGGGGTGGGCCCTGAGATCTTCACTCTACTCTGGTTCCTATACAGTGCTCTGCTCTTTGATCTACTAAGATGTGTGTGGCATACCTTTAATCCCAGCATCCAGGGAGTAGGAGCAGGTGGATCTCTGTGATTTCAAGGCCAGCCTAGCCTACATAGAGAGTTACAGGTCAGCCAAGGTTATATACAGTGAGACCTTATCTCAAACAAAATGTAAGGAGTCCCTGTTACATGTCCCTCCCCTTTGCCAGGAACCCCATCAAGCCCTCCCCGCCATGAGAAACTGTATCCCTCTCCCAAGCGCTTCGGTCAGGTATTTAGCCACAGTGTGAGGAAAGCAACTAAGACAAAGTAAAAGGGGAGATAACACAAGAGATCCTCTCATCTCTCCCAAAACCACTTGGAAGCGACATTTATACAAAGCACTTGCTTTGGGGAGGGGGTGACTTTTCCATCTTCAGGGCTGGTGTTCTCAAAATGCCATTGGAAAGTGGGGGGGGGGGTACCATGGGAGTAGTTAACTGGACAGCTCCGATGGCCCTGGAACCAACTGCACAGGAAAACCCAAGGTGAGGCTTCACTTGGCATTTCTCCAGTCACCTGTGCAACTACAGGCTGGTATTTGTCAACTGAGAGAAGAAGTTATTCTAAATCGTGATGAGGGCTTGCCAGGAAGAAACTCTGGACCACAAAGCTTCGACTACTTTGATAATGGCAAGGAGCCAGGCCTGGTGGCAGAGATCTGTTGCCTTAGTTACTTGGGAAGCTGAGGCTGAGGCAGGAGGATGTACTTGACTATAGAGTGAATTTAAGGTCAGGCTGAGCAACTTTGTGAGCTATCATGAAATGAAAACTGATGACGATGACAACGATGACCATGATGATGAGGACAATGACCCAGAGTATGTGAGGTCCTGGGTTCAATCCTCAATATCAACCAAACAAAATCAGCTTCAAGTCTATTCCATGTGACTTTTTTCCTCTTAACTGTATTCTCTCTCTAAAGAAGCCTGGTTTTGCTGAGACATATTGGCTCCGGCGATTTAGAGGAACTTGCTTTCTCCTGGGGCTCTAGAGGCAGGCAGGGTAGCTGCCTCACTCTGGGCAGGAGGCCAGCGTGTTTGGGATATGACCCTCGTCTACCTCTTTGCTTTCCTTCATTTCTGCATTTGGCAGCCACTCTGGTGTTGAGCCTGTCCTATCCTAGCCCTTAGAACCAAGGTGGAGAAGAGACAGTAGAAATCAAGGTCCTGACCAGCCAAAGGCCTATGGTGCAGGTGAGACTCCCGAGAAGTTGTGACGACTTAAAGGATCCCAGGGTAAGCATGGCAGAAAACAGAGACTTCATTTCCAAGGGCCCTCTGAGCCCTGTAAACTTTTCATTTCCTTTCTGGTCCTCACTGATGGAGGGAAGAGAAGACACAGGCTTCCCCATGAAAAGAAAAGAGACAGAGATTTCACCCAGCCTGGGGGAGACCTTCCTGAGAGTCTGTACCGCACAGCCAATGGATTGCTGGAAACTGAAGAAGGAAGGGAAATCAATACATCATCACGCTAATGGGGAAATCATAAAAACTGGGGGCATCCTCCAATGGGTGGGCTCTGTACTCAGCTACATGGACTGTTCTGGAAAAAGCCTTTACCATCCAAGGCTGAGAAACTTATCCTGTGCCATATTTAATCCACCCAGATATATTCTGCCCTCAGGCTCTGTAAGGCATGTCTCAACTCTTTAAATTACTGGCAGGCATTTCCTTCCTTCCTTCCTTCCTTCCTTCCTTCCTTCCTTCCTTCCTTCCTTCCTTCCTTCCTTCCTTCCTTCTTCTTTTCTAAGGAATCTATCCTTGCACTAGTTCATGGCTTCTCTCCGGGCAGGCTGTTCCATTATCCCTAGGACTTACACAGGTAGAAGAGGATGTACAAATCCACAAATGAATAAATCCACCAGGCCCTGAGGCACCCCAGTCTCTGCTTTTATATCCCTTTCGGTTTAGATTGGGCATGTCTGAGGTGTATGTTGCTTGGATGGCAGAGGCTATGATGGGACTGAGGACTTCTGGAAGGAGAGGGGACGCTGGGAATGTGGCTCTGCGGTAGATTGCTTGCTTAGCATACACAGAATTGTAGGTTTGATCCCCAGTGCTAGAAGGGAGGGAAGGGGGGGGGGGAGAAAACAAAGAAAAAGGAAAGATTACCTAGGTATGGTTACATACACCTATAATAGCAACAAATGGGAGGCTGAGGCAGGGGGACTGTGTACGTTTGAGGCCAGCCTGAGCCGCATATCCAGTTCCAGGTGCGCCAACATTGCACAGTAGACTCTTACAAACACCGAGAGGAGTGAATGGGGTAAAAATAATGGGCGGGGTCTTTCCATCTGAGGCTCAGTACCCTTCTCCAAATGGAATCCTACTTTGATTTGGCACTAGAGGACCCCATTCTCTTGACTGTGTCCTCAGAATGTCACCCCCTGCCTTAGCACTTCCATGTGTGGAGTAGGACGTCTGGCTCCCTCAGGCGTGGGAGGAGGCAACGGCATGCCAAGCAAAAGCAGATTGATACAGAGCTGGAGGCTAGGGAGCCTGGGAAATGCTGGCAGTCAGAATTCTGCTCCTGTGTGACCAAGGCTAGCTCTGTAACCTGTCTGTGCCATGTTTTAGAGCTGGCAAAATAAAATGGTGTTCTTAAGAGGAAAGGGCTGATGCTTGTGAAGGAAGCTCTAGTTGGGAGAGAATCAGTAAGTTTCTTTGAGGCAGCACAAGTATGCTTACCACCCCATGCCAAGAAACCTTCCGAGATTCTTCTAGTCCGCCTAACAATCTACCTCCTCGTCCAGATGTTGCATGCCTACTCTAGTTCCCATAGCCCTTTCTCCTCTCAGTGGCAGAGGGCCCAAGCCTACATCCTCTGAGCCAGGCAAGAATGGATGGTACTAATTTCAAACAGCCCAACATGGTTCCCTTGGAAAATTGGCCCACTGGGCCTGAGACTTCCGTTTTCTGTCTGTATTTGTGATGGCCTAAGAAAGACCATCTCAGACAGCTGCAAAAAGAGGATTGGATGAGATGTCACCAGAGACAGGGAATCTCTCATCAGTTCTCACCTCAGTTTGAGGTCGAGCAGACTCAGAGAGACAAGGAAAGCCATGGCGGTGGCGTGGAGAGAGATCTTTGTGAGCTGGACCACAAGAGAAAGCGACATCACTCTGCTAGTATGAATGACAGTCACTTCTGTCTCCTTCCTCTCAGTCATTTCTCTTCATGTCTCCTTGACGACAAAGACGGCAGGGACAGGGCACCCTCTGAGGTAAAGAGAGGACGTGCAGGAAGGTCAGGCAATCTGCTCGAAGGCCATAATAGCCAAGAGTCAGAATTGGAACTGGAACTGTAGTCTCTCTCCTGTCACAAGATAGCCCCCAGTCCTTTAGCTTCTCACCCTTCCTAATGCTTCAACCCTTTAATACAGTTCCTCATGTTGTGGTGACCTCCAACCATGAAATTATTTCTGTTTCTGCTTTATATATATACTTTTGCTACTGTTATGAATCATAATTTAAATGCCTGTGTTTTCTGATGGTTTTAGGGGACCCCTATAAAAGAGACATTTGATCCACAAAGGGGTTGAGTCTCACAGGTTGAGAACCACAGCTTTAGAGTGTCCCTCTTGCCTGGAGATCTCTGTGTTTAAAGCCTAACCTTAAGAGAATGCCTCGCAGCCCCCAGACCCCAGCCTCCAGCCCCCAGCCCCAGCCCCCAGTGTTCTGAGGGATTTTTTATATGCTTGGGCAGGCAGGAGGAGTCCTTGAGAAAAGAGGCCTTAGCTCAGGCTTGGCTTTGTTACTAATGAGCTGGTGACCTTGGGTCTCTTCAGTGGATGCCAGGGTGAGTTCCCACATGTGTTACAGGCTGTACTTCAAGCAGAAAACATGGAGGTTTTATGAGGTAGGAGCAGGAGCCATCCCCTGACAGCATGTACACTGGGTAGGAAGCTGAGAACTTGTCTCTGTCTGCTGGGGGTGGGGCTGCCTTCCCATGGCTGCTCATCATAACTTCCCTAAGGGAAGACAGAGATAAAGGCAACTGGGGAAGGCCCCAAGTTCCTGTGACTCCTCCAGCAGTCCCACCAGCCCCTTCCTAGTCCCTAGTTCAGTGTAGGATGACAGCAGCAGGACCTGAGGTGACTGCCTGGGGAACTCACAACCGCAGCCTGCCACCCTCTGAGCTGTAATTGCTGAACTCTGTGAGCCAAACACCTCGAAAGAGCTAAAATGACTTTAAATGCCTAAACATTTTAAAACAAACCATACAACTCGAGGCTTTTAATTCCCCCTTTTTTTCTTCTTCGTCTTCTTCCTTTTTTTTTTCCTTTTTTGCCCCTGTGCTAAAGCTTTTTCTGTCTCTGTGTGCTTTCTCTTTTGGGGGAAATTCAAAAGCCGTTTTCTGCCTCATTACCTGCACACTGTGAGTGATGTCTGTCGGTCCTTGGGCTGTAAATACCTTAAATCATGCTTCATTAAGAATATCTATGGTGCTATTAAAGAGCTATAATAGACAACGAGTTAACAGATGATTAAAGACGAATTCCATTTGTGTCAGTCAGCAGCCAGGAGGAGACGGAGGTTGGAAGTTCTCAACTCATTATCCCTCAGCTTCCCTGCTCCCCCCCACACCCCCTGCACCAGGAGGCTAGAGATGTGATGGGGGCTTTCTGCTCAAGGGAGTGAGGTACAGGGCCACTGAGAGGTGGCAGCAGCACCTAGGACAGGATTAGTGTGTGGGATGAGCCATAGGAAACCAAGGAGAAAGAGGCCTAGAGGTTCAGAGAGGGGGAAGTGTGTGTGTGTGTGTGTGTGTGTGTGTGTGTGTGTGTGTGCGCGCACTCACTCCTCCTGCATGTGTGTTTAGGACCTGCGTCCGCTGTCTGAGGCCACCATTGATGATTCCTGGCTATTTCTGTGCAGAGTCAAACTACACTTGCAACCTTCAGAAAGGGCCACTGTTTAGGGCTAGATGGTGGTGCCTCAAGCTGTAATCTTAGTACCTCAGAGGAGTAGACAGAAAGATCAGGAGTTCAAGGCTAGCCTTGTCTATCCAGTGAGTTCAAGGATAGCCTGGGCTATACAAGACCCTATATCAAAACATCAAAAAGAAAAATAAACTAAGTCAATGATTAGGCTGATGTTATGCCATACATTTTTATAATCCTAGAATTTGGGAGGCAAATGGCTGGAGTATTACCATGAGGTTGAGGCCTGCCTGAGCTAACCTTACAAGCACTCAGTACTGACTACGTGATGATCTGAGGAAGAGTAACGGAGACATGAGGAGCCAGGTCCCGAGGTAAAGATGCTGCATCACAGCAGTAGCTGTGGAAATCAGGGTGAGAAACTCCAGACTCCAGTGTGTTTTCAGATCGGGGAGAGGAGAAAGTGCTGTCACCAAGGGACAAGGAGTTCTGCCCAAGGAGGTGGGCCTGTGAAAGCAGTAAAATAGTTCCCCACAGCTTCACCTCTGGGTCAGAGGATGTCAAGATGAGCTGGCATCCCCACGCCTTCCCATGACAGTACAGGGCCTGGCTCAGGGGGTGGCAGGTACCTGAAGGGTCTCAGCAGGAAGAGACAGATAAAGTGACAGTCCAGTGAATGTAAACATCCAGTGATGGTAAACATAATAGATGGCTTTAACACTCCCTGAGAATGTTAACTTTTTCCCCCATTCATGCCTTAAAAGACATGGACATTTTTCTTCCCTTACAAGTGGAGAGAGTGAGGCACAGAATTAAACACACTGAGGTGGCTGTTGAGTCTGTGGGTGCTGTGCTCCATGGACCTGCAACCTGGGTTTCTGACACTTAAGATCTGATTCTTTCGAGGTGCTCCAGGATGCAGACAGGCAGGAAAATGGAAAGCCACAGGTAGGATCAGTGTGAGGGCAAGAAGACAGCTGAGATGTGGCTCTTGTTAGCAGCCTCCGTGGTGTCTGTGTGTCGCTTGAGCAAATGATAACACACCAGCTCGCCTTGGCATCTTCTGACCCAGACGGTGTTTCTGTGCCCACTGCCAACTTATCCTAGCTCTGCCAGCAACACTGATGTGAGGCATTATGCTATTCACGTCCCCTGTGCTACTGTCACATTCTCTGACATCCTGGATGTCACCTGCCACGCTGTCTTGAATGTGCTACTTGGCCTGGGGTGTTACTATACTCCTTGCTCTTCTGTATCTGCTTCTTATGCAAAAAGGCAGACACACACACACACAGAGAGAGAGAGAGAGAGAGAGAGAGAGAGAGAGAGACAGAGACAGAGAGAGAGACAGACAGAGACAGACAGAGACAGACAGAGACAGAGAGACAGAGAGAGACACATACAGAGACAGACAGACAGAGACAGAAATAGAGAGAGGGAGAGGGAGAAGGAGAGGGAGGAAAGGAGAGAGAGAGAGACAGACAGAAAGAGAGAGAGAGAGAGAAAGAGAGAGAGATCAAAAGCCAGTACTTCTTACTAAGGCCAACCCAAGACAGACAAGTATCCACAGTTTAATGTGTCTGGTTTTGTGTAGTCATGGGGATCAAACCTAGGGCCTTGTGCATGCTAAGTGAACACTCTTGCCTGAGCCAGATTCTCCTAAAAGGTGCATGGTTTCAGTCTGCTATCTATTGCCCTAGAATGCAACCAGTAGGTAAATGGGGTTGGAAGAGAGGATTTCAGTATAATTTAAAGAGAGAATGATCAGTGCGTGGCATTGAAGAAATTGTCGCCTGGGGTGGGGCAGTGGCACAGAGGGGCTTGGGTCCTACAGTTCTCCACTCCTGAGAATGTACTGGCTTCCTCTAAGAATTCAGTGAGGAAAGTCCTGCCATCAGGCCCCTTAGAGACTGAGAATATGAAATTCTATGGCTCAAGAAGGCTGTGCCTGCCAATATTTCATCATGACTGAGAGAGACTCTCAAGGACCCACCCCTCCCTAAGGGATTGCTGGCAGTTCATAGTTGCTGGAGGAGGCGGTGGTGTAGCCACTGAAAAGCTGCCCATGCTCCAGTAAATATCCTCCAACTACACTGATGCAAGCAATCATAATCAAACGCAGTGGGCCGCTCACAAATAAAGACATGAAAGAGGGACTTCCTAGAAAGAAGGGCTTTGTCCAAGATCAGGAGATGAGAAAGGGTGTGGGGAAAAATACTAAAATTCATCATGAATATGTATAGAACCATCAAAGAATAAATAAATAAATAAACTTAATGACATATGAAATAAAACAAAACAGAAAGATAAACAGTGACCTCACAGACTCAGGCCAGTGAGGAGTGGAGCTAGAATTCCTCTCAAGTATGGAAGGACCCTCCTGAAAACTAGGGAGACCATGGACAGGCAAGGATAAATGAGCCAGGGGCTGGGGGGAGGAGAAGGCTCAGTTGTAAGCATGAAGACTTGAGTTTGGACCCCCAAGTACCCATGTAGAAGCCAGGCGTGGCAGGCTGTGCCTGTAAACCCAGTGCTGGGGCAGCAGGAACAGGTGGATCTCTTGGGTTTGCTGGAGAGCCAGGTTAGCCTGCAGGGAGCTCCAGGTTCAGGGAGAGATGCTGTCTCAAAAAATAAGGTTGAGAGTGGCTGAGGAAGATACTGAATGCCAACCTTTGGTGTTCACAAGCAATGTACACATGCACGTAAACTCGAACACGTATAACCTGCCACCCACACACAAAGAAGGGAATGGAGCCTCCAAACCACTGGCCAGCATCTCTAGTTGGTCTGTCACATACAATCAGTGCCTACAAGCAGCCCCAGTGTCAGGATGTTGGGGGAAGGGTAGGAGGAAAGCCTGTCACTGAGGTGTTTGCTGAGTTTAGAAGGGAGTTGGAATAGACTTGGGTTCAGATTCAGCCGGCTTCATGCCACATTCTACTTCCAGGAAAGACAGGAAGAAAAAAAAAAGGCTTTGTTAGAAAAAGCAAACAGACTCCTAGAGCATCTTGGGAACCCGACAGTTCTTAGGAAATGGCATTTGGGCAAACATCGTTGAATCAGCGACGCTTGGATTCAACGCCTAGTGACAGCCTTACAAACTGAGAGACTGAGAGACAGGGGGTTGGGGATCTGGGAAGGCAACCCCTAAGGGCCGATGTCCAAATAGATCTTGGGTATATTCTCTTTCTAGTTCTTGCCTCCCACCCATACCTAGTGTACAAGCTGCCTTGAAAGGGTTCTGTCATGCAGGACCTTGTGGGGGATTCCTAATGAAGGGGGTACACACCACCATGGAGAGGAGTCCAAATGTCTGATGGGTATTACAGCCATACCTGCTACTGGGGCCCTGAATGGCCTTTGCTGTGACTTTGTGTTCAAGTTCCTTTGAAGTTTCACATTTAGAATGAATGCACTCTCTCAAGGAAGTGATTTTGGTCCCTCGGGATTTTCTCACTAGATGATGAACTCAGAGGTAATCTATTATAACTAATTGTGTGTGTGTGTGTGTGTGTGTGTGTGTGTGTGTGCGCGCGCGTGCGCGCGCGCGCACGCTGAACACCTGCCAGAGGATACCCTCAGATGTCATTGCTTAGTACCATCCACCCTATTTGTTTTGAGACAGGGTTTCTAATTAGACTGGAGCTCATCAAGTGGGCTAGACTCATTGCCCAGTGAAGCCTAGCGGTCTGCCTCAGCCTCCACAGTGCTGGGATTATAAACACATACCATTACACACACACACACACACACACACACACACACACACACACACACGCACGCACGCACCACATAGTTCTTGAGAATTTGACTAAGGTTTTCCTGCTTGTGTGACAAGCATTTTACCAGCTAAGCTACCATCCCAGCTCTGCTATAACTTATTATTGTACGACAGGGGTTGGGAGGCGGGGAATCGAGGCTCAGAAAGGCTGAGTGACTTGCCCACAACCACACAGCTAGAATCAGTATCTTCTGATATTCTGATACTTTTCTATGGTGTCAACCACCATGGAAATGACTCAGCTCCTGACAATGAGGGAGGAAAAAAAAAGTCCCCTCTCTTTCCTGCTTATAGAAATCCTATTACCCACAGTTGCCAAGAGGAGAGAGGACACTAAACACTCCACTGGAGAGCACAGGTGAGTAAGGTGGGGGAAGGGACATGCATACGAGAGAGAACACCCATTGCCCTGATAATTGAATCTTGTTGTGGAGAGACAAAGGGACACACTGAAATTGAGTTGAGCGGAAAATGTGATTTCTGAATTGGTAGACGTCTTTTGGGCCCAAGGCCCCTATCATTTACTCCAGGTACCTGGTGGTCTCACGCATCTGACCCCAGAGCTCAGCCGAGGCACTGGCCATCTGTGATCAGCTGCGTGGGGCAGGGAATGAAATTAAATTTCAATTCCCAGGGGCTGCAGTTGGTAGACCAGCAGCTAAAGGCTAGGTAGAGATAGGGAGAACAGAGCACATCTTTCCATGAGTGTTACAAGTTCCCAAGCATCCTTGCAGGTGCGGAAGAGGTGAGGGAGAGGCTGGTTGTAACAGTCTTTATTGGCAATCCCATCACCAGACCTTAATGGGCATTCCTTTCCTGAAGAGTCGGCCTTTTGCTGACTTATCTCTCGAATATTTAATTTCAGACTCCTGCCCTCCACCTCCAAAGCATGAACCCCTGGAAATGAGAAGAGCCGCGTTGCTTCTTTTTTTCTTCTTCTTTCTTTTCTTCCTACCTGTTGTACTGAAGCTAGAAATTGCTTTGGCAAAATGGCCTTGCACCGATTACAGGAACAAATCCTAGAGTCTCCCCCTGCCCTCAACTCCTTAGAATGCAAACATCCCAATTTCTTGTCGCAATTTATTGAAAACGACCTAAGTCTCGGTCTACTGTCTCTCTGAACACACCGTTTCTAGTAGCTGATAAATGCACAACAGTTTACAACACCACAGTGCCCAACCAGGAAGAACCCCCCCCCCCCAAAAAAATTGTTTCCCAAAAGGAACTTAGTTCCAGTAGTCTTTGTGATTGTGAAGGAAATATGAATTATATAGTTCCTGGCTATGTAAAGTCCCCACTGAACAGAAAGAAAAAAATGAGGAAGAGAGGGAAGGCTGCGTCTGTTCGCTCATGCTTGCTCACGTGTTTAAATACATCCATGAGGCCTGGTTGTAAATTCACCAGGTCCTGAGCAGCTAACTGAAGAGAAGAGACCGGTGTTGATGGTAAGAGTGAGCAGCTGAGGATGCTGAGTCTAGGGGTTCGTTTCTACCTCATCCCTGTGCAGTCGGAGGGTGGGGGTGGCTCCGCTTGCTTCCAAAAGGAAACAGAACATCATTAACACACTTCCCTCTCTCTCTCTGCCCAGAGCAATTACCATTCGAAGCCTTCAGGCTCCCAGGTGTTTTCATTACAGGGGAGTTAGAGGTCACTCTCCCTGAGCCCCATCTTGGGCTAAAACAAGTATTTTCTGCACTAAAAATCATGGCTTCGTTTAAATCTGTAATTGCTTTTATTTTGGTATGTATAGGACACGGTGAATTCATGACTAAGAATTGGATTCGTCAATAAGTTTGCTGCTTTTATGAGTGATTAGCCAGTCCTCGTTTTAGTCCTTTCCTGGAACTCGACCGGGTGGTACATTTCTCCCCACCCCCACCCTGTCTGTGGGGAACCGGAGAAATCATCCTTTGAGACCACCTGTTCCAGGGATAATTGGTTTCTTCAGGTCACAGAGGTGGGATCGAGTCGGTGAATGCAAAAGGGGATCGTCCGTCCTGTCTCTCTTCCATACTGAGGGAGGTCAGTGTGCACAGTGGAGAGAGTCCTTACACTTATTGGAAGCTTTTAACCTAACAACTATTTAAAGTCTATCAGTTGAGGACCAGTGAGGTGGGTGGGAAAGCACCCTTCTCTGTATAAAAGGGTTGCAAAGCTGCTGGCCAGGGCTAAATACTGCAGAGAGAACTGGGCTTTCCCACCTCTGGTTCTGCATACTTTCAATTTGCCAGTTGACTCACAGTCAACTCCTTCCCCTGAAGGAAATCCAGTACAGTGAACCATTGCTATGTCCCTTTGGGGATTCACAGCCAACACCTTAGACTCAGCCCAGTGTCCAAGAGCTCCTTCTTTGAGCTAATGTGCGTGTGTGTGTGTGTGTGTGTGTGTGTGTGTGTGTGTGTGTGTGTGTGTACTAGGACTCACAGACAATGATCACAGGAGATGTATCTCCATTAGGACAAAAACTGCATCAATTGTTTAAGATAGGGTGTCTCATTATGTAGCCCAGGCTCATCGAAAACTCACTATCCTTCTGCCTCAGCCTCCTGAGGGTTGGGATTACAGGTGAGCCCCACCAGGCCTTGCATGGGTTTTGAGAAACCGGCTAAGAATTCTATAATATAGCAAGAACAACAGTTGCCTATAATTCCAGCACTCAGAAGCTTGAGGCAGAAGGATGGTGAATTCAAGCTCAGCCCAAGCTACACATTAAGACCCTGTCTCAAACGGGGGGGGGGGGGGGTGCTTATAAAAACAACACAACAGCAACCCCCAACTTCAGAATCCAGAGTTCCTGAGATCATTAAAAGCCCCATATAAGAAAAGGAAATACAGGGGCTGGAGAGATGGCTCGGCTGTTAAGAGCATTGACTACTCTTCTAGAGGTCCTGAGTTCAATTCCCAGCAACCGCACGGTAGCTCACAACCATCTGTAATGAGATCTGATGCCCTTTTCTGGTGTGTCTGAAGACAGCTACAGTGTACTCATATACATAAAATAAATAAATAAAGTCTATAAAAATGAAAAAGGAAATACATCCAACACAACACAATTACCGTATACAATGCCACACACATTAGTGACATCACAGTGCCACAGTGAAAAGTCCCAGTGTGTGTGTCCAGGGGTTAGACAGTGGGTCATGACCTGCTCTTAGGAACTAACCTAGTTGCAAAAGTGTCTTTGTGACCAGTACCAGTCTGTGACTAAGAGGCATGCTTCAGGGCGTTCCAGGTTAAGAACGTAGAACTCCCCAGTTGGATTCCCCCCCACTACCTAGCTGGCTCTTTTTCACAGGAAGCTCCCAGATGTATATATTCACCACTTATTTGATTCTTGGTCACTCATTACGTCTGATATCCCTTCCCTTCACCCTATCTGCAAACTTAGCCCCTTAGAGAGGAAGTGACCAAAATAAGTAGGGTTCTCTAGCAGCCAATCTCGCTGAACAGCCCTGAAAACTTGTAGCTGTGTGTTGATGACATTGGACGGAACATGTCACATCTCCAGACAGCCTAGAAGAGGTAGGGAGGATATCTATGGTCTAGCCTATCAGGACACTGTAGGGTTAACCTTGTCTTGTCCCATCTTTACCTAGGGAATTTGAATTCTTGATCAAGTATTTGTCAGGATTGTTGTGTATTTACTGTAATTACAGAACATCAAGTGTGCATTGACGTAATTACCATAAATGTGTAAAGACATTATAACGTGTAATTATGTCATCTAATTCTTTAATAAAGCATGCAGGAGAAAAATTACTCTGCACATGCTCAGTTCTTTTTCTAATTCTACCTAAGGTTTTATATGCTCCCCCCACCTTTTCAAATTGCAGAGATAGTTTCTTCTATTTGAAAATAACCACCAGAAGAGTGACACATGACATTAGACTCTCTCTCTCTTTCTCTCTCTCTCTGTCTCTCTGTATGTGTGTATATGCTTGTACACACATATGCATACACAAAGACACACACACACACACACACACACACACACACACACACACACACACACACACACCCCAAAAAGGAACAGTATTGTCTGTCCCTGGAAGTGGCCAGTGGTAATAATTCTTTGACTCAGGACCCTTCTCTTTCCCTACACTCCTCTTACTTGTAATTGCCTGGGTAGGGGGGGCAGCCTGTGCCCTGTAGGATGGGCATGTCAGTACACAGGCTACTCAATTTGGTGATCCTGAGAACTCCCAGAAGAGGAGCACTTGGGATAATGTTGACATTACTCTGAAACCTGAAAATGTCTGCAAAAAATTCGAACAAGAAGGCAGTTCTCTCAGGTAGGATCCGCAGGGGTCCAAGCAGAGCTTGGGTCGGCTAGGGAGCCATAATGGTCTGAGCCTTGACCTGCATTCCCACATTCTCACATTTTCACCTCACAGGTCTTTTGGAGAATGGCTTCCCTGAGTATGGTGTTTTGAATAAGAATGGCCCTCATAGGCTCATATATTTGAATGCTTAGTCATGAGGGAGTGGCACTATTTGAGAAGGATTAGGAGGTCTGGCCTTCTTGGAGTAGGTGTGGCTTTATTGGAAGAAGTGTGTCACTGGTGATGGGTGAGGCTTTGAGATTTCAAAAGCCTAAGTCGCTCTCTGCCTATGGATCAGGATGTAGCTCTAAGCAATGACTTTAGTGCCTGAGAGCCTAGCTGTATGCTGCCATGCTTCCCACCGTGATGATAATGGACTAAATCTCCGAAACCATAAGATAACTCCCATTTAAATGCTTTCTTTCATAAGAGTTGCCTTGGTCATGGTGTCTCTTCACAGCAACAGACCAGTGGCTAAGATACTGCGGCACAGAATTCTGGAGACAAACAGTCTGGAATATTACGCTCTTATAAGAAAAGGTCCTTCCAAATAATGATATCAAAATAGAAATCATAAAAGGAGGAGCTGGGGAGATAGCTCAGTGGTTAAGAGCACTTATTCTTGCAAAGAACAAAGGTTCAATTCCTAGAACCCACATGGTGACTCATAACCATTTGTAACTCCAGTTTCAGAGGATCTAACATTCTCTTTTGGCATCTATTGGCACCAGGCATGTACAAAGTGCATGTACACATGTGCAACAAAACACACACGCTGAACACACACACACACACACACACAGAAATATGCAGCCTGAAAAGATGCACTATCCTTTGACTACTAATTTCCTTTCTGGTATCTTACCCTAAAGAATGAAAAATATAGTCAGTGAATCAGATTCTCCAGTTCTCCTGGATTTCAATTATATTTTAAGTGAAGGGGGAAAATTCCATGGGAGCAATTCAATACCCAAGGGAGAGGGACTGGTTAAACAATGTGCTGTTAGAGTTGTCACATGCTCGGAATACTAGTCAGTCATTAAAAATGACAGGTGAGTGTTTGATAACATGAATTGGTAAACTATGATGTGGGAAAATGAAAGCTGTATGGAAGTATAAAACAGTCTGTAGAGGACATCTAGTCATCGCTGTGGAAGCAGGGACACTTAATTTTCTTTCTTTTATTCTTAAAAGTGTCTAGTTAGGCCAGGCCTGGTGTAATATACATTTATTCCCAGCACTTGGGAGGAAGAGGTAGGTAGATCTCTGAGTTCAAGGCTAGCCTGGTCTACAGAGTGAGTTACAAGACAGCCAGTGCTACACAGAGAAACCCTGACTTGAAAAATAAAACAAACAAGCAAAACCAATGTCTAGTTAGGGTCTGGATAGATGGCTGTGTGGTTAAGAACACTGGCTGCTCTTCCAGAGGACCCAGGATCGATTCTCAGCAGCACATGGTGGTTCACAACAGTCTGTAACTCCAGCCGCTGTCTATCTGACTCCCTCTTGTGGCATTTGTGGATGCCAGGAATGCACGTGATGCACAGACATACACGTAGGCAGGACACCCATACAAAAGATAAATAAGTAAATAAAAATATCTAGCTTGTCCAAACTATTTGTTGTCAATATTTAGGCTCCTCTTTAAAGTGGTACACACACACACACACACACACACACACACACACACACACACACACACACACTCACTCACTTTGGTATTCTGCCTTAAGTCATTCAGAAACAATGCACAATTTTTAGAGAAAGCCTTGATACAGCATAGGTCTCACTTTGCCCACCAAAGGCCACTTCTGTCTCTTGTTTCTAATCATGTTTTGCAGGAACATCATGGCCAGAGCCAAGATCTCTCTCTCCTTCCCCTCTCTTTGAGGTGTCATATAGGATCCCATATAGCCCAGTCTGGCCTGTAACTCATGATGCAGTTGAAAAAAGCCATGAACTTTTAATCCTCCGACCTCCACCACCCAAGTAATAAGATTACATGCCTAGTTTATGTAGTGCTTGGGAGCAAACCCATGGAGCTGTGTGTGTGTTAGGCAAGCTGTTTATTGACTGAGCTGTACCCCCAGCCTCCATAGCCAAGTTGTTGAAGGCTCACCAGAAGTTCAAGGGTAGATGCTCAATTTTATTTTCACTTCCAAGTAGTAAGCAGGATTTTAAAGCCAAAATTGGGAACTATGATAGAAGGTCAGAGTTAACTTCGTTGATGGGTTCCTTGAACCCAGTACTGACACAAGCGGCTTTCTCCTGAAGTCACAGGACAATGTCACGTTGTGTCACCTCATGAAGTTGGCCTTACTACATGCAGAGTTCAGACTGTGCAGGAGGTAGAAGCAGGTTAATGTGGTGGTTTAAGTAAGAATGGCCCCCATAGGCTCAGAAGGAGTGGCACTATTAGAAGGTATGGCCTCATTGGAGGAAATGTGTCACTAGGGGGTGAGCTTTGAGTTCTCAGAAGCCCAAGCCAGGACTAGTGTCTCTTTCTGATGCTTAGGGATCCAGACGTAGAACTGTCAGCTCCTCTCCAGCACCATGGTTGCCTGCACACTGCCATGCTTGCCACCATGATGATAATGGACTAACCCTCTGAGACTGTAAGCCAGCCCCAATTAAATGCTTTCTTTTATAAGAGTTGCCATGGTCATCGTGTCTCTTCACAGCGATAGCTCAGTGACCAAGACAATCAGTAAACTGGAAGCCAGAAAACAGCACTGAATCATAAAGTGTTCCTGACTTATGATTCTGCTGGCCTGTTCCACTTTGTATATATGTAAGACAATTTACGAAGCCAGGCATCTGTGAGCCAAAGAGATGAACAGGAAATGATGGATAGGTTGCAAGAGAAGAGTTTCCGGTGAGAACTACCTGACACGGGAGGTAGCCATGGAGTAACTTCCAGATGTCTCCCAGTGCAGAGGGTAGTAGGCTATTTTTAATGAACCATGAATGGAGCAAACTCTTTGTTACCATGCCAACCATCTCTTCTACCTTCTGTACAACATGGAGATCATATGGTAGAATTCTTTGAGGGGACTTGGAGGCATTTTTTTCCTTACTGCTATTATGACTAAGGACAGGGTCC
Source organism: Uromys caudimaculatus (assembly GCA_028551405.1). NCBI lineage: Eukaryota > Metazoa > Chordata > Mammalia > Rodentia > Muridae > Uromys > Uromys caudimaculatus. The sequence goes on from CM052708.1 coordinate 49,371,561, forward strand.
TTTCCCCACCCCAGACAGAAGGGTAGGAAACTGGGGTTGTACCCACAGACTCGGCTGATCAAAGCTGATCAAAGGCTCAAAGAGAGAAGCTGAAATAGGACAAGGAATAGACGAGGTTGGTGGGGTTTTCTTCTTGGATTTCAGGCAGCAAAACCATAAAGACATCACAGGAATTTAGTTGTTTTGAGTAATGCTGCCAAAACAAAGAAAGGAGCTGATTTTCTTTAATGAATGGCCACTTCAGTGACTGTTGGTCATCGATCTCAGTGCAAGAATCTCTCCAACAGGTGAAGCAGTGCATCTTTGTAACCCTAACCCCAGCACCTGGGGAGGCAGAGACGGGTGGATCTCTGCGAGTTTAAGACCAGCCTGGTCTACATCACCCTATCTCAAAAGGGCAGGAGCAAATAAAGAAAAAACAAAGGAGTGTGTGTGTGTGTGTGTGTGTGTGTGTGTGTGTGTGTGTACATGTGCATGTATTCGTATGTGTCCATGCCAATCTTAGGTGTTGTTCCTCAGTCCTTATCCACTGTGCTGGCTAGTTTAATGTCAACTTGACATAAGCTAGAGTTGTCTTAGAGGAGGGAACCTCAAACCTCATTGAGAAAATGCTTCATAAGATCTGGCTATAAGGCATTTTCTTAATTAGTGATTGATGTTGGAAGGAGAGCCCATTGTGGGTGGTGCCACTGTGGTCTGGGATGGTGGTCCTGGGTGATATAAGAAAGTAGGCTGAGCACGCCATGAGGAACAAGCCAGCAAGAAGAACCGCTTCATAGCCTCTGCATCCGCTCCTGCCTCCAGGTTCCTGCACTGCTAGAGTTCTTGCCCTGACTTCTTTCAATGATGAACAGTGATGTGGAAGTGTAACCCTTTCCTCCCCAAGTTTATTTTGGTCATGGTGTTTCATCACAACAATAGAAACTCTAAAACATCCATCTTGTTGTTTGAAATGGGGTCTTTCCCTGGGCTGAAGCTCACTGAAGAAGCTAGGCTGCCTGGCTAAGCCCCAGGGTTCCAGCAGTCTCTGCCTTCCCTAGTGCTGGGATAACAAGCACACAAGCCACCAGGCCTAGTTTATTGTTGTCTGTTGCTTTTTCTTTTATGTAGTTCTGGGGATTGAACTCATGTCCTTATTCTTGCAAGGCAAACACTTTATTGACTGAGCCAAAGACTAGGCCAGAATTCCCTTCTTTTGTTTCATGCTGGGGCATCCATAATATTGTCAATGTTGGGCATGCATATTGTGCATATTATTATCTCATCTTGTTATTCAGAGTTCAAAATATGTCCTGTTTCTAATTCATTCATCATCTCAATATCCCTAGAAAGTCAGGAAGGAATGACACACTCATTACAGAGAAAAAAAAAAAAAAAAAAAAAACAGCACAGACTTTAGAAGAGAACAGAAGCCTGAAATTCTTGTGTTAAACACATGATGGAACTACAGAGAGCCCTGTCTTGTGGCCATCTGGCTCCCAGTTTTATCTAGAGTCAACCTTGCATGGGTATGCCCAGTATACCCAAACACTAAGGATAATAATATACAACTGAATTCATAAATGTCCTTAGGCAAGTCTTTCTCACTGTCAATAGGCAGGTCTTGAGCAGCTCTTAGGCTAAGCAAAGGCCATCCCCTTGAGAACCAAGACAAGGTGGCACCCTCATGCCTGGAAGCCTTATCACTTGGCCATCAGACTTCTCTGGGAGCTTGCCCCTACAGATAGCCAGAGAAGAGTAGCTCAAGTAGCTGAAGCGAATCCATGGATAGTCCTTGTGTTGAGTTCACAGCACTGAGGTGACTTGGGAATGTCCAAATGGAAAAAAGCAAGGCGACTCAGGCAAATCTCACTTCTTCCCATCTATCACTAGAGCTAGAACACTGAGGGGTTCCTTCAAACCTAAGTCATGCATGGAATGGAAATAAGATCTCAACATGCTTGCTCACAGAGTACCCTCAACTCTACAGCAGCCAAGGTTGGAGAGAACACTGAAAACCCTCAGCAGCACACAAGACTGGAGCCAAAACTTAAAACTCCATAGTCTTCGGTCTGGCATTGGAGGCCCATGTTGCCTCCATGTGGCCTCATCTTTCATCTTGCCCCCCCCCCCCCGTGCTCTAAGTTCAACTCCTGTCAATCACTGACCCTTTGCTTGCACTGTCATGCCTCCCCACTTCACCTCCCACCATTATTTTACTTGAGGTTTCAGTACATCCCAGTACGTTCTTCTAAGTTGCTTTTGTCTTGTGGCAAAACCCCTGACAGGAACAATGGCTGGGAGGGGATGTTTGTGTGGCCTCCTGATTTCAGTGGATACAGTACATCACAGTGGGGGTGGCCCAGGAGCTGGGCTGGCTGTGACTGCAGGAACCTGTGGCATGGCTTATTCACATTTTGGAGGATCAAGAAACAGAGAGAGCTAGACTGCAACAGCACCAGCCCATACAGAGAAAGGCCTGCCCGTTAGTGACTCCCCTCCTCTAGCCAGGCCCTACCTCTTAAAACGTTCAGAGCCTCTCTAAGCAAGTACCACCTGCAGGAGACCAAAATGTTCAAACACATGAGCTGGTGAGGGACATTTCAGAGCCAGGTTGTAACAACGCATAGCATACAATTTGCCATTTTAATTCACCAATTATGTGTGTTTAGATGCATATGCATGTTCGAGTGTGCGAGGCTACACATCCCTAGTGCTGGTTCTTAGGAGCTGTCCACCCTACCTTCTTAGATAGAGTCTGTCACTTGGGCTTTGATTGGTTACACTGGTTCGTCTCTGCCTTCCCAGTGTAGGGATTACAAGTGTGTGTGTCATCATGCCTGGCTTTTTATGTCTGTGCTGGAAATTGAACTCAGGTCATCAGTCTTGGGTCACAAGCACTGATTGAGCCATCTCTGTAGCCTCCATCTTGACTGTTTGTTAAGTACACTGCCCACCATCCCCATCACTGCAAATATATGCTTAGAATACATATATAATATATATTATAAATATGCAAGTGTCTTAGTTAGGGTTTCTATTGCAGTGATGAAACACCAAGACCAAAAGCAACTTGGGCAGGAAAGGGTTTATTTGGCTTACACTTCCATATCATGGTTCATCATCAAAGGAAGACAGGACAGGAACTCACAGAGGACAGGAACTTGGAGGCAGGGAGCCATGGAGGGGTGAGATTTACTGGCTTGTTCCCCATGGCTTGCTCAACCTGCTTTCTTATAGAATCCAGGACTAAGAGCCCAGGGATGGCCCCACCCACCATGGGCTGGGTCCCCTCCCATAAATCACTAATTAAGGAAATGCCCTACAGCTAGATCTTATGGAAGCATTTTAACAACTGATGGTCTCTCCATTCTGATAACTCTAGCTTGTGTCAAATTGACTTAAAACTAGCCAGCACAGCATGTATATATATTTGCAGTATATATGTATATAGAATGTATGTGTATCTAGGTATCATGTATATGCATGCGTGTGTGGCAAAGTGTACAATTTCCTACTCTGAGTGTACTCACATTGATATATGATCAATCTTCCAAATTCATGTTGCAAAATCAAAAACTGCACTCATTTAAGACACTTCCCCTTCTCCACTTCCTCTCAAGCCCTGGCAACCACAGTTCTGCTTTCTCTCCAGGAATTTGACTATTCTGAGAACTTAATATAAGTAGAATAGGACAGTGTTGTGTTTTCTGTGGTGAGCCTATTTCAGTCAGACTGATGTCCTCAAGGTTCAGGTGTTACAGCATGGATCAGAACGCTCATTCCTTTCAAGGCTGACTAACCTTCTCTTGTGTGGATAAATCCATCCCTCTTGTGTTTCTTTGACCTCTCTACATCTGAGAATATTTTTCAGAGCTTAAAGCTTCCAACTCCCCATGAAGCCTCAAGGTTCTTTCCTGCAGTAGGTCACTGCTGTGCAAAGGTCTTTGGAGCCCCTTTTCTGTGTCATGTGATGGTGGGACATAGGGTTGAAAAACCAGCCTCTTCATGACCTGTCTACGCCCAGCTTCCTGAGACACACTTTGAGGTCTCCTCTACAGCCTGGCTGCCCATGCTGACAGCACACCTGTGGCTGTGATGTCTACTTGGTCCTTCCCACATTTCCTGTTCTACCTGTGTGGTGGTTTGAATAAAAATGGCCTCCATGGCACTACTAGGAGGTGTGGTCTTGTTGGAGGAAGTGTGTCACTGGGGGCAGGCTTTATAAGAGTTGTCATGGTTGTGGTGTCTCTTCACAAAAATAAAAACCCTAACTAAGAAAATCTGTAAGCAGTTTGGACCTAAGCCACATCTTCTGTCAAGATCCCTGACCAGCACAATATATTGGACCTAGGAGACACAAATAAACATTGCTTAACTAGAATTAGAATCAGGTCCCTGGGACTACAGGGCTTCCTGGCTTCTCAGCCATTTACCAGTTGACAGAATGAATGGGAAGTCAGTGCCAGAGCTGACCCCAACACAGGTCCAGGGCTCCTCTGCCCATGCTGGAGGGGAGAGGACACCTTACAAGAGTGGTTCCCCATAGCCACTAATGTCACCACATACACAAGAAGAGCTAGAGGCTCAATTTGTCCAAAAATAGGCTGCGAAAATTGCCATGATGCACCGTGCTCTTCCACAGGCCAGAACTCCTGTGCTTTCCATAAACACACTGAGTCGTCCCAGCGAACCCAAGATGTATTTGTCACAAGTAAAATAAATGCTTGTACCGTGCCTATTTCACAAGCAGTGAAGCCGAGGCATGAAGGTTAAACACGCTTGAGTCCACATCTCCAAAGGAAATTATATAGCAGGATGAAGATCCAGGCAGGCAAACTGTGTAACCCTTTAATATTATTACTTTTATTTATTTATTTATGCGTGTGTGTGTGTGTGTGTGTGTGTGTGTGTGTGTATGTGTGTGTGTGTGTGGGCACGCGCACAGTGTCACATGAGTAGAAGTCAGAATTAGTTTTTTCTTTCCACCATGTGGGGCCTGGAGGTGGACTCAGACTGTTGGGCATAGCAGCAAGCACTTTTATCTTTTGAGCCACATCTTGACAGCCCTCAGCTTTCTTCCATAACTCATGGACCACCATTTTAAAAGTGATGGCAAGACAGAGGGTTTTTGTACTTAGCATGGCACTGAGCTGTGAGGGGGAACGGTACTGGTCAGTTTTATGTATCAACGTGGCCAGGCTACAGAACCCAATTATTCAGCCCTATCTTGCCTGATGGAGAGAGGAAGGTACACAAACCACCAGCTCCTTGTTATGATGCTGTGTGTGGCAAGTGGCCAATAAAACCGGGGTTATCTAAACAGCATGGCTGTCTCATTCTAAAGATACTTTTTGTTTTCACTATTAAAAATAAACAGCAAACAGTAATGCTTGCTGACTGTGAGGATACTTTGTAGATGTGATCAATATCTAATGACCAGGTAGGCTTCATTCTAGTCATAGGAATTTCCCGGAGGAAGAACTGCCCAAGTTCGGTTTATAACCTTTTGAACTTCTGTGAGTGAGTTGCCAGCCTGCTCTTCCTCACAGCCTACTCCATGGACTGGGGGCTTGCCAGCCCTGCAGCCATAAAAGCCAGGGCCTTGTGTGTTTCCTGGAGGCTCTGCTTCTCTCGCTTACTCTCAGATAATACACAGGTCAGTGGTGAAGGTTTAGGAGCAGGTGAGAGGGTGTTTGACTGCAGTGCTGTAGTGATATGCCCATAGGTCCGTGCACTGAAGGCTGACTGGGAGGTAGGTGGAACCTATCGGTGTGACCTACCAAGAGGTCCTTGGGTACTGGGGACATGCCTTCAGAGTAGGTTGTATACCCCACCTTTGCTCTTTCTCATTTGCTTCCTGGTGGTGTGGTGAGCATTTTGGTCCACAGTAAGCTCCCCATTTGCCCTTACCAGAGACTCTCAGCTATGGGCCCTTCTGGTGTTGTACTGGAAGCTCTGGAATAATAAGGAACCAAACTCAACCTTTTTTCTTTATAAGTATATTGTGTCAAGAGTTTTGTTAGAGGCTGAAGGCTGCCTAACTCAAATGAGGGGAAGAGAAAGAAATGACCAGAAAGGCTAGAGGTGGGCCAACTCTGTAGGCTGGAGACAGAGACAGAGCCGACTGAGCAGTGTTATTCAGAAAAAGACAAGAGTAGGGGCCTGGATTCCAGCTCCAGCTCCCACTGATCACACAGGTGAACTGGTCCTTGGGTATCAGAAGGACAGAAGGATCAGGAGTTTGAAATCCTATCCAACAACAAACAAACAAATTAACTAACTAATGAACGAACGAACGAACAAATGAAACCAACAAATGTTCTCATGAGTTCATTACAGGACTATTTCATCCCCTTCAGGGCTGCAGAGACAACTGGGCAGTGAGCAGCACATGCTCCTTTTCCAGAGAACACAGCAGGCAACTCACACTTGCCAGTAACCTCTAGCTCTGAAGGAATCTGACACCCCTGACCTATGCTCATGCACTCAAGTGCACAGGCAAATGATTAAAGACAAATCTTTAAGGAAAAAAAAAAAGGCTTTCCAAAAAGATGTGGCAACTCACTCTTCTAATCCCAGCATTTGGGAAGCTGAGGCAGGAGGATTTCTGGGAGCCTAAGACCAGCACTATGAACTCTAGGCTAGCCTGGGCTACAGTATAAGACTGACTCAAAAAACGAAAACAAAAGTGTGGCCGTCCTAAAGAAAAAGTATATGCTTTTGTCCCCAGAGAGTGGTAGAGTACAGGGCTGTGGTTCCTTTCTTAAGTCTCCAGGCCTTAAAGGGGAGGAAGCAAGGCTTCAGGGCAATTGTGCTGGTCACGCTCACACAAGTAAGATGACTCTGACAGTGCTGGGTTCAAAGCTCCCTTTTCCCCAGAATGGCAGTGCTGGTGACATTATTCTAAACAGAAGAGTCTGGCAGGGCAAACAGAAGGATTGTTGTCATGTGAACAAGCCTAGAGGTTTCTGTTCACTAGAAAAGCAGATCTCTTGGTTTCTGTTGACCAGGGACTACCCTTAATCCTCCAGAAAGCTCCCTTAACCTGTCCCCTAGCATCAGCTGCCTTGGGCAAGGGCAGAGCAGCCCCACAGGCTATCAGTTCAGGTCCCCTCTCTGCTGACTGTGTTTTTTGACTTACTCTTCTCTCTCCTGCCCCCAACTCTCAGAGATGGCCTTGGATGTTTGATCCCCAGTAAATCTTTCTTTCTGCCCATGGAGTCATCTAGTTCAGACATTTTCTCTGTACCATTGCTTATAGACAGCATGGTCAAGTTAACATTTATTCTAAGGCTGAATATGGGCTAAGTGCTTAAATAGGTATCCAACACCTTATGCTCCCCCACAGACTCTAGTATATACCCAGTATACAGATGGAAAAACCAAGGGGTCCAAAGGTGGCTAAGTTCCCTTAACATCCCTAAGGTCACACAGCCAACAGGGGTGAGGAAACCAGGGTTTGAGCCTGGATCAGAACCCTGCCTGACCTCATCTTTCCCCGAGGAACTCCCAAGCAAAACATCCAAGTCTCAATCAGATCAGCTGAGTCCACTTGCAATCAGGGACATACTGGTCACTCCCGCTTAAAAGGGGGTTGGGTGGGTATGGGAACCCATCTCTGAGGTGCCAGACAATCTTCCTTGCCATTTGTATGCAATTTTGCCCTAATTACACTTGGCTCTGGTTATGGAGGTACAAGAGTATTTCAGTTAGAGAAAGCTAATTGAAGAGGGCTCTCTCTATGTGACTGGGGAGAAGCCACCTTTCATGCTGGGTGAAGACTTTACAATGTGGCTGCTTTGGGGTCAACCAAGCTCCTGCAAATACCCCTCCCCCACCCCCCACGCTCTGTAGGTAAGCCCAGAGTGAACTGGGGTGGAACTGAATTTTAGGTTGTCATTGGAGGAGGAGAGTAGACATTGGTTAAGAATTCTCACAATATTTGATCCTGGACAGATGACCAAAGGAAACTATCCATGGGGGTGGGGGTGGGGGGATCTCCAGGCAGGATGCTGCCATTGTGAATGGAAAGAGAAAGAGGCTCATCACCCAGCACCCCTGACACCCAGAAATGGAACTGCTGAGGCGTGGAGGTGCCGTGTGTCCTTGTGTCGCTCTCTCTGGGCATTTTAAGGAGCTGACCCCCAAGTCTGCCGTCTGTACAGCCTTCTCCAATCAGAATCTATGCTGAGTACAGCTCTGAGTTTGGGCTTTGCAGGTAGGATTCCTGAAACTAGTGAGGTTATTCCTGGCAGTCGCATTTCCAGATCCACAGAAAAGGCCATGAGGGCTGGCCAGGGTGCCCTGCTAGCTTCCTTTCCAAGCCTGTGATCGGCACCCCACCATCCCGCACCCCTCCATTCCCAGTGCAGGGAAGATTTCCTATCCCTTTGTTTATGCTCCTCTGATCAAATCACCATTCATTCAACAAGCATTCAGAAACTCAACAAGATGTGCCTGGCCTCCGGTTGCCATGGCAGAGCCAGAAGGCGGGGCACCTACCTCCGGGGAACTCCAGGCACCCAGCTCAAAGGAAAGGCAATGCCTTCCACCTGTGTGAGGAGGCCTGCTTGAGGTCCTAGGGAAATGCCTGTCTGATAGTAGGCCACAGGGGAAAGGGGGCTGTGCCACCACCAGCTCCAGCTAAGTGACTGTCAGATGTTTCTCAAAACACTTGTCTTCTCCAGGGCTCCTCTCCAGGGTGCCTGGTCTGCACACTTATCATCTTCTGCCTACATTACTGCAAGAGACTCCTAACCTACCAATAACATCCTCTTTCCAGCCACCATCATGATTACCAAACCCACTTCGGCTAGCCAGTGCTAGCCCACCCTGGCTGATGTCCTTGCCCCCCCATCTCCACACAAAGCACACGTTCATCAGTCCTTTTGTGTAAGGACTGACCTCATGCCCGCTGCCTCTTGCTTAAAACTCTTCCTCTCAACTACAGTCTGGACTCGGGTGTCATTTCCTCCAGGAAGCCCAATGGGATTATAAGCAGGCCATAAATATCACTGAACCCCCAGCGGGGGCGCAGATGGGGTAGAGATGATCAGTTTTGGGGCTCATCCATCCTAGGAATTTGGTTGGTCTGGATCACATCTCCAAACCCTAACCCCATGCCTCAGTTTCCCCTACTATAACTCAGTTGGGGAGCGTGAGTGAAGTGCCTGCTCCTGCTCCGTCACTCGGAGAAAGCACTCCCATTCATTAGCATTTGTGAAGGGCTCTGAGTGCTGCAGATGGAGACTGCTCCTAGCAGGCAGCCTGGTTGAGACTAAAAATAGAGTCGTGTGGTACCTTCTAACACAGAGCTGGGAAAGGGTGGAAGGGGTGAAGGAAAGGTAGTCAGAGGAGGAAGTGGCTGGCCCAAGTCCCCAAAAGGCAATACATACTGGTGAACCACCCAGAGATACTGTGTGTCCTTTGCTGAACACCGGGCTCCTGCACTGACCCCAGACACCTGCCTTCTCTTTGGGAAAGCCAGAGGCAGGTGGCTTGTCATGCGTAGGGGACAAGGAACAGAGAAAAAGACTGTGGCCCACAGGACTTAGAGACTCACGGCCTTTACAACACTTGGGATGGGAGGTTAGGAGGGTCAGGGAAGAGCTGGCCCTAGGAGGTGGAAAGGTGGTTGAAGATAGCCCATCCATCCGGGCTAGGTAGCCAGGAGGGAGCTTGTGAGTCCAGCGGGCTGCAGGGCTGTGGGTGGAGAGCTGGCCGCAGCTGGGGCAGAACCTCAGGAGAGGGCCAGGGCCCACATTCTCCTGTGACTCAGGTCTGACTCAATGCCATTTCTGAAACACACTAGGGGGAGGATGGGGTGGGGAGGGTGGAAGGTGTTTTTGTGAAATGACAAAGCAACTTGCTTAGGGCAGCTAGGCAAGAGGCCCAAGCGGTTGGGATGAGAATCACCTCAGCTCCACTCACAGGGAAGTCTGGGGTGGCTGGTTGCCAAGGGACCCAGGATCCTGGGCTCTCCATACACACCCGCGCCATCAGGGGCAGGGTGGGGAGAAGAGGTACGCTGTCCCTAGAACAGATTGTTGGGCACCTCCATCCCCACCACTGAGCTGAGAGGAAGGAGCCTCTCTGGAAAACTAAAAGGATGGCTGGCAAACCTCGCCCCCTTCTGATCCCCTCACAGCCACCAGGTGGGGTTTCCTCCGCTTACTTAGAGTGTGGTCCCCGCACTCCCCCCTCACACCAGTGCAATGCTGGGAGAAACCCAGGATGGGATGCTGCCTGTGGAAGCAGGCAGCCAAGGACCAACCGTGCCCCTCATGCCAGCCTGCAGGGCAAGCGAGGATGACAGGAGAGGCAGCTTTCCCCACCAATAGGGTAGGCAAAAGGACACACCCTGGGGGACAAAAGGGGCAAATGTGGCGGTGCCCTGAACCCCCCACCCCCAGCACGCAGTGGGAGTGCAGTCGTTGGGTGGCCAGACCAGCCTGTAGTAGCCCATACCATGAGGTCCTGGCTGGGAGTAAAAAGCCTCTATGCAGGAGCTACAGAGGCACCTAGCTCCCCTTGACATCTAGGGGGGCTAGGCCATGGTGGTGCCTGTCATCCAATAGAGTACCTATCTGGAGTCCCCTGAATCAGTCCACTAAAAGTTCACTTGAAAAGTGCTGTTTCCTGAACAAGTCCACTAGGCCTTACTTGTCTCAAGATCCCCATTTAGCGACCAAAGGAAGGGGAACATCCGCACACCTCATTACTGTCCCTGTCCCACCAAGCAGTGGGGCAAATAAGCATATCTCCTACCAGCAAATCTTGGGTTCTTCTCTCTGGGCATTGTCCTTTGGGGGCATTATGCTGCCCTAGGGGGTGGTTGTTTTTGTATCCAGGAAGATGCTTAGGATGGTAAAGATGAAAGTGGGGATCACTGAATGCAGGAACTGCACCATGCAGCCAGAAAGAAAAAAAAATATTATAAAGGCTTGTTGACAATCACATATTCTAAACCCAGAAATACCTACAGCCACTGTTCAGATCTCTGGATTGCACATTTAAACTCAGCCACAACTAACCACTATGATAGCCAGCCTCTTTTGTGTCTAACTATGTAGCCTGAAGTGAGGCCCCTAGCCTCCCCTCTTCCCAGAAAGGGATAAATACAGTCTACTTTCAAATACTTAAAATACACATAGCAAACAGGAAGGAGGAACAAGACTAGGAGAACATTTGTCCTAATAATGGATGCCTTTTTTTTTCCTTAGTTTTTTTTTTTTTTTAATATAAACATGTTTTCCATCAGGAATATGAAGCTTCTAAGGAGGAAACCAATGTTATCAGTGTACAAAAAGCTTCCCAAAGATGATATCTGAGTTTGTCTTCATGAGGGCAGAGAAGGGAACGGGGAGCCAGGAGAAGGCATACAGAGGAGAGACAGCTTTGTATACTCCTTAGTGGGTGGAATGAGAAGTGGCAGGGAAATCGGCCTGCTCGGGGGAAGAAAAGCAAGGAAGGAAGTAGAGAGTAAGTAAGCGAGGCCTCCAGGCCTCCCTTACATTTCTAAGGAAGCCCCCAGTAGAGGATTCCACACCCCTGATATTACCCTGCAACCTGCCCTGCCTAGAAGTCCCTTAGGGACCAGAGAGAGTGGTCCAGAAGTGGGCTGAGATTCCTGAGGGTTATTATGTGATAAATCTTCTTTTCCGTCTTTGGAGGTGGGAAAGCTGGGTGTAGGACATTAGATGCCGCCATCAACATATTTGGGTCAGAAGGTGCCAAGTGCTGGGTGGAAATCAAGGCAGATGGAACGGGCTGTTCTGGATGCGTTTTCATTAATCTGGTCCTATTTCATAACTCAGTTTTACTCTCTCTCTCTCAGATCGGAGCCTGCAGAGACATTCCATCAATAACCCCCACTTGGCCATTCTGGCCCATCTCTCTGAGGTCCCCTCAGCACACGGGGTCTAATATCGGCCTTGCCTTATTAAAGCACTAGATTTTCAGGTGGTGGATGGCAGGTCTTGTCCCTTACACCTACCACAGGCTTGTCAAACTGCCCTGGTCCCCCTTTTCCTGCCTTGGAGCCTGAGACAAAGGCCAACTCATTGTTCCTCCCCTCCCGGTCCAGCCCCAAGAAGCTTCCCTGACTCCTCCCACTCCCACCCCAGAGTTGCAGCTTGGAGTGCAAGGAAAACAGCCTCGCTGCTCCAGGCTGGAAATAGAGGGGCCTTTGCTCACGTCATTGCATGAAATCCACCATCTGCCACTTAGCAAGAGAGTCAGGGACGTTTAATGTGAAAACTCTCACTCGGGCAGTTGGCTGTATTCCAGGGTGAGGACACAGCTGGTATGTTAGACCGGGGACCTGGGCTACTGAAGTTAGGAATTCACCTAATACTGAACTCATGAGTAGCAGAGCCATGGTCAGAGATCACTTCTCTTTCCACAGCTACCTTTTTGCACTCATAGACCACAGGCAGCAGGGCCTGGGCCAGCATTGCCTGGCCTAAGGGCCAGGGATTCATCAGATTGGCCCAGGAGGTGGGTGGGTACCCCTGCCTCCACCACCCTGAGCTTTCCCCCTCTTTTTTACCTGCTTGACTTGGAGGTGAAGAGGCAAGCAGACTGGTTATGATTATCTAAAACTCCAAAGTGTCTATTTCTTTGCCACTAGGGAAAGGAAACACATCAGTATTTCCTCCTTCTCTGTCTTTTTAGTATTGAGCAGTCATGGCTGGAGCAAGGAGGTAGGGGAAAGGAGAGGAAGGGGGCCACCATCCTCTATCTGATCCTCTTGAATCTGGGTTTTGGCAGCTTGGATGGCTTTGCCTGCCTTAAACCTCAAGAGAGTCTGGAAGGAGCTGCTCTCTGCTGGGTGTGGCTCTTTTATGGGCTGATTTCCTAAAGTCTCCACACCTCCCCTGGAAGTCACTGCAAAGGCTGGGCCAGGAGGAACAGGATTTGTAATCTTTTTTATCCTCCAAAGCAACCAGCTGCATGTTGTGCAGACAACCCTGGACTCCAAGTCCCCTTACCTGACATCTCAAGGAAAATGCTTGCCAGCGTGAGCAGAGTGGGTCTCAGGTGTGACTTCTCATCTGTGCAGGGCCTGCCTCAGTCCCTTCAGTCTCCCCGACACAGGTCATCCTTCCAGGGCTCAGGTGGGGCACCTTGGTGCTAGGTCTGATTCTTCTTGATCTCAGGGCTTTTCTGGTCCAGCAGAAATCCCACTGAGCATGAGGGGATCCAGTTGTATCTAACTGATACTAGTTCCTTCCTCTGTCCCTTCCTTCCTGGCTTACTACATTGGCCCACCCTGTCCCCACCTGGGCCAGCCTTCAACATGGGAGAACTGTTGTCAAAAGCTAAGTGGAATTATGTAACTCCTCAGCTCAAATCCTCTCCCATGACTCCCCATTTTCTCCAAGCAAAAGCCACAGATATGCAAGGACTGGGAACGCATAGGACCAGCAAAGGAGGACCAGCAAGGACCCTTCCACCACGCTGCCCTCCTTCTTTCTCCGTCTGTAATCATATCAGCCTCCTGAGACCACCAGCACAGCAGCCATTCTTCTGGTACTACCCATCTAATTTCTCTGCCCTAGGTTTCCTTTAACCTCTTTGCTCACATTAAATGCCTCTTTCTTGATGAAGCTTACCCTGCCATCATAGTTAAATTGAGAAAGTCTCCTTAGGGGAAGCTCTGAATGAAGTCCTGAATAAGTGTGTGCTATCGGTGTGGGCATGGTCGTGTCAAGGACCCCGTCTCAGTTACTGTTCTATGACTGGGAAGAAACACCATGACCCAGGCAACTCTTATAAGGAAGCATTGAACTCGGGGCTTAAGCATGTTTTATAAGTCATGGTGATCACAGAGTGAAGCAGACAGGCCTGGTACTGGAGCATACAGATGAGAGCCTTATGTCCTGATCCACAGGATCAGAGAAGACAGAGAGACAGAGAGAAAGAGAGACAGAGAGCCTGGTGTGGGCTTTTGAAACCTCCTTTATGCCCCATCTTCTAATCCTTTTCAAACTGTTTAGTAACTGGGGGCGAAGTATTCAAATATATGAGCCTCGGGAGGCCATTCTCACCGAAACTTCCCCTCAGGGTGAGGCTTAAAGGGGTGGTGTGTGAGTAGATACTGATAGTATGTGTAGAAAATGTCCACCGTAGCTGGGCATGTATATCCTGAAGAGACTTCGCCTACCAAGATTAGCAAACCTTGTGTCTCCTTGTGTGTACTAACCCCACCCCCTTGCTCAGCTGTATGCAAGAACCCTACCTCTCTGTTCAACTACATATTATAACAAGCTGAGCTTCTGCCATGCTGTGGCTTCTCCATGAGAGAGCCCAGTCTGCTCAGCTCCAGCTTTTCTGTGACCATCTGTTGGTCTGTCCTTCATTCTCTTGCTGTCCCAGTCCGGTCAAGTCCTCAGAGCTTTGCAAAGACTCAGCACCCCATGTCAGCATCTCTACTTTTCTTGTTCTATTCTTGTGTTAGACTCACATCTTGATATCATAGCATTTACCTACAGCTATTTTAAACATGTATCTCTTAATATATGGTCCCCTACTAAAAAGTGTGCTTTGCAAAGTTAGGGACTTTTGCTGTTGTTTGTTTGTTTGTTTGTTTGTTTGTTTGTTTGTTTCTGGAGTGTCCCCAGGACTTGGTGCCTTGCCTAATGGAGGTGTTTAAGGAGTAGTGTGTGGCCTATGATGGCCATTCACCCACACACTCTCCCCATGGATCTGTACCCTGAACAACTACTCTGGCTTCTTTTCATTCATCTAGCAGGCCCATTGGGCACTGCCAGATGGAGTCAAAAGGGAAGAGACAGACTGGGAAAGATGGGGTTGATAGAGGATGGGGATCTATGCTATAAAAAGAACACTCAAACAGCCACACAAAGGAGTGGGCCAGGGACAGAAGGATAGCGCAGTGCCAGAATGCTTGCTTAGGTGCCTTGGGTTCAAGTTCCAGCACCAGAAGAAAAGCAAGGAAGGCCAAACCTTTGATGACACTGTCACCAAAGAAGACTGTCACTCACTCACTCCCTCTCCCAAACTGGCAGTTTTCAAAGTTTCAATTATTCCAAATCAGCCACAGTCTACCAATATCAAGTGGGAAATTCCCAGAAGTAAGCAGCTCACAAGTTTTAAGTTCGATGCCCTCTGGAGTCAGTCTGATGAACTGTAGTGCCCTCTATTCCCTCCTGCTGGGGTAGGAATGGCTCCTTTGTCCCACGTACATGCTACCTGCCCATCGTCACTTGTTAGCCAGCGTGGGTTTCCGACCTTCTGCATAACTACTACAGTACTTGTGTACAAGTCACCTTCCATTTACTTCAGCACAGTCCCAAAGCACAAGTAATACCAGCAGCTTGGATATGCCAAAGAGCACCCATAGAGTGTCATTTAAGTGACAAGGTAGAAGTTTTTTGGCTTCAGAAAAAAAAAATCACGCACTGGGAGCTTGCTAAGATGTACAGTAAGAATGGATCTATCCATGAGATTGTGAAGAAGAAAAATAAATCAACAGTTTCATTGCTGTGTTTCAGACTGCAAAAGTCACAGTTACAGTGCCCAGTAAATGCTTGGTGAAGACAGAACAGGTATTAAACCCATAGGCTTTGCTACCGTCTGCGGTTTCAGGCATCCAGTTGGAGGTGGAAATATATTTGCCGTGGATAAGGGGGCACTATTTATTCAGGTAGTAAATGCACACGTGGAAGGTGTTCTTCACTGCATGCCATTAAAGCATTACAAGCTGAGGCCATCACACCTTTTAGAACTGTCCGGATCCAGAACACTTGCAACATCCAGTGCTAGTGACGCATGGAGCCACATGGACATGGAGCAACCGATGCTAGCCATAGCTGGTGGGGTGCAAAACGGTACAGGGGCTTCAGCAGGCAGTCTGGCGCTCTCTAATAAAACAAAGTACTCTCACTATGCAGTCAACAACTGTGCCCCTTGATGTTTACTGGAGGAGTCAAAACCTTATGCCCACCTATGCTTATTTAGAATTGCTAAGACTGACAAGCAGTCAAGGCCTAGGCAAATGGACAAACACAGTGTGGTATACTCATCAGAAGGCACGTTTTCCATCACTTAAACGATAGATGAAGCCACAAAGCGACATGGAGGAATCTTGAACACACTGTTACTATGTGAAACGGGGGTATGCTGCTGTCTGATTCTGACTCTGTGGCATTCTGGGCAAGATGAAATTATGGAGACTTTAAAACAGATCAGTGGTTGGCCAGGGCTTGGGGCAGAGGAAGGATGGAGAGGACAATGTTTGTGGCCACAGGGGTTCTTTCTGTGCTACTATAGTGATGAATGGATGTAATTGGGCATTGTTCCAAATCTGTAATGTGTACTTCCAGGGCGGAAATGACAGATTTGGAGCAATAGTGATTCTTCTACTGGTTTATTGGATCTAACACCCATGCTCTTGTGGGACCTGTTGAGAGCTTTGTGTGGTGGGGTTGAGGGGTGGGAGAGGTTGGAGGTGTTATATGAGAACTTTCTGTGGTTTTTACTTAATTTTGCTGTAAATCTAAAACTGTCTTAAAGCAGAGTCTGTATTTTTTTTAAAGTTGAACTGACCACTGATCTTTTTTGTTGTATGTTTAATTTTTTCACAAGTCCATACATATATATGATATATGCACATCTCCTTAATATCTCCTCCCCCTCCTGCCAAGGCGTAAGGAAGTAAGTGATGTCCCTATCAGGACCGGAGTACTGTCTTTTGTCCTATTTGTCCCTTGTGTGACTTGGCAAGGTAGCCAGGCATTGAATTTTGTTTATTTACTTTAACGTTTTCTATTTATTTATGTTATGTGTATATGTGCTTTGCTTGCATGTATGCCTACATACCTCATACCATGCCTGGTGCCCTCAGAGGCCAGTAGAGGATTTCAGGTAGACTGTGACTGGAGTTACAGATAGTTGTGAGCTTTCATGTGGATGCTGGGAAATCAGACCTGGATCTGCTGCAAAAGGCAGGCATCACTCCTTCCCTCTTCCCAAGAAGTTTCTTTGCTCCTTCAAGTCTCCTTTGCCTTTTACAGCTCCACTGCATTTAATTAGGGCTGCTTGGGTGAGTGTGGGGGTGGAGCCAGTATTTACTCCGGTTAAGGGCAGCTTAGCCATTGATCTTAAACTCTTTAAGGTTGAATAGCTATCTCTTTCCCAACTAAAGAAGCCCCTGGGTCTCTATCTGGGATTGGGTTTCTTCTAGAACAATCTTCATCTCAAAATCCTCAGGATCCAAGAAGATTCAAGATTTAGGAGTGGAGAATCCTCTGCGGGTGCCTTTTCTGTTCAATTGGAGGATGATACAACAGACTTCTTATTGCTGCCCTCAACCCCAGCCCCGGCCATGGGAAGCAGGATCCTTGGATCCACTGAAATATCACCATTGCCCTGGGGGGAGCGGGAGGATGGAAGCAACAGGGAGGCAGGATGGGCCTAGATGCTGCTGCTAGGAAGCAGCGCCAGGAGGCTGGCCTCTGTCTGGAAGTCAAGATCTACCCAGTCCTTGATTTTTCTCTCCCACAGCAATTCTGTCCTGAGGACATTTCGCAGTACAGTTTGTCACCCCCGTGTCTGTCATACTTTAAAATGCAGTTTGTATTCAAACCCATGAGCAATAAGGACAAGAATGAATGAATGAATGAATGAATGAATGAATGAATGAATATAAAATCACTGTAGCTTCAGAGATTTGGATTGTGCTAAAAGGGTCACACATATAATCTCAGTCTGTACAGTGGTCTTATCACAAAAGTACAAGATCAAGTTTGGATCTCCACTGTTTAAAGTCAACAGTGACCATGTGTCGTCAGTATAGGTTGCTAGGCAAAGGGGCAACTTAACTCCAGCGTCTGGGGGTCGGATTGCCTGCCTTTTGCAGCAGATCCAGGTCTGATTTCCCAGCATCCACATGAAAGCTCACAACTATCTGTAACTCCAGTCACAGTCTACCTGAAATCCTCTACTGGCCTCTGAGGGCACCAGGCATGGTATGAGGTATGTAGGCATACATGCAAGCAAAGCACATATACACATAACATAAATAAATAGAAAACGTTAAAGTAAATAAACAAAATTCAATGCCTGGCTACCTTGCCAAGTCACACAAGGGACAAATAGGACAAAAGACAGTACTCCGGTCCTGATAGGGACATCACTTACTTCAAGGCACTTGCATAGCACAGTTGAGCCTCCAGCCCCAAAATGCCTGAGTACAGAAGCCTACCTCCAAGAGCATACCATTGATATGGAGGTGGACAAAAGAAAGGGAAGACAAGGCTTTTAGGTTTTTTATTTCAGTGCCTGGAAAAATGAGGAAGGAAAACGTGATTATTTCCATTACTACATGCTGTAGTTTAGCTGTGGTCAGTCCCCCAAGGGCTTGTGTGCTGGAGGCGGTGTTCTCGGTGTGCTGATGTGAAAGGTGACAGAGCTTAGTGGGAGGTGGGGAGGTCACTGGGGACATTGCTCTCAGAAGCGATTGATGCTGGCCTCTGAGTGGCTCCCTTGAGAGGGGGCTGTTAGTAAAGAGAGCAAGGCTGGGCCCGAGAAGATGGTTCAGTAGGTGAAAGTGCTTTCTGTGCAAACCCAAGGACCCGAGTTTGGGTCCCCAGAACCTGCCCCCAACACACACACACACACACACACAAAGCTGAAGTAGCTTCAATATTTGTATACCCAGAGCACCCCCATAGGCAGTTAGGAGATGGAGATGGAAGAATCGATCACCAGAGGCTCAGGTCAGCTAGCCTGATTCCCTGATTAGGCAGTCAGAAAGACTTGTTCTCAAACCAACACCTGAAGGTAACATGCCCATCCCAAATACACACACACACACACACACACACACACACACACACACGCACGCACGCACGCACACACGCACGCACACACATGCACAGGTACATACACCTCACACATTCACACACACATGCTTGTGAGCACACATATGCACATTCATACATATGTCCACTCATATACACTTACACAGATACACACATGTACGCGCACACACACACATACACACACACACAGGCACGCACACACGCACAAGCAAATCTGGTCCTTCCCCAGTCTGTGGCTCCTTGTCCCTTGTGATTCCAACATGCGCGAGCATGCCATTGTGAGGCCATCGCAGCAATGCCTGCATCAGAACTAAGCAGAAGTTGGTACATTTCCTTGGACCTCCAGAACTGTGAGCTAAGTAAACCTCCTTTCTTTATAAACTAAGCAGTCTTGTGCATTTTGCTTTAGCCACAAGAAACAGATGATTACACTACATTGAAAGCATTGCCCTTGTTGGCAATGTCCTCTACACCTTCTTTGGTTTCCTGCCTGAGGTTGTTTCTAAGCCTCCCAGTTTGTTCCCAACCTCCGAGTTTGTTTGTTTGTTTGTACGTTTGTTTCTAGATTAGGGAAAATTAAACACAGAAAAGACAGCCTGGCTACAGGTAAGGTTGAACAGCAGTTTGAACTGGGCAAGTTCTCCCTTAAAACGTCCTTGTTCCTGGTGAGGGCACACGGAGGAAGAACCAGGAGTCCCTCAAGCTGGCTGCACTTCCATTGTTCATCTTTAAGCTATCCGTCTTAAGTGACTTTTTTTCCCCTTCTTTCTCTTCGCTGTCAGCCATGAAGGAAATGATGTCTTAGGAGACAACTTTACATTTTTTCAGTTCAAGTTAAGTTCACTAAGGCAGCATTTAAAGTCACCCGGCTCACAGACGCACAGATTAAGTACACTGCTCTTAGCACTGCTGCGGCCCACGTCACTCAGGCCTTGCTTTTATAAGTGAGAAATGGATGCAGCGTGTGGTGGTATTCATGCTCCTATGGGGATGGTGATACTTTCAGCCTGAGGAAGGCATGTATGGAGTGGGGAAGGTCTGCCCCAGGGAGAGCCGAGGGCTCGTCTGGTGTGTGAACTCCGGAGTCCTAGGCTCCCACACCTTTGTGTTCCTCTGCAGTTTTCTCTTCTCTTCACGGGTGTCCAGTCGCCACATCTGTCCACTCGGGTCTAAGAAAATGAAGGTAAAAAGCCAAACTCGGCAAGAATTGCAGGTCTTGCTCTCTCCCTCCCCTTAGCCAGCTGTGTGCTTGGAGCCATCCTGTGGTTGTGAACAGGAAGGAGTGGGGAGCCGCCAGAAGCACAGGGTGCAGCTGGGGAGTGGAGAACACTCGGCAATAAAAATTAATAAGGTCAGGAGAGCGCAAAGGGAGAGAGGGCAAAGGTCCCCCCACCCTTTTCTTAAGTACTTGGGAAATTATTATTTCAATTACTATGAAAATGTATTTTATTAGAACATGGAAATTTATCATTGACACTCAAAAACCTGAAAAGCAATATCCAGCACTATAATATGCTGGGTCTCCACATTGCAAGAATGAGTTATTAAATCCCAAGACGAATGCTTTCAGTTCCGTTAACTGTGGCAGTTAGAAAAGAAAGAATTCTAAGCTGGCTGTAGATTCCCAATACCTCTGCATCAAAGGCCTCTAGCTGCCCCCTAATCCCCCCTCCCTGTATCTTTAAGGATCTGGATCTTACAGCCCTTTCATGCTTTCTACCATCATGTGACAGTCATCGATGAAAATTCAAGGTGTAAGAAAAAAAGAAACAGCAAATTAAATGCAAACCAGAGAGGGTTTTTTATTATTATTAAAAAAAAAAAAAAAAAAAAAGCAGTTGCATATAGTTCAATTGTTGGAAGCGTGAGGACGTAAATGCAGTGCATTCTTATGTATAACAGCTTTTCCTTCCGCTCCCATGGCAGCCTCAGTAACTGTGTGCTTCTGTTCTGCATGAATAAATATGTATAAAACGTAATGCTGCAAAGAAATAAAATCCGATAACTGAAAGATACCATTTCTTAGATTCCGGGAGTAACACGAGGCACCCGCTTTCCTGATTCTTTAGTATTTATGTGAGGAGCCTTTGAAATGATAATGCAGAAATTATTATTTATTTTTTCCAGAGGCAAGTCATTTCCAGCTGTTCTTCAGGGCTGTAAACCTCGGGCAGAGGGTCTGGTGGTCCACCTACCTTGGGGCTTTATAAGGGTTGGTGGCTGGCTGTCAGCTTCCCCATACAGGCCTTTTAGCCAGAACTTCCAAAATCCTTCCACTGCTTTGGGAGGCAGCTTCATTATTGAAATGATGGATGATCCCTTGGATTCTGCCTCAAGCAGCCTTTTCTGAACTGGGTTTCATGAGATTTCAAGTGCCAGAAGAGAGACACTCTCCTGTAGCAGGCAAGGGACCAAATCCTCCCCTTTCTCTCTGGAGTCCTAAGTTACAAGAGGCACTGATCTCCAATATAACCCAACTTTTTGTTGTTGGTTTTATCGTTTGTCTGTTTTAGAGACAGGGTCTCAAAGCCAACCTTGAACTTGTGGAAATTTTCCTGTCTCAGCCTTCTGAGTGCTGGGATTACACGCACGCACTGCCACACCTGGCTGTCAGCCTTTTTTTGTTGTTGTTGTTGTTGGTGTTGTTTGTCAGCTTGGTTTTTTAATTTGTTCATTTGTTTTATAAAGGGGGATATTGCTTATAAATTTTGGCATTTTCTGTGTGTGGGCACACACTTGTATGCACGTGTTCCTGTCATGACACGTGTGTGGAGGTCAGAGGACAGACTCAGGGTCAGTCCTCACCTTCTACCTCATTTGAGACAAAGTCTTACACCCATTGCACACAGTAGGCTAGCTGGCCCTCGGGCTTCTAGGGATTTTCCTGTCCCCGTGTCCACCTTCAGGAGGAATGCTGGGCTTGGAGATGTTCAGACTGTGACATCCAGCTTCACATTAAGTTCTTAAGATGCAAACTCATGCTCTCAGATTTGTGCAGCAGGCGCTTTGCCTACTGAGCCGTCTTCCCAGCCCACACTCTGTCACTTTCTGTCAATGATAAAATACACAAAACCGGGCTCTGTCATTTGTGAGGGCAGACACAGGGAGTTACAGGAGGCTGGGTCTCTGATTCCATTACCCACTGCTCTGGAACACCAACCCAGCCCATCTTTCTGTTCCTTTCCCAGAATTCCCATTCACACGGTGCTGAAACCCAGCAGTTTGGGGCTATGTTTTGGAATCCATCCAACCTCCCTAGATCGTCTCGCCTCTATATCGTCTCTTTCCCCCGTGTGCCTGCTCCTTCTGACCTTTCTATTCTGGGTCTCCTAGGTCTTGGAGGTTCAGCTCAGATACCACTTGTTTGGCTTTGTTATCAGTTCAGCTCTTGTCCCACCTACATCTGTACACCTTTCTGGTTGTCTTGGCAAGCTTTCTATGGGGCAGACAACATACATGGCTTAGGACTTTCTGTATTATAAGTTCTTGATGCTGTGGTGAATGAGCAGTATCCAGTGTCTACTGAAGTAAGAACTGGATGAACTATTGAGAACCAGTGGTACCTACCATTCTCTATCCCTCCTCTAGTCATCCTTCAGGATGGTCCCCACTCCAGGAGAAGTCTGGTGTGAGAGTATCTGGGGACATTTGAGAAACCGTAAACTGAAGACAGGGGTTCCTCCACTGTGACAGAGGTACTATGTTCTGTCTATACTCCAGCTCACAAGCAGACTTCCTTCTGGATGATGGATGTTTACAGTGTGTGGCTTGTATGACAAACAACCCTTGAAGCAGACAATAAGAAGGAAGGAAACTGAGGAAGAATTTTTGGGTTGCAGGGATCCTGTGATGGCTGTTCTTGGTTGCCAACTTGACTATGCCTGGACTAAAGCTCCAAAATGGAAGGGCGTACCTGTGAGAGTTTTGCTTAATTTGAAGTAGGAAGATCTACCTTCAAGCTGGGCCATGCCTTCTGCCGGCAGTCTATACAAAGGACATGGAAGAAGGAAGCTTTGCCCTTTGCTTGCTTGCTCACTCCTCTTTAGCAAGTCATTCCTTCACTGCATCAGAGCCTACTTCTTCAGGATTCCAGCATATGCTGAAGACCAGCGGAGATGTCCGGCCTCAGTGACTGAACAGCTACTGGAGTCTTGGACCTTCCATTTATTAGCAGCCATTTTTGAATTTGCTGGGCCACAGTGTGTAAGTCATTCTAATAAATTCCCTTTAGATAGATAGATAGATAGATAGATAGATAGATAGATAGATAGATAGATAGATATTCATTCTATAACTTCTGTTACTCTGGAGAATTCTAGATAATACAGATTCCATTAGCTTCTTTGAGCAAAACCAAAATTAGATTTTGTGGGAAAAAGAAGAAAGTAAGCAAATTTATCTTGAAGTTATGGAAGTAAATATGGGGGGTTTGACAGAACCTTTTCCTTTGACTCTGTGTGACCTTGAGCTAGTTATATGATATGACTAGGCCTTACTTGGTTGTGTTTAAAATGAGAATAACCATAGTGTCTCCTTAAGACCAGGTGAGAATCTCAACACAAATCACACAGCCTGATTTCTGGAAGAGATGCTCTCTACACCTGTTCATTATTGGAATTATGGTCTGGACCTCGGGAATCCATTCTGCCCTTATAAATTCATCAAGTAGACCTCCATGTCCACTGCCTCTTCCAAACCAGTTTTCCTAATGAAGTAGAAACAGTCCCTAAATAGCCAGGCAGTGAGCAGACTCCCTTGTACTCAGCCCTTTGGCCGCAGGCAGGAGGTTCCCTGACCATTCATTCCAACTGACCATCCTTTCCTGTCCTTGGCCACCTGGATGAAGTCAGCTGATTTGGAAGAGGACTGGTGCGTAACCAAGGTGTTCTGGTTATATCGCTATGGATCAAATCCTCTACTTAGCTCGATGTGGAGAGACCAGTGCTTAGGAACACTGAGCTAGGTCACTCTTGCACACTTTTTTCCCATCGGGGCCAGATCCTCTGTGCTCTCTAACTGGGTAAATAGGTCCCTGAGACTTGAATGCTTACAAGGGAACAGCTTAGATGTTCTAAGTCAGAGAATATAGACAATTACTATGTCATTCCTGGGTACCGCAGATGAGAGCCAAGGAGGTACATAGTATAGTCTTAGAGCCAATATCTAAGAAATACACTGGGAGGGATGGAGAGAGGATATGGTGCGATGTCCTGGAAGCCCGACATCGGGGATTTGGTCGTGTGTGTGTGTGTGTGTGTGTGTGTGTGTGTGTGTGTGTGTGTGTGTCGTGCCCAGGCACAGCACAGCCAGGAGGTTCACAGGTCAGCCCAGTGCAAACCTAGTACACCTGTGGATGACTCACCTTCCTGGCCCGACGCACAAAACCTGCCAGGACAACATGGGTAACAAGGGCTTTCTACATCTGCCCGATACATCACTGCAGAGCTTGCTGATTGCATAAACATTGCCTGCGGGACACCTGCAGTGTTTGACAATAGGACTCAGAGCTGCAGGAGGATGCTAGGAAAGGCACCTGGAGACCCAACAGCAGCAGCGAGAGATCAGTTGTCTGCCCCACTGGAGACAAGATGACTTCAACACCCATACATCACATTAGTCAACACACAGGATTATTACCTTCTCAGCTGAAATGGCCAGGCCCGGACTGGCAGGCAGGAAGGCTGGCAGATCCAGCCATCCCTATATCCTCCAAACTAACCTGGACGACACAGACAGCCCTGGCTGCTTCAGGCTGGATGTCTGCAGGTAAATTGAAGACAGGTGCCATAACTCCTGAGAGGGTGTGGGGGTGGGGGGGAGTGGTTGAGGGTGGCATCTGAAGAGGGCCAGTTCCCTCGGATTTCGGGTAACTGGCACAGGGGAGCCTCTACTTGATGTTCTGTAGATCAGCTCATATGGACTCATTGGGAGAGACTAGACGCTCAGAACACCCAGAAGGAGCTGTGCTGAGGCTGCAGAAGGCTCCTGTGTCTGGGTCGCACTCTCATGCGTTTTTACACTTTTTTGCATCAGTTTACCTGACGCGCCAAGTCAGTGAGATTGCTGCAGTGAAGGTTGTGAGTCAGCCCAGAAGCTCACACATCACGCATTGCTGCAAAGTACAGAGAGAGAAGAGGGCTTCCCTGTTAGGCCTGGGTCCTGGACTCCAAGCGTCTCCTCCTCCAAGCTCCTCACATGGGTTCTTCACTCCTGGCCAACCTGGAGTAGAACCCAGGATCTGCTGACTGGAGTACATTCCCTGAACTCACCAAAGAACCAAAGATATAATGTATAGGACAGAGCTCAGAAGCGATGGGGGATGGGACGGGACAATGACTGATGAGGGACCCCTCCTTTTCAAAGCATCCTTATTCTTTAACCGCAATGATTACAACAAAGACACCATGGACAGACAGACTCCAGAGGCTGGAGGGAAATAGGACGATACCGTCCTGGTCTCTGACGACAGAACAATGGAGAAGGGCAAGCACTGGGAAGCTGCTCAGGTACCTCCACCTCTTTTGTGGGAAAAAGGAAAGAAGGAAGGAAGGAAGGAAGGAAGGAAGGAAGGAAGGAAGGAAGGAAGGAAGGAAGGAAGGAAGGAAAGAAGGGAGACAGACAGGTTTCGTGCCTAGACAACATCGGTTTCAAGTCTTGCTTTGGCATAATCTTCCTGTCTCAGAATCTACTCATAGCCAGTGATACCATAGGACAGGCAGGTAGGAAAATATCTCCAAATGATGAACAAAAAGCCAGGCATGCAGATACAAGGAACTTACCTAAGTCCACAAGGTGGAAGCACGTACCCTCTGGAAGGATCTTCAATATATTTATTGTGATGTTGAAAGAAGGTACCAGGCATAGGACCTAACTAACCCTGTTAGACCCTCACTGGCTCTAGGTTTGCCCTTTTTTTGAGTCAGGGTCTCCTGTCGCCTCCAGCCAGCCTCGACATGTGCCTGAAGATGGTCATGAACTTCCTGTTCCTCCTGTCTCTACTTCCTGAGTGCTGGGATTAGAGGCATGCGCCACAGTAACCAAGTTTTTGCTTTTGCTTTATCTGTCTTTCATGTGGTACTGTGGGTTGAACCCAGGGCTCTACACATGCTAGGCAATGAACTGAACCACATAACTCCTTTGCTCCTGATTCACTCTGCTGCTGTGACCCTGGGAACGACTGGACTGATAGAAAGACATCTTTATGACAAGGTATCAGATATACTCCCAAGCAGCAGCAGGCCTCACACAACAGATCTCCCCATGATGAGACCACGTCCAAAGGACGGACCAGACACTGCTCCCTAAAGCAGAAAAATAAACTCACAGCTCCCCACAAAGCCCTGGAAGGACCAGAGCTGAGGTGGTCGGCAGACCTACTGTGAACACCCCGATCTGCTCCTTTGGGACTCTCAGAGCCAGGGATTTTGCCTTAAAACTCCAATTACAACGTATCTGATCTGTCACCAGCCTGGGAGCACCCCGGAAGCAGGGCCAGCACCTAAGCCACTCTTGTATTTCTAAGTCCTAGCCCTGGCACAAAAGAAACAGGTGATAAGCGGGTCGTACCCCAGTGATTCGTTAAGTACCAAAGACAAAATTTAACCTTCCAAGAAGAACCATAGAAGCAGTGAAATGGTGTCTTCTGGCTGGCACAGCCAACTCAGTCTGGAGCCCGCAGCAGCTACGCTGCCTGCAGTGGGCTTACCCCAGACTAGGCCTGCCAATCATGTATTGGGGAGGAGCTTAGCAGACCCAAGCGGAACTACTGGTTACTGATGGATTCTGGACAGAAGGTAGTCATTGTCATTCCGCTGTGTACCCACTAAGGAACCCACCAGGCTCCAGAGGATTCCTGGTTCCAAACCTGTGGTCACACAGATGATTCTGGTTAAATTCAATGAATCCCAAACAACAATGACAGTAATAACAAAGTCATGAGCGGGGGAGGGACTTGTAGGAGGGTAATAGAGGTAGGAGGGAGGCTAGCAGGGTGAGTTATTAGTATTTTAATAACCAGAATAGACTTTGTACATTATGAAATTATCAAATGGTAAACATTTTTTTTGAAAAATTTTAAAGAAAATAAAAAGACCTAAGCAAAAACAAAAGCAGGAAACAACTGTGGGACAATCAGGTTCCAATTCCTCAGGTTACAGGAAGCTAAAAAGGTGAGGCCATCTACAAAACCCATCGTGGCCATTTTAAACAGGACTGGCTCCTAGGCATCCTTCACCACATCGTCCCACACTGTTGGGAGGGGACAGACAGAGAGGCTCATACACTGAAGAACCGAGCTGCATGATTCAGCCCACATCTGCAGCAGCAATGCAATTATCTCAGAGACCCAAGCGCTGGTGGCTGATGGGAGCTGTAATCATCAAAATCCCCTTAGCCTCCCTCCCAGAAAGAAGGAAACAAATGCCTTTCAACATTTCTGCACAAAATACAATGTGTCAAACGCTACTTCTGGGCGGGGGCAACTGTTTCACTTTTTGGTTTTGATTTCTGAGACAGGGTCTCACTATGTAGCCGGGCTGTCCTGGAACTCACTGTGCAAACCTGGCTAGCCTCAAACTCACAGAGATCCAACTGCCTCTGCCTCCTGAGGGCCAAGATTAAAGGTGTGCACCACCATGACCTGCTGCAACTGGTTTTGAAAGTAGCTGAAAATCCTCTTTCTAAAAAGCAGGTGGCCACACGTGTTGAATTTTGCTTCTAATCCGAATAGGTCCACCCAACCAGGGATGGTGACATGCCTGGAATCCCAACACTTGCGGATGGAGGGAAGGAGGAGCAGTTCAAAGCCGTAGGCTACATAAAGTGTTCAAGATCAGCCTGGGCTACATGAAATCTTGTCTCAAATAATCAAATAAACAACAAAACCAGAACTGATATTAAAGAGTGGGCCAGAATAAAGCAGATAATGAGGTGGTGGTTAACAATGTTGAGAGTCTGGGTAATGAGCTTTCGAGAAGTTTCAGCTAAGCAGAGCAGCCCCGAGTGGTCTCTGGTCTCTGTCCACTAGGGGGCTCTGGAATGGTTGTAGCCACTTAATTTACTGTCCAAGCACATGACTCTCACAGGGCTCCTGTGTCAAGTGGCACACAAAGTCACTTGGAGACTCAGCTGGCATTATAAATGAGAGGCATTACTGCAACAAATGGAAGAGACAGGCTGTGGATGACCAGCCTACAATTTTAAAGGCAAATGCGTCCCCAGCACTCCTATGGCATCTGGATTCTGTTTTTCATGCAGGGAAGGTGACTTTTCACTCATGAAAACCTGTGGTTCCCTGACCTACCAGGGGCTTTACTACCCTTGAGGCATTTCTGTAAGATGGGGGAGCCTCAGCCCTCATGAGGAGCCACCCTTCCCCCTTCCTGCCCTGCTACTCACTGGTGGGGTAAGGTGACTGACTGACTTCTGCAGAATGCATTCCCAAAACCTTCTGTGACAGTCTGGGCTATGTCTGTCATCCAAAGGTGTTGCATAAGAATTAAAGGGCAAAGGAAGAAAGTCGGGGTGTTTCCATTTTTGCCTGTTGTCAGTGATCCTGCCCTCAGCCAGTGTCTGCCGGCCCCCTGAGTCAGGGCTCACACAAGGATACCTGGGCTCAGGGAATCCAGAGCCCCTCATTCCCACTCGGCCTCTCTGTCCGAGGAAGGTAACTGCTTCCAGTTGCTACTAAGTTGGGATGGCCTCTCATCCTCCTTTCATGCCTCAGACCTCCCATTATCTCCGGAAGCAATCCCCAAAACAACTACCCCAGAATAATTACCCCTTTTATTTTCAGTACTCAATAAGGATTTGGATAAAGATGAAAATTCCCAGCTGACCCAGACACCAAGGGCAAGCTCTGAAGAAGGGCTCACACCTGCTCTGGTGATCAAAGATGGCCACCTGGCACCTTGCTACACAGAGGGCCCTGAACTTGTCAGTTCTCACTTCCTAAGTGTGTTGATTAATTGGCATCATCAACTTGAGTGAATAGAGATGGTTAGGCACACTTCTGGGTGAGTCTGTGGGGATGGTTTCAGAAAGGGTTAACCAAGGTGGAGTACTGATGTCATTTCCATAGGCTCCCCTACTCCCAGAGGGGTAACAAAAGAAGGAGGAGGAGGAGCAGGAGGAGGAGGAGCAGGAGGAGGAAGAAGAAGATGAAGAGGAGAAGGAGGAGGGGGAGGAGGAGGAGAATGAGGGGGAGGAGATCAGGATTCCTCTCTGTCAGCTTCCCAGTCTGCTGAGATACATATATACCAACTCCCAGTAGCACTGCCAAGAACTCCTCCTTGTCTTGTCCACCATAATGGACTGTCTCCTTTCAAACTGTAAGCCAAAAGAAACCCTCCTTTAGGCTTCTTCTACCAGGAAGTTTGTCAGAATGATTGGGGGGGGGGGGGGGGATATAAGTAACTAATACCCTAAGGCTTCGGTACTTCTTCATCTATCTTTCTCTCATCTGTCCTTCCCTCTGGCCAAATGCTTCCTGAATACAGGGATTTTGTTCCATTCATAGCTGCCTCCAGAGCCTAAAGCCACACCAGACATATAGTAGGCACAAAAGCTTTGTTGAAAGAAGAGAAATCCAGGGTTTTCTCCTCCTGACCTGATGACTCTGCTTTGGAGTTTGGCTCCCTCTCTGGGGTAATCTCTTCCCCCTTCCTGAAGCCCAGGCCAATTTTGGAAGATCCTGCCCCAGATACAGGGAGACAATGAAATGTAGAAATTAAGAATGAGGCTGTGGGGTCAAAACCCAGGATCAGTTAACTTATAACTTATGTGACCACAGGGGATGGGGGATACCTGGTTTTACGTCTCTAAACCTCAGTTTCTCCAGCCATAAAACAAGGCTGACATTGACTTTCCTGGGATTATAAACATTAAATGAGATAATACATGTAAAGCTCTGGCTTCCGCTTATGTGGCCTTATTATGACCAATGCCATCTGCTCAGCATCTCAGCTCAATAGGATTGGTAAAGGAGACCTGATGGGATCTGGTAGTTTTTCCAGCATGACTGTCATCAACTGTCCATGTGGGTTGGAGGTCCAACCCACCTTCATCTCATTAAGCGTTTCTGATCTTCCTCCCTATCCAGAAAGAAAGTTTTCAGAGTTGGGATTCTCTCTCTCTCTCTCTCTCTCTCTCTCTCTCTCTCTCTCTCTCTCTCTCCCTCTCCTCTCCTCTCCTCTCCTCTCCTCTCCTCTCCTCTCCTCTCCTCTCCTCTCCTCTCCTACTCCTTCTCTTTTTCCCCTAGAAAAATGACCTAGAAACTCAAGGCAACCTGGCCAAGGCCTTACAAACTGTTCTGGGCAGAGGGCAGAGGGCAGAGGGCAGAGGGCAGAGGGCAGAGGGCAGAGGGCAGAGGGCAGAGTTCTCTGGGTCCCTTTAGGATGCCTGTACATTGTTAGTACCCGTGACATGGCCAGCACTGTCCATTGGAGGTGAGTCTAACTGATGAAGGAATGTGAAGGTCTTGCTTCCTGACCCCTCAAAGTATAGCATCAGGGATGCATGAGAACGTCCACCAGTACTGGGGAAGTGAGGGGTGTCCCACCACTGTGGTCGGGACCATGACCCTAGACAGAAGCTGTAAGCACAAGGCTATGAGCATGTATTCATGGCTGCCTCCACTCTGCATGTTTGGTACTTTGATATCTTGGGGCCTCATTGACCCTGGAGAGACTGTCCCCCCAGGGAAAGCCAATTGTCAGAGAAAATAAAGCAACCCCATTTCATGTGCATAGCGACCAATTGTTTATTAGGCTCTAATGCTGCAGGCCATTAGCTGCCTGCCTTGAGGACTCTCTGACAGGGGCACCACTGGCACCCACAGCCTGCTGTATTACTCACACCGGCCAGCCCTGATCCTGCTTACCTAGCCTCACCTGCCCCTCCCCCCGTAACTGCAATCCAGAGTCCAGTGCATGCTTTGTCTTCAATTCCTGACCAGCCCTGGTGCATCCCTCTGTGGCCCTGGGTACCACAACATGCTTCCACTGGCTAAGGCTCTGTCCTTCCTTTGTGTCTGTCATCTCCTTATTGTCTCTAACCATACCTGATTAAAACCAATCTCAAGTTCCCTCAACATAACAGGGTTGCCCGTATGAGGCAGGGATTATATATAATGTTCGCTTAGAAGTTCAGAAAGCCCAGCCCTGGAAGGATCCCTACTGCAATTACCCCTAATTACATCCTCGACCAAACCCCTTCTGACAATGTGGAAGCAACATAAAGAACCAGCACTCGAGTTCAGACCAACCGTTAAGCCTAACTGGGCCTGGGTCTGGGGTCTGGGGAGACAGCTCTGCAGTTAAGAACACTTGTTGCTCATGCAGAGGACCTGGATTCAATTCCTAACACCTACATGGTGTTTATAACTATTTATAACCCTAGTTATAGGGAATCAGACAGGCATACATGCGTACCTCACGCAAGAAGAAAAATGCATACATATAAAGTAAGTAATCTTTAAAACAACAGGACTGACTGAAATACTATTCGTTACTATCACTGGGCATGGTGACCTGTGCCCTTAATCCTAGCACTTGGAGAGGCAGAGGCAGACAGTTCTCAGTAAGTTTGAGGCCAGCATGGACTACAAAGTAAATTCTGGGCTAGCTAGTGCTACAGAGTGAACCCCTGTCTCACAACAAACAAACAAACCAGCTCTACCACATCTGCTTTTTGTCTCACCCCTTGACACACCAAGACTACTACTCAATTCTGGCCTCCCAGTCACTGACCCCATGTCCTTTCCATGTCCCAGGGGCTGCAACGAATCTTAAAACTCCTATGTTGCTCTCCAGGAAGATTATATCTGCACACTCAATAAAATAAAATGTTCAAAAAAAAAAAACACAAAAAACCAAAGATGGAACAAAATTAGTTCCTTCAACAGACAAATTTGCTCCTGAAACATTCTGCCAACCTGCTAATGAAGCGTCTTGAACCCTGCTCAGTGTTACCTCTAATTTTACAGCCTGCTAGGATTTGAGTTCTGCGGACAGCCTCGAATTTGGTTTGGAATTATAGGCTGAGTCGCTCCTCACTCCTATTATTGTGCTGTCAATCCTGCATTAACACATTATAATACGGTACACTGAATGCACCTGTTCCTTATACCGAGGGCCGCCATTGTCATTTGTTGAATCATTTTGTCTTATATGATTGTTAAGCAATTATTTCATCTTGGGGCGGCTTAAACTCCGATGACTGTATACTATTTATGGAGAGAGGCAAGAAGCGGGAGGCGACCTCTGCCATCAGTCCCAGCATTCACAAATATTTATATTGAGGCAAAAAAAGGATTCCTGAATTCTGGACACATGCCCTTGAATCACAGAAGGGAGCCAGAAGAGAGGATGAGGGAGATAGAGCCGGACCGTGGGCTGAAGAGTCTGCAAGTGTAGAGGCAACTGAAGAGTCACTTAGATGTCACTCTCTGACACCATCGACATTTCCGCTGGTCCCTATAGTACAGAGAGGGCTCCCACATGGACTGCAAGCACTTGGCCTCTTTAAAATGGATATTAAATGGGCCTGATTCTAGTAGCCAGCTAGACGCAGTTATGAAAGTTGAGCTGTTCTTTGAGATTCATAGCCCACGTCAGTGAGATAGACTCTCCTAATTAATAAGACAAGGAAGACTAGAAAGTTGCTAAAGCTACCTGGCAGGGCTTGGAGCCTGCTGTCACCACCACAGTGACAGTACTGCCTTCTATGCTGAGCCTATTATGCTGTGCAGATGTGGGGTGGCGGAACACACTGGCTATCCGGCAGGAGCCGGATACATCCCAAGTATGGATGGAGGAGAGGCTAAGCAAGGAGGAGCCTGTGGGACAGACTTGCTTGGCTTGTGCCCCATTGGATTGTGAAGGGTTGGGAATGCCTGTCAAATGTCAGTGTCCCTCCTCAGCTAGATACCCCCAAACCCAAGGCGCTTTCTCTTTTCTTCTCACTGCCTTTCCGATTTGTCCCCAGCCTTCCCAGGACAGGACCCAGTCCTGTTCCTTCTCCATGTTCTCCCAAATGTCCCCTCCTCACTCGTTCTGCTCCCTCCGTGTGAGCTTTTGCCTCCGAGGTCTTCAGCTTTTCCTGTCCTGTGTACCCTGACTGTCAGTTCTTTCTCATTTCACTCCGTTCTTCAAGTCCCTCCCCCTCTCCCAGCTCACCTCTCCCAGAGGGCGCCATCTTTATATATGTCTTCCTCTCAAATCACAGGGGCTTTCACTGTTTAACAGCTGCCCAACTGCCTCAGACACAGAGCTCTCCTCTCTCTCTCTGCCCAACTGCCTCAGACACAGAGCTTACCCCCCCCCCATCTCTCTGCCCAACTGCCTCAGACACAGAGCTCACCTCTCTCTCCCTGCACACAGAGCATGTGCCTGCTGGAAGTAGCAACGGAGTAATATCTCTTCACACACAGTGGTCCACTCTGCAGTGAGTGGAGTCCCCATCATACTGAACACAGGTCTCAGGCCCTGGGGTGTGTGCACCGTCTTCGCTTGACTGATTAATAAAGAGAACTTTTACTTGTTGAGTGCTGAGAACTTCATGGGAGTCATGGTGCTCCATCTCTCCAGCAATTCTCTGCACTCATTTTCTGTTGCTTTAACAAGACTGGGTGATATATGTACCATATAGACCATATATATGCAAGAGGATTATATAGCTCCATTTGGAGACTGAAAGTCTAAGCTCAGGGTGCCCAGTCTGTAGTGAGGGCTCCCCTTAGCTGCTTTACAACATGGTGGATGGTAGGCGTGCGTGGGACAAGATTACATAATAAACAAGAAGAACCTGAGCAATTTCAGGGCCCAGGCTTGTTGTTCTTTTTAAAACTATTTGCTGTCCTGGGAACAAGAGCTGCCTTAATCTTACCTGAAAATATCACCTCAAATGACTTAGTGGCTTTTCACTGGACCCCACCTCTTTAAAGTTCTCTTAGCTCCCAGCATGCTGACATGACCCATGGTCAAGCCTTGGCAATCTATGAAGCATTGACCTACTCTAGTGGGTGGGCCATCAAAACCTCTGTTCCCTCACTCAGTAGCCACAAAGACAATGACAGAGATAAATGGCAGGGTGACCTGTCTAGGTAAGGCTCTGATACTAGACACATCATGCTGAGAGCAGGGGCTCTTATGCAGGGGCAGAAATAATCTAACCACTAACTATGCACATCAATCCATTTTCTGTTGCTATAACAGAATACCCAAGGCTAGATACAATGAGCAGAGGCTTGGGGCTCACTATTTGAAGTCTGGAGCATCCAACAGTGCAGCACAAGAATTTGGAGAAGGCTTTCAGGCGCCATGACAGCATGGGGTAGGATGCCACATGGTATGACAGATCTGGTGTGCCATCTCAAGCATGTCTTCCTTTTCATATAAAGCCACTAAATGCCACCACAGTGAACCCACCCTTGTGACTTTATCCAGACCTAACCACCTCCCAGACATCTCACCCCAAACCCCTTTAACATATAAATCTGAAAGTTGAGCTTCCAACATGTAAACTTACTCGTATGTGTGTGTTTGTGCATGTGTGATTGTATGTGGGCAGGTGAGCGTGTTCGCATGCACATGTGTGTGGAGGTTGGCAGATAATCTCAAATGTTGTCCCACCGGTGCCCTCTTATTCTTTCCTTCCTAATTCTTTTATGTTTGCTTACATATATTTTAGTGTGTGTGTGTGAGAGAGGTGAGGGTGGGGGTGGGGCACGTACCTCGCTGTGAAAGTGTAAATAACAAGACAATTCGATCTCCCTTTCTACTACGTGGTTTCCCGTAATCAAAGTTCTCTTAGCTCCCAGCGTGCTCACATGACCCATGTTCATTAGGTATGACAGGAAATGCTCTTATCCACTGAGCCACCTTCCTTCCTTCCTTCCTTCCTTCCTTCCTTCCTTCCTTCCTTCCTTCCTCCCCCCCTCTTTCTTTTTAATATCTGCTCTAGAGATCAAACTCCTCATGCTTACAAGTACTTTATTAACTGTAGCAGAATTTTCCCTGTCCAATTAATTTAAATATTAATACAAGAAGTCTGTGATTGGACAGGGAAAAGGGGGCAGAGCTAAGAGTTTCAGAGACTGGGAGTGACACGGGGAGAGAAAAAGGGAAGGAAGATGGAGGAAGGACAGGATGATTCAGATTCCGCATGGCTTTAAGTAGCCACAGATAGTTGTAATATCATAAAGGGATAGAATAATTAGGGTAACTTGTCTAATCTAGGCGGGCAGCTTGTATCATTATCAATTGGCCCTGAATTTTTTTTTTTTTTTTTTTTGGTTTTTCGAGACAGGGTTTCTCTGTGCAGCCCTGGCTGTCCTGGAACTCACTCTGTAGACCAGGCTGGCCTCGAACTCAGAAATCCGCCTGCCTCTGCCTCCCAAGTGCTGGGGTTAAAGGCGTGTGCCACTACTGCCCGGCAATTGGCCCTGGATTTATTGTGTGGGCATCTTGTAAATTGAGAATGTATTGATATATAAATCTGACTGATTAAATTATAAGCTTCTAGAGTTTTGATTTGCTAGGTTACTGGGATTTGGGACCACCAACCACAGTGAGTGGATGGCTGAGAAGGTATGGGTGACTCAGAGGCAGGCGAACCAGAGCTGGGAAGACCACCGACTGGGGCTGGCCTAGAGGCAGCGAGACCGTGGGCAGAGAGTAGCTGAGTTTAGCGCGGGATGGTGCTGCCTTTTTTTTTTTTTTTCTTTCACTATTTCTTGCAACAATTAACTCAGCTATCTCTCATCACCAGCCCCCAACAAGTGCCCAACAAGTGGATTTTGCAGACACATTCAAACAATAGCACTTCTCTAGTTCTCCCCAAGGAGGCTCCCAAGTGTGTGACCACCTGTACCTGCTCCTTTTTAAACGATTATAGGAATGTCACTATGCAATGACACGGACTTCCCATAGTATACCTAATTGGCCTCCCCAACTGGATCTGTTATGTCCCCTGGGTGGCCCAGCTCATTTGCTAAGCCACTTCTGTGTCCCCATATTGCTGTACTACCTGATAGGCATTTGTCAGCCACCTTCTGCATTCCGCCATAGTGCTGAACTACCTGCCAGGCACATCTTAAACCCCAAATAGACTCATAAGATCTAGGTTTGACCTTCTGGAGTCAACATCTACACAGCTATACAAGGAGGACTGTGCTCCCACCACCCAGGACCATTGAAGTCAGCGATCAGGGGTCAGAGTGTTCTTATGGGGCTATCTAAAGCCACAAGAGTCCTCTCACTGTCCAGAGCCATAATGGATGAGGACTGGGAGTCATGTGGATGCTGGGAGACAGGTCTCAGCCTCCACTGAGAGAAGATGCTGCCAGGTTCTCCATTTTGCTCAAAGGACCAGGAGAGCTCAGAGTTTAGGGAGATGGTAAGTGGGAGAGAAAATTAAAGGCAAGAGAAGTCTAAGGAAGTCGTCAAAGCACAGCCAGATGAACAGAACCCTGAAAAAAAAAAGAGGCAAAAAGTAATGCCGTAAATTATAGCTTAAAAGCCTCGTTCTGGGCAAATTGCTTTTTAACAAGTAGACAAGCTCTATCAATAGCATCTACCGTATGTTTTTATAAAGTGCAGAAATATGTTTTTAAAAGGCCAGTAAATAAAGTTCCTATCGATTTGAACTCAAGTGTAATCTGTTTTTCTGTCTGCCACCAGCACGGGTAATAAAGCAGAATCATGTAATACGGTATTTCAGCTAATGTGACTATACATCACTGCAGGGACGCCCTGCGCTGTGGCGATCTATCATTTTCTATTGGTATTGCTTAGCTGTAGAATTTATAAACTTGCTCCAAATTGATGCAATGTTCAATTTTCTTTTCCAATTTATTTTTGGTTGAGCCAAGCAATATTGAAGTTGGGTAGCACCAGATGTTACCTGTAAGACAGAGCTCCTTGGAAGGAGTGAGGAGAGTCTCAGCTAGACCTTACTGCTTTCTGCAGACAGAGAGGGCCAAGAACCTGAAAGCAGATGACTGTAGAAAAGACATAGAGCCTGCCCTAAGGATGCTGGATCTAGAGGTAAAGGTGATTTCCCCAAGGAAATATACTCTGGAAGAAGAATGAGGCAGAGATTATCTCCTCCTTCCTGGTCTACATACAGTAGTCACATGACTGATGGGGTTTGGGCAACAGCAATCCAGGGCTGTCATCAAGTTCATGGTTATGGGGAGAGAGTCCTGACATAAGAGACATCCAGACTCCATGTTGTCAAGTCCAGTTCATCACCTCCTGGTGGTGGTCTTAGTTGGGGTTTCTACTGCTGCTAACAAAACACCATGACTGAAAACAAAAAGGAAGTTGGGAAAGGGTTAATTTTGTTTGTACTTGCATATTGCTGCTCATCATCAAAGGAAGTCAGTTCAGGAATTCAAACAGGGCAGGGCCCTTTAGGCAGGACTTGATGTAGAGGCCATGGAAGGGTGCTTTCTTGTGACTTGCTCAGCCTGTTTTCTTCTAGAACCCAGGACCACCAGCCCAGTGATGGCACCACCCACAGTGGTCTGGGCCTTCCCCCATCAATCACTAATTAAGGAAATGCCTTACAGATGGATTTTTTTAGGGCCTTTTCTCAACTAAGGTTTCCTCGTTTTGAATAACTCTAGTTTGTGCATTACATTGATGTAAGAGTAGGCAGCCCAGGAGTTTAGAGGCTCCCTGAACTCCGGACTATAGAGCTTGTAGCTTGCTGGTAAAATGGACAGTGACCTCTCAGCTCCCCAGATGTCTCACTGCAGCAGCAAGCTTAGCAAGCTGAGGCGGGCCAGTTTGGGTGGTTTTGTTCCTAGGGGAGGTTCCTAGGTTTCTGGAGGCCCAAGCTACAGCCGCCTACTTAGCCTATCACACGGTTTTGAGGGTGCTGAGTTTCCTGAAGTAAGTTTCTGCTTAAAGCTGTGTTTTCAGTCTCCAGCAAGCAAGTGCCACCAAATGACATGGTAATAGAAACCAGAAGAGGGTTCTAGCAACAGCTCTTCCTTTTGTATGGTGGTGGTGGTGGTGGTGGTGGTGGTGGTGGTGGTGGTGGTATTGGTTCTTCCTATTGTGAAGGGAGGAGGGTGCTAGCTCTTCCTACTGCAGTGTGTGTGTGTGTGTGTGTGTGTGTGTGTGTGTGTGTGTGTGTGTGCGCGCGCGCGCGCGCGCTCGTTAATTCCTCCTATTGGGGGGGGCATTGTTAGCTCCTCCTATTGTGGAGGAGGGGAGAGTGTTAGCTCTTTTAATTGCAGGGCGTGTGGCGATGGGGGAGGAGTGTTAGCTCCTCCAATTGGGGGCAGATAATGCTAGCTCCTATTGTGTGTGGGGGGTGATAGTGCTAGCTTCTCCTATTTCGGAGGGGTATAGTGTTAGCTTTTCCCATTGCGGGGGTGGGGGGTGGGGGGTGGGGTGGAGGGTAGTGTTAGCTCCTCCTATCGCAGGGGAGGAGTGCTGCTTGTTTAGTTGGATTTCAGGATCTGACGGATAAGTGTCAGAGATAAGATTTACCTTACTCTCTAAGACCATGAAATATCAGAGTAAAATATGAGAGACTGTTTTTAAGACTGAATTTCAAATCATGTATGAGGGTGAACCTTGAGGGAGGACAAACCAGTGAGAGAAAGAGAGAATTCCAGAATCAGCAGCAGATCCTCAGAACATTTGTTTTGTTTTATCTGGGGGCCAGGAGGGGAAAGTCTCACTATTTAGCTCTATCTGGCCAGGAGTTCACTATGTGGACCAGACTGGCTTAGAGCTCACAGAGATTCACCTGCCTCCTCTATGCTGAGATTAAAGGTGCATGCCAAGCTCTCTGGGGTCCTATCTGAATGCAGATAAAACACTCCCGCAACCCCACCCTCACAAAACAAAGAGAACAATTTTAAGGACCGAGACTAGCTGGTATTTACTGTGGTTTGGGTGTGGAATGTCCCTCACAGACTCGCATGTTTGACACTTGGTACCCAGCTGGTGGAGTCACTTAGGAAGGTTATAGAATCCTGAGGAGTTGAACCTGACTCAAAGAAGTGAGTCACTGGGGGTAGACCTGGAAGTTTGACAGCTTGTCCCTACTTCCTGTCCTCCCTTCAACTTCCTGACTGTTGGTCTGACACAATGTGAGCAGCTACTTCATGCTCTTACCACACCTTTCCCACCATGTTGGATTGTATGCCTTCACAAACTGTGAGCCAAAGTAACCCCTTCCTGCTTTCAGTAGCTTCTTGTTAGGTATTTGACCATAGCATCGGGGAAAGTAGATAATGTGGTGTTCCCACCAGACCCAGTAAAAAGCCTCCTAATTCATAGGCAGCAGGTCACACATGCAGCAATGGGGCCAAGACAGCTCTGGGGGGGGGGGGGGATGGCTGCTGTGGTCTCACTTTTTTTTTTTTTTTTTTTTTACTTTTATTTTTTGATACTTTATTTACATTTCCAATGTTTCCCCCTTTCTAGGTCTCGTCTTTGGAAGCCACCTATCCCCTCCCCCTCCCCCACCTCTATGAGGGAATTCCACCTCCCACCCACCCACCCACCCACTCCCATATTCCCACCTTGACATTCCCCTTTACTGGTGGTCTCACCTTCTAACGCGTAAATATCAAAGCCCAGAAAGAACTGAACTGCTTTAATGAACCCAGCCACATGCTAGAACAAAGCTGAGGCATGTTTACAAGATTACAATCACACTTCACACCTAACAAAGTAAAGATTCACAGGGTCTGGCACCTAAAAATTCTTGCTAAGCATGCAAAGATGCAGGAAACTACAAATCATAACCAGGAGAAAACTCAGTCAGTGGGAACGGATCCAGAAATGGTTCAAATGATCAAAAGGGTACACACCAGCACATCAAAAAGTTATGATGACCATATTCCCTATATCCAGGAAGTATAAGAGTGCCTCAACGTCCCCAGAGAGATGGAAAGGGTCTTTGAAAGGCGTCCCCATAGAATTTTAAGAGATGTGTCTCAGTGCCTATGATGAAGAGTGACATTAATGGGATGGACAGAAGGCAAGCTATCCAGAAGAGGCAGAGAAACCATCTGTAGGAAGTGTTACAACTCCAGGTAGCCAAATGTACCAGTAAATGAGTCCCTGAAGAAAGAGACAGAGGAAGGGACCTGAGAAGAAACCACAGGAAAGTTTCCAGGTGTAGCTAAAAACTACAAGTTAGACTGGGAAGGTGGCTCCATTGGTAAGTGCTTGCTGAGCAAGCATGGGGACCCAATCAGACCTCCAGCACCCATATAGAACTGTCATGTGTGTTGGCAGACACGCTCCAGTGCTGGGGGGGAGGGTAGAGACAGACAGATCTGCAGGGCTTGCTGGCCAGCCAGACAAGGCTAATTGGCAAGCTTCAGGCCCCAGACAAGGTGGGTGGCATCTGAGGAATGATACCTCAGGTTGTTCTTTGCCTTCCACACACACAGGTGCACAGCTGTACACACACAAAACAAGATAATTTTTTATTGCATCTTGTGGACCGATATAGATTCTAGACCCAAAGAACTAGCTGCCCTATGTAGATGTGATCCTGTAAGCTAAGTAGGTTATCTGATAATGACTGAGCTACAGTACACAAATACTACACCTATACTACACAAGGTCAAAGTGACAGGAACTCCTTGATGTCATTTAGGAGGAACAGTCTAACAGAGCTACAGGAATGTTGGAGGAGGTTGGTTTCATACATGGTCGCCCTTCACACCTCTCCAACTCTTTCCCCTGTTGACATGGGCATGTAGAAATGCTTTGGGGAGGGGAAGGTTAGCTCTCTTTTTCTCCTTGGATGCTTCAGTGATCCTTGGTTTTCAGAAGTTTGGCCATGATGCATGGGTGATTAAAAAAAAAAAAATTTCCGATTCAAGTTCTCTGAGCTTAGTGGCTCTGTGGTTTGATGTCTTCACTATTTTGGGGGAAGTTGTTGGTCATCATTTCTCCAAACATTTCTTCTGACCTATTGTCTCAGTTAGGGTGAAGAGACACCATGACCAAGGCAGCTCTTATAAAGGAGAACATCTAAGTGGGGCTGGCTTACAGTTTCAGAGGTTTAGTCTATTATCATCATGGTGGCAAGCATGGTGCACACAAGAAGACATGGTGCTGGAGAAGTAGCTGAGAGTTTTACATCTA
The DNA here is from genome assembly GCA_028551405.1 of Uromys caudimaculatus. Taxonomy (NCBI): domain Eukaryota; kingdom Metazoa; phylum Chordata; class Mammalia; order Rodentia; family Muridae; genus Uromys; species Uromys caudimaculatus. Next base: position 49,412,518 of record CM052708.1, read on the forward strand.
GAATGTCAGGCAGCAGGAAGAGAGAATGACACTGGACCTGGCTTTAGCTTCTGAAACCTCAAAGCCTGCCCCCAGTGACACACTTCCTCCAACAAGGCCACACCCACTCCAACAAGGTCACACCTCCTAATAGTGCCATTCCCTGTGAGCCAATGGGGCCATTTTCATTCAAACCACCACACCTATACTCTTTGTTTCCTAAATGGGGTCTTACTTATATGTATGGTAAGCCGTTTCGTGTTGCCTCACTGCTTGGAGGTTCTGGCCTGTCTGCCGTATCTGTTTATTTAGATCATGCTTGTTTTTCTGACTTTAAGTTCATTGGCTCTTTCATCTATGATATCCAGTGTGCTAATGAACTCATTTTAAGTTTCTATCTCAATAAGTTGTCTGATGTCCCAGGCTTGACTCAGCTTCTGCCGTGTTCCCCAGAGGATGACATCTACCCCTGATTCTAGACTAAGTGGTACAGAGCTTCACATCCGTGGGGCTTTCCTCATGCTAGCCTGTCTGTCTGAGCTCCTGGTTACTGCCTCCTAGTGCTTCTTCCTCCCTGAGGCAGACAGCTGCCATAAAGCTGCTGGTACCAGAATTTGGGATATGCTTCCAGCATATCACTTCTTGACACCGTATGGAACGAGTGCTACTAAAGCATGGGGTGACATGGGAGCCCAGAGGAGGATGGGGAGAATAGAACTCAGTGACCCATTGTTCCAGCCTTAGGGGGGTTATGATGATCTGACCTATGGCAGTAAATGGATTAGAGTTAACAGCCACTGATAATCAGTCATTGTTGACCTTCGCCCCGACTGGCTCCTCCTTTCCAACTACTGGCTGACAGTTGCAAGGCTTAGTGGGAGCATTGTAAGGAATCCATCCCTGCTCCCTGAGACTAACACTCAGGCTGAGCAGGGTCTTCTCTGATCTCCCCGTGGTGGCATCCTTTCATTTTGTCTCTGTGGACCTCTTGGGAGCTGAGCCAGGCACCCCTACCTCTCTCTTGTTCACAGAGCTTTTTGTGATGATGGATATTTAATTTCCCACCTCCCTTAACATCCTGTCCTTGGCCTGACTCTCACGTTGTGCCAGTAGCGACTATGCAGTTTACCAGTGCCTCCCATGGCCGTTGGTGGAGCATCACGCCAGAAGGGAAAGCCACGGAATTTCACAACGCTGGTTGCCTCACTGCCTGGTACAAACACAAGGCTGGGAATTCTACAATCAGTATCTCCTTTCCTTAACTCTAGATTTCCCAACTTATGTTGATAAATGATGGCTCCTTTCTTCTCACAGATCACATGTAACATGAAAAGTGTAAATATACAAGATATACCATGTATGGTATATTAATTATTTCTGTATAGCTGTGATCAAAATACCAGACAGAAATGGTGTAAAGAAGAAACTGTTGGGCTGGAGAGGTGGCTCAGCGGTTAAGAGCACTGGCTGCTTGCTCTTCCAGAAGTCCTGAGTTCAATTCCCAGCAACCACATGGTGGCTCACAACCATCTGTAATGGGATCCGATGCCCTCTTCTGTTGTCTGAAGACAGAGACAGTGTACTCATATAAATGAAATAAATAAATCTTTAAAAAGAAGGAGGAGGAAGAGGAGGAGGAGGAGGAGGAGGAGGAGGAGGAGGAGGAGGAGGAGGAGGAGGAGAAACTTTTATCTTGTCTCATGGTTTCTGGAGTGTCTGTCCGTGGTAGGGAAGGATGGAGGAGCACGCTGCCGGGGCCTCACTCTCAGCTTCCTGTTTTGCTGTGGTAGGAGTAGCTGCTACCACAAGCTCTCACCTCCACAAACCAGGCAGTGTGTCCCTCCATGCCTAACCCAGTGATGCATGTAGCCCCGCTAGGTTCTACAGCTTCCTCCAAATAGTACCACCAGCTGAGGACCAATGTGCCAAGCAGGTTTATAGGGGACATTTCAGATTCAAACCATAACATATAATACATTTGAATATATATGCAATATATTTAGATGTTATATATTTCTAAATTAAATAAAGTAGACAACAATGTTGCCCCTTACTATCTAAGGGTATGTTATCTAAGGACCTCAAGTGTAGATACTAAATTTGTTCATCTCTTATATAAAATGATCTCCTATATAATGTACTCTTATATAAAAAGCTACACACATCTTCCCAGATTCTTTAATGCATATCTAGAGCTAATAAAAGTAATCATTATATCTCATTGCTTAGAACTGACAGCAAGGGAAGTCTGTACGTGTTCAGCTCAGAGGAAATTTATTGAGGGTTGATTCTAATGCTTGGAATTATTCCCTAAATCGGGAATCTGTGTGTCCAAACACTAAAGGTCCTTGTCCCCAATTGGTTTTTGATTCATCAATAAAGAGCCAACGGCCAATGGCTGGGTGGGCAGACTGAGGCAGGAGCTTGAGATTTGCACAGGCTAGGAACCGGAGGAGAGGAAAGAGGGAAAGATTGCCATGATTCAAAGGGAGACGGATCAGATTTAGAGCTACAGAAGGAAAATCACCTGAAATGTGGGTGAGAAGAAATGTGGCCCCTGGAAGGGCTGCCCAGAAGCATCTTGGGCAGCAAAGAGAAGGAAACTGCCCAGAAGGAGCCAGGGCAACAAAGATAAAATATAGAATTAGAAGGCATTAAGCCAGGATTACAGGAGGGAAATGTGTGCTAGCTGTGGGGAGGATTAGAACTGCCCAACCTTTGAGATAGCCAAGGCATTTAAAATTAACCAGTGTGTGTGTGTGTGTGTGTGTGTGTGTGTGTGTGTGTGTGTGTGTGTGTTTCATTGGCGAATCCAGGAGGCTCTGAAGGGTGGCTGGGAGTGTGACTGGCTGGAAGCACAAAGCTGTTTAGCCAAAATTCGCCACTACAGAAATTATATATATATATATATTTTTTTTCAATTAAGAATACTTTTCAGGGGCTGGAGAGATGGTTCAGTGGTTAAGAGCACTTGTCCTTACAGAGGACCTGTGTTCAGTTCCCAGCACCCACACAAGAACTCGAGATCTGTAACACCAGTTCCAAGGGGTTCCCATGCCCTCTTTTGCTTTCCTCGGGCGCCAAGCATACATATGGTACACATTCAGATAAAATGCTTATGCACATAACATAACGTTTATTAAATTAAAAGTACTTTTCATCTACAACTAGCTGGTGGAGAACCTAACAGATGTGAAGGAGAGCTGTTGTCTGCATCGGTGCTCTCCCCTGGTGGATGGATGTGTATGTACATCTGTGTACCTGTGTGTACATGCGTGTGACTCAAATACCCAAGCAGACTATATCTTTTGTTTGGTAGGTTGGTTGGTTTTTGGGAGACCAGGACTCACTATGTAGCTCTTGCTGTCCTTGGAACTCACCGTGTAGACCAGGCTGGCCTTGAATTCTCAGAGCTCTCCCTGCCTCTGCCTTCCAAACAGTGGGATTAAAGGTGTGTGCTACTACACCTGGCAATACACTAAGTCTTAATCTTGTCATTGATGAGTGAGAAAGATTCAAGAGGAATATAGAAGAAAAACTTAAAATTGAGCAAAAATCTATATTTTTCTGCTAATTGAGAAAATACTTCTTTCCCCCTCCTCTTCCTCTCTCTCCTATTCCTAATCTTCCCCCTCCTCTTTCTCCTCCCCTGATCCTTTCTCCTCTTTCTTTTCCTGCTCCCCTTCCTCTTTTTCTTCCTTCTGCTCTTCCTTCAAGCTAAGACTGCTCAGCCTCACATTACGCAGAGTCCCTTGAGACTCTGTAGATAATAAATTCCATTTCCGTCCGTTGCTACCCCGTGGTGTGAGGCGCTGTGGTTCAGAGAGTGTCGTGCAGATGAGTACACCTGCAGTTGGACGGGGCGTGGAGAAGGAAGGAATGCTGCTCTGTCCACGGAGCAAGAGATGTGGGAACGGACTAAACGCGTGGAAGGCTATCTGAAGGAGAGTCATTTCACGATTTCCCCGAATGCTTGTCACCGCCATTTGACCCTCCTCAGCTAGCTCTCTGCTCTTAGCATGCATACATATATCGCCAAGTGGCTTCTTTTCTTATTTGAAATGGATGACAACCCTGTGAGATGGGTATTATGGATCCTGTTTTGCAGTTAAGGAACTTGCCTCCGAGAGGTGAGTTTCGAGTCTATTTCTATCTCCAGCCCATAGAATTCCCTTGAACACCAAACTCTTACACATAAAAACATTCTTTACGTATCTGTCTGGTATCTGACAGCAGCTCAAATTCACCATGCCCAGACCAGAGCCCTGCAGTTCCTGTGCCTGCCTTCTAAAACTGCTGTTCTGTTTAATCACTCCCTTCTGTAGCAGACTGAGTACTGTTGCCTAAATTCAGTTCCGAATCCCCAGTGTAATGGCTTTTTAGGTCTTAGGTGATGAGGTCATGAGGGCAGCCCTCTTTTGAATAAGATTAGCACCTGATGAGGAAAGACAGCACAGCTCAGATCCCTTTCACCATGGTGTTAGCACATAATGAGCTCCAATATAATTGTGAACAAGAACGGGCCTTGACAAGACAAAGAGTCTACCGGCACCCTGATTTGAAACTTGGGCCTCCTGAATTACTAGAATAAATGCTTATTATTTAAGCCTTGGAGCGATAATATTTTGTTATGGCGAAGTGAAAGGCTTGCCTACTCCGTCTCAGAATGTGATGAAGATCTTCCCGGTTAGCACAAGCTCGATCTAATGTGCTGGCTTTCAACCAGAGTGCTCTGTGCTCCGGGCCTGCCTGTGCTGAAGATGAACACAGCTGGTTTTCCCTAACGCGATACTCTTCTCATATCTTGCCCCCAGATAGACTGTTGTGTGGACCACAGTCCTTCCCTCCCCACTTTCCTTCTGCAATTAGTAAGCCTTTCTCAGGAAGTCTGGGGTGTATGAGCTACCCCTTGTAGAGAAAATGCACGGCTAAAATTCTAAACACTTGAGACACACTGTAGTCCATGCCTGTAGTCTCAGGGCTAGGGGATGCTGGGGGAAGAAGATCAAGAATTCAAGACCATAAAGGGTAAGGGGACAACAGGATACATGCAATATCAAAGTGAAGGGGTGAATACTGCAGATTAAAGATTTAAGTGGAGATGGAGCCATAGAAGTGAGGGTGGGTTAGCCAAAGCCAAAAGTATGCAAAAACTACTTTGTAAGCTAACTTAAAATATAATTTTTAAAAATGAAGTTTGAACTCTGGTACCCTGAATGGATGAATGATGCTTACCCCAGAAGATACAGATTATTAAACAAAAATCTCTGTGACTCACCACCAGGGTGAGCTCTCCAGCACTGCCCTGGCTAGCCCACCCAATGCCACCAAGGGCAGGAGTTGTCAGCTCTCCCTGATCCAAAGTGAGCTTTTGAAAATGACACTCTCAGCCACCCCTACCATCCAACTACCGCCCAACCGTCTACCTAAAGAAATATATAAGACACTTCCCAGAGCCTTCCACCCCAAACAACACAGATTATTGTCATTGTTCTTTTTTTAAAAAAAAAGATAAAATTTATGTGTATGCATGTGTGTCTCTGTGTATATATGTTACGTATATGTGGGTGTCAATGGAGGCCAAAAGAGGACATCTAGTCCCCTGGAGCTGGAGTTATAGGTGGTTGTGAGCTGCTTGGTGTGGGTACTAGGAAGTGAACTTGGGTCCTAGAAGAACAGCAAGAACTTTTAACCATTGAACCATCTTTCTAGCTCCTGCCATTGCTCTTTGATTACCCACCATATATTGGTAAGACCCTACTGCTGAAGAAACAACACTTGTGAATTGTAGAGCATAGAGAAATCAAGCTGGAACTGACCTGAAAATTTCCTCCCTGCTGGCTAGTCTTCACAGTGCCAGAAGGTCTTATGCAGTCTGCTAGGGGAGACATTGGCGGCCTTCCCCAGGACTGGACCACTGAACACTTAATGCTACAATACTTCCAAGAAAGATGGAATCACCACTGCAAAAATGGCATGAAGGTTACAAGGGCAACCAATCAATTTGTGATTTGATCTGAGTTCTCCCTAGGAGGGAATTCATTCTGGCATTATCAACCTGGTCAAAAGCCCATGGTCTGGGAGGTCACAGGCCCTTAGAGGAGGGAACTTCCTGGTGTTGTTTTGATAAGTGGACATGTTGCCAAATTGCCTTCCAAATATCGATGTTTATAGCAATAGCCTTGGCTAGAGCAGTCTTTCTCTGTAGTGAGCAACAATGCAAAAACTGAAAGCTAGTGAAAGTTCTGAGAAGTGAGTAACTGTTGAGTGCTTAGCCATAAATGAGATGTCTATGTGTGTAGGGGGCATGTTGGTCCTTGTGCCCACGGATAAGCACCAGGGGAACCAAGAATGTTAAACACACAGGGTTGTCTCTTCAAAGGGAGAGATGGATAGCCCGTGTTCTTCCCCGAAGGCTGGGAGCAGATGTTGTTAATAGTCTGGTAACCTTTGTGTGCTATCTGTGAGGCCAAGCCACACCAGATCCTTCCACTCTCTAGACTCCTATCTTGAGCTGGTTTGTCTTGATCAATCTATGGAGCTTATCATTATGGAAGATGTCACTCATACTTTACAAAGAGTTTTGATGCCATGCCGTAAGCTGTGTTGTGTACATGAAATTAATTAGCATTGGGAAACCCTTTTCTGAACTGTGCTGTGTTTAAATGTGACTAAAATAAACTACTCGAGGTCAAACTCTTGAGGTTTGAACCAACCACAGCTACTGAGTGTGGTTGAACCAAACTGCCTTCTTGCCTCTGGTGGGTTGTTACTCTGCAGGCCGTTGCATTTTGCAGAAATTCCCTGCATACCTACCAACCCCTACAAGGCTTAGGGAAAATGGGTGAAGAGGAAGGAGACAAAGTGTGAGAGCCAGAAAAATGGGGACGAGTACTGCAAAATGCTATCTTCTTGGAGCGAGAGCAATGGTTCAGTGGTTAAGGGTACATACTGCTCTTGTAGAGCAGTTCAGTTCCTAGCAACCATCTCAGGCAGCTCACAACCACCACAAACTCCAGTTCCTGGGAATCCAGCATCTGATTCTGGCCTCCCCAGAGACTTGCACTCATGTCCACATCTCCACATACACTCACATCTATGCACAATTTAAATTAAAAAAAAATTTTTTAAGTGCAAAAAAATACTGTCTGCTGGATATGACATGATCGTTGTACTCATGAACTCGATGTAATTATGGTGACCTGCAGAATATCCATACAAAGTTAGTCAGCCAACAGGGTTAGTCAGCACTCCAGCAGGCAGCATTAATTAAATTCATTGGATTACAAAATAAAACAAAATAAAGGCCATGAAGGTTGGAGGGATATATTGGGTACCTAGAGAATACGGGAAGGGGCATTTGAGGGTGGGTATATAACATCAAGATACATATCTTACACATATGTAATTGTCAAAGAATAAATAAAAGATAGTCTTTAAAAAGAAAAAAGCTTAAAGCCACCTTAGGCTACGGGACAAAGAGCAGGGCAGGCTAACAGTATCTGAGATGTTGAGAAAGACAGTAAGGCCTCATCAATAAAAAATATACCAGACAGGAAACTGATCCCCGTTGTGGAGGCTTCATGGAACTGTGTCTTGGTTAATTAAAACGATTGATCTCAACAGGCAGTACAGCATAGTAGTCAATAAATAGCCTCTAGAGACACATCACTGGACTTTGGAGGCCAGTTCTGAGGCTTAGCCGTAGTGGCTCAAGGCAGGACACATCCTGGTTCTCCATATGGGAATAATAGTAGGACTTGCCTGGAAGCCTTGTTGTTGGAGGACTAAATGATGACTGTGCAAAGAACTGGGGGAGCTGGAGAGATAGCTCAGTGAGTAAGAGTACTTCCTGTGCTACCACCCACATAAGAGTCATGCGTAGTCATATACGCAACTATGACCCCAGCACTGTGGGGAGTGGAGACAGGAGGATCACTGGACCTTGTTGTCCAGGCCACCTAAGTCCAGGTTCTGTGAGAGATACTGTCTCAAAGGAATAAAGTAGAGATTGATAGAGTAGATCATGCACACACATTACACACATGTATAAACATCCCCCTCTCTGTCTCTCTGTCTCTGTCTCTCTGTCTCTCTCTCACACACAGATACATACTCACTTTGGTAGTACCTGATGTGTAGTCATATACCATTGTGCTCTGCTCAAAGGACCATAAAGAAGCCTACAGGTAGACCTGGGCACAAGGGCTGATGGGAGCATTCAGCCTTCATCATCACCCAACTCAATGGCTCTCTAGTTATATGCCATCTCCTCTCAGGGTAGCCTTGGAAGGTTACGGGCATGCTCAGTTTCTGAGGCCTTCCTGTCGGGGAGGTGGGAGAGGATCCAGCTTGCTCACATAAAGTAGTTGAGCTTTTAAAACAACCCCCAAAATCCCAAGTTTGACATGGGACTTTCTGCAAGGGGGTAAGGAAAACTATCTGCTTTGTATCCAGGGAGACTCTCGGGAGGGTCTGCCTTTTACTGTTCATGCTGGGTTCCTGGTCCCTGGGGCTCACCTTGTGTGTCTTTATGGTTGCTGATGGATTGTGTTTAGGTGGTAGCACCTTTTGTTCCCTGAAAAGGAGTTTTGATTCCAAGCTGCTGTCTCCCTGGTCACAGTAGAGCAGGAAGGCCAATCAATAGGTATTGGGCATCTCATCTGCTCGGTAATGTTAGAAAGAACTTAAAACATTGATGGCCTGGTGAGATGGCTCTGTGGGTAGAGGGGGCTTGCTGCCAAGCCTGATGTCCTGAGTTAGATCCCTGAAACCCACATGGTAGGAGAGAACAGACTCCCCCCAGTTGTCCTCTGACCTCCATAAGGACCCTGTGTTACATGCCCATCCCCCAAATATATATATATATATATATATAATTTTTTGAGTTGAAGAAAACCATAGAATCACTCATCAATGGTGGTCAGGAATATTTTTTTTTTTTGCCTTTGAGACAGGGTCTCCTGTGTAGCTCTGGCCAGCCTAGAACTTACTATGTAGACCAGGCTGGTCTTGAACTCACAGAGATTCACTTGCCTCTGCCTCTCCAGTGCTGGGACTAAAGGTATGTGGCCCCATACTGAGCCTGATAGAATAAATCAAGATACTGGATGGCTGACCTTCCTACCTGTGGCCACCGGGTAAATGCTGACTGATGCATGGCTCGAATTGGTTTCTAGAAAAAAATGGGAGGCCTGACTGGTAGTTGCAGGTCTACGGCCACCTGCCAGTGTGTCTTCTGACAAGAGCCTTTGCAGGCTTTGGCTTAAGGACAAAAGACAGGGAGACCTGCCACCCAACCCAGCAGGGCTGGGACGAAGTCAGTGAAAGAATGAAGGGATGGAAAAGGGACAAGCCCTCTAAGGGGAAGACACAGGGGAGACACAACTCCAGAGGGAGGCCACCATTCCCGCTGAGCATTGCTGAGCATCAGAAACCCCGGGGGAGTACAAGATGGCATTTAGTGGAACACCTGCTGTGGAAAAGGCGCCAGGCCCTTGAGTGTATTTTCCCTGTGGGTGTGTGTGTTTGAACATGCACACAGGGGCCAGAGGAAAACACAGGTTGTCATTCCACACATGCCTTTTTATTATTATTATTTGAAACAGGCTTTCTCATTGGCCTGGACCTTACCAGCTGGCCTAGGCTGACTGGCCAGTGAGCCCCAGGGATTCACCTGTCTCCACCCAGTGCTGAGGTGACCAGTACATGCCGCTCCATCCAGCCTCTACAACCGCCACCACCACACAGACTCTAGGGTTCTCAGGTTTTCCACCAATTGAGCTATCTCTTCAGTCCCTTTATGCACTTCTCTAGATTAGGCCAAAAGACCGAGAAAGGTACGTTTGCTAGCTAAATAAAGAATGGGGGTTGGGGGCTGAACTCAGTCTTGGTTCACTTAGCATACATGGGTTGAACTCAGATTGCTCTCTGTATGGCCTTCTTGGTCCTCAGCAACACAGAAGGGTCACACAAATGGGTCTTTCGTAGGATAAAAATGCAGGCCCTGGACTCACATCCAAATTCTAGGCCTATTTACTCTGAGTTTAGACATAATTCTGACATTCTCTGCTATTAGGTTTCCCATCCTGTCAAGAATTAGAGGGACCATAAGGATACTAATCATCTTTTGACAGCGGCAAGAAGTGACAGATGACAGGAGGAGAATAAATTTTAAAATAATTTTAGCAGTTTTGGGTGGTTTCGGGGAAAAACAAGAAACCCCACAAATTTCCTTGATCCCCAAGATACCGCTGAGCAGTCTGAGAAAGCTCCTCTATTCCTTATATGTGTGAGTTAGAAATCTATATTTGCCGAGCAGGCCAGGCTCCAAGAAAATAAATTTCTGCCTTGACTAGGGCAGCTGGACCTCTCCCAAGTTCTCAAGATCTTCTTTCCCCTTTCTGTCCTAGTGATGGGGTCCTGTGTATGTCCTCAGCACCCCAGCAATCAAGAGTTAAAAGCCTGGTCAGTATAGATGGGGAGTCCATAAAAGGGAAGCAATATGTAAAAGACATAAAACCAGATGGTTGTATGCAAAGTAACCCTTGTTTTATCATTTCCATAATAATGAATAAAGCTGGGACCCTGCTGTGTGCAATCTAGTCAGATTCTGGTGTTCTGTTATAGTAATAGAAACAAGATTAAAATACCCTCCTTATCACTCCTGGAGGACAGGTCATTAGAACTCTGGAGGTGGCCTCAGTCATGTGGGACAGCAGATGAAAAGGTATTAAAAGCCGGGCGGTGGTGGCGTGCGCCTCTAATCCCAGCACTTGGGAGGCAGAGACAGGCAGATTTCTGAGTTCGAGGCCAGCCTGGTCTACCAAGTGAGTTCCAGGACAGCCAGAGCTACACAGAGAAACCCTGTCTCGAAAACACCAAAAAAAAAAAAAAAAAAAAAAAAAAAAAGGTATTAAAAATGACATTGGCCAGGTGAAGGCAGGCTGGACCACAAGAGGACTTGTCTCAAGTCAAAGAGGAACACAATAGACTCCCTACAAGAGCACAGGCCTTCCTAAGGAGGCAGAAGAAGAGTTAGCCCACTTCATAATCAACCCCACTCCTGGAACTAAGGCTAGATTGGCACCCAGCAGGGTCCCAGCCCTACTCATCCCTATGGAAAAGATATAGCAAGCACTATTTCAGAAAAGAGGTTTCCTTAGGCTACAGTCGGTGCTAGGGGCTTAAGGTCCAGGCTTCTCTTCTGTGGCCCTCGATGGGAGTTCCCACGGTGGGATCACAACACAACTAAGTAGGAAGCAGGGGAGGACATATGGAGAAAATAGAAGAGTCGGGGACCAGACTTGGCTCTTTAACAACAACTCGCTTCAGTAAGAACTCACTTTACAATAGCATTAATCCCTTCCAAAAGGGATTCCTCCAATGACCTAGCCACCGCCCGATAGACCATACTTCCCAACAGTTCCATCGCTTTGCTTCAGCTACACAGGGAACCAAACCTCCAGCGCATGACTATCCGGGAGCCACAGCACACCAGAGCAAGGGATGGCTTTTCTTCAGGGTGAGAATAACAAGAGGGGAAGCAAAAGAAGAGAACGAAGTGAAACCAGGTGATCTGGAACTGACTAGATAGTGTTCCTCATTTGCATAATCATTTGCATAACCGGCGAACTCTGCATCAGGGCCCTGGGTGGGTAGGTCCAATCCTAGACCTGTGGATTTGGTCTTGAGACTGTCCCACAAGCACTCACTACCCACTCTTGGATCTTTCTATGCTCCCAAGCGGGTGTGGCCTTAGCCAAGCAGAAACAAACCTACGAGACCCTGTCAAAATATGAGCCTGCAGCTCAAAGAAATGAACGGATCAGACTTCAGATAGGACTTTGAAGTATGGCAGCCATTCACAGGGATGATACAAACATCCTTAGCAAAAACCAAGTCATGCTCTTTAGACTCAGCCTAATAAGAAAAGGCTGTATGCAAATTATTTTAGAAATACAGTGAAAATAGGAAATTTGGGACTATAAATGAATAAGATGGCGCTACACAGAAGGCCAACTTTGAACAGCCCCTTCCATCATACATGTGGTCTTAGATCATTCAAGGTAATAATTAAAAATCCAAATGTATCTCTTGACTCCAAGCCCATTTCACTTCAAAGTAGACTTTGTCAAGTTCCCAAATCCCCTCTAGTTGTATCCTGAGGCAGATAGAGTAAATGCTCCCAGGTTGACGTATGACCTAGAAAAGATGAGACTAACCTCAAGTCCCTCATTTAGGATCTGGTTCCTTCTTAGGTTCTCCCCCACAGCCTGCGTGTCACCAGCTGGGGGTTGGGGACAGTGAGTTCTGTGTCCTGGTCTCTTGTCCAGGTCCCATCACTTCAGATGTCACTAGAGTAAGGAAGAGAGCATCTCTGCTCAGGAAGAGCTAGGGCTCCAGTATTACACAGAGGATTGGAGCGAGAGAGGTTCTCCCAGGCAGAGGTTGGAGCTCCTGCTGGAGGGAGGCATGCACAGTTTTCCTTCTAAAGCCTAAGCTTCAAGCTCATTGATGAGACCCCTGGGTGAGAAGGGGAGGGAAGGGACCGGGAGACCAAGGCCTTTGTACAAACTGTGGGTGGGAAACAAGTAGGCATTGGGCCTTCACAGTAGCCTTTCTCATAACGCCACACACATTTTATGAGCAGGGCTTTACAAACTGATGGGGTTGAAAAGAGGGCGGTGGCCTTTCAGGGTTTGGGTTTCATGTCTCTGATGGTGCCTGATGCTCCTAATATTTTAAGTGGGGGGAAAAAATTCAGACGCCAGAAACCTTAACAGTAGGGTTTATTAACTTGCTATTTAAAACATGCACATGATGCTGTGTTTAAATACACAGATTTGAGGCAGAGGCAGAAATAAACAGCCAGTTTTCTGATCCAGATCTGGGCTTCATTACTCGCCAGCTGTGTGGCCTTGGGCGAGTTACTTAACTTCTTTAGACCTCAGTTTTTACATCTGTGAAACAGGGATAATAATGGTTCTGAAAAGTAGCTGGATTAATATTTCCAATGTGCTTGGAGCCGTGTCTGGCACATGTCTGAGCCTGCTAAATAAAACAAAATAACCAGGCCCAGGCAGGAGATAAAAGGGGAGACATTCCCAAGCAGTATCTCTGAGCCTTAGATGCCCCCCAACTCCTCACCCCAGAGGCAGCAGTTCCTGAATGGGTCTGATGAGAAGGGAGCACACTGAAGGGTTAAACCACCGAGTGCACAGAAAAACAAGTTCCATCTGGTCCCCGGGACAAAGCGACAGCCTGCAAAGCCCCCAGCCCGGGCTCCTGCTCAAAGGACACATTGCTTTTTAAAATTCCAACTTGTGGCTGTCTCAATCCGTTCTCCACACCCAAGAGCTCCCGACAGGATCTGCAAACGGCAGTGGCAAGCCATTCCGTGGCCTGAGAATAGGCAGAGGAAAGTGCTCCAAGCTCAGCTAGAACTACCTGGTACCCAGCCTCCACTTTTGGCTTTGCTTCAAGGTGGGTGTTATCTCCCATGGCAGGAGAAGGCAAGACCCGAGCAAAGGGCGAGACCAGGCTTGAGCTAGCAGGACTTTCATTTGCATACTGAAGTCGGCACATGGTTGCTTACAATCCATAAACTTAGATGTTCATTGTGCAGTTACACAAATCAAGCTACTTGCTGTTTGCCCCATGCTGTGACTCGAGCCCCATCTTTGAGTGCCAGACTAGCAGAGGTACAAGAACCACCAAATGCTCCTCAGAGGCTTAGAAGAACCCAGATCAGAAGAGTAGGATTAGTCCTTGAGGCAGCTCTCACCCCAGCATCTACTATGGGAGCAAGGACCCTCCCAGTTTGGGAGAAGAAAGGAAACCAAGATGAAACCAGGGCCCCCAGTTTATATCTACCCTACCCCCAGGCACGTGTCAGAATACTGAGTCCAGCTCCTGCTCTAAGCCTACAGAGCAGGAAAGTAATTCACAAAAAGTTGGGCAATTCAAAGTTACGGTTTCCATAGCAACCAGCACTCAGACCATTTGGGTAGCCGAAGTCTTTTTTCTCTTAGCATTCACTCCCCCCTAGCATTTTTTCTTTATTATTAAAATAATACTCATTCATTGGAGAACATATGGAAATTACAGACAAGTGTACAGAGGAAAATAAAATTTACCATGAATTCTACCATTCAAGATAAACCAGTGTCAACATTTTGATATGTTCCCCATTTGTCTAGTTTTTTTTTTAATTTGCACTCACAGAAAGACATTTTTAAAAAAAAAAATGGGGCTAGAATGAAATTACTATTTTATAATTTGGTTTTCTTTCACTTAAAATATATTGTGAGACTTTTCAATAGCCTTAAATATTCTTTGAGAATGTGATTTTTTTTAACGGCTTGCGGTATTTATTTTCATATGGATAGAGTACATTCTCTTTAGACTGTCTATTACTGAACGTTTAGATGGCTTTCATTTTTTCCCTGCTATTTTAAATGACACTACAATGAACATCCTTTACATAAGTGTCCATCTGGGGCTGATTAAGTCATCTGATTAGAATAAATTCCTTGAACTAAAATTACTGTCCATACATGACGGACATGTTAATACTTTTGATATTCTTTACCAAATCACCTTCCAGAGAGGTTGCGGTGATTCGTACTTTTGTCTGTAACATGCTCTCCCCTTTAAGAGAAGGATACAAACTGCCATCTGGCTGGTTTTACATCAAGTCTATATCATTTCTAAATTATATCCTGATGTGGGGCGGTGGGGCTGAGGATGCAGCTCAGTTGGTAAGGTGCTTGCCTGGCATGCTTGAAGCTCTGGATTTGGTCCCATGTACTGGATAAAAACCGGGTATGGTGATGCATGCCTGTAATCCCAGCACCTGGGAGGAAGAGGCAGGAGGATAAGAACTTCAAGGTCGTCTTCAACTACAGATTGACTCTGAGGTCAGCCTGAACTACAAAACTTCCTGTCTCAAAAAAACCAAAACCAAACCCAAAAACAACAAAACCCCTGTATTTCTTAGCTTCTATATTCAACTTCCCATATTTTTAATGAACCTTCATTTTTTCTAGCATCCTTTGGTTGCATTCTTTGCATCTTTTTCTCTCTGGTACTGATTTGCAAGAGCCCTTGTGTGTACAGATAATGTATGTTTGTGCCGGACTCAGCCCCAGAAAGCAGATTTTGAAGGGCAGCAGTTTTTACATCTTATGACACATCTCTCCTTGCCTTGATGGCCATCTTCTGATTCTCTTGTAGGCAGACCACCACTTGGACACACTGATGTAACCTAAATGCTGCTCTCCTGGTCATTCTGTGTTGGGTTTGGTTTCCATCAACTGCTCCAAGCCGACTTGGGCTTCCCCAGAGTGCAGACTTCTCTGAAAGCTCTGAGAACACTGCCGGCAGATGCGGGACCTGGTCAGCTGGCTCCTGCCTGTCTAATCTTGGCCTTGTAGATGCCTTCCCTTGGCAACCCTGGAATGCTGCTAATAACTGGAGGAGAAAAGAGCCATTCCGAGGTTATACACCAAGTAAGGTATGGTTCACATGGCCTTTGGCTTCCTATCTTTGGAGGATAGGGAGCCCGATGTGCAGAAAGCTCCAAAGCTTGTTAAAAATACGGAGATCCAGTGCCGACCCTCAGATTAATCATGGCTCTAGCTGCATCGTGAAGAAATGCTGGGTGCAGAGAGGACCTTAAATTTCTGCTCCCACAAATACTGTTCTTCTCTCCAGTCCAACCCTACTCAAGGGGCCTTAGAGCCCCAGGCAGGTGCCGTGATTGTGAACAAAGGTGGTTCATATGTCCCTATCCAGCCCCAGGAGATAACGCCTGCCACCCCTCCACACCCCATTTCCACCGAGCCCTCAGACTTCACCAAAGTTATCTCTCTGGGTGCTGACATGGGAAGGGACTCTGTCATTCCCTCCTTGGGTTTCCTGGGTGTCTACTGTCTGAATAGCTGGGTCTGGCCTTTTTTATCTGCCTCACTTCGTATAGAGACATAATATTTCTCCTCTATCTCTTTTTGCCTTTATCTCTCAGCCAAGGAGTGGGGAGAGTGTAGAGAAGAGGAAGAGTAAATGACAGGCATCCACAAGGTTCTGGGTTCAGTCCCCAGCAATGGAGAAAGGAAACAGAGGGAAGGAGACAGAGGGAGAGAGAGAGAGAGAGAGAGAGAGAGAGAGAGAGAGAGAGAGAGAGAGAGAGAGAGGAGAGAGGAGAGAAGAGAGCAAAGGAGCAGGAGGAAGAGGAGGAGGTAAGAGAAAGGAAATCTATTTTCACTCGCCTGCCAACTAGGCTTGGCCTTGCTTTGGCTGTCAAGTTGTAAGGCTACACTGGCCACCTGGGTAACTGAGGCTATTCATCACTTCATTAACTCCATCATCAACATCACCATCATCATCATCACCATCATCATCATCATCATCATCATCACCATCATCAACGAAATGTCAGTGTCAGACACCAACAGACTTTGCATACAAGAGCCAGTGAGACCCAGGCATTAAGTGATTTTTCTTTTTAGCTAAACAGCTATCGTCATGCCATAGTATGAATACATTGAGTTATGCCATAAATTCTATGATATTGTTTGAATTACTATGAGAAAGAAGAAAAACAAAGAAAGTCAGGAGGTCATGAACGGTCAAAGAAGGAAAAGAAAGAAAGAAAGGAAGGAAGGAAGGAAGGAAGGAAGGAAGGAAGGAAGGAAGGAAGGAAGGAAGGAAGGAATAGATAGATGGGCGTAAAGGCTAAGCTCCACCATAAACAGAACCATACTGAGAAAATACAAATGAAAGAGACCATTAAGATGCAAGAAAGGAGAAACACCAAACAAAGCAACGATGAGAAGACTCCACAGGGAGCAGAGTGACTACATTGGAGGTCTCTATTGGACCCCTCCCCTTGGACCACAGGGAACCCTGTGGAAGGTGGGGAGGAAGGACTGTAGGAGCCAGAAGAGTCAGGGAAGCCACAAGAACAAAGCCCACAGAATGGACAAGACGTGAGCCCTAGGACTCACAGAGCCTGAGGCCGGCAACCATGGAGCTGCATGGGTCTATACTAGGTCCCTGCATGTATGTTATGGCTGTTTGGCTTGGGTTTCTATAGGACTCCTAGCAATGGGAGTGGGGGCTGTCTCTAACTGTTTTGGCTCTTGGGACACTTGTCTTTCTACTGGGTTGCCTCATCCAGCCCTGATAGGAGGGTTTGTACCTAGTCTTATTGTATCTGTGTTGAGTTGGTATTCCTGGGAGGCTTGCTCATTTCTGAAGGGAAAGGAAGGAAGAGTGGATCTGGGGGAGGTGCTGGGAAAGAAAGAAGAAACTGCCCAGTATTAAGAAAGAAAGAAAAAAAGAAAAAGAAAGAAATCTTCACCAAATCATATCCATTCAACCAATCTGTATTAAGAGCCCTCTGTGAGGCAGAGACTGTTCCCCAACTTGGGAAGCAGCACTGGGTTAAACAGATGAAGAATCTTGCCACCACAGGGCCTACAGTCTAGTTGTGGGTTAGTGGCAGCAGCAGAAAGACAAACTAGCAAACCCCAGAATTCTTGACGGAGTTTCATGTAGGTTGGAAGGTTGTGAATAGGATGAGCAACTGAGAGGGGGTAAGGGGACTCTTCGAGGCCTCCCTGAGGAGGCGACCTTCAAGCAACGATACAAAAGGGAGTGAGAGAGCTATGCGAGGTGGGAGGGGGTGGGGTGGGGGTGTCAGAAGGTAGAGATGACTCGCTGGTGCAAAGGACCCCAGGAATGCTGGGAAACCAAGTAAGTTAGGTGGGCAAAGTGCAGAGGAGCTGAGAGCAGAGAGGGTGTGAGGAACAGGTCAGATGCCAGGGCATCTGGCAAGCACGGGCATCGATGGAGCTTTTACTCAGGAAACTGAGGGGAAGCATGACAAATTTTGAGCCGAGGCTTGTACTTATCTGACCCGCAGATTTAAGGGCTCCCCCTGATGGCCGAATTGAGAACATGCTGGGCCTTGGAGACAAACTGATGCTTTGTGACTGCTAGGCGAGAGGCTGTGGCAACAATCTAGGTCCAGAGAGTGGTAGCTGCTACCAAGGTAGGAAAGGAGAGACAGCTGGCTTCTAGGCCTTTCCCTGGTGCCCTGGTAGCACAATGAGAGAGACAGAGATACCTCCCCACTCCCTTACTCCTCTCCCCAGTCCTGGAGTTAAAACTGAGGATAAAACAGGTTTGGTAAGGGGTAAAGTGGGGACCGGATGCTTGGGGCTAGACATATCCACATGAGGGGCCACATCTCAGCGGTCATGTGAATTGAGGTCATTGGTATGTGGATAAGGCCACCCAAGGAAAAGAGGGACAACTGAGGAAGGGACAGAGAAATGAATGAGAGAGAGCATGGGTATTGGAAGCTACCTGTGTCTAGCAGGAGGGAGCCACCCACTGGGGGAAATGACCCAGATGGGGCCGAAAGAATCCCACAGAGGACTGCCCTCTGGCTCCTAGCCTTGAAAGGGATGCTCTTGGGACTCTAAGGGAGAACAGGGAATCTTAGAGGACCCGGGAGTTTGCATGGGGTAGCAAAGCTCCAAGCAATAGCACCAAGGTTTAAGAATTCCGAGAGTCCCTGGCTTCTTATTCTCTAGGCTCAGATTCTAACTAAGCCTCGGTAAACTGAGGCAGGAAGCTTTCACAGCTCGCAATTTCCACGCAGGAAGTCTGTGGGTTGGGGAACCGCGAGCACTTTTTCAAAATCTTTGTGTTCTGGGGTAGGCGGTGGGAGGTGCCCTCAATGTTCTTCCCATCAGCAGTTTCACGCAACTAATCGGGAGTTAGGGGCAAACTGGGGACATTAGAAATGGAAAGCATTCCGCGTCTACTTCTTTGCACTGTCATAAAAGAGGTGCCGTTTCACTCTGGACCGGTGAAAAGAGACCCAGCAGTGCTTGGGACCTAAAGTGTCGCATCAGAGTTATATGGTGAGCTCTCTATGCCTTCATTCACCGCTCCACCAAATAGCAGAAGCCTGTGTATTCCTGCCCTGGTGACCCCAGTTAAGCTTGGGGCTTTGCGTTGTTTCGGGCGGGATGACGGTCACCTAGCGTCCCCTGGTGGTGACTCTTTCAGTTACAGCCTCGGAGCGAGCAGAAGGCCCCTGTTTGTACGAGCAGGCTAGGGAACTGGAACCCCCAAGCACCTTTGAGTTCTCCTCCTTCGCCACAGTCCTTCTGGGAGTCTGGGGCCCTACGTTCCCCTGAGCACAAAGCCCAGTGCGTCTACATTCCCATAGCGATGGAAAGAACACGGGCCTAGATACCCAAATGTCATTCTGCTGCTGCAGACCTAAAAAGCAGCAAAGAATTGCAGGGTCCTCGATCCGTACGTATCCCTGCATCACACCTGGTCTACTCCACCCCCACTTGTCCCTTAGTTAAGGCACTTGACATTTCTGGAATCATCCTAGCCCGTATGCAAAGGGAAGTGATTGTTTTCCTGTCCTGGCTTCTTCCCTGAACCTGGGAAGCCATTTGGGCCCCTCGGCCTGTATTCTTTCCATTGTTATAGGAAGGGACTGGGCCATGCAGGCTCAGGGGTTGGGAGGCACACTTACAGCAGGAGCTGGCAGTTGGGCCATGTGGAGCATCCTCCATGTGGTCCTCTCCTCACTAGGAAGCAGCAAGGCTAGACATGAGCTCAGTTCTGGACTCTCTTAGTCTACTGAGGCCTCTTCCTGTACCTCAGTCTCCTAGAATCTACTGTCACATGGAGGAGGGCCAGTAAATGTCTCCACATAAACGTCTGGGCATGGTGGGAACAGAAAGATATCCAGAACAGAGAATGGCTTAGAAGCCAGGGCCTCAGAGCTTTGGCCTCTATGTCACATGAAAATGTCTCCCAGCTTATGGTGAGACTCAGATGGGGCCTAGAGGCAGCAAGACAATGGATGCAAGGCTCTAGGTCAAGGCGTGCCCCCTCCGACAGGATCTTACGTAGTACAGGCTGACCTTGAACTCATGTAACTAAGGATGACTTGGAACTCATACTTCTGCCTCCGTTTCCTGAGTGCTGGGATTATAAACACACCACCATGCCTGGTTTTATTCAGTGCTAGGGTCAGATCCAGGCCTTTGTTCATGCTTCGCAAGAGCTCTAGCAACTGAGTTACACCCCCCGCCCCCCAGTCAACACTTGTCTTCTCTTGGGGGATCTGGGGAGTCTCCCTTTGCCTCTCTAGGCCTCAGATTCCCTGCCATAGACAGAGCCCCACGCCTGTCCAGCCTGTCTAGGGCGACTGATGTAAGATAAGAAATGGGAAATTACAACATGGAGGAGAACACACAGCAAAGACTGTCATAACAGTGAAAGTGTTTTGAAAATTGTGACGCTTACCCTGTTATTACCGAGGGACAAAACTCCCAGTGGCCTGCACTCTGCTCCATATCGCAGCATGAATCTCACCTCACCAGAACTACCTGTGATTGTTTCTTTCCCAGGCATCCAGACATCTCTACCCTGGGTACATTTATATTGGAGAGACGGGGGTGAAAGAAAAGAGGATGTTGAAGTTGGCGCTAGGGGCAGAAGAGGGTGTTGCTCCTCTGTTCACATCAAAGTCTTGGTAAAAAACGTTCATTTAAAGGAAAAGCAATCCTCAGAGGGAAAGCTGAGCCCAGGGCAGTTGGCCATTGGACTCCGGCTATGTTACACTCTGGAAACGGCCAACTGGAAACAGCGAGCGAAAGGATTAGCAGTTGCCAGGCATGTTAGGGGAGGAGGGACAAGCAGGAAGTGCACAGAGGTCCCTGTCTGGTTACTCTGTAACAGTGGCTGCATGTCATCACCAGTCCACAAAGCCACGGAACGGCAGGTGCAACACCAGCTCTGGGTGACATAGATGGATATTGACAGCTGTGTGCATAGGAGCGGGGGGGGGGACAAAGGGACAGGAGGACAGGGGACAGGGGGCAGGAGGACAAGGAGCAGGAGGACAGGGGGACAGGGGACAGAGGGACCCTTTGATTTTCTGCTTTGTAGTACTGCAAATCTAAAAACGGATCTAAAGTATAAAGTCTATTAAGAAATCATTTCCCCGGAACTGGGTTTCCTCGTTTGCAAAACAGAGGCCCTGAGACCCGTCCCGTCTGCTCATGATGCCCACGAGGCTGTGATTAGGGTCATGCAGACTTCATGACGTACAATGGGCTCCCCAAAGTGATGGGGTACACTGGTCCCTGCAGAGTGAGAGGAATCTTTAGTCAGAGTGACAGACAGACATTTATACTGCCCTGCCTGCTGTTACTGTCCCACCTCAGCGCCTCTCCTTCCTTCCCCACCACACCCTGCAGGTGTGAACAACAGATAACTATGTCTCTTAAAAGTCTGCATACCCCTTCTCAAGACTCCTCTGTGGATCCACTGCCTTCTCTCTCTGCTGAGAACAGGAAACAAGTCTCTGTGGCATCTGTGTTAAAGATGCACATTCTCAACCCTCTGAACAACAGAAGCTAAGAAACCTTTGCTGGTGCTCAGCAGACCACTGTGAACAGATCCCGTCCAATGACAGACAGACAGACAGACAGACAGACAGACACACACACACACACACACACACACACACAGTCTTCCTGTATTTTTTTCTCAACCAGATGCAAGCTCACTGAACTCTTCTTGCAAGGTCCCATGTGCCCTTCTGTGCAGCGGCCCACACAGTTGTTCAAAGAGACACTGTTTGATCTGAAAACATCTGCAAGCGCCTCCTCAACCCTTGACTGGGAGCCTCGCCTGAGATCAGACATCAGATGGCTGTGCGCCTGAGCAAGCATCGGCTGGTTCTTGGGTACTTGCAGTCACCTCTGATTTGGAGTCCCCTTGGGGTTAGATTCAGGTCTGGCTGGAAGTTCTGTAAGCCCTAAAACATTGAGTTCATCAACAAAGAAGATGATTGGGGGGGAGGGGGGCATAAAGAGAACTATGTCAAAGGTCAAGACCAAGGAGCTTACCAAAGTTGCCACTCTGGAGGAACACCTAAGTCACTTAGCATGCAATTTGTTTTATTTTGGTTTTTGTGACAGTCCTCAGACTCAGTGTGTAGCTGAGGATGGCCTTGAGTTTTGCTGGGATGACAGGAATGTGCCACTACATCTGGTTTATAAGATGCCATACTCCCAGCTCCACTGTGGTTGGTTTTTATAGCCTCCATTCAGCTCTCAGGGTTTAAGGAGCACAGGATAGCAGTGGTGGGCATCCTTACTATTCTGAGACATCTGGGCAGGGCTGGGGTCTGCCGTCTGCATCCCTTGCTCAGGGTCTGGCGAGAATTGTAGAAAGCAAATCCCCATCAAGATTAGTTCCAGTGGATGGATGGATGGTTGGATGAACAGAGTTGTGGATGGGTGCGTAGAGAGGATGAATAAATGAAAGGTGGGTGTGCTTGGACAGACGCGTGGATCGATGAGTGAATGGTACCTCGGGTCTAGCGTGGATCGATGAGTGAATGGTACCTCGGGTCTAGCGTGGATCGATGAGTGAATGGTACCTCGGGTCTAGCGTGGATCGATGAGTGAATGGTACCTCGGGTCCAGCGTAAGCACTGGGGGATGTTCTCAGGGTAGATTTCAGAGATGAGATTATATATGAAAGATGAGTGGGCCTGTCTGGGGTTTCTTATTCCACCTGTCAGCTTCGGGAAATTCTTGGCCCCCTTATCACCACCTGGCTCTGCTGTGTGCCCCCAGACAACTGATGACCATGTGGCCTCGGTTGAAATGGGACACAGGCAGGCTGGACCACTCAAGCTAAGAAGCCAATGACACCTGAGCAGAGTCTCCTGGATGCATATCTCAACCTATGGCTGATGTTCTCTGCCCACCAGGGTCCAACTCTGCCTGTCAGTACATCTACAGCCTCATCCCCATGGGCTCCTATCTCTGGCCCCCAACCACACAGGCACTCTGCAGCCTCTACAAGCTGTGCCTTTCTCCTGAACCCTTTGTCTTTCAGAAGACAAACTACAAAGCACCCTATCTCTTCTTATAATAACACCCAATACATTTCGGTATCATGTATGAAGCTTCAGTTAGGTGCTAGTTAGCAAGTAAAGGTCATAGCTCCTCAGGTCTTCCCTAAAACATTTCTTGGTTCGGTGGTGGCCTTCCTGATGGTGGTCCCCTCACCCCATCATACATTTCCTTCTGCTCACAGGTTCTAGGCTGCTGGGATTCCCTCCCTTATCTGAGGAAGGTAGGGGACAAGGACACTATGACCTCTCCCCATGGCTATTGCCTCTCCTCTTCTCCTTCACCTTCCTTTCCTCTCTTGTCACACCCAACAGCATGAGGACCTCTCATGTTCTGTGCCCAAAGCCCTTCCACTCATCTCCAGGATACGATCTCACATCCTATCTACACCCTGGAGTCGGGGGTCTGCTGGCTGGATTCCGGCGCACAGGGCCCTCACCCCAAGCTGACAGTTTCTCCTTTGCTCTACTTCCTGGCCCTTTGGGAGTTCCTGCTTCTGGCGGCCCAGTCAGTTCCAAGGTGTATGAGGCGAGTTGAAAGCCCTCCTTGTTGACTGCCCCTCATTGTCTGTCTCTTCCCATGCAGATGCTTCCGACGGGACCATGCTTCCTCTTTCTCCTCCACTTTGACATTGTCCTACCTATCTGGTCTGTCCTGCCAGATTAAAACACTCCTCAGTGTCCTTTTCTCTTGGCCGACTGTTCTGAGTAACTAGCCTACTCCACAAAGTCCACTTCTCATTCTCTCCCTAGAGCCCTCATGAGGGTCACCAAGGACTCCGTGTGGTTGGGTCCAGTGTAGGTTTCCTACCACCTGTCTAACCTGACACCTCTGGCCAGCATCCACTAAGCTTGCTGCATCCTTTACCCAAGAGAGAGGTGTCCTCTATAGATTTCCCTGGGTCTGGGCACTGAAGGCTCCTTTCCAGGTGTCCTGCCCAGTCTTTCTGTCTGATATCAATCAGACAAGACAGACAAGTTGGTCTGCCAGGCACTACCTTGCTGCCTTCCACACCTCTCTGGCCATTCCAGCTGCTGTCTGGCCCTCACTGGTCGTGGTGCACACCTACATCCCTCTGCTTTGGGGCTACCTGCCCGCTTCCTCCACTTGTCCCGGAAGCTCTATGATAGGTGACATCATCTATCTTTACATCAATAAAGCTTACATGGTGCTGGGAGCACAGAATATGAGTCACCTTAGGTTGCTAACGTGGCTAGCCTGTGTGGTCATGGACCCTTGAGCAAATGTCTACAGTCAGCAGCCCCCCCACCCCAGTATGCATGCACACCCCGCCCTCTGCCACGAAGGTCTACTTAATCTGCCCCTTCCATGAGAAGCCATTCTGCCATGGATTATCTAGAGTTTCTGAAGCCCTGTATGAACTCTTTTGTGCCTGTAGCAGGCCCCATGCTCCTACTCTGCATGGAAAGAGAAGGCTGGGGCAGGCCTGTGAGATCTGAGGGCCCCTGGAGGCAGTCTGTGGCTGCCTGCACCTTTGTCCTTAAGAAAGCTGTCTCCACAACGTGGGCAACGGGGTGGTCTCTAGGGCACAGCAACACAAGCATGCTGCTGCAGACATGGGTGACAGGGGGATGTGCCTGAGCGGCTCTGGAGAACTTTCAGGGTCCCTGGCTTTCAGGATCCTGATTGGCAACCAAAGGGACAGCAGGACAGAGCACTGCAGCTTTTGTTCTATTCCTCTAGCGCGGCGCACAGTCCCCACTTAAGGGCAATTTGTTCCTTTCAAAAGGATTCCAGCTGGTTAAATTTAAGGTGAAGAATAAGCCTTAGTCAAGATGCTTCTTAGGGCTTTTCAGTTTTCGTTGGCTGGAGAACGGAGATACATTTTCAAATGTCGGCCACTTAATGTTTGTCAGAAGGAACACCAGGGGAGGGAACCCAAGGGGAGAAAAGCACCCGCTCACCAGCCTGCTCTTGGCTTTCAGTTCCCAGTCACAGATGGCACGGGAGGCATCCTGTTTCCTAAATTCCTTTGCCTCCTCAAGGACCCCTGACTTCTCCACATCCCTGCCTACCTCTCCCTCCCACTCCTAGCCAGCTTCACCTGGGCAGAGAATACTCTTCTGAGCCCCTGGTCTCAGCAGTTTCCCTTCAGGTCCGAGAATACCACACAGCTTAATGGGCAAGCAGTGGGGCCAACTATTCATAGCTCAGGCACCAGGAAACGTTTTTCTACATGCCATTCATTCTCGTCCATCCACCCATCTATCCACCCACTCACTTTCCATCCATCCATCTGTCCATCCATCTGTCCATCCATCCGTCCGTCCATCCATCCATCTGCATGTCCACCCATCCATCATCCATCCTGCTTACTCAGCTCTCTGCCTTTCTACATATCTACCCATACACTTGCATGTTCATCCATCCACCCATCCACCCACCCATCCATTTGGCTACCCAACCAGTTATCTAACCACTCATCTATCCATCTTTCCATTCACCTATTCACCATTGATTCATCTGTCCATCTGTCCATTTATCCATCCATCCATCCATCCATCCATCCATCCATCCATCCATCCATCCACTCTTGTCATTCACTACCATCTTACCCAGTCAGCCAGCAAACAGGGACTGCACACGAGTCAGTGTTTACAAGGTGGTCACTATGGTACAAGATATGAATGAGCAACAGAAGGAGAGCAAATGCTCTGTTTAGAAGGTAGAGGATACTTAGAGAGCTTGGAGCAAGACACTGTCAGCAAGAATGGAAAGTGACGCTCAGAACCAGTAGTCAGGGAAGGCTTCCTGGAGGAGGAAGTAAAGCTCAAAGATGGGAAAAACCTGTGCAATGGTATGGAGAGGCAGGAACCCCCCCAGCCCCTGTAATGGAGCAACAGAGGCCTGCCCCATGCCTAAGGCACTCCTGCCAAGGCCTCAGAGCTTGCTTGGTAGGGTAGGGGTGGGATCTCCCTGGGCAAGTCTCCTGACAGTTGCAACTCTGGTAACTTAAATTCAGCCACTTTGGAAATGAGGTGGTATTTCCGCTAAGCCGTGTGCCAACTCCTGCCTTTTCCCATCAACCCTGAGGGCTCCGAGGACATAACTTCCTCCTCTAGCTGAAGAATTGAGCCCTTCTTACCCACGCCTGGCTCTTGAGTTGCCATGTTCCAATATTGCACCTCTTCCTCCCCGGCTCTGCCTGTTTCTCTGCAGCTGTCTCTTCCCTGAAACTCTTCAAGGGAGCTCCAGCCACACCTTCCTAAAAGATAGTCCCTACTGTCCCTCCCACTCTCCTTTCCATCTTCACCAGAGCAGCTTGCTTTCAGCATCCCCTCCTCCAAATCCCTCTCAGAGCCCTTGGAAGTGATTGACCACTGGAGACCAGGGTTCTAGAGTCGGACGGATCTAGGTGCTGAGCCTGGCACTGCCACCGCCCAGGTCGGCACTAGCTACATCCTTACACCATCAGAACAGCCCTTGCTTTCCACAGCCCCCCACCCCTCTTCTCACAAGCAGCTCTCGTGTTCCTTTGGGGATCTAGCATAGAGGACTAACAGAAGCCACTGTTTGGTCTGGGGACTAGCAGCATGTCATCCAGTAAGGATCCTGGTACTTACCACTAAACCCTTTACAGAAGCAAATACTTAGCTCACAGGCTTGAAGAGAGAATTGAGTGGACCCACCATATAAATGGGACCCAGCATGAAGTGCCACACGGTGCAAGCTTCACAGTACCCCTGGCTTTGCCTTCTCCAGAGTCTGTTACATTTTTCAGAAAGCATTAGGTCTGCATTAGCACAAAACTCCTTTTTCTTCCTACCCTCTGCTTCCACCAAACCTCCCTCGGTGAGTCTTGATTCTCCTTGGTAGCATAAAGTCTCTTTTCTCTCACTTCTACCCTTCACTTCCAGGCTGTGACAGATTTCTGGATGCAGCAGAGACCCCCCCTACTTCTCTGTTATGCATCCACGCCCCAGGACATCGAGTAAACCCAGTAAAACCAGACGGAACAGGTCTCCAGTGCCTCCCTCCAGGTCAGGAACTTGGCAGTCTACACCTCCTCCTAGTGGGCATCTGCAGCAATAGCAACACGGAGCTGGAGATTCCCTTGGGGTTGATGAACTAATAAATTACGGTCAAGCCAAAGGTCCCATCCTACAGGGATATGCTGTTTCCATAGAATACGTTGGGCCAGTGTGGGGGTGGGGCTGGAATCTTGCCCAGTATGGCAGCAGCATCTGTCATTTCTCTGTCCCTCTTGATTCCCCGTAGGTGTGACATTGGCTGATGTCTTCAGCGAGGAGGGTCAGTGGGGGAGAGGGTATTGCTGCTCAGTCTCTTGGAGGGAATACACGTCACACTGGAAAGATTGTGTATTGTCACAATTGCACACAGGAAGGCTTAGGCAGCACAGCTTTGTTTATCTGCCACAAGAACTGTGGGACGTCACATTTGATCTCCAACAATGAAAAAACACTTGGAGGGAGACAGACAAACCAGGCCCACCCACAGGAGCAATCCTGGTGATGCTACTGCCCAGGCTCCCTGTTTTGCCAGGTCTGTCATGCCTCACCACGATCTGCCTGACCAGGGTGGCACAGGGCCTCTGGGGCTGCACAGGGGAGGAGAAAAGCCCCTGTAGTCTCTTCCTGCCCTATTGCACAGAGGGGTCAGCACCTTCGGTCTACCTTCTTGTGACTTGCCATGTCACAGTCATGTCACTTCTGGACACTAGTACCCCCTGCCTAGCAGAGGACAGGAGACCAGCCTCAGCCACTGATGCTTTGTGGGCTCTGTCTGGGCCAGGAGACAAGAAGAAAAGAACAACCAGAAGAAAGAGATAGGAAACTTCTTTACTTCCCTGTTTCTGGTTCTCATAGCCTGTCCCTAAGCTTTCTGTACCTTCAAGCCCAAGGAAGTTTCCAGAACAGGTATCAACAATTATTTCCCAGGAAAAGAAGTAGTTACTCCCAGTTTCTAAAACACTCTGGTGTTCTATTTTAGATGATTTCAAACACCAGAAGGGCACATTTCATACTGCAAGAATCCAGAGCTCCAGTCATCAGTCCACTGTAGGAAAGACACAACAGCTAAGCCAGTGGTTCTCAACCTGTGGGTCACGACCCCTCTGGGGGATTGTCAAATGACCTTTCCACAGGGGTCGCCTAAGACCATCTGCATATCAGATATTTACATTATGATTCATAACAATAGTAAAAATTACAGTTATGAAGTAGCAACACACACAATCTTATGGTTGGGAGTCACCGCCACATGAGGAACTGTATAAAGGATTAGGATTAGGAAGGTTGAACTCCACAGCTCCAGGCAATGGCCGCCTGACTCCTGCAAACCTGGCCCTGGGGGCTCTGCTTGACGCTCCAAGTTCCCAAGAAAAGTGAGCTAAAGGCAAGTCAGGGCCCCACGATCCCCTTCAGCCAACCCAGTTCACTCACATCCAAAGCCAAGCGGAACTTGACTATCGGCGACTGCCAGGTCATGATCTTCCGTCTGTAGAGATTACACTTAGGGACAATTTTGCAGCTGATGTTCCCCATCTCCATGTAGAAAACTTCAAGGTTCCTGTGGAGAGGGGGGGGCAGTCACTCCATGCCAGGGCTTCAGCAAATCCTGGGGCACCGCTAGCCTTGAGGGGTTGGGTGGAATTAAATTCTAACCCTGACAACCAACCAGCTGTGTGACCTGAGAGCTCTGTGACTGAGACCCGATGCTCTGGTCCTAGGTCTCCTTGCCTGAGACAGGGACAGTGCCTACCTCATGGGGTTGGTGTGAAAACACAGCACTGTTCAGTGGGTAGAGCAAAGCCTGGCAGGCTGTGAGTCATCCTTAGTATGCCAGAGATCGGCTCACTCTCAGATGTATGGATCCCTCAGGAAAGTTAATGTCTGCATTCACACACACACACACACACACACACACACACACGTCTCTCTATGTAGTCAGATCATTTCTGTAGTGTTTATGATGCATACAGCAAAATTGCTGTGCAGTAGTATCCTTTAGGAAGTAAAGACAAAGGGCTGTGCATGCTCAATTCGCAAGCAGTGTGTGTGCAAGTGTATGCATATATGTGTGCATGTGTGTATGTACATGTGTATGTGTGTATATCTATGTGTATGTCTACACGTGTATATGTGTTTATGTGTATGCATGTGTATGACCATACATATTAGTATGTATGCATGCATGTATGCACACGTGCACGTGTGGTACCCAGGGGCTTGTACATACCAGGAAAGTACTCTATCACTGATCCCATGATCTCTGCCCTTTTTCTCCTTTTTCTTTTTGCGACAGGGACTTTCTATACAGCCCAGGCTGCTCTTGGTCTCTTGTGCTCATATACCTGGTAATATGTGAAGCTGTGCTGGCTGAGCTGTCCTACGTGCAATTGTGACAGTGACCTTCTTAGAGTTTGGCTTGTGAAATGTGTGAGCGGGCCTGAATCGGAGGTAATCCCTTAACCCAAACATTTTCAACTCATCATTGGTTGAACCCACAGATGTGGAACCTGCCAATGGAGTAGAAAATTGATTGAATTGGGACATCATATCTGAGCTTGTCAGAACATTCTTATTACACAAAGACCAGGGGCTGTGCTCCCAGCCTTTCCCAGTAGCCCAATACAGCTGAGCTATTCTGTAAATAGACAATGGCTGTTTAGACCACCATGCTCTGCTGGGGTGATACCTGAAGGACACCCAAGGAGAATGTAATTTGAGGATCATATCTTCAGGAGAGTTCCTGCAGGAGCTGAGAGGAGGCCAAGGGTAGCCTCCTAGCAAGACCCACATGGTCTTTTCCACCCTCTGGTCCCCAGTACTTTCAGTAGCTCCAGAGGTTCAAATTTGGAGAAAGGCAGTTGGGTCCAGAGCAGCTAGTAAACCACACACAGTGTGCTTTGGTGGGTGGGTACCCCCACCACCTAGACTTGGTCTCTGTGGTCCCAGAGAGTGGAAGAAGCAGTATGAGTTGGCCAAACCAACACTTCAGGAATATTATTTGTTTCTCTTAACTTTCTGCATGTGTGCAACACTCTTTTTGGGTGATATGGTTTGGGCAGTTTCGAAGGCATCTTTGGGAATGGGTTTTCCTTTCTTTTTTATTTAGTTATTTTTATTTTATTTTATTTATTGGGGTTTTGTTTTGTTTTTTTGAAACCAGATTTCTCTGTGTATTCCTGGTTGTCTTGGAACTCACTCTGTAGACCAGGCTGGCCTCAAACTCACAGAGATAAGCTTGCCTCTGTCTGCTGAGTGCTGGGATTAAAGGCGTGCACCACCAACACCAGGCAGGGATGGGTTTTCTTTTTCATTTCTATCCACAGCAACAGTCTAATGACTATTTGGCTTGCTTCTGCCTCTGATGCTATTCATTGCAGCTAGCAAGATAGACAGAGAGGACTCTCTCAGACAAAAGAGAGGTAGCCTGCACATGGCAGGGACTTGGGGGAAACGAGGTCAGAAGGAAGTCAATTGAAGACAGAGGGGCCTCCCCACCCCATGGCAGGTCTCCCTTGTTTATTCTAGTAGAACTGAAAGGGTTAAACAGTTGATGCCAGTGATCTTGTTTGGTGAATGGGCTCAGAGCCAGAGAAATTGCTTAATAAGAAATGTCAGGGGCTCTGGGAAGCAGTTCTATCTCAAAGGGCACTGCCAGCCCAGTGAGTGAAGGCAACATACTGCTTCACATAAGAAGATACGCCAAGTCGGACAGTGGTGGCACATGCCTTTAATCCCAGCACTTGGGAGGCAGAGGCAGGCGGATTTCTGAGTTTGAGGCCAGCCAGGGCTATATAGAGAAACCCTGTATCGAAAAACCAAAATAGAAGAAGAAGAGGAGGAGGAGGAGGAGGAGGAGGGGGAGGAGGAGGAGGAGGAGGAGGAGGAGGAGGAGGAGGAGGAGGAGGAGGAGGAGGAGGAGGAGAAGAAGAAGAAGAAGAAGAAGAAGAAGAAGAAGAAGAAGAAGAAGAAGAAGAAGAAGAAGAAGAAGAAGAAGAAGAAGAAGAGGAAGAAGAAGAAGAAGAAGAAGAAACGTCAAGGAGCATGGGTGGGAGACAAGGTATTTATAAACTTACATACCCATAAAAAAAAATGTTTTTCTTGAATAAGAGAGAACTTGCAGTTGTCTTGTGCAGCTCCTTAAGCAACATGAGGGGAAATGGGCTGAAGTTAAAGAAAAGCCCTAGACCTGGAGGTAAAAGCCAGACTGACTCTGCCTGAGTTGCCACAGAGACCAGGGAACTGTTGACTAGTGGACTCTGTCATTTTTTAAATAATATAACTGCTAGATTATTGTTTACTCTTTCTCAGACTTCTGACTACATTGACAGCTAAGCTTTCACAGTTGTAATCTGCTATCTCCTTACCTAAACTCGGTTTCCATTAATTAAATGCTTCATATTTCCTCTTGCTATGCCACTGCCCTGATGTCATCTGAGTTCCTATAAATTTGCCTGACTCTAATAAAACATTCCACTATACGATCCACACTTTTTCAACTTTTTAATCTTGTCCCTTCTGCTCCACAAAAGGCTCATCTTAAAGACTGTTCATGTTGTTAACTCATGTTGTTATCTCTTTTATAAAATTATAAGCTATGGAAAATCCACTCAGATCTGCCTCTCATGGACCCAGTAGACTCCATCCAGATAAGTACATCTGCCCAAAGTTCCCACTTACTACCTATTCCAAAGGGTGGGATTCCTCTGGGTTTCTTTTTTTTTTTTTTTTTGGTTTTTTTTTTTGGTTTTTTTGAGACAGGGTTTCTCTGTGTAGCCCTGGCTGTCCTGGAACTCACTCTGTAGACAGGGCTGGCCTCGAACTCAGAAATCCACCTGCCTCTGCCTCCTGAGTGCTGGGATTAAAGGCCTGCGCCACCACTGCCCAGCTCCTCTGGGTTTCAAATGGACATTTTAAGAAAAAATTTTTTTTCTCTCAAATGTACTTAATCTATTTTTCTACCTATAATAATGTGTTTCAATATCTTGTCAAGTCCAGGCGTTTACTACACCCAGGACAGCTCCAGAAAAGCAACTGTCAGATGCTCCAATCTCCTCTCAGACACAGACGCTTCTACTGGACCTGTTCCTTCTGACCTACCCTCAGATGGCTCCACAGACCCTGGACAGCAAGGAAACAGCCAACTCTCCTACGACTGGACAAACATCCTCCACCCCCATTCTTCTAGGTTCCCCAGAGACACGTCGCCCCAATGCCAGCATGAAGCAGTCAGATATTACGACGACCCTATTCCTGCTTTACCATTGCCTCTTTCTAATTTTCTTTTTTAATTAAACCAAAATGGGGGGAATGTTAGCATTCTGTCTAAACTCCACTCCAGTTACCTGGCAACAGCCAGGTATGCTTCTCCCCAGAGTTGCCTGGCAACAACCAGGTGGGCCTGGCCCACTATAAAAGGGGCTGCTTGCCCCTCCTCTCTCTCTTTTGCTCTTGCCTCTCTCTTGCATCTTTTATCTCTTACCTCTCCCCATTCCCTTCCCCCCTCTCTCCACATGGTCATGGCCGGCCTCTCCACTTCTCTACTCTCTCCCTCTCTCTGCCTTTCTCTGCCTCTAGTACCCTCTTAACTTCCCTTCCCGTGCCCTAAATAAACTCTATTCTATACTACACTGTGGTGTGGCTGGTCCCTCGGTGGGGGAAGGGATGCCTCGGCATGGGCCCGCTGAGGCACACCCTTCCCCCACCCACACTTACCTCCCCCATAACCCCATAGAATATATCTCATATCTGTTTATATTTTTATAAACACATCAGTGGGGATGCTCCGAAGGGCTGACATCCTCATCATGGCTTTGGGAGATGCTCCCACCATGGGGAAGGTTCCCAGGACTATCTGTACATTTGCTGCAGCCATGGAGAGAACCAAAGAAAGTCAGATGGATGACCACAGCTCTTCCACTTCTGAGATTGAGCCTAGGTTCTACCAGATGGAGGTAAGACCTTTCCCCTAAAATCTTTCTTAATGATAATTTATCTCCACTCGAAACAGAAGTAACATTTCTCCTTTATGGATTCCTGCCTCTAAGTACTAAGTTCAACATTCCAGAATTCCCTGCCAGACTCCACAAGAGAAACAGGCTCCCTAGTCAAGGCTAGAAGCTGAGTTAAGCAGGACTCCTCGGGAGAGATCCAGCACAGAGGCATTGCTCTGTCCTCAGGGCTGACACGTCCTTGCTGTGTCTTCATTTCGGAAGCCACCTGTCACAAAGGTCTTGTGGTTTGAATGAGAAATGTCCCCTAGATATGGGCTCATGTGTTTGAGCACTTGGTCCCTAGCTGGAGTTACTGTCTAGGAAGTGTGCTACTTTTCTTTCGGTTACTGTGGTAAAGCACTGACCAGACCAACTTGGGATAGGAAAGGATTTATTTCATCTTAACACTTTGCAGTCCATCGTGGAGGAATCCAAGGCAGGAACCTAGAGGCAGAGACTGGAGCAGAATCCAAGAAGGAACACTGCTCCCTGGCTTGTTTTCCAAGGCGTTCTCAGCTTGCCTTCTTATGAGATGTGCAGGACCGCCTGCCTAGGGGTAGTGCTACCCACAGTGAGCATGGCTCTCCCATACCAATGGTTACTCAGGTAAATGCCCCCAGTATTCCACAGTTAGCGTTCTTCTTCCATGGTGATTCTAGTTTGCCTCACAGTTTCCTCAGTCACCAACTTGGCAGGGATGTCAGAAAAGTGACAAGGAAAGGGGGAAGCTCAGGGTGGCTTAGGAGACTGGCAAAATGAAGATCCAGGTTTCTAACCTATATACTGTGAGGACTGCAGCTGGTGACCACCCAGAGTGAGGGGAATTTGTGCCTTCCGAAGGAATTGAAGGAATTCGGGTAGTTCAGCTCCAGCAGGGACCACAATCCCCTGAGGGCTTCCTGGTAAAACACACACAGGCCTACTATTGACAAATAACCTTTGACTCTGAGGACTTCTTTCCTCTGCCTATTTTTTTCCTCATTCAAATGCAGCTTTGTCTCAGAAGCCCCAGGGAGAGGGCTTTCTGGTGGGTTTGGATGACTAGCTGTCAATCTATAGGGTCTTCCACTCAGTGCTCTGTTGAGTTGGTCTCCAGACTTTATTCCTGCTCTCCCAAAAGCTGGCTAAGCCATGCGGGCCACTGAATTCCAGATTCACGCTCCAGGAGGCTGCCCCTTCCCACCCTACCTTCCCTACCTACCTGCATAGTGAAACATCTGCTTTTGGCAACGATGGGAGAAAGCACCCTCTTCCTCCTCCGCCTCCTCCTCCTCCACCTCCTCCTCCGCCTCCTTCAGGTTTCCCTCCTCCTTCAATGGACTCAGATGTCAATGAGAGGCCCACCCACAGGCCGGCTGCAAGGAGGCTCAAGCAAACTACTGCTGCAACCAGCTTCATTGTCACAGCCCTTGGCACCTAAAAGGAATAATGAAACAAAACAAAACAAACAAACAAAAAACCTGGAGTGATTCTGTGACCCTATGCAGGGACTCTCTTACCTTCTTAGGCCCTGCCCCAGGGGTCCTCCTGGTAGCCAGAGCTCTGTCTGAGAAACACGGCAGAAGGGTGCCAGCAGTGTGGGCTCCAGCCACTGGCCCACCACCCAGCTGTATGTACTCTGGAAGGACTTGGACCTGCTCCAAGCTAGACTCTGTTTACTGTCCTGGCTGAGGTCCCTCCCCAGCAGGGCATAACTCTTTTCCTCTTCAGGCTGCTAGCTCTGAGGAAGAGTGTGTAAAAAAAACTGCTCGACAAGTTTAAGGCCCAAGCCTTGGGCTTCAGGGCTGACTCCAGGCTGGAGAGGGCTCTGGGTTTAACTGATATATATGTATGTATGTGTATATATGTGTATACACACACACACACACACACACACACACACACACACACACACACACACACACACACACTGTTGTTCTGCTGCTACTTGTGTCCATAGACTCTGGGCCACCAGAACATCGAGATGGTTGGACAGAGTGACCCTAGGTAAGAGGGGCTGCTATGCAGGATAGGGCCGTCACTCAGAGACCAGCTCTAAAAT
This sequence comes from Uromys caudimaculatus, assembly GCA_028551405.1. Taxonomy (NCBI): domain Eukaryota; kingdom Metazoa; phylum Chordata; class Mammalia; order Rodentia; family Muridae; genus Uromys; species Uromys caudimaculatus. Next base: position 49,447,496 of record CM052708.1, read on the forward strand.
GCCACCTGGAGACATACCTGGCTGTGCCTTGCAATGTGCTGAGCTCAGCATCTGGAGAAGTGGTGGGGTAGGGTTTGAAGGAAGAGTCTGCCCAAACTGAGCAGGGAATAAAGGCTCCTGGGCTGAAACTCTGCTCCTCCTTAAAGTAGCCCTTCAGTAGGCCTGAGGTAGGGAACTGATTGGAGTCTGCAATAGAGGCCGGATAGGTGTGATCCACTCTGTGGATCCCAGAGACTGAAGACTTTGGATTCCCACCTTATGCTCTAGTAACTGACAAGCAGATGGGGAGGACTTTTCCTCACAGAGCTATATCACGTCCCCTCACTAGAGCAAGTCAAAAGCCCCTGACATCCTCAGCCCTCACTTGGGAAAATGAGATGAGAGAGTTCTGAGTGGAACTCTTCTGCTTTCAGGACCCCAAACTCTAGCAGGGAAGCTTTTCTTTTGGTTCTACAAATTAAAAGAGTTTTTAAGTCTCATACTCTGAAGCATGACAAGCCTGACGATTCTCCGCCCTAAGAACTTACTGTCAACACCACCTGAAGAAGGAAAGGAAGCGTCAAGCATTGAAAAGGGAGGGGGTCTAGCAGTAAGTGCTCATTTGGGGCAAGCTAACCACTCCTTACATGCATCAATCCACTCACCCCTCAACTATGTATCTATGTATGTATGTATCTATCTATCTATTTACCTACCTATCTACTTATCATCCATCCACCCATTCAATTATCTATCTGTCTATCATCCATTCATCCATCTATCCACTCATTCAACTATCTATCTCTATCTATCTCCTTACACATGCATTCATCCACCCATTTGCCCATCCATCCATCCCTCTACGTAGTTACGTGCCAGGTTATGGCATACAGGCCAATTGTTGTGCCTGTTCTCACAAAGCTTATAGGTCATCCAGAGCCAGAGGATGGTATTGCCTGGGGAAGATGGCAGCTGAATTCCTGGTACCCTTTCTCAAACTGGAGAGGGCAGAATAAACTTTACTTTCTTTAACCATCTGGAGATAGCCCACAAGACTGTCATCTAACTCAAGTCTCAACTGAGGAAAGACACGACAGGGACTTTGGACCCACAGATACCTGGGACAGAGATGACAGATTGAAATATAGCTCAGAAGGGGCATCTGGGGATGAGTTGCCTTGGAAATGAAGATATTCAAAAGCACCTGTGTGCAGAGGAGTTGAGAAATCCACATTCAGGTCTACATGTGGCATCTGCTCTCTTGTAGCCTTATCCCTCTAAGTCCCAAGCCCAGGCAGGAGTGACAGCCTAGAGATGGGACAGAGTTCACAATTTGGGTGAGTCAGGCACTTTGATCACTCAATCTTTGTGTCAAGCTTTTGAAATAGAAACTGGGCATCATCACTCACTCCTAAGATAAACCGAAAGAGACCTAGCCTGAGACACGTATTTGAACAACTAAAAAACCAAAGACAAGAGGAACTCTTTAAAGAAGCAGGAAAAGATGTAATTTGTTCTGTACAGAATCCTCAATAGTCATTGCCAGCCAACTCCTCATAAGGAATCTGGGAGGTCAGTCAGAAATGGTGTAGTGTATTTCCAGTGCTAAACCAAAGAACAAACGAACAAACCAACAGTCAACCAAGAATTCTATAATCTAGTAAAACTATCCTCCAAATGGGAGGGAGAAGTTAGCCATGTAGCTAGGTAAACAGATGAGGAGGAAAATTCTTTACCAGCAGAACCATATTGCAAGAGATGTGAAACAAATGTTCAGGGAGAAATAAAAACCAAGATAAATTAGATGAAAAATAGATGTGAAGCTACCCATCAGAGGCAAAAAATACTCAAAAATAAAAAGTTGTTATTCATGTTAATGTGTGACTTCTCTTTTAAATACAAGCTTTAAAGACAATCAATATGAGGAATCATAAATCTTTATCAGCAGGTAAACAGTATCTAAAGGTATAAATCATCACACCAGCAACATAAAAAATAGAAAACAACACAGAGCCCTATAGAAACATGTTTTTATAAGTAATTGAAGTTATACAGCATTTATTCAAGTTGGATTGTGATAGCTTTTAAAAGTCTTATGTAATCCACATGGTAACCACAAAGTAAATCTGCACAATATACACAAAAGGAGATTAGAAGTTAATCAAATGCTTCACCTCAAAAAAAAAAAAAAAATCAATTGATCCCATGGAAGAGTGGAAATGGGGTGGGGGAGCTAAAAACAAATTTTTAAAAATGGCACGTTAAGTCATTGACCATCAGTAACTACTTCAAATTTAAATAGCCCAAGTTTCCCAGTCAAAACTTGCAGGAGAAAGTTACAGATTGGCAGTTAAAGAGAACATGAGAACATGATTTTACTGTAGTGTGATGATATACACCTACACCTTGAAAAAGGCAGACTGATCTTTGTGAGTTCAAAGCCATCCTGGTCTACATAGCATGTCCAGGCCAGCCAGAGACACACAGTGAGACCATGTCTCACAACAAACAACGGCCACCAATACCCACGGGCCTGGAGAGATGGCTCAATGGTTAAGAGCTATGCTGTTTTCAGAAGGCAGGGGTTTGGTCCTTAGTACTTACACATGACAGCTAACAACCGACTGCAACTCCAGCTACCGATGACCCATCACCCTCTCTAGATCTCCAGAAGCACTGCATGCATGTGGCGTACAGACCTACACTCAAGCAAAATAGCCATACACATAAAGAGTCAATTTGCCAAGAAGATTGCTATTATCAGGCTGTGTTTGGGTGTTAGAAGCTCAGTTTCTGTTGTGACTGTGTTGGGAACTAAGAAATGCAGGACCTGGGCTGAAGAGTTGGCTCAGTGGTTAAGGACACTCGTTTCCAAAGACCCAGTTTTGATCTCCAGCACCCACCTGGAGACTCAGCACCTCCTCAGATACCAAGAATATATATGATGCACAGAGGCAGACAAGTCTAAAAACTGAGAAAAGGAAGGAAGGAAGGGAGGGAGGGAGGGAGGGAGGGAGGGAGGGAGGGAGGGAGGGAGGGAGGTGGAAACATAGTCTAGCATGGTGGTACTTGTCTATTATCTCCGTACTTGGTGGGAAATGAGGCAGGAAGATCACTGGGACTACAATAATGAGCTCTAGACCCGCCTAGGTTACATATAGGAACCCTTTCCCAGGAAACATTAAACAAGAAAAACAAAACAAACAAACAAAAACATCAAGGAAAGCAAAGATGGAAGAGACTAATAAGTGCTTTAGTGACTAAGGGCCCCATCCTGGGAAGGAGCTGGTGGCCCCTATTAGAAATGAGTGAGTCCGAGAGGCCACCCTCCGGCTTTTGCTTTAGATGATCTCTAAGTCTTGCGTTGCATCTACCATTTTGGTGCTGTGTGATGCAGTCGGGGGGTTGTTAGTACCATGCTCTTGTCTTTCACCTACAAAACTATAAACTAAATGAACCCCATTTCTTTCTAAAGTAACTACCCTTGGGTATTTTATGTTAGCAAGACAACACACTAATACAAAGGTATAACAATTATAAATATATATCCACCAAACATCAGTGATCCAAACTGTGTCAAGTTTGCAAAGATTGACAGATATAGAGAAATGAATAACTTGGTGAAAATAACAGTTGGAGAACTCAATAGTATACTTGAAAATTTTAGATTTTATGTATTTCTTGTGGAAAGTGCACAGACCAGGGCATACATGTGGAGGTTAAAGTACAATTGATGGGAGTTGTTTCCTTTTACCTCACGGGTCCTGGGAATTGAACCCTGGTCATCAGGCTTGGCTTCACAGTAAGTGTCTTTACCTACTGGGCCATTCCAGTAAAGACATAGAGGATCTGAACAATACTATAAACCAATGAAATGTATCAAGATAGACCTAACAGCCCACTCAACAAAAGGATACTGAACATGTTCTAAAACTGAGCACAGGGAGCATTCTCCTATGTACTGTGTTAGCCACAACAGCAAGTCATAATGGATATAAGTTGTGGGAATCATACAGCATGTATTTTGGATTCCGTGGAGTGAGACTAGAAAGTGACATGATCATAGCTGGAGACATCAGTACTCTCCTGAAAGGGCTCAGTGGGCAAAGGTGCTTGCTGCTAGCCTGAAGAAGAAATATGGGAAACGTCACAAGTGGGTTGAAATTAAATAGCATATATTTTCAGCAATGCTGAGAATCAAACCCAGGGACTCATGCATGCTAGGGAAATCATCCATCATCAAAGGACATCCCTAGTCCATCAACAGCACATCAGTAAACCAACAAAGAAAAGATTATTAAAGAACTCAGAGAATAACCAGAGAGAAATGAGATTAAAACACAATATACCAAGGTAGAGGGGATACCGAGAAAGCTGGAAGTGATCCCAGATCACCGTAAGCAGAACATTAAGACTGAATGAGGTGGTGTGGTGCACACCTTAATCCCAGCACAGGCAGAGCAAGCAGAGGCAGGTGAATCTCCGAGTTCAAGGCCAGCCTGGTCTACAAAGAAATGAGAGAGGTGGGGGGGGGGGAAGGAGGAGGAGGAAGAGGACGAGGAAAAGGAAAAGAAAGAAAACAGTAAAGGAACTGGAAAGAGGGCACCATAGTTAAAAACACATCTCGGTCTTCCAAAATGATGAGCAGCTCACAACCACCTGTAATTCTAGCTCCAGAATATCTGGTGCATGTACACACACACACACACACACACACACACACACACACGTTCACATAAATAAATGTTTTTTAAAGCAGGAAATGCTTACATCAGAGAAGAAACTGAAGGCCGCATGTAGTGTATACAGTATACACCAGTATACAGGAGGCAGAGACAAGGATATCTCTGTGAGGTTAGCCTGGTCTACATAAAGAGTTCAAGCCTTTACATATATTATGGTCTAATGATTTCCAATGAAGAGACGAAGAGCACAAAACAGAGACCACCGTCTCAACACACGGGGGTTGCTAGCTATAACACCAGATAGCCCCATGCCAAAGAACATAGCATACATAAAAACTGAGTCACAGTGGGTCACAGTTTAAATCTAAGAACAAGTATAGAACTCAGAAGAAAACACAGGAGGAAACTGTCATGGATTTGGCAATGCAGACATATCTTTTTTTTTTTTTTTTTTTTTATGCCAAAAAGCACAAAGACCGGAAGCAAAAGACAAGCTGGACTTCAACAAAAATGAACCTCATTTCCTCCTTCCAAGGACAGACTCAATCTGTGGGTCCCCATATTTCCAAGTGTGGGGGAGACAGGGTTATTTGTTGTTGTTGTTGTTTTGTTTGTTTTGTTTTGTTTTCCTGTTTCACAGACAAAGTGAGGAGGCTGCAAAAGAAGGAAATGTGGGCCTGGAGAAATGGCTCAGCAGTTCTGAGTGCTCGCTGCTCCTGCAGAGAGAGGATGGACATTTGGTTCCCGGCACCTACAACTGCTTGTGACGCCAGCTAGGGGATCCAACACCCTCTTCTGGCCTCTGTGGATGCCTGCACACATGTGATGTACACACACATACACATAAATTAAAATAAAAATATTTAAAGAAGGAAACATGCTAAGACACTGTCAGAATCAGCCTTGCTAAGGTCACTTGTGCTCTTTGCCCAGCCCAGAGCCTCCGCAATTGGAAACATTCCAGTGCTCTTTATAGAGACGATTAGAGAAGTGTTTATGCTCAGAGACAAGCACTTAGAAATGCTACAAATGATGTATTCAAATCACATGGAATTGGAGGGTTAGAAAATGCTATGCTTGACACTAATTTCTGTCAAGTTTCTGCATCTCAGTCTCTCCGATTTTTACACTCTGTCTTGTGGAAAGTCCCTCTATCACACCAGGAGCCAAAAGTGCTTTTTCACTGACCTGGCTTAAGGCATTAGATGCTGTATTGCTGTTGCTCTCTCCTCGGGAACGTTGATCCGTTTTGAAGCTGGCAGAGGTCCCTTCGGGGTACTCTCACAGTATTTGTCTAATGGGATGAAGATTAACTGGTATTGAGGACCTATAATTTTTAGAGAATGTTTGCGGAGGGAGCACAGGACAGGGGAAGCAGTTGGCTGTTGGGGAGGCAGTTAGAGAAAGTTCCAGAGAAGTTCCAAGGACTTGCTTTTAGTTTCGATGGGAGAGGACAGGAAAAGAAGGGTGGAAGAGGTTGCCATCCTCCAAAGGATTCTAAGGCGGAGATGGGAACTTCAGGAGCAGTTCTTTCCCTATTCCTCTTATTTTCAAGGAACACCAGAGATGCAGGAGGAGAAAGCTGGAGGTGGATACAGAAAGTCAAAGAGCTGCATCCAGCATTTAGAGACAAATGAACAGCATCCGAGGTTCAGACAGAAAACGTCCTTGGAGCCTTTTGCCTCCCCAACCTGTGTGACCTACAGAAAATTGATTAAAGGACTCACTTCCTGTCTCCACGGATGCACTTGTCCTAAAATCAGCAAGCTCAAGACAAAACTATGGGTCTTCCTGGACCAGGATTTTCTGCCGTTTGAATAACCACACCTGGATTTACAAATTTAATTCCTTCTAGAGAATTCCTTCCAAGAAAATAAAGGAACCTAATGGATTTGAGAGCAGAGACACTGCAATCTCAATTACTAGGTAAACTGAGGCAAGAGAGACTTGCAAGATCAAGGCGAGGCTGAGCTACAGAGGGGGTTCAAATTTAGTCACAGCAACTTAGTGAGATCTTGTATCAAAATCAAGCATAAAAAGATAGGCACTCAAGAGACATGGTGGCCCATGCCTTTAATCCCAGCACTTGGGAGGAAGAGGCAGGAGGATGTCTATGAGTGAAAGGCCAGTCTGGTCTACAGAGGGAGTCTTACAGGACAGCAAAAGCTGTTATACAGAGAAACTCTGTCCCAGAAAACAACAACAACAACAACAACTAAAAGCTAAGTAATGCATCTCATTGGTAGAGTACTTGCTTAGTGCACATAAAACCCTGGGTTTGATCATAGCATGGAGGCGTGGACCTATAAATCACAGCACTCAGGAGGCAGAGACAAGAGGATCAAGAAGTTCAAGGTCATCTGCCACTGCATAGTAAATTCAAGACCAGTCTGAAATATATGAAATCCATTTCAAAAAAATATTATAAGGAATGGGGGGTGGGGTGGGGGTTGAGGGTATAGCTCATTTGCAAAGCACTTGCTCAATATACCCAAGGCCCTACTTTTTAACCCCCTGAACTGAAAAGGAGAGGAAGAGGAAGAGGACAAAGAGAAAGGAGGAGGAGGTAAGGAAGGGAAGGAAGGAGGGCAGGAGGGAGGGAGAAGTCCACGGAAATTCATAACTAGTAGTTCATTTTCAACCCTAGCTGCCCATTGGAGACCTGGAAATAGCAATGGCTATCATACACCAGGAGAATTCTGCCACACTCTCTGAGGGCAAGACTCAGACATGGTTAGATGTTTCTTGGGAGAGTCTGATGAGGTGTCCACTCCCAGTTCCCATGTTAAGCATAGGTAAGCGGCAGGCATTTACTTGGAAGGTCTGAAGGCAGGAAGATGGAAGATGCTGATCCTGCTGCTGCCTGGCTCAAAGCTTAGCATCTTTCACCCAAACTGAAAAAAAGAGAACTGGAGTGGTAGAGTGTTGGCCTAGGATAAGCAAGTCCCTGGGTTTGATCCCCACTACTGCAAACAGAATAAAGTGAAACTTCAAGATGGCAGTTCATGAGGTGCCAGTGAGTGCCAGTTCAGTGAGGGCATCCCTTCCAGATAGTCCCTGCTGCCATCCAGGAGTCGTTAAAGCTGTCAATCTGCAAAGGAGCCATGAGGTCTTCGCAGTTAGTGGCAGCCTCCATCACTTTTTGGAAGTACCTCCGAAGGAAGCTTTAGAGCAGACATAGCTAACGGCCCCTGCAGTTTCCTGAGCCTGTCTTGAAGGAAGGAAAGAACAGACAAACAGACTTCCCACCTCTGCTCTCTGCCTCCAGGTATCCTGCTCTACTGGATGACTGCACCACTGAGCCTGTTCCAACAACAGTGACAGTGCTACTGTTCACGATGCCCCAAGCACCCTGAGAGCATGTCTAATTTGCACTGTTCCATTTAATCCAGCCCTGTGACCTAGGTCCCTGGTTTGCGGCTGAAGCTTGGCATACTTATCAAAGGGTACACAATTAGTGAATGGAAGAGCTGGATCCCAACCCAGATTCTTCTGTATCCAAAGCCTGCATATTTACTTACTCTTCCCCTTCTCTAAGATATCCTTGGCTGCCTGCATTCTCTGTCTTCTCCCAAAAGGCCTGTGAACACAAATGTCCCTCCCTTACAACAAGCTGTCGCTTTGATTCACAGCTCCCCCAAACTGCATTGGCCACAGATCATGTGGGGTCCTGTTTCTTGGATGCTCCCCTGTGTCTCACCCTACTTATTCACTTAATCAACAGACAGTTTTTGGGTCCTCTCCAGGCTGGATGCTGCCAGCCTCTGGTGCTTGGCTCTCTTGCTGTTACATCAGTCTGGAATCAGAAAGGGGGACAAAATGGTCTCAGCCAGCTCTGGAATAGTGGCTTAGCTGTTTTCTTCTGAGGAAGGTGAGTGAAGAACTCATCAGATGCTAAATATTTTCAAGCCCATCCAATGTGCAAAGTAGCTTTGCATATTATTACCAGGCTGCACAAACAGCAGGCAGTTTAATGGGAATGACAAGCATTTACTTAACCTACTATAAAATATCAGATACTGTGATGATAAGGAAGGAACAAAAATTAAACAGCAGAGCACAAGTCCTGAGTTAAGTGCCGTCACGGATCAGGGCTAGGCGTAGGGCCATGGGACTAGAATTGTTCGTTGCATAGTGCATCAATGAGTCTTAGAGGCTGTGTTCTGTAAGCTCATCCTTTGTTCTTTGATGAGGACTAGAACTCATGTATGGAGTCCTTAGTACATGACTTAGCCCCAAGCCCTCACATCTGATCATGTGATTGCTGTATATAGCAAGGTTGAGGATGGAACACAGCTAAGTCATTAAAGCCAAAAATGATCACCTACAGCAAGTGTAACCTGTTGAGTGGGAGAGTCCTGGCCCACGTGTCAGGTTAGCCACAGATACCAGCCAAAAAGCAAAGATCAGGCCAGGGGTGAGGCTGGAGCCTTGATCTTCACTTTGAGATCTCAGAGGAAAGCTGAGCATGCCTTCTCACAATCCTTCTGGTATGCCCACTCGGAGAGCAGGCTTGTCCAAGGATGCCTGCTAGCAATGAGTCAGATCTTTGTGCAGTTTATTCTGTCTTCTTTTAGAGGCAACCTTACCTGTGTGATAATTTCCCAAACAGTCCCAAGGCATGCAGGGAAAGAGTTGGAGGAGACTTGCCATCCTTTGCAGCTCTAGTGAGAGAGGGATGGAGTGACTTTGAGGCAGATTTCTAGTATAAGAGTAGCAACCATTGGTGAGATGGGGAGTCCTCTGCTGGGGTCTGTGTGGACTCACAGGGCACCCTTTAGCAAATATCCAGACAGGTCCTACCATGCCCAACCAGGGACACTGCAGAAAGGATTCCACTCTCAAGTAAAGGATGGATTTTTAGCCTATGCTTTGTGGAGGAACTTCAGGAATCTTTGTGGATATGGCATGTGGGGACGGAAAGCCAAGTGGTTGGAACATGGCTTTGTTTTCTGTATTAGGGTTCTATATTAGTTGGTTTTCATGTCACCATGATTGATAACCTGACAGAAATAAATTATGGGAAATAAGATTTATTTTGGTTCAGGGTTTCAGAAGGTAGTAGTTCATCATAGTGAGGAAGACCTGACAGTTACTCAAGTCTGTTGGATCAAAGGCTTAGAGAAAGCAAAGAGAGCTAGAACCCGGGACCCTATAAGCTTCAGAGGCTTACCCCTAGTGACCCGCTTCTGCCAGCTAGGCCATATCTCCTAAAGACTCCACAGCTTCCTAAAATAGCACAGTAATTTGAAGAATACACGTTCAAAACCTGAGTCTATAAAGGACATTTCAGATCCAAATCATAACAGCTTCATTAATAATGAGGGAACTGGCAAGGTCTTATGACCAGTTCAAAGGATGGACCAAGGAATGAGCAAACTGATAGAAAATCAATATTGCAATCAATGTGCCAAAGGTAACATTCATGGCCTCTTCCATGGTGGATGCCATGATTGGTTTTATGTTACTTGACACAAGCTAGAGTCATCTGAAAGAAAGCCTTCCTTAAGATCCAACTGTAAGTCATTTTCTTAAATAGTGATTGATCGGGGAGGGCCCAGCCATTGTGGGTGGTGCTATCCCTGAGCTGGTGGTCCTAGGTTCTGTAAGAAAGCAGGCTGAGTAAGCCTTGGAGTACGCCACTAAGCAACGCCCCTCCATGGCCTCTGCATCAGCTCCTGCTTCCAGGTTCCTGCCCTGCTTGAGTTCCTGTCCTGAGTTCCTTTGATAATGAACAGTGATATCAAGTGTAAGGCAAATTAAACCCTTTCCTCCCTAAGTTGTTTTGGCCATGGTGTTTCATCACAGCAATAGTAACCTGAACTAAGACAGTGGGAGAGGCATCTTCAAATAAACCTCTACCAAACAGAACTCTGTCCTGTTGCCTAGAGACAAAAATGACCATTCGTGACAACTAAGGTTCTTCATCCAGGCTCCAGGACAAGTTACCCCCTATATCTCCTCATCAATAATACCCGTCGACCTCTTTGCCCCTCCTTTTCACCCTTGGTGATCTCCAGACTCACCATCGTTTCTACTCAGATCTTTGCATTTATAGATAAGATCCAGCACCACGGGCCTGAGATCCAGCACACTCTGGCTTTGAATGCCTCACTGCTTCCCCTTGTGAGTGGCCTCCCACCATTCTGCCCTGCTACCCACTCCTCAGGTCTTTGCCTAACACTTGACCATCTCCCAGAAGTGCTCCCAGAAGTGCTCCCTTTCAGCAACTGGCCGTGCAGTCTTCCTAACAGCTGCCTTCTGGCTCTCCCATTCAGTCACTTCTCTACACTACAACTATGTCTCAGGTATGTCCTTTCCGATTTACAAACCTTTACAGACCCTCCCCTTCCTCAGTAAACCTCCCCCCTACTCTCCTTCCTATTTTGCAGGGAAGAATAGGAGTTATTGACAAGAGCTTCCAGAATCCCCACCTTCCTTCCAACATAAAAGCCATCCTTCCAGGACTCTAAAGGCTTTCCTCTCCTCCTGGCTTCAGGCCTCTGCCTCCAGATTTACTTCTTTCCCTCCTCTGCATTTCTGATCCCCTCTCCCTTCATTCATTTTATCTTAGGAGCACTTTCTAAGAATGTCTTCAAGAGTAGTCCATAGTGGCTGACACGCGCCCCCTTCTGGACAGAAATATATACTCCCTGTTCCCACCTAGCTGCTGACAGCACAGAGCTTAGTCCCCTGTGGGAACTACCAAGGATAGCTAGCTGCCTGGGCCACACTTACATCCATTTTCAGGGCAGGCCTCATCCAATGACTGACAAGGAAGCCTCGGGTTTATTGTATTAAGACTAGTCAGCCACACAGACACAGATATGATTGTCCCAACAGGAGAGTTTGGGTTCACACGACCCTACATGCATTAGTGAAATTGCTTCTGAAGTTGAGCATTGGCTTCACATACATGGAGCCCTGGGATCAAATCCCAGCACACTCAAAAAGAAAAGTGTCCCAAGAGCAGAAGGTACACTACACAGGCTCACTTAATGAAACACGGTCACCCAGGAAACCAGATGGGTAGGGGGAAATGTGACCAAGAATTTATGGGCTGGAGAGATGGCTCAGCGGTTAAAAGCATTGGCTGCTCTGCCAGAGGTCCTGAGTTCAATTCCCAGCAACCTCATGATGGCTCAGAGCCATCTATAACACAATCTGATGCCCTTTTCTGGCATGCAAGTGTACATGCAGATAGACCATTTATACACTAAATATTATTTTTTTAAGCTGTGTTGTGGGGTGGGGGAGAGTATCATTTTTCAGCTCTAAGAATCACCAGCCTGGAGGATGAGCCAGTATCTCAAGGGTCAGCAACCCCACTCCATATCAAAGCATCAGAGACAAACAGAAATTAGAAAGATGTGCTCCATAGGTAGAGCAAGGCCCTCCCCTCTCACACTCCTGATGGAAGGATGGCTAAAGGACCATCCTGGATCTGCAGCTCCAGCTAGCTGTGCAAAGGACTTTATCTCTGCATCACAGGCCCACTCCCCCAGTGGCTCCATCCATGCGGCTTCCCCCACTCAACTCTCCCTAAGAACTTCCCTGCCTGCAAACACTCATCTTGGCATCTGTTTCCTAGGGAACCAATATAGACAGACACTCTCTACACCCCCACAATCCCACTAACCACCCCCCACCTTCCCCCCCCCCAGCAGCCAAACATCTTGGAGAAGGAACCCCTACTCCTGGTCTCCCTGTGTTCCAGTTGCCTTCCACACCTCCACGGGTCAAGGCTAACAACACCTAAATGCAGAAGGCACGCTTCACTGCCCACATGCTGGACTCTGTGCAGGCTGAGACTTGGCCACTGGGCACTTCCAATCTCTGATTGTTACTATACCTTCCACCTCCTAGCTAGTCCTTCACCTCTTTTGTGCAGATAGCTTGGCTCATCTTTTAAACATCACTGTCCCTTGGGTTCCTCTCCTTAGATTCTTGTCCTCTTATGTTCTGCCAAGACAACCTTGGCTCTGCCATTGCTTCAGCAAGCCCTTACAGCTGTGACTTACGCATCTGTGTTGGAACTCTTGCCCTGCTCAGTTAACTGTGGCTGGGGCAGTCCCACCCGAATATTCCTTAGGTATTTCATGCTTGAACTTAAGTGAGACAGGAGGATGGTCTCCTGTAAGTTTTCTCTTCCATTCTCCTTGGTCTTAGTGTCCATCTACCCAGCACCCTATCCCAGATTTGGAGTATCAGCTACAATGGCCCAGCTTCTTCCCCTGGTCAGATCAGTCAAAGGCTAGTCCTTTTGAGACTCTCATCTGAACGTTACGGCTGACTCACCCATTGGGCACAGTGAGGAGGGCTCATGGAGCACACAGGGATCTGTACAGCTGTTTTTATTTAAAAAAAAAAAATAAGAAAAAAGTAATATGATTTATCCTAGAGTATATTTATCTCTGTGCCAAATGTAAACATCAAATGTAAGTTTTAAGTTGTGTGTGTGCGCATGTTTTTTGTGCATGTGTGTAAGTACATACAGACGTCAAAGGGCAACCTTGGTGTCCTTCCTTAGGACTCATCAATCTTATCTTGGAGACAAGGTCTCTCCCTGGTCCTGGGATCACCAATTGGGCAGTCTGACTGGTGACCAAGCCCCAGGAATCTACCTGTCTCCACCTTCCCAGTGCTAGGACTGCAAGTGAACACCATGGATTTTCACAGACCCGGGTTTTCAGGCTTGCAAGGCAAGCATTTTATCAACTAAGCTACCCTCCAAGCCTCTCAACTCCGTATGTAGACCAGGGTGCCATTGCGTGCACAGAGGTGCACGTGTCTTTAACTCCCAAGTGGTGGGATTAACGGGTGTGCACCACCACTTCCAGCCAGTTTTAATGTTTGCTCACCGAGAAAGGAGTCCACTAGCATCATCATGTTAACTCACTAACGTTTCCCCTGGGCACTCCTCCCCAGCCTTGCCCTGTTTCACACTGCGGTGGTGAATGAAAATGGCTCCCATAGATATACAGGGGATATTATTATTGGAGGTATGACTTTGTTAGAGGAGGTGTGTCATGGGGGGGGGGGGGGCTTTGAGGTTTCAGAAGCTCAAGCAGAGCCTATTAGCTCACTTTCTCTTCCTGCTGCCTGCAGATCCAGATGTAGAACTCCCAGCTATCTCTCCAGCACCTGCCTGCCTGCCTGTTGCCATGCTTCCTGCCATGAAAATAATGGACTGAACCTCTGAACTGGAAGCCAGCCCCAGTTAAATGTTTTCCTTTGTAAGCGTTGCTGTGGTCAGGTGTCTTCACAGCAATAGGAACCCTAACTAAGACACATACCATTTTGTCCTGTAACCAGTTATCGTTCCAAGCTGCTCATGCCCTGGGCCTCAAAGCTAGTACCTCCACTACTGGGCCCACACCCAGAGACCAGGACTCATTCACTCACTATTCCACACACCCCGAGCTTCTGATGCAACAGATCTGGGCTAAGGCCAGACATTTGCTTTGCTACCCAGGCTTTGAGAACCCTCTGTCTCATCTGTTGGGTTGGAAAGCCTACTGCCATGCAGAGTCCTTGGTGGCTGTGGGGCATTTAATCACCTTCACCCTGCCTTTCAGAATCTATCTGCAATGGCTTTAGTTTTTCACAAAAGAGACGGCATGCTTTCCATCTGGGCTCTGGGCCTTTGCACATTGGCTCCTGTCCTCTGTCTGGACAATCTCTAACTACCAATTCCTTCCCTCGAACTAACTAGCACCTTTTAACCTCCTGTACCTATCCCCAAGATAGTCCTTGCACCCTCTCCTGAGGCCTTCACTGTTCTAGGCTCCACAGCGATTTTAGTAGCAAAGAGATGATCTTTTTCACACCTGCTGAGAACCAGTCAGAAACACAAAGGACAATGACATTTAAAGGATGTCAGAGGAAGGACAGCATACACAAGAACCGAGGAAGACCAGCTGAGGAGGAAGAAAACCGGCAAAGCATAAAGCAAGCCAGGGAGGGCGCAGTCAGACCGGAAGTAGTGTCAGACAGGAAGTAGACCTTCTTCCTGCAATGAAGGGACCACTGAAGGAATAGAGAGATGAGTGAAGGGAGGAGGCAGCTCTCCAGCAATGATAGAGGTCTTCTCCTGGCTGAAGCAAGATGAAAAATGCTAAGCCAGAGGCTGTTCCAGATTCCAGAGAATGCTGGCCACGGGGCAGCCTCTGCTGCTGTTGCTTCCTTTGGCCATCTTGTTCCTTTCCTCCCCTGCCCCCACCTCTTTGGTCAGATGAAACCCACCCCAGGCACCAACCCTTCTGGGAGTCACCTGACTCCTCTGAGGCTCCTAGCCAGCTCAGGAAGTCATGTGACCACTTAGGCTTGCATGACAGGCTCCCTGGGGATGCTTTGAGGGGTGACCTTGTGCCCAACTCCTTCCTTGCCTGTAAAGTGGGGCTGCCCCGTGGTCTGGGGGAGAAGGAGGAGAAGGCCTCTGAAGGGACAGGGCAAGCTTTCTTCCCTCTGCTGATTTAGGGCCCCAGTTTCCTAGCCTGGGTTATGTAACACCTGAGGAGAACTAGGCTCCCCTGTCACCTGCACATTTTCTCTTTCTGTGGAGTGCTTCCTAGCCGCAGCTGCCTCTCAGAGCAGCTCTATTTTGGGAGCTGTTTTCGTTTGGCCTATATTAAGCACAGTCACAAGGCAGAGGCAAGGTGCGGGTGCAGGGTGGCCTGCGAGTTCTTTGTGTTTCTTTTAGTGTTAAGGGTGAGACAAATAGACAAGATGGAGCCTGCAGCTCTAGAGGGGAGACTCAAGTGGTATATAGGTCTCATGAAAGGGCCCAAATGACAACAGAAAGCTGAGGTTTGGGTGACCTCCCTTTAACTCCCACAGGTCTAGGCCTCTGCCCAATTTCACATTCTAGTTTTTCTCCCCATGCCTTGCTAAAAGAGAATCCCATAGTCACTGCTGCACGGGTCAGAAAGAAGCTTTGGTTCCCTCAGGCTTGGAAGGCTCAGAGGCCAGGCTGGATTGGTGGTGGCCTGTGAAGTATAGCCAGCAGGGTAGTCGTGGGCTATGCAACCCCCTACTAGAAATGCCTTCCTGGGGCTGGAGAGATGGTTCAGTGGTTAAGAGCGCCGACTGCCCTTCTGAAGGTTGTGAGTTCAAATCCCAGCAACCACATGATGGCTCACAACCATCCACAATGAGACCTGACCCCCTCTTCTGGGGTGTCTGAAGACAGCTACAGCGAGTGGGGCTGGAGCGAGAAGAAAAAGTGTCTTAAGACAGCTTCAGTGTACCTACATATAACAAACAAATCTTTAAAAAAAAGAAAAGAAAAGAAAGAAAGAAATGCCTTCCTGACCTCATAATTAAACCACATGACCAGTGGGAGCAGAGCGGGGACTGCTGGGAGGTGGCTGGCCCAGGTTCTAGAAACAGAGCTAGGACTCAAGAGTTCATCCTACTTTGAAGGTTTGTGAATAAAAGGTCACAAATCCACCTACTGTCTTAGTTAGGATTTTATTGCTGTGAAGAGACACCATGACCATGGCAACTCTTATAAAAAAAACATCTAATTGGGGCTGGCTTCCAGTTTCAGAGGTTCAGTCCATTATTGTCATTACAAGAAACATGATGGCATGCAGTCAGACATGGTGTCAGAGAAGGAGCTGAGAGTTCTACATCTTGATCCGAAGGCAGCAGAAGGAGATTGTGTGCTACACTGGGCATAGCTTGAGCATAGGAGGCCTCAAAGCCCGCCTCCACAATGACATACTTCCTCCAACAAGGCCACACCTCCTAATAGTGCCACTCCCTATAGCCAAGCATTCAAACACATGAATCTATGGGTCCCATTCCTACCAAACCACCACATCTACTAAGTGCACAGTGTGTCCTTGTTTCCACACAGTTATGTCACCTGAGCCACTTCCTGTGGTATCTCTAGATGTACCTATCCCATTTCCAGGGACCCAGTGTGTAACCCCAGGCTGCTGACCCCAGAACCCACATTTCATGTGCCTCCTCCCTCCCAAGAGTCAAGTCCTGCTGTCCCACTCACTGAGGCAACAAGCAACCTCCACACCCACCTTTCTAGAGTGCAACTGTCAGCTAGGTCCTACCATCAGCCTCCTACCCAGTTTGTATCACAAAGGGGCCGAATGAAGACTTCCCTCACTCCCGGGGAGGATGCTGTAGTCATTCAAGGAAGGACTACAGGCTATGTATGCATTAAGCTTTAGTGCATGGCTGGCACTGAGATACTGAGTTCGTCATGCATGCAAAATGGGTCACATGGGTCCCAGCAGAGCTGCCTGGAAATACCCCAAGAAGTGAGGAGGTGACTCTCTGGGAGGTGTTACAGGGAGTGGCTTTTCCTTGATGGGCAGAAGTGACCCAGGAGAGGAGTCAAGAAGATATGAGCTAAACACAGAGATGAGAAAAGACAAAAAACTGCAGGCTTGAGTTTGGCCTTGAGAGTGGCAGCTCTGAGCTGAGGTCAGAGGATGGCTAGAACCTTCTAGAAAGGACACAGCTCAAGGCAGGACAGAGTAAAGCACATCACTAGTGCAGGTGGGACACTTAGAGGACAGTTTCTTATCCATGATTTACTTTATGTAGTCTGCATTACTCTAAGTCAGCTGCTGTCCAAGAGTATTCAATGGAAGATTCCAGGAAGAAATGCTTCTCTCTTTTTTAAAAATTTATTTTATGTATAGGAACACACTGTCACTGTCTTCAGACACACCAGAAGAGAGCATCAGATCCCATTAGAGATGGTGGTGAGCCACCATGTAGTTGCTGGGAATTGAACTCAGAATGTCTGGAAAAGCAGTGATCTTAACCACTGAGCCATCACTGAGCCATCTCTCCAGCCCCCAACGAAATACTACTTCTGTTTTAAACTGTAGTTTGTTCAGAGCAGCCTGTTGAACTCCTGCTTAATTTGACTCTGCCTCATCCAGGATTTACCCTATCCTTTCACCCACTGTGCCCTCTGTGTATAAGCTACCTGCTCCCTTGTCACTCAGAAGTCTCCTTGGTTATCAGACAGACTACCCCATCGTACAACTGTTGCTGCTCAAGCTACTTCACTTATTTTTAGATTTGTTTTATGTGTACAAGTGATTTTTTTTTGTCTGCATGTATGTGTGTGTACCACATACATGATTGGTGCCCATAGAGTTCAGCAGAGGATGTCAGATCCCATGGGACTGGAGATGCAGATGTTATAAGCCCAGCTGGCTTATAACACTGTGTGTGCTGGGAACTGAACCTAGGTCTTTTGGAAGAGCAGCTAGTGCTTTTAGATGGAAGCTAGGGAACCAAACTCAGGTTTGTGCTTACATAGCAGGTGATTTACTAACTGAGCCATCTCTTCCCCAGATTCCTCCCCCACCCCCCCACCCCCCCACCCCCGTGTGTGTTGAGACAAGGTCTCCTTATATAACTCTGCCTGACTTCCAACTCATTATGTAACTCAGGCTAGCCTTGAACTTGTGATTCCCCTGCCTTAGCCTTCCAAGTGGATTACAGATGCGAGCTACTGCCTGACTAAACAAAGACTGTTTTGTTTTGGTTGGGTTTTACTATGTAGCCTTGTGATCCCCCTCCCCCCAGCTTCGAAACGCTGGGATGACAGGTATGAGCATCTCGCCTGGCTAAGTCCATCGTTCTTGCTATTGATAACGATGTGTCATCGGTGTGTTTACTGCGCTATACTTTATCACTATTTCAGAATGCGCTCCTTCCACTCACAAAGTTGTCTGTGAAAAAGGATGCTGTCTTCTGCCAGCAGCAGCTTCACAAGTCTCATGGGTTACCCCAGCTCCAGATTGCTGTTTTCTCCTGCGCTTGATTCAGGCTTGCACTGATTTCCTTAGGGCAAGCTGCAGGAATAGACCCCAAACCATGATATATACTATGGGCCTGGGTGTGCAATAGACCAGACCACCTGGGTTTGTGTAGGTGCATTCAGTAACTGGGATACTTTCCCATCTGCGGTGGTTTCAGAGGGTGTGGCCCCCATACACTCAAGTGTTTGGATGCTTGGCCCATAGGGAGTAGTACTATTAGGAGGTGTAGCCTTGTTGGAGTGGGTGTGGCCTTGTTGAAGTGGGTGTGGCCTTGTTGGAGTGGGTGTGGCCTTGTTGAAGTGGGAGCAGGCTTTGAGGTCTCCTATGTTCAAGCTACGCCCAGTGTGGCACACACTCCCCTCTGCTGCCTGTGGATCAAGATGTAGAGCTCAGCCAGGCAGTGGTGGTGCACGCCTTTAATCCCAGCAGAGGCAGGCGGATTTCTGAGTTCGAGCCTAGCCTGGTCTACAGAGTTCCAGGATAGCCAGGGCTACACAGAGAAACCCTGTCTTGAAAAAAAAAAAAAATGTCGAGCTCTCAGCTCCTTCTCCAGTACCATGTCTGCCTGCAAGCTGCCATGCTTACCACCATGACGATAATGGACAGAACCTCTGAAATTGTAAGGCAGCCCCAATTAAATGTTGTCGTTTATAAGAGTTGCCATGGTCATGGCGTCTCTTCACAGAAATAGAAAGCCTAACTGAGATACACCCCAATCTAAAGTTAGATGTATCATATCAATCTGGAAAATATTTTTTAAAATATGTGGGAAAATAATAGAAATGTGAAGATGTATAATTTTGACATGTCGAAATAACTTTATTACACGTTTCTGTAGCTTTCTTTGTGGGCGAATTTTTCCTGAATGCTCGAGAGTCCACTGATAAACAATCAACCATTATGTAGCTGGTGTATGTGTACATCCACTGCTGCCCGCACTCCGTCTTATGGACAGACATCTGCCATTCATTTAAACCCTCCCCTTCTCACTGGCGCGTTTGTTTCCCATGATGCTTTCTCCGCCATTACTGGTGTCACTAAATATTTCTGGACTGAGGTTATTTCCTTAGATTTTATTAGGCTTCCTTGGATCAAAGTAGAAGAGAATGTTTTAAGCCTCTGAATATATATGAAAAGAAGAAAACCCAAGCAACTGTTCTATCCTGTTGTATTCAGTCCCTAGGCCTGTGATTTAATTGGTAAAGGAGAGGTTAAAAAGAGATGGGAGGGTTTCTATGTGCATGTGTGGAAGAAGTAGATGGGAACTAGAGAGGTGATTCAGCCTAAGCTCTCTCTAAGGACCAGGCATCCACATGGCCGCTTCCACTGTCTGTAACGCCAGTAACAGGGGATTTGATGCCTTCTTTTGGGTTTTGAAGGATCTGCATTCACACGGTGCACATAAATCCATGCAGGTAAAACACCCATGCACTAATAAAATAAAATAATGAAATTAAAAAACAGAAGTAGCTGGCTCCTAAAGTGGTTAGAGTCTTAAAGAACCCTTATAGTAACTCTGGGCCCAACATATATCATCTAAGTATTTTCCAGATAAAGTTTGCCAATTTACATTCCCACCAAGTAGAGGGAGTAGAATATTATCATTTAAGAACATTTTTAACTTTCCCATGTCTACACCATAACCCAGTACTTGGGAAATAGAGACAAGAAAATCAGGAGTTCAAATCCAGCCTAGTCTACATAGCAAAACCATACTTTAGAAACAAACACAAACACATTCTTTAAAAAAGATTTATTTAATTATGTGTATGTGCATGTTTATTCTGCATGCACATGTGAGTACCCATGCTCTTGATTCCCCACCCTATGAGGGTTCTGGAAACTAAACCCAGGTCCTCTGCAAGGGCAGCCTGTGCTCTCAACCCCTGAGCCATCTCTCCGGTTCCCACAAAAGCATTCTCTATTCTCTATTCTTTCTTTCCTTCCTTCTTTCTTTCTTAGTACTCTTCTTTCCTTTCCTTTCCTTTCCTTTCCTTTCCTTTCCTTTCCTTTCCTTTCCTTTCCTTTCCTTTCCTTTCCCTTCCCTTCCCTTCCCTTCCCTTCCCTTCCCTTCCCTTCCCTTCCCTTCCCTTCCCTTCCCTTCCCTTCCCTTCCCTTCCCTTCCCTTCCCTTCCCTTCCTTTCCTTTTATTTTATTTTATTTTGAGACAGGCTTTCTCTGTGTAGTTTGGGTTGTCCTGGAATTCTCTGTAGACCTGGCTGCCTCTCCCTCCCAAATGCACCGCCAACTCCCTGCTGTCACAAAAGCATTGTTATTTAGCATGCTGAGGTCCTGGGTTCAAGCTCTTCCACCAAGCGGTGGGATGGATGAGATCCTTACTGGTTTGATAGTTTATCTGGGGCTGAACACTTTCTTCCCACAGACAAGGTGCAGTGTAGTAGTCCCACACTAGGGAGGGGAGAGTTAATCTAACTTTCATTCTATTTTCAGTTCTGGAGATGCTAGAACCCAGGGCCTTAGGCGTGCTGGGCAAGCGCCCTACCATTGTGCTATATCTCTCAGCCTTCTTTTTACTTTGCAGTTTGAAACAGGAACTTGTTAAGTTGCCCAAGCTGGCCTAAAACTCATCCTGTAACCTAGGCAACCCTTGGACTGGAGAGCTTCTCACCTCAACCTCCCAAGGAGATAAGCTTGTCCCATAAGGTCCAATGTAAAACATTTTAAAATGTTTCTATATTTAATTCCTTTCTAATGAATCATATTTGCATGTTCTTTGCCTATTTTTAATTTGCCTAAATAATTTACTAGTACATTAAATCCCCGGAGGTTTAAATGCTCAGTTGTCACATTAGAATATTTATAAGGAGAGACAGTGAAAAACCTGGCTATTTTCTTACCAGTGTGAAGAGAAAAAAAGAATTCATTTAATCACCAAATTCCTTTATAATTTTGAAAAAACAGAAGAGTCAGTTCATTTAAGCAGCACAAGTTAGATTGTTATCCTAGCTGCCTTCAAAGTACAATGCTCCACAGATGGCCGCTGCCAAGTTTTTTCACCAAACAAACTCTGTAGATATTTAAAATTTTGGCTCTACATTCCAAGGAATCAAATCTCTGTACAGCTTTGTGTGACACCTACAAACACTTGAGTCCCAAGCTACAACCTGGGTGTTTCAACTTGATCACTGTTAAATGCATCCAGACCTCCATAGCCTGTCAACCCCAAACCAATATTTTTAAATTTTGCTCACAACTCCCATATTTAACTTTCTCTTTTAGCTACAGCCAATCAAAAGAAACTGCTAAATTGCTCTGGGCCAGCCTTTTTCCTAGTATCGTCTTTATCTGTTTGTAAAGTTTAAAGACTGTAAAGCTTTTTCTTTTCTTTTTTCCTTTTTTTCTTCCTTACAGCGGTCTCATTTCCTTTTGTAAGCAAATCATGTATGCCTGAACATAAGGAGTTCAATCATTCTTAGGGACAGGAGTTTCTGCAAACACGGTTGCGGGGGAATTGGCTCTTTAAGTCGGGTTGTGGTGACAATTATTTTAAAAGCTGGGATGTGGGAGGTTGGAGGAGCCGCACTCAACTGGTCCCAGAGCGGAACCCTCAGAGCAGCAGGAAGCCCCTCCCACCCTCCCATCCCCCAACCGATCTTTTCTTTGCTTATCTAGAGCTGACTAGGTAGGGCAGGCCCCTCGAGACTGTTCAAGTAATCTGATTTTTAGAGTTGATTCTTACGCCAACCACAGTCATTTGAGAAAGCCACCGGGTCCCTACCGGGAATCTGCAAACAGTGGCCAGCTCAGGCCCCTTGGCCTCGTTCGGGCAAGGCTAGAATGGATAGGCAGGCAGGGGCCGGTCTGCGGAGCCCACCCCGAGTTTGCCCTGCAGAGCTTACGCTGCACAGCGGCCAGCTCACACCGCCAGTGCCAGCTCCTGGCCTCCCTCAG
Organism: Uromys caudimaculatus; assembly: GCA_028551405.1. NCBI lineage: Eukaryota > Metazoa > Chordata > Mammalia > Rodentia > Muridae > Uromys > Uromys caudimaculatus. The sequence continues at coordinate 49,469,880 of CM052708.1, forward strand.
CTTGGCCCCGAGCCGGATTAGCTGAGTGCTCGCTGCAGCGGCCTTGCTGGCTGCTCTCGCCCCGGGCCTCAGAGTCTGCACCACTTTCCGCCCAAGGACCTCTGTCCTCTGCCTCACCTCAGCCGGATGCCTCTTTATTGGGTTCTCAAAGTCCTCCCAGCCCCGTCCCCCGTCCCCCGTGTATGACCAAGGTGGTGACTGTCTCCAGAGACAGAGCACTTGGGTCCTGGGTAGCACTGCAGAAGAAGGGGAAGGGAGTCGGGAGGAAGACAGCGAGAGAGGTCCATGAGTGATATATGTATAAACATATCTCATTAGCCCACAGGCTGGGAAGTACGCGAGATCTCAATGCACCAGCCAGAGTTTTGTTTTTCTCGCACTAGAAACTCAATCCAGCTCCCTTTTCACTTCGCTACATTTCTGACTCGCTCTCTTTTTTTTTAAAGGTTGTGTGTGCCAGTTACCTTGTTTTTTTGTTTTTTTTTTTGTCTTTTTGTTATTTTGTCTCCATCCACCCACCCCCAAACCCCACTCCCCACCACCCAATCCCAACCCCCACCCCCCACCCCCGGAGCTGAGGACCGAACCCAGGGGCTTGTGCTTGCTAGGGAAGTGCTCTACCACTGAGCTAAATCTCCAAAGCCGCTCTCTGGCTCTCTTAAATTTTTATTTTGAACTAAATTGCCCTGTCTGGCCTTGAACTTTCACTTCAGCGATTACACATTTGTGCTGCCAGTCCTGGCTTAGATGTCACATTCTGGCTGTGCCCTCAAGTAGCTGAAAATAAGCTCCCTCATTCATTTTTAGGACAGTAATCCTACTTGTAAGGACGGGATCTTGTGACCTAACCATTTTTCTCAAGCTCTGTTACAGTTCAGATTATCTCTATCACCTCTCATTATTCTGTTTTTTATATATGGGCGTCTACACACCACATTATGTGCCTTGTACCCCCCAGAGGCCAGAAGGGAGCTTCAGATCCCCTGGAACTGGATTTAAGGACTACAGTGAGCTGCCATGTGGGTGCTGGGTATCAAACCCTGGTCCCTGGAAGAGCAGCTAGTGCTCTTAACTGATAAACCATCTCACCATGCCCATACAGATCATATTTCTACATAAATATTTGGAGGACACCTCTAACTGTACCAGGGCAGAATGTGGTGTCAACTCCAGCTCTGTGTCTGAGAGGTTGTCTGGATTGCCAGGCATCCCTGGCATGACTTTAGCAACCACAGGGACCTGGCAGATGGGCTCTGCCTGCTACTCGTGAGCCAGGATGGGGAAGGATGGAGTTTGTGATGATGGGCAGCCTGCCTGGTACCAATCCAATGAAGCAGTGCAGGTACCACAGCTTAAAGTGTGTGTGAATGGAGACAGGATAGGGCTGGAGAGATGGTCCAGTGGTTAACAGCATCTACTGCTCTTGCAGAGGTCCCGAGTTCAGTTCCCAGAACCCACAGCTTAGTCCTATAAGCTTACCTGTAACTCCAGCTCCAAAAGATCCCAGGCTCTCTTCTGGCCCCTCCTGGCCTCTCCTGGTCTCTCCTGGCCCCTCCTGGCCTCTTCTGGACCCTCCTGGCCTCTCCTGGCCTCTTCTGGCCCCTCCTGGGCTCTCCTAGCCCCTCCTGGCTTCTCCTGGCCCCTCCTGGGCTCTCCTGACCCCTCCTGACCCCTCCTGACCCCTCCTGGGCTCTCCTGGGCTCTCCTGGCCTCTCCTGACCCCTCCTGGCCTCTCCTGGCCTCTCCTGGCCCCTCCTGGCCTCTCCTGGCCTCTCCTGGCCCCTCCTGGCCTCTCCTGGCCCCTCCTGGCCCCTCCTGGCCTCTCCTGGTCTCTTCTGGCCCCTCCTGGCTCCTCCTGGCTCCTCCTGGCCTCTTCTGGCCCCTCCTGGTCTCTCCTAGCCCCTCCTGGCCCTCCTGGCTCCTCCTGGCTCCTCCTGGCCTCTCCTGCCTGGCCCCTCCTGGCCTCTCCTGGTCTCTTCTGGCCCCTCCTGGCTCCTCCTGGCCTCTCCTGGCCCCTCCTGGCCTCTCCTGGCCCTTCCTGGCCTCTCCTGGCCCCTCCTGGCCTCTCCTGGTCTCTTCTGGCCCCTCCTGGCTCCTCCTGGCCCCTCCTGGCACACTGTGCTCACTCAATACACACATCCACAAGTATACACATAATTTTTTAAAGTGAGATAAATTTTTGAAAGAGGCAAAATTTTTTGAGTGTGTTGGTTTAACTCTAGTTAAATATGAAGAAAACATTTGATAGTAGCTGTAGACTATATTTTTGTTTCCTGCCTCAAAGAGGGAAAGGACAGGGACCCAATTTTACCTCTAACAGGCAGTGCCAAGGATAGGAATGTATCTCAGTGGTAGAAACTTGCCCAGCCCAAGCAAGGTCCTAGGTTCGATCCCTACCACCACCTAAACAAATGACTGAGTTCACATACGCTGGATGCTCCCATTGAATATTCAACAGTATATATTTTTTTTTTCCTGAAATTTGAGTCAGCTTCTTTGGAATACCTTGACAGTAGGAAGCAGTCAGAAGTCTCTTCTTGACCATGGCCATGGCTAGGGGGTTTTTGAAATAGTAGTGATATCTGTAATCTGGAATATTCTCCCTTCTTGCCAGTGGAGAGCTTTGTTCCTGGGTAAGGGATGAGGACGTTGGGAGAAATATTTAACTTTCAGAGCCGTATGAAGCGTGCTATCTTTTCTTCTATTTTCTAAATGTTTACTGTGAACTTACGGAATGAAAAGGAAATGGAGACAGTTCAATGCACAGTGTCATGCCAATTTCCAGATTTCAGGGTTCTCTATCCACTGGCGATGACCGTTTCTGTAATATTTCTACTTTCCATGTTTTTGGGGTCCTTTTCTTTCATTTATATGTTTCTATGGAACCAAGAAAGCATTATTCTTTTAAAGTTATTGTTTCCCTTTTGGTAATGGAGACAGAACCCAGGGTCTTTCACTTGTGAAACACTGTATCGCTGATTTATTTCTGGAGCACAGAAAAAATAGGTTTTTTTTGTTTGCTTGTTTGTTTTTATCTTATTTTTGATTTATTGAGTTTGAGAGAAAGTGTGTGTGTGTGTGTGTGTGTGTGTGTGTGTGTGTGTGTGTGTGTGTGATGACTTTTTTGTAGCCCATTGCCTTCTGCCTTGTTGAGGCAGGGTCCTGTTTCTGTGGCTCTGCTGCTGCATGCTAGCTAGCCTAGAGCTTCCGGGAGATTCTCCGTCTCTGTCAACTCCATAGAAGTGCAGGGATCACAACTGGGCCACATCACATCTGGCTTTTGGCTTTTGAAGTGAGTTCCAGGGATTAAACTCAGGTAGTCAGGCTTGCATGGGAAATGCTGAGCCAACTTTACAGGCCAAGAAAAAAACAATCACTTTCAAATAAAATACTATTTTTCTTAAGGACAAAAACAAGCAGGAAACCCCTCCCAACTTTTAAATATCAAGCACAGAAAAGCTCTAAGAAGAAAAACAGGACTTGGCACCCAAGGAGAAAATAGAGAAAACCCAATCAGTCACCTTGGGGTAAGGAAGGCCTTCTCAATCAGTCACTTTGGGGTAAGGAAGGCCTTCTCAATTAAGACAGAAAAGCACTACCTTGAAAGGCTGCTTGATAAACTTACCTGCAATTTAATTAAGGATTTCTGTTCTTCAAAAGACACAATGGGAAAGACATAAAACTCAGCACAGCCCCGGAGAACACATTTGTCATGCTTATAATTGGAAAAGGTTAGACGGTGTGGTGGCATGGACCCTAATCCCAGCACCTTGTCAAGGAGGCAAAGGCGGGCAGATCTCAGAGTCTGAGACCAGTCTAGTCTACATACCAAATTCCAGGGCAACCGTGGCTATACGATGAGACCCCATCTCAAAAACAGGGGGGAGGAAAGAGGAGGGATGGAGGTGGGAGAGATGCATCAGTGTTTAAAGGTACCAGCTCCTTGCCAGGTAATGGTGGCACTTTAATCTTAGCACGCAGGAAACAGGCAGGGGGAATCTCATGAGTTTGAGGGCAGCCTGGTCTACATCGTGAGTTCCAGAACAGCCAGATCTATGCAGAGTACTGTGTGGTTTCTAGGATCCACACAGTAGCTCATAACCACCTGTACCTCCAATTCCAGAGAACCCAACACCCTTTTGTGGCCTCTATGGACTCTTGTACATACGTGATGCATATATGCTCATAAAGGCTCACATTCACATAAATTTAAAAATGAGCAAAAGGAGACCTGAGAATATACAAATAACTGCTATAGAAAACAGAGGACAAGGAAATGATAGTGTCAAAAGGTGTGTGTGTGTGTGTGTGTGTGTGTGTGTGTGTGCGCGCAAAAGACAGAGATGGGCATCACACAGACAAAGAAACACAATGTACCAAGACATAGGGAAATATTTTCTCAGTCTGGTTAGAAATCAGTGAACCACAGACTGTACAACTGGGACACCATTTTGAATCCCAAAAGAAAATTCAAAGATCATATCCAAAAACCCATGTGGAAATGAGAATAGGAAGCAGCTGAAATGTATTTATTTATTTATTTATTTATTTATTTATTTATTTACTTACTTTTGAGAGAGTTTCATTGTATAGCTCAGTCTTCCTTAGAATTCAAAATCCTCCTGCCTCAGCATCACAGGTCTGCACTGTTGTGCTTGGCCGGGACCTTTTAGAAACCACCTGGGAAGGTGCTTTCGTCTTCTCTTGTGCAGTTGAACGCGAATATTCTCCATCACACAGGAATTCCAAACTCAGTTATGTCCTCAATGAGGAAGGCTTGAATGTGTGTACATACAGATAAGCACAAGAATGTCCAAAGAAACTGAACAGCCTAGTCCTGCTATAGCTGAGGAGTAGTATACTGTAGCAAAAATGAAGAGCAGTAGCTATGCACATAGGGTTGAATGAATAAAACAAGTCTAACATGGTGTGCGAACAATAACTCAAAAATTATCAGCAAGATAATATAGATAATGTATAATAATATATAATATAATATGTAACATAATGTAATACAATATATAATATATAATATGTAATATATGACACAATACAATATAATATATAATATATAATATATAATATGTAATATATGATACAATATAATATATAATGTATATAATATATAAAGCTCAATGGCAGAGCATGTGGTGCGCGTGTATGGAGGATCTGGGTTCCATCCCCATCATTCCTGACCTCCTACCCAAAAGATGAAGACATAAATTAACACAAAGCAAGTACATCCACATTCCATGTTATTTAGGAATTCACACACAATGAAATGACAAACCCATATTACATAACAAGAGTTTCTCTGTTGGAGAAGTTAGAGGTGGAGGGAGGAGGAGGAGACAGGGAGGGGAAGATGGTGGAGACAGAGGATTATCAAGACTAGTGTATAGCTTTTCTCATGAATTATACAGATTACATTTTTTTTTTTTTTTTTTTTTTTTTTTTTTTGGCGGGACACAGTTATTGAGAAAAGGTCTCTCTGTGTAGTCCTGGCTGTCCCGGAACTCACTATGTAGACCAAGGTGGTCTCAAACTCACAGAGATCTGCCTGCCTCAGCCTCTGAGTGCTGGGACTAAAGGTGTACACTGCCACTCCACGCTAGGATTATATTATACTTTTAAAATTGAAAAAGGCCTCTGCAATTGTTTGTGTCTCTACACATGTAATGTTTTTTGTATTAGATATTATACCTGTTAAAAATGTTAATGGCTACAGAAAAAAACCAGAAGCATATCCAAAACCTGTAAGGAGCATGCCTTTTGTTTGAATTCTGACAATTTGACTTAAGACTTAAACCCATAAACCCGCTTGTCCATGGCATGCTGTTATCTGATTAAAGGTTTTTTTAACTTGAAAAAAAAAATCTTGTGTGGGTAGAGATCATCTTAGTCTATTTTGGTCTCCATAATAAAATGCCCAGGACTGGAAGATTTATAAGGCAAAGAGGTTTTTATCGGTTCACAGTTTGGTGGCTGAAACATAAGAGTGTGGTACTGCTTCTGCTCAGCTTTTAGTTTGGCTTCAGCTTGTGGTGAACACAGAAGGGCAGGGGCCCAAGATGGTCCCGTGGTAAAGCACTTGCTGTGCAGTTACAGCAACATGAGCCATGTAAAGCTGGACATGGCAGCGTACATCTGTGACCCCAGCACTAGACAGCGGTCCCTGGCCTCTGTATGTCCTCCCCTGTACATGCATATCACACAGACACACACACACACACACACACACACATACACATACACACACACACACACACACACACATATTATAAATATGTATTATTTTTCTGTCACTGACAGAATGCCTGATAGACCACCTTAAGGGAAGAAGCATATATTTTGGCTTTCAGTCTATCATGGCGGGTTCTATGGTGTTTGCTGTGTCTGGGGAAGTTGGGGAGGATATGGTGTCTACTTACACACCACACCTCCCCTTCCATCATGGCCATGGTCACAAGGGAAGAATGGAACCCAGGTGTGCTCTGGCCATTGGCTACTAGCTATACTCCTGCTGGCTACATTCATAATGAACATAAGGCCCTTCACACCACGGTGTGCCAGGAATCAGAGACACATGGAACCAGCGGCTGGGCAGTGATCTTCAAAGTCCTGCCCATTGTCACCTACTTCTGCTGTCTAAGCCCCATCTCCTAAAGCCCTACAGCCTCCCTCAACAGCATTACCAGCTGGAGAATGAGGGCACAGCATGTGAGTCTGTGGGGACAACTCAGAGGCCGTCACACACTCAGCATTTACATCTGGAGCCCTCGAACCTTTAAGACCCACCAAATGATAAACTGAGGCCCGGAAATCCATCCCCAGAAGCCTTCAGACCTGCAACCCCAGCCCTTGGGAGGGTGAGGCAGAAGGATTGCTGGAGTTTGAGGACAGCTTGAGCCCTCAGAAACACATACTGAGAAAGAAGCTTGGTGGCCAGTTTAGGTTTTCTGTCTTCTGTTCCTAGGCAACCACGCTAATCCTTAGCTTTCCTGCTGTTCTCCACCTGTGTGCAGGTAAAACCAGGCTGAACAAAGCCTCCCTGTCCCCACCTGGTTTCCCTGGCCAACTTCGCATTCCCCACCTCTATTCCTCTCCTCTGTGACCTGGAGTTCAGGTAGACAAAGTAATAATCACTGGTGGGGTTGCAGTTGCGAGGCCCGTTCCCTGGCACTGGGCCAGGCTCTCAGGAAGTGCGTCAGAAAATGCCGGGTGAGTGAAATTCTAAAGCAGTGTGAGTCACCAGGGATCCAGGAGGACAGACCAAGTCCTACCAGGAGCCTGAGGGCAGCTGACTAGGGCTCCAAGGGAGGCAGGCACCCTCACCTGGACAAAAGCAGGAACAGGTGGTTTATCCTGAGCCTAGAGGTGGGGCTGGGGTGGGGTGGGGTGGGGCAAGGTCTGTGTAAGAGCAGGAAGCTAGCCTCCAGGCCATGCTCCTGGTTACCAGAGCACTTACCTGCTTTCTCGTAAACTAGGATTTGGATACCAGCCTTAAAATCCAATAGGTCTGCTGTTCCTTAACACGACCCCTCCCAACAACCTGGCCCAGCCCACCACTGTCTACAGACAAGAAATAGTGACAGGTCAGCTGGGCTCCTAAGGAGACACTGCAGGTAAGTTTATGCCCCTTGGCACTATCCTGGAGGGGAAAGAGTTCTCTCACCCCGGGTCCTCTGCTCTTAGTGTTGGGTCTCTTATGAAAGGTGACACATAAAGACAAAGAGTGGGTGGCTGGGGAGCCTGGTGCTGAATTGTCAGCCTGTAGCATCCTTTGGACTGTGGTCCAGCAGCTATCTGTGGCTGCCAGATTAGGAGACAAAGGACATTTGCCTGCTGTGGATATAGCCAGTGTGAGTACAGCTAGTATCCAATGACCAGCACAAACCTGGGTTCCATTCTTTCCTCATGATTCTGGCCAGGATGGAAGGGGAATGTGTAAGAGGTGGGGCAAGCATATACCATATCCTCCCCAACTTCCCCAGACTATTGAATTCTTCTTCATCAAAGGGGCCACAAGTTGGGATGGACCACATTAACAGCTTGTGATGTTGGGACCATCTTTGTCTTCAAGGATCACCTCATCTCCTCCTGCCTTTCCATCATTAGGGCCTCTGTCCATGCCTCCCATGATCCAGGAAAGTACCTTCTAGACTAGTGTTTCCAGCCTTTGGGATAGACTTGCATCTTCTGACTCTCCCAAACCCTGGATGGCCTTCCATACTTTGGGAACTCTCAATCCTTTAGGTAATAGAATCTGTGGACCCCAAAAGAAATAGATCACAATTAGCCCAGATTCTAGTTCTCCCCTTTTCCTGCCCTGAACCCTTACGATTTGTTCCTCTTTCCATGCCCAGCTGACCAGGAGCTTGCAGGCTTTCAGCAAACACCCCCACTCCTGCCCCAAGGCTTGCAGTAGTAGCTGAGTGAGAGGCTCTTTTGGTCTCAAGGAGGGATAGCTCAGAGATCAGGCCTGAGCCTGAGGCTTCTTGGGACTTGCAAGTGTCCCAGCTGGGCAGGGCAGCCATAATTCAATATGGGCTACCCTGGACATGGGCTAAGGAGGAGAGGGCTAAGCCTAGTTCTAGAATCTAGATGACTAGGAAGGGCTTTCTAAAGTGTCCATTTAAGGATCATACCGACCATGTTTACAATCACTTTGGTCCCAGGCCCTAAATTCAGGAATTTTTCTATCTTGTTCTCCTCACTCTACCCCCAGGCCACACTTCTCTTCTGGAATGTTAAGATCAATGGGTTCTCATAGGCCAAGTGTACACCGAGTTAAGGACTGCAGCCTGAATAGTCAAAAACTTCCTTAAACTCTGGGCTCTGTGAGGAGAGAAGGGCTCCAGTCACACCCAGAGTGGCCTGAAAGAGGTCCCCAGGCTAGCAGAGCCAGCTTCTCTGCTTTCTTTTCCCCCTCCAGCCATTGAAACCATACTGACCCTCCCTGATGGCAGACAAAGCTACATGATAAGACCACACTCCAGAATTTCAAAAATGGGGAGAGAGGGTGAGGGACTGGAGGTGCGTGTGGTAGTAGTGGGGAAATCAGCCATTTACCTAGCTCCATACAAGAAACTGAAGGCCAGAAAAACCTGTAAGAAGTTAGACCCAAGACTGGAAGGGAACCAGGGTTGTGTAGTCCCTTCTGGAGGTCCAGGTCACGAACACTGCCTCACATGTGGCAAGCCCCAGACAATCAAAGCTGGGATGTGCTTCTACAGAGCAGTCTGGCAGTGGCCCACGTGTCTACTCCTCTATGGGCACCTGCCCCAGGACATTTGCATCTCACCTAGCCCCTCTGCCTGGTAAGGATCTTTATGCTGACTACCTGCTCTGTGACCCAGAAAGAACCTATCTCCTCTGGAAGCCTCAACTTCAATTTTCTCCTTGGCCAAGAGGTAGGAGGAGAAGAAAGGTGACGATAATGGTGGTGGTGGTGGTGATAACTCTTACTGGACTTTAACATTTTAAACAAGATAGTTCATAGCACACAAAACTGGGCATGTATACTATAAAACAGAATAAGTAGTCATTGTTCTCCTAAACCTAAGTCCCTTGATGACCTGGATTGCTGGCATCCTTGCTACTTCATAATCTCTATGACCTCTAGCCCAGCACCGGGCACCAGAAGGAGCTTAGCATGTATTTGGTGAATGAGAGAAAGAGGCTAATGACAGGGGTAAGTGGTCAAACAAGCCTTATTATTTGCAGAGAATGTTAAGTCTCAGGCAGTGTGCCACGGGTCGCATAGGCTGTTCACCATCTTCACCTAGCAGGATCGTTTGTCCCCTACACCACCTCCGCCTGAAACACCACTGCTTTTCTTTGGAGGCAGCCTGGGTCCAGAACCCATGGCTTCATATCTCAGCTCGCCTGCTTCTCTGGTCCTCAGGTCTTCGTCTGAGTGACCCAAGTTAGGATTTCCAGGCTCCCTGAAGGGAAAATAAGGCAGAGCAACCTCCCTCCAAGCTCCTCTTGGGGCTGCCTCTACTTCTGAGCTTCTACCTGTAGCTCAGGTTCCCAGAGAACTCTCTGCTGGCACTCCTGGTTATCAGGAGGAAAGGAGGAAGAGGGTAAGTCTGTGACCAACAGCAGATTTTTCAGAAGATGTAGTAATCCGCAGACAACCAAAGTTGGGGCATATGCTTCCAGTGGACAGCCTGGCATCTGCCCACAGTCCTTTGCCCAGGCACCTGTCTGGGCAGAGGGCATTGTGTCCTGTCTGTCCCATGGGAAGTCTTCAACTCTGAGCACCAACTCTTTCTCCTTTCTCATGTGTAAATTGGGTCCCTGGATTCCTGAGTCAGCCCTCTTGTGGCTTGGCTCCGTGCCTATGTCTTCTTTCACTCACACAATGCTCCCTGGTATGAGGGGGCTTAAGCCAGTCATGACCACACCCTGCAGGGTAAACTTGGTCTGTGACAATCAAAGTAGCCTGTCAACAATCTCCACACAGCTCTTTGCCCAGTTCTTAGCCATTTGAAAACCAGCCCCGGAAAGAGTGGGGTCCTGAGGAGGTCAGAGATGCTACAGCTGCCTGAGGGTCTCTCATCGATGTAGCTCTCTCAAGAAACTTGGGGTTGGTAGTCACTCAGGGTTGAGCAATGTCTCTTAGGGTCCTGGTGTCCTGGCTAGTCACCTGCCTACTCATCTTGTAAACCATGTAAGCTGAACCATGAACATTTATTACCGAATTTTATAGAAGGCAGGAAAGGGAGGGAGGAGAAAAAGGGAGACAAAAAAGGAGAGAAGAGAGAGCGAAGCCTGGAAAGGTGGGTGGAGTGGGTCTGAATGAATTCCAGGCTTTGAGAGAAAAAGGGTCCTCCTGTCAAAGATCAGGGCCACTGACCCCACAAGAGTCCCCCAAGTCAACTACCCCATCTTTTTTTCCTGAGGCCTCTGCAGGGACAGGAGGCCAGTCAGTAACTCAATGTCCCAGGGTATTTACACAACTCCCCTTCCTCCATCCTTAGAGGTCCAGGTACCAAGAAGGCTCCAGTATGGGGCAAAGGCACAAAAAGGCTCTATGGGCTTCAGCCTGGAGCTCTTCAGGGAGACTCAAATGAGGACTGCATGCCCTCCTGGGTAGCCCCAAGCAATGCTACCACCAGAGTTGAAAGCAGCTGCAGCCTCAACTCAAGATGCTTAACGTCATCCAGCAACACCCAGGGGATTCAATTTCAGGCCAAGCTGACCTTAGCAAGAAGGAGGAGCCTTCCAACTATTGGCTTCTGTCCTCCAGCTTCACTGAAGCCAGCCTGGCTGCAGTGTGGTCTGTATTAAGCTACCCCATGCCTTTAGAAGCAGAAAGCAAGAATGTACACTCACGGTGGACATAGCTGAAGGTCCACGCAAATGTCCCTGCCTCCAGCACTGAGGCTCATTCCTCCCAGCCCCTCCTTCTGTTTCTGGCAGGTCAGGGGGGAAGGGGCAGGTCAGGGGGAAGAGACCCAGGCTCCATTTGCACATCTCTCTCACCTCACTCCCCACAGACACCCATGGGGAACAGTTGGGGCTTTTAATAATCTTTTTGTAATCTTTTATTTGTTAACAGTTGAGGCTATTTTTTCCCATGCTGCAAGAGATGCCAGAGGCTCATTAAAAAAAAGTTGTGAAAAACACAAATCTATTTTGGGGTGATCAGCCTCCTTAAAGCCTCACACCCCCAGTTCTATGGAGCTCTGAGGATGGCACCTGCACTTGCTGGGAAGGTCTCAAGCTTGTGGGAAGCCAAGGGATTTGGGGGCCTAGCAGCACTTGTTATGGGGTACATTTTTGTCTTCTCTTCAACCTTCTTAGACAGAAGCAGAGCCATCTAGCTTCATTCAGGTGTAGCCCTGCCTGCCTCATGGTGGCTTCAGAACTCTGTCCTGAGAAAGCTGCCTCCCAAGTGGCTTGGGTTGGAGCCATGCTACTGCTGGGTATCTTGCTTTGGCATTAGTGGTAGCTCTTACAGCTCTTGAAAGACATAAACCATCAAGAGCTCAAATTTCTCTGCTGAATGAAGAGTCATTTCAGAGCCATAGGAGGTATTTAATGAGGTCCTGGATCAGCTGTGGGTAGGAGACCTGGAGGGGTAGGTAAAGCCTCTGCATGGCCTCTGCCAATGGGGCTGCAGCAGATTGCTAATGGAATCTGCCTGTCATGGTGTGGTTGCTGGCCTGTTGCAAGGGCCTGGGCCAGCCTTGAACCAAGAAGTCTTGCTCATGTTCCCCGTTCTGTCTCCCCTGACCTCCCTGTTCATTTCACCAGGTGATCTCTAGGGCCAAGGTGGGCATGAGATTCTATTACTCCAGTGAATTAGACTCTCGGAATTTTACTCCAGTCTCACTCTGGCTCTGTGTGGTCTGCTCTGCACAGGGGAATCAGAGAGCTGAGATACAGACAGAAGCTAGGATCCTGTTATCCAGAGGCATGAGATTTCAGTGCTGGAAGGGACAGAGAGGTCAAGTAGGGACAGTGAGGTTGGGTAGCCATCTGCGATCTTCACACAGTGTGGCTTGTACTGTTGTACCCAGTGGAAGACAGGAGAGATTACTTGAGATAATGACTGAATGGCTGTAGATAAGATTGCAGAATTAGGTTATCTCTCTCTCTCTCTCTCTCTCTCTCTCTCTCTCTCTCTCTCTCTCTCTTTCTCTCTCTCTCTCTCTTTCACCGTATGCTAATCCCGGTTTCATCCCTTCCAAAGACTTCCATGTCTATTGTCAGACTTGGTGGTCTTCAACTCATGTTTGCTGAATCCTAATTTGCTCTGGAGCTGCTCCCATTCGAAGCATGACTGAGCACATCTAGCCTTCCATGCTTAACACTCATGTTGGATGTCAGTGAACCTTGGGGGTCATGTGGACTGACCCTTGTCTGTGAGAAAGCAAACCCAGAAAGGATAGTTTTGTCCAGAATCACACAGTTCTACTATTGACAGCTGGCAGCTCTTTGCCAAATCACTCAAGCCAACTCAGAGTGGCCTGGCCAGACTCCTCATACCTGGCCCTGTAGCTCCCAGTCTAGAGTATCAGACCTCTGAGCTTGGGTAGCAGTGGCCATGTCCTTGCCCTGGGTAGAGCCTTCCATTTGTGCCAACTGACTTTTGTGTGACACACAGTCTGTCTATCCCCTTTCACCAGTTTGTTTTCTCCCATCTAGCTTCCTTCCCTTTTGCTGCTTCCACTAGGATCCTGGAGGGAATCCAGCATTATGGGAAGGCAAAGAAAAGGCTGGTATAGCCAATGGGAGACCTCTCAGAACAACACGTGAGTGGCTGCTTTGTGGTATCGTCCTCTGCCCCACTCTACTGCCTCTCTCCAAACTTTCATTTATCCATCAAATATTTATTGAACATCTACTGTGTGCTTTTTGAAGCACTAGACTAGCATGACAAATAGATGAATGCCCCTTTGGGTATGCATGTCCCTTCCAAAGGAATTCTCAGTACAGGTAAGGAGAGGAACAGAGCTCTGCTAATAGCAGTGTCCTGAGTTAGCAGTGGCACATGGGAGAAGGTCGGGGAACTCGGGGTTGACAGCAGGTGTTGGTAGAAGACTTTCTGGAGGATGTGACACCCAGGCTGCTTTAAAGAATGATTTAATATTTCCCAGTATGGGGGATAGGGGTGGGGAGCATCTTTGTGTCCGGAGGGCTGCTCCTGTAGAAACCACACCTCCTCATGGGGACCTGGTGGAGGTCTTACTCTCTATGGTCAGGGAGCCAGGAGGAGAGGGCTCTTGGCTCCCTCTCCCTATTTAGGCTCTGAATCTCAAAATACCTCAGCCTATGCTCAAGTTTTACTTGTGATCTTTGTTTCAGGTTCTGAGCAGGGGTGCCACCTGCTCCAGCAGGCAGACTGCTCATATCACAAGGTCTGGTTGGGGGTTGGGAGATGACTCCAAGAGGAGATGGGCACTGTGAACATGTGCCTAGCAATTTGGAAGGCTGAGCCACTGGTTAAGCACATAGAACACACAGGCTGGAGGGGGATGGACAGAGGGGTCTGCATAAGCTGGGTTGACCTTGGAAGAGGTGGAGGGAACCGTGGAAAGAGAGCAGTGCTGGAGCTAGCCTAGAGCTTGAGGTGTACACCTTCCTAAGAACCACGGTGGAGGCTTCTCTCTCCAACTAAACCTCTAGCTTGTGAGTAGGCATCTGCCCACAGGAAAACAGCAGCCTTGTGGTGGCCTGGCTTGGCTCTAGGGAGGGAAAGGGGAAAGTGACATCAAAAGAGAGGTTCAAGGGGACTTTAGGTCACAGACAGCTGTGGTGAGGGAAGGGGTACTGGGGGTCTGGGACAAAAAATGCTGGAATGAAACCTATCTTTGTGTTGAGGAAATCCCTGAGACTGTGCAAGGGAGGGAGGCCACCGCAGGGCTAGGCAGCCTGGAAGGGCAATGCAGATGGCCAGCTAAGGAGGAAGTGATGGAACAGGTAGCAGGTGACTTCAAGCTGCAGGAAATGGGCTGAACAGAGGATAGAAGGAAGATGCGGGGGGGGGGGGGGGGG